>JAAONU010000007.1:23386034-24586034 GCA_012932295.1 Cyclina sinensis | reverse complement strand
ATCAAGCAGTCTTGGAAGCATTGAAGCATAGTTCTTACTTCATCAAGAAAGATGTTTTACCGGTGGAAATTATTTGTACCAAAAAGTATTTGTAACTTTGCCTTTTCAATCAATGGACATGTTAGGAATATAGTGCATTATTTTTTTCAATGATATTGCAAAAAAAAAAAAAAGATGAAAAAATAACTTGAATACGAAAGACAGACATATGTCAATATTTTCTTAGAGTGATTAGAACATGATTCGGTCACTATCCTATCAGTACACCTTTTTTCTCTATCAGTAAAATCAATGTTATACAGGGACTTAAAACTTTGAAATAGCGAAAACGCTAATGACTAGGTCCGGTTGCTAAAACTTTAACAGTCTGTTAAACTAACAGTCGGTTAAATTTTGAGTCAGTTTTCTAAGAAATTGACTCACTATTTCAAGAAAGTATCTCCATGCAAAAAGACATAACTGAGAGATGTTTTAAAATAAAAAAGAAATTTGAATAAGATATTTGAAAAAATAAAGTTATTTCGGGTCAAAATGTAATTGATCGTCAGTTTAACAGACCGTTACTGGTTTGAGCAACCGGTCCCAAAAATTAAAAAAAAAATATATAAATCGCAACACACACACACGCGCGCGCACGCACGACGACAACAACAAACAACACCAAAAACCCTGACAATTATTGCAGTAAAGAAATTACTATAGAAATTTAAATTCCTTACCTGGGACCGGTTGCTCATAAAATTCTAGAGAATACAGTAGGATCGAGGTAAGAATTCTATGAAATCAGCGATCCGGATTTCAGTTTTCAGATTGGGATTCATTTCCTAAAACTTGTTTGCTCCTCTGGATAGAAGTACCTATACTAGACTACCGGGGAGGGAGCTAAACACAACTGACACTCGCTGTCCTACAAATCACGTGTCTTGGTGCGAACAATTTTTGACTTCCGACCATTACACTCTTTCGACAGACAGAGGCATTTGAAGAACAGAGGAATTTAAGTTTTTTATTCAGACTTAAACGAGTCATGTATTTTCATTTTATTTTTGTTCCTTAATATTTTAACCTGTTGTTAATGACACAGCTCTCTGCCAATATTTTGAATTTGAAAATTTTCTTTAGGATATATTATGTTGTTGATAGTTAACGTGTTATTTTTGACATCTAGTATAACACAGAAACTTTTTAACCGGTCCATGTCAAAATGCAGTGATACAGAGCCGAACTCTGAAGTGCCGAGTTTGAATTAACTATGAGCCTAAAATTATTGTGACGGTCAGCATATATGAAATGAAGTATAACTTGTATACATTGTATTAGACTTAATCTGTTTAAACAAAAAAGAAATAAACAAACATATAAATATTTATTTCAGTCATGTCACATCTATATACAAATGGCATACATTTACGAATTCAGCTGAATATAAGATATTTCAAATAATAGTAAAATTACATTGTGTTTTATACAGTTTCATCTATTTACACAAAATTACATACGTAATTGGTGTACACATATTTAACTTAATATTAAAACAACAAAAAATCGAAATAATGGCGAGTACAAAGTGTGTACTGATTAACTTGGGTTGATCATCATAAACGCAAATTCCAGTATCAAACTTAAATCATTAAGTCTTTTTTAAGCATTACATATTTCTGCAGTAAAATGAATGGCATAGGAATCGGTAGTTTTGAAAGAGTACAAATAAGCCAACTAGTTATTTTGATAATATCAATGTCAAAGGGCATCTTATTTTGGAAAAAAATACATGTGTCCATATATGTGAAAAATACATATTTGAATTATGCCGCATATTATATATACATGTACTTAAATACACCGCTTTATCATATCATTATATTGCAAATTGTTCATTTATAATGTTATAATATAACAACGTAGATAAAAGATACATACAAGTTCTGGTGGTGCGCAAAGAAAAGCAGTAGATTTATGGAATACACTGAACCTAAACCATGTGACTTGGTAACCGTGAAAATTGTGGCAGCATTTTATTGAGCAAATCAAAATGCGATTCAATCAGCTTATCTTTTCCTTCTACACTTTTCTGTTCTAATACCAGAAGACAGCAAAAGTTTTGTGCTTCCGTTAATTCAACACAACAGGTGCATTTTCTAATCTCACTCTTTAAGCGGCAGAAAATTCGGCACACCGGAGTCGCTTTTACTAAATCAGCTCTTTAAAAAAGTAACAGTTATTTTCTAAAATCAAATTTCACCTAAATACTGATTTGACATTATATGATCTGTGGAGATGTGTTGATACGTTAATTTGCATTTGTCGCGTTTATTAGTTACAATCAATTATAAGGCTTTTTTTTTCAAATTGATGGTATCTTTCGAGTAGTCGACTTGATGAAGCTGTATTTCAAAATTCCCTAGGTTTTTGTGTGTTATAATATCATAAATATTTAATGCTATCATTTTGTACTGAAATATAAAGATTTTGAATACTTCTGATTTTAATCTTCTTTCTTTTTACCTTTATCAAAGCCGTAAAAAATATATTCTGTAAATAAAAGTACATTCATTGTACTTCGGAGCCGTTCTTATGATAATGATCGTGGCTATTTGCTGTTCATGAACCACATGAGAGCAGTTTCAAATGTTTAGATAATTTAACGTACTTAAGGATTTCACGATAGACACTTAAACCGCCTAACTCATGTTGCTAAGTGATATGATCCAATAGTCTAGCTGCATTTCAAATATTTCAGCCCATTTTAATTGTATTTCTTCATGTCTTTGTCAATCAACTTTGTTGTTGTTGGTTTGTTGTTGTTGTTTTTTTTTTCATTTAATTGGCCAGGAATGGCTCACGGTGCAGCTTCTGTAACAGGTTGTGTTGTTAAAGTGTCAGCGTGTAATGTTGTCGCCTCTGTAACAGTCTCAGCCTTGACCGAATCAGTCATATTTTGCACTGTTTCATTTCTGATTGTCTCTGTGTTTATCGGAGCCTCCGTGATATGTACTTCCCGAGTTTCCGTAAAATTTACTACAGGTGTCTCGGATGTTACATTATAATATTCATAATAATAGTCTGTGTAGTTGTAATAATAGTCTGTAGAATTGTCATAGATTGTGATAGACTCGATTCTGGTAGGGGACTGTGTTATAACATTTGAAACGTCTGTCTCATTTTTTACTGTAGGTGAAATAGTCTCTGATTCAGTCGAGCTCTGAATCGAATCTGTTACAGTTTTGTGAGATTCACTTACTTTTGTGATATTTCGATCAATTGAAGGAATAGTTTCTGTAACAATTTTGGTAACTGCTTTACTTACGTTTGTTTCTGTAGTCGTTGACTGTGTAACATTTCGTTCAGTATCAACAGCATCTGTCCTCAAAGGTAGAACAGTCACGTCGATGGTAGTTTGTTGAGCAACGACTGTTCCAGTAGAGACTGTTGATTTTGACAATGTTTGTTCTTCGTCGGTAACATTGATATTTTGAACTGTTGTTATACTAGTATTCAAGTTTCTGTCTATAGGCTTAGATGTTGTTATCAGTATTGATTTATTACCAGAAACCTCAGTTATAGTATCAGTTACATCGATTATAACTGTAACATTGTTAGCATCTGGTCTTTCGGTTGAAGCTATGTCAGCCGAAATCTCTGAAGCATTTACTGTTTTATTGCTGTATTGCTGCAATGACACAGTAGTTGCAACTGGCATGGTCTTTGTCGTCTTGCCACGGTGTGTTTCGTTGGATGCAGAAATGACTGATGTTTCTTCTGTTATATTTATACTTGTAGGAACATATTCGTCAATAAAAGCAGCTTCACCGTATTCGTCAAGGAATGCTGACTCAGCGGACTTAGTCGTGACAGTGGTTGTATGCAAATAGATCGTTGCGTTGGTAGATGCTTTTGTCGTCGATGTCTCATTGATAATTTCAGCTTTAGTTATAAATTGAGCAGGTGTTGTTTCTGTGACAGCAGCTGTATCATTTATTGAAGCCTCAGTTGAAACTTGGTATTTGGATTCAGCGCGTGTTCCTGTACTTAGCTTCACTTCAGCCGGCAAAGGAGTTGATGTCATCACATCCGGCTTTGTAACTTCAGCTAAATGATCAGTTGCATTTTCTTGACCTTCAACAGTCGTCGTTGTCTCTATAATTCTGGCTTTCTCAGTTGAGAGGTTAGATGATGTTAGATCACTGATGTTAGCAGCTGTCTCATTATGAGTAACAACAGGGCTTTTGCTGGTTTGACTTAGATTTAAACGCATTTCTGTCGTAAATATTTCAGTAGGCAATTCTGGCGCAGTGATATTTTGTCTTAAGAAAACCTCCGTTATATTCAGCGCCTCCGTCGATTGTTCTGTAGAACTTGAAACTTTAGTTCTCAGATTTGTAACAGGACTTTCGGTTGTGAATTCTATAGCAATTTGGTCTGTTGCAGCCACTTCCGTAGGAACAGACTGGGTTGCTGTCGTTTCTATAACAACGCTTTTACCTACAGAAGTACTTATAGTTGGTACGTCTGTAGAAAGAGTTTCAGCGACAGTGGGATCTCCTGTTATTACAACAATACCTTCCGTAGTCATTTTCTCTGTAACAGGACCCTCTGTAGAAGCAATTTTTCCACCCGTTGTTTCAATTTTGGTAGTTAAAGGTGGCTTTTCTGATGAAAAATGTCCCATCGTTGCAGTCATCGTAGTGGCTGCAAAATGTGTTGTTTCGTTTTTCAAAACTGGTAATTCTTCACTGACAGTTGCAATGCTTTGTACTTGCGTTACTTGGATATGTGATGGTGAAGGAGCAGAAGTTTCGTCTACACCAATCGATGAAGTGGTCTCCTGAAGAACTGTGCTTTGTTTTTCAAGAGTTGTTGTTGTGACTATTTCTGGAGAACCTGAGATAAGCTTTTCCGTAATATTCCGTAAAACATCAGTCGTTTGTATGGGGGGTTTACTTGTACTCGCCGGAGACGAAGCTCTAGCACCTATTTCTTCATCAGAAACAACCGCTTCAGTAGAAAGATGACCTTCAACCTTAGGAGTCTGAAGCGTTGTGTTTTCTGTCGGTTTCTTTGTCTTTACTACTGCTTCTGTCGTTTCGAGAGCATTATCCGTGGTTGTTTTCGGTAATTCTGTTATCTTTTCTGTACTTTCCATCGTTTGATTTAATAACCATGAATCTGACGTTGTTGTTTCATAGTAGTAAATTTCTGACGTATTGTAGTCATATGTGTCAGTAACATTTTGTACAGCAATTTCACTTATGCCTTTTGTTACATTTTCAACAACAAGAAGCTTGTCGGTACCGCTTTCAGTATGTTGTTGACTTATTTCAGCTGTTGTAAAGATTTCACTTAAAGAAGTGGTTTTGAAAATATCAGTTTTAGTAAGATCGGTAGCATTCGTTCCCTCAGTTGAGACCCTCTCAGTTGTATATCCCGGTTTAATAGATTCTGGTGAAGTCTGTAAATCGGTCTGTTGAGTTGTTTGTCTAACAATCTCAGATGTTACTGTTGACGCTTGTACATCTGTTGATACAGTAACCAATGGCTTTATAGTGGAGTCCTCATGAAAAGGCGTCGTATCTGTAATTGTTGATTGTTTGATCACAGCTTCAGATTCCATCTGCGCAGTCGTATCTGTGAATGTTGATTGTTTGATCACAGCTTCAGATTCCATCTGCGCAGTCGTATCTTTGTTGACACAGTTGTTACAATTTCTTCCATGGTGACCTCCCTGTGTGTTTTGGTTTCTTCTTGAATTGTAGTGAATGTTTCTGGTGTAGTTAAATCTGCAGCTTCAGTGGCAGTTTGAGTCTTTGTGTCAACTTGAACCTCGCTGGCACTAGGTATCCTGACTGTTGTGATTACTTCTTGTTCAGTTGCATTTGTAGGAGCCTTTGAGTCTGATTTGGTGGTAGCCTGTCCCGTTGAAAGTTTTGGTACAATTGACGTGATTTCAAGAGTACTTAAAACTGCGTCTGTGGTTGTAGCAATTCTTGCCGCTGTGGCATTCAGACTTGCGATTTCAGTTGGCAAACGTGTAGTTAAAGATCGTTTTGTCGATGTTACTTCAGCCCGTGTTATAGCTTCTGGAGTTGTTACAGCTTCTGTAACCTCAATTTGTTCTGTAGAAATAATGGCTTCTGATACAGTCGTTGTTTCAACTATATCATGTGTGGCATGTTCCTGTGTGGATTGCGAAATCGGTGTTGATGAAGAAGCAGAAATCATAGTCTGATTTTCAGTTACAGCGACAACGCTCTTTGTCGAAGGCGCTACAGATAATGTAACTTCTTGGTCTGTCAAAGCCTTTGAAGTCGTTGATCTATCTAATTTGTCAGACACTAAAACTGTAGTTGGACTTACAGTACTTGCAGTTGAACCTTGCTCTGTCGTTTCGAACGTGTCGTTGTAGTAATAGAAAAAGTCAAAGATATCAGATGTTGTTTCCTTGGTCGAAATTTCTGTAATTAATTGAATTAAGTTTTCTTTTGTAGACACATCAGGTGTAACTGCGTCTGTAACATCTAATATTAGATCTGTTACAGGGCTTGTTCCTTTTGTCGCACTTAATGTATCAGGTGTTTGTGTTGTGGCTACTGACTTTTTTGTTGTGGCTACTGACTGTGTAACTAAATCAGGCTGTGTTTTGTTTAATAATATGTCATCAACTTTTGTAGCTATTGTTTGGGGAACTTCTGTTTCTATTGAAGTTGTAACCGTAGTTACATCTTGAGGCGTAGTTTCTGGATTAGTTGTAGAAACCTCGGGACTTGAAAATGCATCTCTTAAAGTTGTTGAAGTCTTCGATGAAACTTCTGAAATGTTAGGACTGGAAGATGTAACTCTTAGTGTCGTCATGCTTTCCGTGCTTAGAGATACCGTTGACCTTTCCTTTTCTATTTTTGCACGTGTTGTCTTTGTCGTCACGCCTCCTGTTGTTACTGTCCTCGTAGTTGTATCTAAGGGAGCTGATGTTGTAAGGGGCTCCACTCTTAAAAATTGCTTTAGAAATCCGGGATTGAACCTAAGTGCCTGCCAGGGACCAATTTCATTTACTTTCTTTGCGAAATGTTCTTCAAGTTTTTGTTGGATTTTTGCATCCATTTTGAATCCTTCGGGAGATTTTGATACGAGTTTTAAGCGATATCTAACCTGGACACTTCCGTTTCTGAAAGATAAAGTATATAAGAATTGAATATTGATGTCTTGATGTTAAGATTAATGAATATTAATTTGTTTTTATAATGTTTTACTAAAATTTCTAATGTAAGATATCCTAATACTTTTCAGCCAACATAATATTTCAAGTTTTTAAGTTTTCTGAGATGTGAATTTGGTTTAAGACACCTCGAGTTATTCCTGTATCGTTTATGTACACTTATATCATATATAATGGAATATATAAATACCAGCTTATTTATTTCGACAATAAATCAAATTATGACCAAGTGATAAACAAAACAAATCTCCCCGACCTCAGCTTAACCTATGACGGGGACAATAAACAGGGTAACCTAAGTGGGGCCTCAAATATTTATCTATAAAAAATAATATCGTCGCAAGTAACAGTTGCAAGTATACCTACTGACCGCTTTTCATATAATGGTTTCATAAAGGTTTCATACAATATAGCAGAGAGGTGACGAACTTACATAAATTCTAAGACTTCGCATCCACCGAAAGAATTTTTGACTGGTGAATCTGAATCTGTAAACATTTGCTCGATCTGAAAGAGGTAGGTTTATTGTTGAAATTGTATGATATACATGTAGCAAAGCACTGACTTTAAATGAAAATAAGAACGCATAATAAACGTTTAAAGTATAAATAAAAAAAGAGGTGTTATACTAATTCAAAGACATCAGAATTTTAACTGTACATGCCATATTTATTTTCCAAAGCTGACAAAATGGTCAAAATTTTAGCACTTAATTATTCTAAAGTAGCAAATAGTTAACAGATGAAACTGGAATACAAAGTTAATTAGATTTTTATTCACCTTTTTGATAGTATGTGTTCTTTAACTCTTACGATTATTTCTGATTTATGGTACATAAAACATGTGAAATGATTTGTTTTTTGTACTTACTGCTCGGCAAAATTCTACCTCTAGCTGTTTAAATTCTGCTGTTGAATTATCAAGGAGTTTTTCGTTGAAATCTCGAGCGAATATGCTGGCTTTTGATTCGAATAGATCTGAAATAAGGTCGATCACTAAATTATAATGAACTTCTATTTTATAGTACGTTATATTAATATTTATCTATTCTGGCAAGGTTTTATTGTGGAACAAACACTTACAGGAAAAGAGTAAACCGTTAAAATGACGTGAACAAATTTACAACATGGTTGATAACAGCTGTGTGGAGTTTTCAGCGACAGAAGGGAGAGAACGCCTCGAGTCTTGATTTGGACTTTAACCCGGAACATTATGAACGTCATACGGAGATTTATAAAACAAAGCTATTTATTATAAGTTATTATTTATCACAGATATTTATAGTAAGGTAGATTAGTTCTGAAAGTTCAAACTAGACTCATTGATGAATTAAAGTAAAACTGTCACAATTCTTTTAGAAATATGTCTAAATTTGATTATTATGTTAGACAGAAATCAAACTTTAAAAACAAGAAATGCTTAGACATCGAAGAGGATGGTTATCAAAAAAATTCACAGACATTCTCTGTATTATGCTGTTTTCATTATCATTTGCTATTGAAATATACCGTTTCAAACGAACACCAAGGGAAACCCTGCAACAAATGCCTTGTTAAATCGGAATATTCCTTCATTTCGATCTTGGAAAATTTTAATGAATGCCGCTATTATTATTTCAAAATGTAAATGGCCGAGCTTTCGTGTATTTTGTTGAATCAGAATATTTTCTAAAAAATTAAGGAATGTCGCTATTATAATCTCAAAATTGACATGGCCGAGCTTTCGTGCATTTGAAATGATAATGGTCCCAAATATTAAGGAAACCATTCTTAGCTTTTGCTTGCTTTTGTTAACCATTAAAACGGTTAGAAAAGGTTTATACCACTTTCAAACTTAAAAAAAATACCGATGTCTTATTTTTTGCCAATTATTAATGCAAAATGTATGTAATTGTATCTATAGTTCGCGTGTTCGAAACTTCTACGGGTGGGAGTCTCGAAGCGAGTATTTTTTTCAACTCGGGAAGCAGACTTTTAGAGGGGTTAAAAATAAGTTGCAGGAGCTTGTTTCCAAAAGGATGTAAAATAAATTAGTTTCATCTAAAGATACGGAAATTATACAAACCCAAGCAGTCTGAGAAAAAAATCATAAAAGTGCCTTAAAAAACATAAAAATGATTAGCATGCTTGTAAGTATTTGACTGTAATCTGATTTAAAATCATGATCTAAAACACAGCAAGAAATCAGTCTTTGTACTAAGGCAGGCTGTTATTACAGAATATTCCAATGAATGGTATCTCAGAGTGAGAGAGGCATTAGAAAATAGTGCTATTAATTCACCTGTGCGGAATGGCTTTTCCGGCAATGGTGTGGGTGTCTGTGACACTGAAATAAACAGATAATATACTCTATATATAATTTAAATAAGAGATGTAAATAAGAGATGTTTGTAAAACATATATGCCCCCTAGCCCCGTATCCCTAGAGGCCTCCATGAAGTTTTGAGGAGCTGAGACCAAGCATTCTATAGTTATTGATCGGAAGCCATTCTGCTATTCAAGGTCACTGTGACCTTTGACTTTTGACCCAATGATCTGAAAAACAATAGTTATCATCTACTGATCATGACAAACCTGCATACCAAGCCTGACTTACCTGGGCCCAAGGTTTCCCCCTAGACATTCAGCAGAAACAGTTTTGTTTTTCAAGGTTACTGTGACCTTGACCTTTGATCTAATAACCCTAAAAACTACAGTGGCCATCTAATTGTTATGACCAAGCTACTTGTGAAGTTTTAAGGAGCTGGGTCCAAGCGTTCAATAGTAATTGATCGGACACTATTTTGCTATACAAGGTCACTGTGACCTTGATCTTTGACCTGAAAAGCTACAGGGGTCATCTACTGGTCATGGCCAACCTATACACCAAGTTTGAGAAACCTGGGCCCAAGCGTTTTATAGTTATAAAATCATTTCAAGGTCACTTTTACCTTGGCCTATTGATTTGGTGACCTAAAAAAACCATAACAGTCATCTACTAGTCATGACCAACCTACACACTAAGTATGAAGAACCTGGGACCAAAGATTCTATAGTTATTGATTGGAAACCGTTTTGTTGTTAAATGTCACTCTGACCTTGACCTATGACCTGGTGACCTGAAAAATTATAGGGGTCTTCTCCAACCTACACACTAAGTATGAAGAACCTGGGACCAAGCCTTCTATAGTTATTGATCGGAAACAGTTTTGCTATTCAAAATCACTCTGACCTTGACCTTTGACCTGAAAAATATAGGGGTCGTCTACTGGTCATGACAATCCTACATACTGAATTTCAGCAACCTGGGACTAAGGTTTCTGTAGTTATTGATCGGAAACCGTTTTGATATTATATTCAAGGTCACTGTAACCTTGACCTTTGACGTGGTGATCTGAAAAACTATAGGGACCATCTACTAGTCATGACCAACCTACAAACTAAGTCTGAGGAAGGTGGGCCAAAGGGTTCTCTAGATATTGACCGGAAACCAAAGTGTCTACCGACCGACCGACATTCGCAAAACTATATGCCCCCTCATCTTCGATGGGGGCATAGAAATTGCTTCAAGCTTACAATTTTATATGCATACGAAGATTAAGTACATAAATATGTTACTGGAATGAGGTGAGGCTGAAGATTGATTAGTAAAAAGTGGTTACATTTTCTTAATTGTACACAAGGAAATTAAAATTCTTTGAAGAGGGAAAATTTCAATGTAATATTTCAAGTTTTAACATTCACAAGTCTGAACAATGTGATCTGGAGAACTATGTACGTAATTTTAAATGTGTAAATGTACATGTGTATATGTAGTGTGTAAATCACTATTGGGCTGTCTTTGAAATTTATTTTTCTTTTCTTCTTCATCTGTATAAATTCGAAAGGATTAAACTGATCTGTTTATAAAATGTTCGACCGTGAAGCACTATTAATTTTAGATATTTAAAATAGATTTATTAACGTCTATTCATCAATCTTTTAATCAGAATTGTTTAAGAAGCAGAATGAAGTATGGCTTTGTAGCTGTTTGAATCTATTTCATCATGTTATATATGAAAATGTATGACATATTTAAGTAAATTATAGCTTAAGTGTCTTGTATTTAAATGAAATCAAGATGTAAATCAACTGCAACTGTGTAATAATTTGATCATTAAACTAATTGAATTACTTTACATGTAGTGAACGTGAGTTCATATAACCATTCGTACAATGCACGCACGTTCTGTTCAATTATTTGTAATATGAAACTGTAAACTAAAGTGTGCAAAATCTTACAAAGTTCCAGTGGCTAGTAGAAAGTTGGCTGTAACAGTTATCAGTAGCAGTGGGCGGTAAATAAGAAATTAAATGTGAAAATAGCTGTAGCAGTACGTAGCAGAAGCAGAATGTAAAACGCCAATTTGGCAGTAGCATTTAATAGCAGTAGCAGTACAAAAACGTGAAGTCGGCAAGAGTAGAAGGAAAACGTGGATTTGACGGTAGCAGAAGGAAAAAAGTCGGCATAGCGAAAACGTTAAGTTGACGTAGCGAAGAAAACGTGAAGTCGTCAGAGCAACAGCAAGCAAAGAAAACGTGAAGTTGGAAGCAATACATCAGAAGGAAACGTGAAGTCGGCAATAGCAGAAGGAAAACGTAAAGTCGGCAAGAGCAGAAGGAAAACGTGAAGTCGCAATAGCAGAAGGAAAACGTAAAGCTGGCTATAGGAGCAGGAAAACGTAAAGATGGCAGAAGCAGTAAGAAAACATGAAGTTGGCAATAGCAAAAGGAAAACATAGTTGGCAGAAGAAGAGTGCAATACGGAAATGTGAGTAGCAGTAAGAAAACGTGAAGTTGCAACAGGAGCAGAAAAAAAAATGAAGGCATAGAGTAGGAGAAACGGTAAACGGAAGTTGATGCATGATCAGTTGCGTACAAAGAAACGTGAAGTTGAATAGATAGAAACGTAAAGTTGGCAGTAGCAGTAGGAAAACGTGAAGTTGACAGTAGCAGTAGGAAGACGTGAAGTTGGCAAAACATGAGGTTGGCAGTCGCAGTAGCAACATTTGAGGTTGGCAGTCGCAGTAGGAAAAGGAGAATTTGGTAGTAGCAGTAGATAGAAATAGCAGTAAGAAAACACGTCTACCTTTCAGTTCACATGACTTTCGGTTGGTGTTATTTATTTCTATTTGTTCACCCTCCCCAAAGAAAAAGAAAGTGAATACGTAAATAAATATATTTTCTTTTTAATTATTGAACATGTTAAAGCATGTTTTGGGTGGGGGTAAAAATTTGGGACGACAAAATGTTCTTGAGAAATGATAAAAGTGATAAATTAAGAAGAAAAAATGGGGATTATTATTTTCTTTTTCCTTTTACTTTAGCCCCTCCCCCCATATTTTTGTAATTGATTTATCAACCCACAGTCATTTTAATTGCAAGGCGCACATGTTTTACCTTCTGCCAACTTCACGTTTTACCTACTGCTTCTGCCAACTACTGCTTCTGCAAATTACTACTACTGCCAACTACTGCTTCTGCCAATTACTGCTACTGCCAACTACTGCTTTTCCAAATAACTTCTGCCAACTACTGCTTCTCCCAATAACTGCTTCTGCCAACTACGGCTACTGCCAATTACTGCTTTACCAAATTACTGCTACTGCCAACTACTGCTTCTCCCAATTACTGCTACTGCCAACTACTGCTACTGCCAATTACTGAGACTGCTATCTACTGCTACTGCCAACTACAGCTACTGCCAACTACTGCTTCTGCCAATAACTTCTACTGCTAACTACTGCTACTGTCAATTACTTCTACTGCCAACTACTGCTTTACCAATTACTTCTACTGCCAACTACTGCTATTGTCAATTACTTCTACTGCCAACTACTGCTACTGTCAATTACTTCTACTGCCAACTACTGCTTCTGCCATTTACTTCTACTGCCAACTACTGCTGTGCCAATTGCTTCTACTGCCGACTACTGCTACTGCCAATTACTTCTACTGCCGACTACTGCTACTGCCAATTACTTCTACTGCCAACTACTGCTGTGCCAATTACTTCTACTGCCGACTTCTGCTACTGCCAATTACTTCTACTGCCAACTACTGCTTCTACTGCCAACTACTGCTTCTGCTAACTACTAAGTTCTTATACATGATACAAACATAGGTCCAGCACACACACACAAAAAAACCGTTTATTAAGCATTATTCCGAATATAAATTCCCATCATAAAATACAAATTAACAAAGAGCCGTGATGTATTTTGTGTGATGACGATTATGGTGGTGGTGGTAGCTGTAGTGTTGATGGCCGTGATGAAGAAAGGGGTTAATCATCCTTTAGCAGGATAGGTTATTTTTTTATTGGTAAATGGTTGATACTTACGTAATACGGCGAGTGTTATGGCAGCTACTACTACGCCAATGAAACTAAATACGAGGAATACACATAGTAACACTCGACAGGTGGAGCCACGCCGAAAACTGTCACCGGAAGTATAATCTGAACTCCTCGATTCTTCGTCTTTGTACATACTTCGATGCATGTATCCGGGTTCTTCTATGCTGAATTCAGATCTGGTACTAGGTTGTACGAAATAACGGTAAGCACCGTACGGTTCTGATGGATCAAATACATTGTCCTGTCCCATGACAGGATCTGGGTATTTTCCATCTTCGTCAAGGTTGTGGGTACTGGCATAGAGTGATGCAAGGTGAGGCCACTGAAATAGTAAAGGGAGAACGTTTGTTAGTTATAACATAATATAAAACTATTATACTGAACTCACACAAGATTCTTAATTTAGCTTTCTATGAATGAATTACACGCTAACTAGGCATTTGTGAAATACTAAAAATTTATTTGAGATGATTTGTAAATATATGCATAGGTAAAGTTAGTAACACTAAAATGTCAAAGGTCGCTATTCCTTTTTTGTTCTTGAGCAAATTAAACCTCCTAAAATTGTGTCTAAGTTGTTTTTGTTGATTTTTAAAAGTTATGTTTTTACTAGTGATTTATCATTATCGTGGTAATGAATCATTCTGAAGCTACGAGTGGGTCTTCTTTATTTACATATATTCATTTTCTGAGCAGTCGAGCGTACATATTAAATTGTTTTAGGACTTTAACTTGAATTTCTTTGTCACGAATCAAACATATAATTAATGATATGACATCAAATTAAATGACTGCAATGTCTATATTAGCTACATGAAAAATATGTTTCTTGAAGTAACAATATAAATGTCAATGTTTAAATGAAACTTTTTCTTGTTCATTTCTACCACATTTGCTAGGTCTTTTCAAACAAACAAAACATGTGCTGTAGTCAGTTACTGTCTTCCTCATGGTAAGAACCATTTTTATTGATAGTGGAGGAGTGGTGGTTCGAAAATGCAACCATCAGTCTAGCCCGTAAGACAACTCCAATTTCCTGGTGTATGTATCTTTTTTTTTTCACAACCGAAAGATGTATTTTCATAATAATTTAATGTGTCACATATAATAAACGTATTCCTATTTATTTCTTCCATTTTTAGGTACATTTTGATCGTGTCTAAATTAAAAAAAAAACTTCGTAGTTGATTTTTAACAAGAGCACGTCTGTTTTATTTGTCGGAAACATAGGCATATAAACTGAATTTTGAACTGAATAGGGCATTATTATGTACCGGGTAACTGTTACGAAAATAAAAAGAAACTTTAACTTTAAATATCATATATGTAAAACATCCACCTGAATGAAATCTTTTTTTTCGGGAGTGGGGTGGGAAGGTAACGTGCAGGGGTTGAGAGGTACCTTATTATCAGAAAGACTAAAGAAATGAAAAAAATCGGATGGGGGGAGAGACTTTTGGGGATCATGATTTGAACCAAGGTGGTAGAAGTCTACTAGACAACACTCCAAATATTTAAAATCTAAGCTGTATTGTTTACGAGTATCAGCTACATTAAAGTTTCGCACGACGCCGCCGCCGACGACAACTCAGTGATCACAATTGCTCCACTTTTTTCTTCGAAGACAGACGATCTAAAAATAAAACATATTTAGTCAATTGTCGCTTAAAGCCCTATGGTCAGTTATTAGGTAATGCAAGTACAATGTCACGCTATGACTAGACACATTGAAATGACAATAAATGCACATAAATACATTCTAATTACTTAACATGACAATGGCAATGTATATACCTGTACACATGTAAAATTCACATGGAAAGTGAATATTAAGAACACGGTAGCCGTTATTTATGTAGCGTGTAAAAATATAACTTTGAAATAAACTCGTGTCACTAAAACGTTCCACTGATTCAAACGTAGATGTGATAAAACAAGACTGTCATTTCAATCAAATTTTTTTAGTATGTGAGCTTAACTACACTGATTTCATTGATTTAATAGGATGTACCTCATGTTATTGTTATTACATGTATATCTACTGACGATGTTAGACAATTACAGACAAAGGGTTAGAAGTCCAACGCTCACTTACTATAAATATTTTACCTAATAATGATAAGGAATTGGCTTTGTATTGAGATATATGCACGGGTTCTTCATAAATAGTGTTATGGTATCAAACTAAATTTTGGTGTTATTTGTAATCCATAATTCTCAAAATCAAGGACATAAGTGTTTGCCACTATGAAATCATATGAATATTTAAAGTGGTCGGCAAAGGACTTTTGAATATGAATATCAAATCAAGTACTGATTTCTGTCTGTTGCGAGTCTACTTTTGTCACGGCTGTATACATATACTATAATAAGGACAAATTGTTTAGTGATTTGAATAATTCATTCGGACTTTCCCTGAAGTAAAGTTAAATATTTTGCGATAGCAATGATTATACAATGTATACATCTTCGCTAGCCAAGGGTTACGATCCGCCCCCCTCCTCTTCACCCTTGGCGGATATAGCCAATATTTTGTATTTCGCGGGTTGCGCCGCCTATCGGTTTTCCACGGTTATTCTCCTTAACATGATGTCATCGATAGACAATCAGCGCAAGATTTGTAAAACCACTTTGTCAAAAGCAAAAATGGCTGCGCCCATTAAAATACATATGACTACGATTGAAGAGGATATCAGCCCGTCATCCTTATGTGGAATGTATCCTAACACTTGTATTAGTTGACTAAGCAAAGAAAACGTCTCAGTAAATATGGTTCTTCTGTGCTTAGGTGGCAATGTTTCGTGACACAAACGGCAATAATTGCTACATGCTGCCATGTTTACATTTTGTCTCCCCTTGCGTGATAGTTGCGTGATCGTTTGTAATCGGCGATTTGATTGGACACAGCTACCTATAGCTGCAGCCAATGAAAAATACCGCCGCGGAGATAGAAAATATTGGCTGTATCCGCCAAGGGTGAAGAGGAGGAGGGCGGATCGTAACCCTTGGCTAGCGAAGATGACAATGTATACAGTGTGTGTGCATTTTATATGAGATGATACGATCGGAAATCAGCCCAGCAGTTAACATTACCGTTAAAAGAATAAATGACAGACAGGTAAACATGGTTTAAAAATAGCAATAGGTTAAAGACACGGGCTCTATATAGAAACAATGTCATAACTGTAGTGTCAAATTTTCATTTTCTCTCTTTTAACAAAAAAGTAACTACAGATTAAGGGTTTGAATCATTTCTTTTAGTTTGGAAGTGTGTTGACTTAAAATGACCAAATGATGTCAGATAGTGACGACGTGATCAAGTGACAATTATGAACATAATAAGAAAGTCCAGTCGCCAAATCTCAAGTTGAGAGCCTGGTCTGTTCTATTACACTGTGTCAGGATTGTCAGATCTCAAGTTGTAAGTCTGGTCTATTCTATAACACTGTTTCGGGATTGTCAAATTTAAAGTTGTTATCCTGATCTGTTTTATTACACTGTTTCGGGATTGTCCCATTTCAAGTTGTTATCTTTGTCTGTTCTATAACACTGTGCCAGGATTGTCAAATCTCAAGTTATAACCCTGGTCTGTAACACTTTGTCAGGATTACCGAATCTCAAATTGTTATCCTGATCTGTTGTAGTATCCTGTGCCAGGATTGTCAAATCTCAAGTAATAACCCTGGTCTGTTACACTTTGCCAAATCTCAAGTTGTAACCTCTGTCTGTTCTATCACTGTGGTAGGATATCTTCCTCTTAAAGAGGACTTAAAAGACACTAAATATCTACTAAATGTTAATTGAATTGACCTCAAGACATAGACACAAGGTGGCCAGTATCGAGCCACCATGACAACACGACCACAGAGTCAAGGCGGCCAGAAGTCGGCATCTTTCACCTCATGAACACAGAGGCAAGGCGGCCAGAAGTCAGTCAATATGACATCATGAACACTTAGACAAGACGGCAAGCAGTCACCCACCTCACGACCTCAGAGGCAAGGCGGCCAACATGACTTCACGAACTCAGAGGCAAAACGCCCAGTAGTCAGCTAATGTGACCTCATGAAAACAGAGGCTAGACGGTCAAAAGTCAGCCACCTCACGACCTCAGAGGCAAGGCAGCCGGCATGACTTCACGACACATAGGGAAAGCGGCCACCATGACTTCAGAAACACCGAGGCAAGGCAGCCACCATACTTTCACGAACACATAGGGAAGGCAATCAGCATGACTTTATAAACACATAGGGAAGGCAGTCACCATGACTTCATGAACACAGAGGCAAGGCGCCCAGTGGTCATCCACCATGACTGCACGAACACAGAGGCAGGGCCAGTAGTCAGCCATAATGACTTCATAAACACAGAGGAAAGGTGCCCAGTCGTCAGCCACTATAACTTCATAAACACAGAGACAAGGCGGTCAGAAATCAGTCATCACGGCCTTGTGAACACAGTGGTAAGGTGTTTGATAGTCAGCCACCATGACTTTATGAACATAGAGGTAAGGCGGTCAGAAGTCAGCACTCATGACTTCATTAACACAGAGGCAAGGTGCCCAGTAGTAAGCTATCATTACTTTATGAACACAGAGGAAATACGACCAGAAGTCAGCCACCATGACTTTATGAACACAGAGGTAAGGCGGTCAGTTGTCAGCACCAATGACTTCAATAACAAAGGGGCAAGGTGCCCAGTAGTTGTAGTTAGCTATCATTACTTTATGAACACAGAGGCAAGGCGGTCAGTTGTCAGCACGTATGACTTCAATAAAAAAGGGGCAAGGTGCCCAGTAGTTGTAGCTAGCTTTATCATAACTTAATGAACACAGAGGCAAGGCGGTCAGTTGTCAGCACCTATGACTTCATGAACACAAAGGCAATGCGGCCAGTAGTCAGCCACTATGACTTCACAAACACAGAGGCAAAGTGTCAGTAGTCAGCATCCATGACTTCATGAACACAGAGACAAGGCGACCTGTAGACCGCCACCATGACTTCACAAACACAGAGGCAAGGCATCAAAAGTCAGCCGCCATGACTTCATGAACACAGAGGCAAGGCGACCAGTAGTCAGCCACAATGACTTCATGAACACAAAGGCAAGACGGTCAGTAGCCAGCCACAAAGACCTCACGACGATAGAGGCAAGCGGTCAGTGGAAGAAACAAAACGGAGACATTTTTAAAATTTTATAACATTATATTAAGCTTACTCCAATATCATTAGACATATAAACAGATATTAAACTTGTCTTTTAATGACCAACTGAAAGTCACCAGAAAAAGGGAGAAACTCTCATTCTTTTATAAAACAAATCTCTAAATATAAAGTTTATTTTCTTTATGATGGATTAAGAAATTGGTTGGTAAAGTCCTCTCGGAAAACACCCCTTGGTTTGATGAAATAGCATCATTAGATTTACAATTCGAATTTATGATAAAACGAGATAATTACACGATAAGTTAAAGAACTGGAAGAAAAAGGAAATGTCTTAGTTTGTAGGTTTTATTTCGATAGAAATGACTTGCTACTTGCGTCACGATCAAATTGACTTTTCTGTTATCAGTATTTATCTGAAGTCAGAAAATAGCTCGGTAAATTGGAAATGACACGTACAAAAGCAAGATTGTTCATAAAAATAATCAAATGGGTAAAAGAAGCGTGTATATAGATTGTAACCAGAAATAGATAAACTAAGTGTGAACAAACAAGGTGGTTAACGAAGGGTGTATATACAAAGTCGCATTAAAATGGTTGAGGGGTGAGCACTTTACAAAACAAGGGAAAATAAAGCGCAATAATGTACGTTTCTAGAGAAACGAAAACGAAAAAATGACAAGATATTACTTCATCTACAGCCAGGGATATGTTTTACGATGCAGTTGAAATGCACACCTGATTTTTGTTGCTTGTCAGAAAATGCGTCACTATTTGTTGCTTGAATCCTTAGATATTAATACCGAGACTATAAAACAAAATTTTCTTTTGATATCGCTGTCTTTTGTTTGAAATATGTTTTGCATATAACGTACTTAATATACAAAAGTTAAACTTATACGCACAACATTGGTGACATTGGTAGCTATTATACACAATTTCATGTAAATATCCCATTACAAATATTTCATGTTTTATGAAGAATAAAGTTAGAATATACCATTCCATTTATGACATGATGCAAAGTAAAACTGTATTTATCGTAGGATCAGAAATACTGTCTACAAGGGCGAAACTCGAACCCACGACCCTATCACTTGCTCTACCAGCTGAGATAGCCGGACTGGTGACAGTATGTGAGTAGCTGCATTACCCTAGCATTGTCCTATGACAAATATGTATGGGTCATTGCATGGGGCCGTTTTAAGTCATTAGTCTGGAATGATTTCCTTTTTTAATTGGGCTGAACGAGTTAACTAGAAGAAACGTCATCCTGTAATGTTACGTTACTCAACGTGCATGTAGTGATCCAATGCATGTCAATAAAAACATTTGTTAACTACGTCTGTGACATATGCCCTTCGGCAAATTTTCACAACATTTTCTTGTCAGAACAACCTGTAGAAAGACAGCATTGTTTGTGCATGATTTTGACATTTTTACTTGTAAAACGGACCGTTTCCTGTCTAACAATTGCATTTCAGACATTATTCCTATTTTATTAGGATCTGTCTTGTTAATTACAAGTCTGGCTTAAATTGCAACTGTTTAATTCTAAATTAAAGCTACTGCTTTACATATAAGTTATTTTCTTAAATCTGAGCCTTTTCAGACTACAATAAATTTAGGTGAAATACAAAGAAATCTAAAGACTTTGCTAGAGAAAGAATCTCCAAATGTTACACAAATTGAATATAGAAATCATAACCAGTAGTGACTCTTCTTTTTTTATTATTATTTTTTTTTTTATTTTATTCCCCCCCCCCCCCCCCACACACACACACACACACAAAATAAAGAATCGGTCCAAATTAATGAACAATGATTTGATGTCACTTCATTTAAATAAAATTCAGGACTTTTTGACGATTTTGACGAACACAAAAATCTGCAAAAGTGCTGCTTTAATTTGATTACAATAAACATGACTTGGTGACTAGTATCTCTTTGCATACTACGTGCAACCAAGAGCATGTAATTGTTTAAATGCAAAGAAAAATCGTGTTTGAGTAATAATATAAAAGGCGTTCAGGTTAATGACAATTCGATATAGTAAAGTTTACATAAGATTTAATCGAAGTGCAAACTATATAAATATTGTATGAAAGAAAACTTAAAATTCTATGAGTATTTTAGGTGTCCATGTCAACTTATTATGAAATATTACTATAATAAGGCGCAAAAGAAACATCATATGTACCAGAACATTCAGTCATATATTCAGAATATCACAAAAAGGGCAAATTGAATTGCCTCCTTTCCATTGGTCCTTGTCGACCTTGCAGGGTTCTTTCACGCTTTTCGCAGACTTTTCTTTTCAGCAGTTTGCTGTCTTGAGATGGCGAACAAAACTAACCTTGCATATTTTTTACAGTCGCTACTGAGAACAAATATTATCTCGGCCTAGCTGTTGATTGTGAGAGTAGTAGTAATATGCTCGTGGTGAAAAAAGTTGCTTGTGACTGCGAATATTTCTCAAATTCAGAAGTTCAATTAAGAGAACTATTACAAAAAGAAGCATTAAACAAATATATATCGAAACCTTTCATAATTTCACCGTCTGTTCCCAGAAAAGTAGGATAGGTATACAAGAACTCAGTTTAATGAGAGAGAATAATTATTTTTCAACGTGTTTTTAATTCTTCATTACTCTCTCTTTTTTCGTTTAATACACCAAATGTAGGAAGTTTCTTCTTTTTTAAAATATTCAACACATGTTTAAAATATCACTCAACATGAATAAAATTGTTTAAATTGTATTGCAATGTATGTGCTCAGACAAGCAAATTTCCACCAATTTAATACCATTCAAAGATCTAGAAATGTTTACCTTATCATGGAAACGTATCCGCCAAGACGCCATTATTTTACTGACACGTGCTATGTTACTCCGAAAAAATAACAACTACAAAATTTCTTGCAAGTCCCTCCTTTTAATTATGATATATTAAGCGTCAAGTCTATTTATTTCATTGTTGAACTTTGAAAAAAAAAACTAGGCGTTGCCGTCAACGTAAACTTCGCTTCAATGGTAACTTTAATCCGTTTTGCGCGTTTTTGAGGAGTAGTCTTTTCACAACTTATTTATTTTAAAAAGCAAACAAACTTAAATATTACAACTATTCTAAAATTAAGAAAAAAAAACGTTTAAATTCACACATGCTTAGCACGACTAGTTATAAAAAAAACCGGTTTCTAATTCCCACACGCCCGTTACGTTACGATGCGTTACGCTACAAATAGACGGTATTCATTTTAAACGACGCTTACACGCTACGTTAATCAGCTGTTTCGTTAATGACGTTTTTAAGACATTATTTGACAGTCTCTTTTTGAAGACTGATGTCTTTTTTTAGTGAAAGATGTCTATTCATTTCGCACCGTAGTTGATGATTGTTTTATTTAGATTTCGATTGTCTCATAATGGAGGGTTGTAAAATATGTTGTTTTTGGTGTTGTAGTTATGTTTGAAAGTGGATTGGGTGTAAGACAACATCTGTCAACGTCAAGTTCGACATGGTAAAGCCCGGTGGTCATTCAAACGACCTGACATATAAATTAACCCGAGTGTTTCTTTAAATGTACTCGTATAATCTAGTTGCTATTTTATTCGGATTATACTGAAGTTTTCTGTTATGGACTGAAAGATGGGCTTACTTAAATACTTTTACTTTTTTTAAGAGAAAGATATTTTAGTCTAAATTTACCACCGTTCCTAAGTTTTCTTTTATCCTGTTAAAAGTGATGTTAAATTCGACAAAATAATATAAATAATAAAGTTTCCGCAATGGACTGGTAAACAAGTTCGAGCCCCCGCTCCTCCACTAACATTTTTAATCGTCTTTCGGATGAGACGTTAAACCGACGTCACATGTATCGGTGCTGTACATGAGCTTGCAAAAGAACCAGGGGTGTCTCTAGAATGGAATGCTTTCTGTATCTTGCACTAACTCTTACAACTTAAAACAACTAAACTCTTCAGGGGGCGTCGGTCATATGGGCAACCGGTACCAACGATATATAAACTCAAATAGACAGAGCATACCTTGTATTATTTAGAGCCTAACAAGAGAGGCAGGTTTTTGTTTCAAAGTCAGTGATGTCGGTTTTCATTATATCTAAGTCCGCTTTGCATATGCATATATACACAAAGAAATAAATAAATGATACACTATTATAACAATTATGAACTGTCTACATAATTAACACAGAGACACTGGTAGGTTTGTTTTCGCATACTGTATGTTATTATTTATCTAATATTTTATGTATTCACTTCCTTTTATTGCCACGCCTTGTCTTTCCTTCGTGGTGTATGCATTAATACGAAATTATTAAAGTATTTCTCCGCTGACGTATATTGTTTTCAAATATTTTAACTCGAAATATCATCATGATTTTGTGGTAATCACTACAAATAACGTTGTCAGATTTTAACAAGAAATCGTGAGAGGAAACACGGACTCCATTCATGGAATGTGATCGGGGATCGGTAACAAACCAATTATAAGAAAATATAAGGCAGACGACCCATTTCACGACAAAATAAATAGAAAAGACCGAGGACATCCGAACACATGACAGTCTGATCATATTCTGCAGTGTTCGTTAATTGGTTTGTATCCTTTCAATTGATATCTCTACAAATTCAAATGGGAACGTCCAAACTGAATAATGTTTTTTAGTTTAGACTCATTAATTTTACAACGATTGCGATACAAGTTCTTACAACTTAGATTCACCACGCTCGATGACTGCTTCCTGGGTTCCATACCAGTATTCGCGCAGCGGTGAGGAATGTGAAGATCGTGAGAGAATCTCGCCTCTGACTGGATTCGAACCCGCGACCTCTGGAACCGGAGCCCTGCGCTCTACCCCTGTACCACCTCAGACTGAATAATGAACAAGTCCATTTCGAAATAAGCAGAATTAGGGCTAAAGAGGAGACAATTCAGTTAGAACTCAAATATGAACAGACGAACTTCAGGAGAAATCATCTGAATTCTGAAACAGCGCAGACAAATTTTATGAGAAGAAGAATACAAGAAAAGTATATCACTATAGGAACTCAATTATAGGATGGATTGACAACACTATGAACGAACAGACACAAAGTGAGACGGGATTTCTTTTTTTTCTTTTTTTTTCTTTTTATCTCTGAAGGTTGAAAGGCAGCATATGATTAAGACCATCATTTTTTTCTGAGGCATGAATGATTGTCTAAAAATGCCACATTTTTATACCAAAGGAATCAATTCAGTTTAGTTAAGAGAATTGTGGAAATTGTTCAGTGTTGTCACAAGTATGGTATGCCCATCATTTCCACGGAAACGAACTAGAGCGGAACTCTACGGAAAACCTCAAAACTGAATTTTAAGAAAATAGATACTCCTGTCTTACCTGTCACAAAAAAGCAAGAGACATGAAAGATTTGCCGTTTTCTTTTAATGAGCTGATGTGTTTAACCTTTAAGCGTAAAACTATTAATAAAACTGCCATCGATGTATGTTAAGGTCATCAAAATAAAAAAAACAACTTATGTGTCTTCTTACTGAGAATAATTCAATAAGTTAAACATCCCTATTTTGTCAAATGTTTTGGGAGAAAAAAAACTGTTTCTGTTTGAGAAAGAATCGTACGGTATTGACTCAAAATAGTGAAAGTAAAGATATGATCTTGATAAAGGTTATCCTTAAGTTCGCACGTTTACAAACGTTCTTGATAATACTTTTTACCATTCAACTTAGTCATCGGTCCAATAGATTTACATATACCTTTGATAAGCTACATGTTTAAAACCATACCTACTTGTCCACAAAGGTCAAAGACAAATATGTAAGCCATATTGTGAGGTTAAAGACTTGATCAGACACCCACCCAATAAGTAAAATGCCTATAATGTAGGCCTTACACTTCAACAAATATGGATACGTAATAACCGCCTTTTTACCTAGCGTAATATGGAAACACAAACATAATCTAAATACTTAAATCTACGGAATTCTATTGGGACCACTTAAAATGTCGCGCTTAGAGGTAGACGCTCGACATCGCGAAAATGCGATACGACGCTCGACAACGCGAAGCGACGCGCGGCAATGTCAAACGAAATATCGCGATGTCATTTCGTATTGTCGCGCTATAAAAGCGCGAAATATCGCATTGTCCCTCCGCATTGTCGTGCGTTGTATCGCATTGTCGCGGTGTCGCGTCGCGTTGTCGCGATGTCGCGTCGCGTTGTCGTCCGTCGCGATCTGCACTTGTGTAGGCCTCGACGCACGACAACGCGATACGACGCTCGACACTGCGAAGCGACGCGCGACAACGTATCGTATCGCGTTGTCGTGCGTCTACCGGAAATTGGCAAATTGCATATTCCGGCCATCGAATTAATAAAGAAAAAATTCCACAAGGAAAATGCGGCCATCACGGCTATGCTCTTAAATAACTTCTTGTTATCTGATCTGTGTTCTCCATTATTTAGTGAAAGCGAAAGTAAACAACTACAAATTTTGTCATCGCACCGTCAGACGGCATATAAATCTAGTAACATTTTAACCTGTCACCGGTAGACGCAAGACAACGCAATACGATATTCCAATAAATGTCGCGTCGCATTGTCTAGTCTCGCTTCGCGTTTTCGAGCGTCGCGTCGCGTTGTCTTGTGTCGTTTGGCATTTTCGTGTATCGTGGTACAGGCACAGACACGACGGGAGACAATGCGATACGACATTGTGAAAATGTCGCGTCGCGTTGTCCCGCGTCGCTTCGCAGTGTCGAGCGTCGTATCGCGTTGTCGTGCATCGAGGCCTTCACAAGTGCAGCAAAGGGACGGACGACAACGCGACGCGACATTGAGACAACGCAACGCGACAACGCGACAATGCGATACGACGCACGATAATGCGAAGCGACACTGCGATATTTCGGGCTTTCATAGCGCGACAATACGATATGACATCGCGATATTTCGTCTGACATTGTCGCGCCTCGCTTCACGTTGTCGAGCGTCGAATCGCATTTTCGCGATGTCGCGTCGCGTTGTCGAGCGTCTACCTCTAAGCGCGATGGCGACATTTTAATTGGCCTCAACAGGATTCCATATAAAGCAGTCCATAGCCATATGTTTGCATCATATTTACTTTCCTATAACTGAACTTAAATTTTTTTTCATTTAACTCGACTTCTGGAAGACCACAATAGAATGTGACCGTTAGGCAATATGCTGGTAAAAGACATTAGTGGTTTTATACCACTAAGACTGAATTTATGTTCAAAGACATCTTTGGTCCTAAAATAATTGTTTCCTATAAATGAAATTGAAATTCAGTCGATATTTAAAAAGAAAAGAAAATGCATTATCGTCATATAATCACAGGAATTGTGACTGCAAAATCTGTGTCTTTTGTTGCTGGAAGTTATATTGCCAGGCTTATTTGCTTTAATGACAATATGATTGTCTGCAGTGGGTGATGCTGAAAGATAATTCACATGTATCAAATGTGTGGATTGTTCAAGTCGTTTTAGTTGCATACTTTGTAGAAATGGGTTAAATTCTGCGGTTTTGTTGTCTAACAACATGTTTACAAGTCATAGCGTATAACTTGATCCTACACACTTGACTATATATTGTATGTTATTAACCCTACCTGGTTAAGATCCCACAAGCTAGAACGGCGGAACCCCACTCTAGGGGGTGGGTAATAAAACATATCCATGTCACGTGGTTTTTAGATTCTTGGTACTGCAAAGTCCACAGAAGCTGCTGCGATAATTACTGTTGTTATTGTCGTGACAACAGTGCAGCTGAAACGTGTTGTTATCGTTGCTGTTAAAACTTTAAAATGTGTTGTGTTTGTAGTTCTGATGTTGTACTACTGCTGTTGTTGTTGTCGATTTATTGTCTGTCAGATCTTAGTTTTGAAGTTGCTGCTGTCTATTGTATTCACGGCTTTAGTTAATCGTGTTGTACGTGAAGTTGTTTGAACTGTAACAATTGAAATGATCATTTTACTTCTCCCTTACACTCCATACACTTTCCATAGTTTCTTGTAAATCACAACGAAAAAAACAACAAATTGTCACACAGAGAAACTATTGACAAGGTATTAAAAAGAAGTCTTTCGTAAGAATACCAATTATGTTTCCGACAAAAAGAACAGTTGTTAGATTCATAGATCCATAACAAACGAATAATCCTGAGAATAAATTTAGATTCTTAATTCAATAATACATTCTGGTAAACTGGAATTTGAAGAAGGATTTTGAATTTGTCAGTCCCGTAAAGGGTGTAACGGTAATGCCGGGCAAAATGACAGTACGGTTGGACATTTTGTACATTTAATGTCAACTAATGACCACTGTTGTGATAGTTTTATTTCCCCCGACGAATGATATATGTGTTATCTATCACATTTACTATAAAGATCATACCATAATATTAGAAAACATTGACTAATAAGAAAAACTCGCAAGTTTTTAATCTTACCAATTTTTATTTTAACAGCACAAAACATTCAGTTTCCGTGGTCGCCATGGTATTGGCAAGGTATCGCCGTCACGCACGCGCGGTTAATGTCGCCTTTCATAAGGTATGGTTGCTTTTTTACTGAAAAAAGGCGATGGGTTTAGTTTTGACACCGTCCAAGGAGAAAGTTGATCATTCTTTTATAGAGAAGGGTATGAATCTGAAACCTAAAGTCCAACGGCTGTGAGGACAATGTTATTTGATATGATCTTACTATATAAATGATAATTCATTATCAAAGCAAAGCCATCCTAAATTTATTTTTCGGATGTTCTCTGATTGTGTTGAAATGATTGCTTTAAAAATCATTCATTGAAACAAACCTGTAATTCATTATTTTTCTAGCAAAAAATAAAATCTTCGCTGCGTCGCTGCTATGGGAAAGATGGTGGGGTAGTTTTAAAGATAGAAAAAGAAGCTATTTGAATACATAAAATACGTTTACAGTTCTTGATATGCCTGAATACTGTCATATATATTTATGCATATCTTTTTAATACAAATATTACTTTATACAGGCAAAACAATCTGGTACAAACAATATAAAGTCCAATCTATTGATCATACTTTTAGCAATTAAAACACGAATAATTTTTCTTTCTTTTTTTTCTTCTTTTTTTTCCGCTATTTTTGTGACTTTATAGCTATATTTTACAGCACACACGTGACATTCATCATTTATCGAGATTCACAACGGCTCTCTCACGACATTTATACGATCTGTGGGCGTAATTCATGTCAAGATTTTGCACATGATTACGAAACAAGATTTTCAAATATAATGTCAAAGTTTCATATCTATTATTCTGTCATTTATTGTCCATACTTTTTTTCCTACTTAAAGAAGGCTTTAAATTCTACAAATAAATATATTCATCTTAATAGCAAAAAGGTGCCTACCTTTCGTGGCTGAAAAATATAGTCATGAATAAATATATCGACAATTTAAAAAAAAAAAACCTATTCTGCTTGAAAATGAATTCGAAACTAGTGAAAATAATTAAGAAAGCTTTTAATAATTGCAGAACTGTTGCTGTATAACATTTAAGATATACTATGAATCAAGTCCTTTCAGCTTAAAAAGTACACCCAGACTGCTACAGATGTCCGTTTTTTATAGCAGGAGAACAATTGTACATCAAACAGTTTCCACTGAAATTGTGACTTAGCTGTTTTGAAAACCTAACTTTCTGGTATTGAAATTTTGCAAACATATGCACCATATGTCCAACAAAACTTTGAACAAACAGCACTATATTTTTGAAAACGTCAGCCTCGTGGCTTTCTTGGCTTTTGCTTTGACTTCCCTTTCTTGGATTTTTCCGGTAATGACGGGTTTCCGAAGGCATACGGTGTAATCTGTGATAATAATGGCTGCTTATTTTTGATATCGTTGTCATCATCGTCTTTTTGGTTTGATTGAGCAATAGATGATTCTGAAAACGCACTTCTTTTTAATCTCTTCTGATAATTCTGACATAAACCTGCAATATATTAAAAAGAGAGCACTGTATATAAAACAATGGATGATTAAATGCTGTTTATATCTGAAGGAATTTGATCAACTTTATTGCAGGGCTGAAAACTGTCAAAACAAGGTTTCTTTTCATATGGAAACACGAAGCAAGCTTTGGATTGAACAAATAAAGCTATGGCATAGTTAATGAAAATGGAATTAATTAGTTTATATAAGGCATTTTAGTCATTTTAGTAATTTTAGTAATGCAAAAGATATCTTCTCTACAAATGACTGATATTGTAAAGTATAAATGATTCTTATGGATTTTGTTTCTGTCTGAGTGATAAGCGTTTGATGATAGTGATTTTAGGAATTTTTTAACCTCTGTTTGACTTTTGACAAACACTCGTCAGACGTCCAAGAAATAATACGACAAGTAGAAAAAGGCTTTAGGAAAGTGAACAACAAGATTTTTTTTATTATCAATAGCGTGAATTGATATAATATTAAGAATTTCAATGATTTCCAAAGTTTTTTTTTCATTTAAAAACTGTAATATAATATTACATAAAACAATGTAATATTGTTGGATTTTATGTCTAGAAACAGAACACTGTGAAGTCACTGAAATCCATAACAGGATATTAACTGTATTGTTTTAGTTCCAATGATAAAACGTGATTGCAAAAATAGATTCATTCGGATGAATTTCGTGGCTCAACGAAATCAACCTTAATAATCCCTGATGGAAATTGACAGTATAGTGCAAAGACATTGTTGTTTGTTTGTTTTTGTTGTTGTTGTTGTTTTCATTTTCATTTACCTTTTGAACAGTCTTTATTGTCCCATTTATTTTTTCCAATCCCAGCATATGAAGCTTTGTCTAGAACAGCTTGTAGCATATTTACGTCAAAAATATTGGAATGAAGATGCTCTCTTACAATTTCTCGACTTGGAATAGTGACACCTGAAAATAGTAAGGCTGTCAAAATAAGATTTCAAGATTCAAACTCGAAAATCTCGGATTCAGAGAGTTAAGTGTTATTCCTACACACAGGTTAAGCAGATTGTGAAAAGTTGTTTTAAGAGATCAGACGTTTTAAAAATGATAGAAAAATTGAAAGTTGTTTTCCTTTAAGAAAAAATCTACTTCTATTTCGTCTACAAATTACAATTTGTTTTTAGTACACACATCTAAATCATTTTCATTATGTATGTAGAATATTCAAACACTAAAATGCATGTACTGTTACAGTATTATTCTAAATCTAACAATTTCGAAAAAAATAAATAAACACGAAATTTTCTTGATTTTGTTATCGCGAAATCTCTGTGCGGATTTTTTACTTCAAATTCAAAGTTTCACACCTGCACATCAATTTCATATCTATTTTAAAAACAGATTTAATACGTAAAATTTTGTAACAGTTACATTTATAGAATATACCTTTAGATGATATAGAAAATGTATAAAAATATAGATCTATATCAACTTACCAACGTTCTCTCCTTCTACAAAATAAAACAAGCAAAATCCATACAAAAGTCTCAAAAAGTTCACTATATACAAATACATGTCCTTGTTGACATAGTTACTGTTTTGTACATTTACATTTCAAAATATTATCCTAGATATTTCAATAACACCAAGCCATGACGGTTCTACCTCCACCGAATTTCTGTAGAAAGAGGGGAGATAATTTGGCCAGGCGCGCACGAAGCAAGCGTTTAATAGTTGTTTATCAATATTGGATTCTAAACTGTTCAAACCAATTCATCAAACTGACATGATTGGTCGACGTTTAATATTTAACGGACAATCCTGTAGACTTAAATATCCTGTCTATAGCTTTGAAGAGGACTTGAAGGAATTAAGCCCATATACCGTGTCTATATAAGGAAACATGACGGTCATTCATCACGAAGATTTGTCTTTTATGTATCAATGAATGAAATGTCATCTCAGAGTTGTCTACTCAGATTGTGTGATACTCCAGCACTTCAAGTTTGATGTATTTTCTCTGTTAACAGATATATTATTAGTTTCCAAGTCCACTAAGATGTAATAAAGTTTGGTTACGAATTGCGATCTGTATTTGAACGCCCTTACGAATACTTATATTAAGAGAGGAACTTTTTCTTAAAAGACTTTTTAATACAGTAAATTTTGAAAAACTCAATGCCCGGTTAAACTCTTTAAACGACTGCAAAAAACGGCTACTGGACCAACGTTCAAACTAAACAGCCAGGAAATTTTGATGGCCTGATGACCCCTTGATTACCAGTGGAGCGTTAACACTACACCGCTGATCAGTCTCTGAAAAAAATGGTTTTTGTCAGGTAAATATAGAATGGCTGGAGACAACTAAACAATTTAGTCTGGTATCAAAAACGTGAAACTAAATATACAAGGGATGGCAACGAGTACCCATTTTAATACTCGTGCACTCGATTATTCTTCTGATCGAGTACTCGGTTAATCGGGGGATTTCCTAGAAATGTCCCGAGCATCTTTCTAAGAATTTGCAGACATGTGCATGCCTTATCATTAACGAGTGAAAAGCAGAGGTTAACACGTCCGGAAACTGTGTTGACAGTTCGCTCTTTTATAGAAACGGAACCAATTATGTAACTGAAAGTTACAGACGACGCTTGGTTTGGAATTCTCCTGTCGGTAGGCATCGGACTCTTTGAAAACCTACGTAAGCGAGACTTATACCGAAGTGTAATATGTATTGCCGATAGCAACCATTGGTCATCACCGGTTACTTATGGCACTGACAAATACTGCCAAGTCAACTCTGAACGCATGCAGCGTTTACGGCCATCCACTTTTGTCTCTGCTCCTAAACATTGGTAACTATAAATAGAACGGCAATAGAGGTAACTTGGAAATAAGTCTAGGAGGACTTGGACTTTCTTTAAAAAATAGTTGTGTACTCGATTATGAATTTTGGTTACCAGTACTCGAACGTTTCGATCGAGAACTCGGTTAAGCGGTTTCTTTTTCAATAATTCTTTGATGTTTGCTATCGAAGCTTTAGTCACATTCCCAGAACATTTGAAGTATAGTTTCATTTTTAGTTTTACAAAATGTACATAACTACGGTGGCACAGAGGTGACATGCACAACTTTTTTTTTAATTGCACTTCTCTTTTTTTTTAATCTCGTTCCCACGAGATACTAAGTCAAGGGAACGACTTAGTATCTCGTTCCCACGAGTTACTAAGTCGTGAGAACGAGATAAAAAAAAGAGAAGTGCAAATCTGAAAAAAGAATCGCATTTTGAAAAAAGAGTTGCGCAGTAAAAAAAAGAATCGTGTTGTAAAAAAAAATAACAGCGAATGTAAGCTATGTCGAGGGAACGACTTACTAACTCGTGGGAACGAGTTAGCTATGTCGTGGGAACGATTTACTAACTCGTGGGAACGAGTTAGCTATGTCGTGGGAACGAGAAAGCAATATATTGTGCTACACTTTTTTTTTCAAAGCAATACATTTTTTTTAATTGCACTTTTCTTTTTTTATCTCGTTACCACGAGATACTAAGTCGTTCCCACGACATAGCTAACTCGTTTCCACGAGATACTAAGTCGTTCCCACGACATAGCTAACTCGTTCCCACGAGATAGTAAGTCGTTCCCTCGACATAGCTTACATTCGCTGTTCTTTTTTTTTACAACACGATTCTTTTTTTACTGCGCAACTCATTTTTTCAAATGCGATTCTTTTTTTTTCAGACTTGCACTTCATTTTTTTATCTCGTTCCCACGACTTAGTAACTCGTGGGAACGAGATACTAAGTCGTTCCCTTGACTTAGTATCTCGTGGGAACGAGATAAAAAAAAGAGAAGTGCAATTAATAAAAAGTTGTGCATGTCACCTCTGTGCCACCGTACATAACTGTGTTGTTACTATATTCATTTTATACATCAGGCTGGTTCCTAATATTCTATGTATAACTGAAATATATATATATCTATATAATATTATATGTTATTTGTTTACTTTTCATATTCTGAAAAATGGATATAAAAGATAAACGAACAATATAATAATATTTGTTATCAAAAAAAAATATAATCTAACATGTAAAGCTAAATGTGGTTCTGTGGTTCTTTGGTTTCCAGCATGTAAAGCTAAATGTGGTTCTGTGGTTTCCAACATGTAAAGCTAAATGTGGTTCTGTTGTTTCCAACATGTAAAGGTAAATGTGGTTCTGTGGTTTCCAGCATGTAAATCTAAATATGGTTTTGTGGTTCTTTGGTTTCTAACATGTAAAGTTAATGTGGTTCTGTGGTTCTTTAGTTTCCTAAATGTAAAGCTAAATGTGGTTCTTTGGTTCTGTGGTTTCCAACATGTAAAGCTAAATGTGGTCCTTTGGTTTCCAGCATTGAAAGCTAAATGTGGTTCTGTGGTTTCCAGCATGTAAAGCTAAATGTGGTTCTGTGGTTTCCAGCATGTAAAGCTAAATGTGGTTCTTTGGTTCCAAGCATGTAAAGCTAAATGTGGTTCTGTGGTTTCCAGCATGTAAAGCTAAATGTGGTTCTGTGGTTCTTTGGTTTCCAGCATGTAAAGCTAAATGTGGTTCTGTGGTTTCCGGCATGTAAAGCTAAATGTGGTTCTGTGGTTTCCAGCATGTAAAGCTAAATGTGGTTCTGTGGTTTCTAGCATTTAAAGCTAAATGTGGTTCTGTGGTTTCCAGAATGTAAAGCTAAATGTGGTTCTGTGGTTTCCAGCATTTAAAATTAATTGTGGTTACATGTTGTATTTGGTTCTTTGGTTTCCAGCATGTAAAGCCAGAAATGGTTCTGTGGTTTCTAGCATTTAAAGCTAAATGTGGTTCTGTGGTTTCCAGAATGTAAAGCTAAATGTGGTTCTGCGCTTTCCAACATGTAAAGCTTAATATGGTTCTGTGGTTCCCAGCATGTAAAGCTAAATTGGTCTGTGGTTTCTCATCAACATCCTTAAGAAATACCGGTAAATGAGCTTGCATCAAGACCTTTTATTTCAGGGCAAATACTTAAAGGAGAAAACAAATCTATATTGGATGTACAATAGTGTTAGGCTGATTAATCACATGAAAGATGCCTCCGTCATATACTGAACGAGAAATTTACATCGATAATCAAACTCTTTCTTAATAAGACCGCTTACATTTGCAATAGTAACAAGACGTTTGTGTGTCAAACTTTCTTTTGTGATACCTACTTAAAGTTTTCACATTATTACTGTGTTACATGGGTTATAAACTTAATGAATACACATCCGTTGAATATTTATACCTATACACACATTTTATATATAAGATTTTCTTATACCTACAGAATACTTCAATTTTCATACACTAAAGTTTTATACCTTCTGCATACACATTTTTTTCGTTACTTGAATTCTTTTATACCTACTGACTATAAATGCATTCGTATTGACTTGATGTTTTTATAACAACTGCATACACATGCATTTCTTTTATACCTACTGTTAATATATGCCTTTTCAAATATTTGATATTTTTTATAATCACTGAATACACATTCATTTTTATATCTTGAAATCTTTCATACCTACTGACTATATATGTTTTTTCATATACTTGGTGTTTTTATAACCACTGAATACACACGCATTTTTATATACATGATTTTTATACCTACTAAATACACATGGTTTTTATATACATGTTTTTATACCTATTGAATATACATTAATTTTTTGTTTTTTGACATTCTTGACTAATCATTTTGATAAGACAGATATTCAACACTGATGTGAAAAAAGTGTTTGTAAATCAAAATATATTGAGTCAAATTTAACGTAAAAAAATTTTTTCGGCCTAGATGCTAATATTTAAAATACAAATCATAATTTAAGCCTTTACTTTATACCTAGAAGTTATCTGTTGTATAATGTTTATATCATCGCTTTAATGATTAGGTATATGTATCTCCGAATGACTAACGAAAATGATACGAAAGTCAGTATTTACAACTTCAAAAGTTGTAGAATATACATTTAAAAACATTGAATTAAAGTTTGAACAGAATAAATATATATTCACAGACAACGAATATTTTTTTAAAGATTGAAATGATCGTGACAGTAAATAACATTATAATTTGTTCTATGACGTGACATAACATCAAACGACATAACTTGATGACATAATAAAATATGAAGTGACAAAACATGATAAATATTACACTGGGTGTCATAATGTGGCATAACATTGCGAGTCATTATGGCGTGACATTACGTTACGTGACGTGACATAACATTATTTTTTTTCCTAACAAAGAAACTATGAATCTTAAAAATAACAAATAGGAAGACGTAGAAATTAAATTGAATCTTAACTTTACTATATTATGGCGTTAATGTGTATAATCTTGTCTGAAGATAAATCTATTAAGTTAGCAGTTATCCTCATTGTTGAAACAAATACCGATTGTGTTGATTAACTGTTTATCTCTTCACAAATCACTTACAAACTACAGCTATCCAGCAATTTATCCCCACCTATCAATTAAAGCGAGCATAATCAATCGATCGGTATCTGATATCAGATATCCAGAACGCTCCATACGTTTACTCGCCCCAGTTAATTTTACGTTGAAAATGAACTGAAAATGGACTTGTCTAAAAATAATTAAGTAAAATAAAAAAAATATCTTCAAATAAGGCATCTACATACAGAATGATCTATACCTAAAAATAAATTAACAAAGTCAGGAGTTCCAAATTAGAGGTATATTCAAAAAGAATTTCTCAAATTCATTCATTTATTCATTCGTTCGTTCGTTTGTTCGTTTCGTTCGTTCTTTTCAATCATTTATCATTTCATTCATTCATTCATTCATTCATTCATTCATTCATTCATTCTTTCAATTATTCTTTGATTTCGTCTATTGATTCCTTTGGGTTGGAAAGATTCATGTAAATTGCATATGCAGTTTGCAAAACTCAATAGCATGCCATCTTGTTTTAGGATTTCATCAAAATGTTTAGAAGGCACTGGGATATGTTCACGTTAACACTGTAATGGTTCATGAAATAGACCAGTGTACATAAACAACTTTTATTTTTAATAATGCAGGTAAACTTGAAGTGAATGTGCACAGTCTAACAGATAAGCGTTTACACAATGCCAAATTTATTTTACCAACCATATAACTACCATGTACACATTGAAAAATCCATGGATTTCGTGAAAACAATCTTGAATATAAATCGCTATAAAATCCGCTATACAAGCCCTTATCTCAGCAAAACTATTAAATATTTTATATAAAGGACAATGTAATCTTTAATTTTAATTCAGCAGATATCCAATTGCCGTGACGAAAACGCGCTATGGGTTCACTGATATATGTATGATTAAATTGATCCAGTTTTGAGATCAATTTGATCTCCTCAAATATCATTAGTTACATCAAAATAGAGAATGGCTCGTGTTGTTATCAATTAAGACATTGTCATTGTCTCTCCAGCGACTGTGTTTAATATAACTATGATTGGTATAATATCTGCATGAACTAGGGCTTTTTCGTCAATATTCGGAAACCCCACGAAACTAATCGATTTATAAATCTTCTTTCACGCATTGGTGCATTCCAAAGTTCGTTAAAATCCGTCGTGACGGAATTTTACGAAAATCTGCGCTGAAGTCAAAACGAGGCTTCATGAGGTAGGGTATATATAACGTGCGTGCGCAGTAACTAAAGGTAACAAGGCAGAACAAGCTTGGGAAGTGAGGACGTAACAATTTTCAGTGTTCAATAAATCACAAACAGACAGAAACAATGAGAGAAATCGTGCACATACAAGCCGGACAGTGCGGAAACCAGATCGGGGCAAAAGTGAGTAGTCTTCATTTATGTCATACCTAGTGACGAAATGTTGAAATGATGTGTAACGTCTGCTCAAACTGTATACATTATACCCAAAACTACCAGTTACGAATTTGTGGTCAATTGTAGTAAAAAGAATTATGTTATAGTTTAAAATCGGCTTTAGTATATTGGGAGTAGCATTTTATTGTTATCAACATTCAGGTGTCTTTGTCAAGAATATAGTACGTGAAATTGCTGAGATAACGGTTTATGTTTGTATTAGCTACCCAGATATTCAATGCAGGTTGTAGTGTGTATCTAAACGCATTAGTCATATGTAAAATGGTTTTAAAACAAAGCTATGTCAACCAGAGTTCACGTTCGTCATTTCCGATAATATTTTTTTTTACAAAGGCAAACGTTACATGACAAATTTTGAGGTGTATGAGTAATGATTTAGAAATAACCATTATCCAAAGTCGTGTGAGAAAGTAAACAAATTCAAACCATTTAGCTTTTCAATCTGGCCTGATAACAGCCTTTATTACCTTTGTTGAAATTTTCTTTTGAAATCCAGTCGATTTATTGACTTTGACGATTGTAAAGAGTTAGGTTTGTTAGGCATGTTAGGTTTGCACTATGGTTTTGAACAAAACACTTTCAAGTAAAATATACTTTGGCCCATATAAGTCGGTGCTGCGATGTCCTTTAGTGGGTAGAACACTACAACTTAGTAGATAACCTGAGGTCCAACATTCGTATGGTGCATTTCGTGAACATGTTCTGAAAAGAAAATGGTCGCTTAACCACGGGCACCACGCCCTATATCACTAGGGCAACCATTAGTCTTCTGAAAGAAAAGGAACGAGCAACCACAGAACGATAATACACCTCCAAGATAAAAAAATTATATTTTAACTGAAAAATCAGTTTATTGTTTACATATATCTATTCTGTCTCACAATAGTTATTTTTTGTTTTAGTAATGGAATCGACGATTGCAAACATGTCACCGACCTTTGCAAAATAAAAATAGTAATCTTTGTTCCCTGTGTTCTCCTATGCATAAAACGTGATTGTCTGAAAGTTTTTTTTCCCAGATTTCAGTTGCGCTTACCCTGGTATGTGGGTGGAGAACAACAATTACTTGCTAAATTTAAATCAATCAAAAAATATATAGGCTAAAATTGAAAACAAAACCAGCCTTTATGTGTTTTTGTGTCCTCTGTCCGGTTTGCACCAGTCATGATTTCTTGATTCATTGATTCTTCATTTTCTGCTGCAAAAAACAACAACAACAACACACACTTGACGAAACGTTTTGTTTTTGTTTTTTTTTTGTTTTTTTTTGCACGAGAAGACAGGAACTGTGCACACGAAAAGGATCTGGTAGAAAGAAAGAATTATTGCAAAGAAATGTTTTAATTAATTTGAAAAGAAAATGAAGCTTTCTTTTACTTCCAGATTACATAGCACAAAAGTTCACATATCTTATTAAAGAATTTTTTTTTCTAAAGCAGCTTGTTAGCAGTTTCATTATAAATGATGACCCTTCATTATTGACAGTGAGAAACTGGATTCACCATTGTTAGCGCACATCTGAAAAACAAAGATGGGGCAAAAATAGCCTAGGCTATTTACTTGATGAAAAGAACATGTATGTTTCCACAGAAAGTGGGAGAACTGAGGAAACTAAAATACCGTTGTTTTGTTTTTGTTTTTTGTGTTGTTGTTTTTTTGTTGTTGTTGTTGTTTTCTCGTGGTTTTTTTTTTTGTTTTTTCTTTTCAATCTACTTTGCTTGTTTCTTGCATGTATGCACCAACACGAAGTTGCTGCATTGGGTCGAATTAGTAATTTGATAAAATAGAAGTATCAGACCCATTCAAATAAGTTTGTTATCTTGAAATTAAGCAAGCGCGTGACGTGTTAACAATTTTGTGCGGGATTCGATAAAACGTTGACGAATCGATTTGGGAATAATCGTTGTGGTCCGATATAGATCTAATTTGGCTTAATACCATTGAAAGGTTATAGTCAAGGTTGTGAGAAGTTACTGACACAGTATTTAATTTGGATAAAAGACAATATAATGATATAATTTAAATATAAAGACTGCCAATAAAATGATATAATGAATAAAAATTGTTAAATCAGCAAATGGATTTATTGGCAGGTGGGATAAACGCAGTCCTAAGCAATACCAACTAGAATTTTTAGCGTTGAAAATAAGACAAGACATAACAAGATTTTAAATAGACTAACAAAGAAAACAATTTGAAAACTTATCTTTGAACAAGTAATGAAAAATATAATCTAAGGCAAAGAGACGGTGACTACTTTATAGTTGAACAAGTGAATGATCAATGAGTATTTATGAATTTATGTGTTCATATTTTAAATATCAATAAATTTATGATAGACAAGTGTTTTAAGCCGTCAGTTTGCACTTAAGGTAATATTCTTAATATAGACATAATGAATTGACTGAAGTGCCGCATGGCATGTATTTATTTATATTCCCACAACACTTCAAATATATCTTTACTCTAGGAATAGTTTAATATAATTTAAAACAGTTTTATGATTTCTTAAGATCTGTACACAGTGGTTGAAGATGAAAATGTTTACGGTTTAAAATTCATCATCAGTTTCAACATCATTTAAATATTAAATTAAGTTCATTTCTTAAGCACACATTGTAAGAATCCTCTCAAACAAAAAATCTTGAAAATACCCAAACAGAACTGCTTCGGTTATATATTAAAGTACAGAAAATATGCGGAATATTGAAACATGTTGCTGAACAAATCTCAGGCTTCTTAGTCTTATTTCTTGCTTATCCGAAAACTTGTTCATTATCCGATATCAAAATTGTCACAAATGAACAGAATGATACAAACTGGACTGTTCAGCTGTATATTGGTCAGGATATTATAGTATATTTATATGATAAAATACATGCTTTCCTTACTCAAGAAATAGAAGTATCCTTAAATATAATAAAAATTAATAAACATTCCAGCCAGGCGATCACGTAAGCGCTGTCAACGGTTTAGTTCGGGCAAATAGAAAACCCGGGCGTAGCTCTCGAAATAGACCTACACGTGAACACGTATTTGTGTACCGATTCTTTTGATGTTTTAGAATATACCTTACTTCTATTTATTTGTGTACTTTCAGTTCTGGGAAGTGATCTCAGATGAGCACGGTATTGACCCCACCGGTACCTACCACGGAGATTCGGATCTCCAACTGGAGAGAATCAATGTGTACTACAATGAAGCCACAGGTAAGCTCAAGAGCTAAGTAGCATCTGGTATTTAAGTAGCTGTTAAAAAACATAGGTCACAGAAACATGTCAATAATAAAACATTTAAAGAACAAACTGATAAAAAAATCTAATCCGAAGTCTGATTAATAATTGTTTTATGAAACTGAGGTTAAGTTAACTTACTTCAGTTAAATGTGTCTTTTTAGTGAGATTAATGCAGATATATACTAAAATAATGCAAATAGAAAAAAAAAGTAAGAACAATTTGGCTACGAAACAGTTGGTGTAATTTATGACTGACTTCTCTCTCTCAGGTGGAAAGTATGTACCAAGAGCAGTTCTTGTCGATCTGGAGCCAGGTACCATGGACTCTGTCAGATCCGGACCTTTCGGCCAGGTGTTCAGACCAGACAACTTTGTGTTTGGACAGAGTGGAGCTGGAAATAACTGGGCAAAGGGACATTATACAGAAGGTGCTGAACTTGTAGATTCTGTGTTGGATGTTGTGCGAAAAGAAGCCGAGAGCTGCGACTGTCTTCAGGGATTTCAGCTTACACATTCCCTTGGTGGGGGTACTGGATCTGGTATGGGAACACTGCTAATCAGCAAAATTCGTGAGGAATACCCAGACAGAATCATGAACACATTCTCAGTTGTGCCATCTCCAAAGGTAATTATCTGTTTGAAAATGTTGTATTGTTTATTATTTTCTCACTTTTTAATGAAAACATTCTCAATGTAAACAAAACCCACTGACAGTAATAGCTCTACTTTTCCTGAAATTAAATGTGTTAACTCATTGAAAAATTACTCCTTACAAATATACCGAAAACGAATTCGGCGGCAATTATTCACTGCCAAATTATTATTTACTTCTTTCATTCACATTTCAGGTGTCTGACACAGTAGTAGAACCATACAATGCAACTCTATCAGTCCACCAGCTTGTTGAGAACACAGATGAGACTTACTGCATTGACAACGAGGCCTTGTACGATATCTGCTTTAGAACATTGAAACTGACCACTCCAACATACGGTGACTTGAACCATCTTGTCTCGGCCACCATGTCTGGCGTAACCACTTGTTTGAGATTCCCTGGTCAACTGAATGCTGATCTCCGTAAACTAGCTGTCAACATGGTTCCATTCCCACGTCTCCACTTCTTCATGCCAGGTTTTGCTCCACTGACCTCTCGTGGTAGCCAGCAGTACCGAGCTCTGACTGTGCCAGAACTGACACAGCAGATGTTTGATGCAAAGAACATGATGGCTGCCTGTGATCCACGTCATGGAAGATATTTGACTGTTGCAACCATGTTCCGTGGACGCATGTCCATGAAGGAGGTCGACGAACAGCTCCTCAACGTCCAGAACAAGAACAGCAGCTACTTCGTTGAATGGATCCCCAACAACGTGAAGACCGCAGTCTGCGACATCCCACCACGTGGTCTCAAAATGTCCGCCACCTTCATTGGTAACAGCACTGCCATCCAGGAACTGTTCAAGCGTATCTCCGAGCAGTTCACGGCTATGTTCCGTCGTAAGGCTTTCCTGCATTGGTACACAGGCGAGGGTATGGACGAGATGGAATTCACTGAGGCCGAGTCTAACATGAACGATCTGGTCTCTGAATACCAACAGTACCAGGATGCCACCGCCGAGGAGGAGGGCGAGTTCGACGAAGAGGAAGCCGAGGGCGAGGAACAATAAGAAGATTAACTAAGACTGTTACCTAGATCTAAAACACCATCAAATGACACACGTTGATAACTATAGCATCTTGTTTCCTCAAACAGTATAATCTTTTCAAAATACAGTTCTGCCGAGAAATTAATGACATCAAGTAACAACTTTTTTTAAAGATAAATCAATTTAGAATACAAAATTATGGTTGAAGTGCAATAACCATAGTATATGAAAAATAATTGTCGATGTTTGAAATAAAGCTATATTAAAGATACTCAATTATTACATCTCAGATTGAGAATAAAGAAGTTATTTACGTTGAACTGTGTGCCTTGATCAGTTTTACACAGGAGTTGTGCTAGAAGCAAATACTTGATTTCTCACTTTCTACATCAGTGGTTCCCTTAATACTCCGGAAAGCCATTTCTTCAACTGCTTTGCTATCGCCATGCATATGAAAAATTGAATATCATTTTTCTAAGAGTTCAAAGCCTAAATTTTATTATAACTCCCTACACTTAATTCTTCAGTGTAGTTTTTTATCGCTTATCAAATAGAATTCTGTATATTGTGTCATCATATGTTGTCCTTCAAATGCTGCTTCCTTTTAAAAGGTTTCAACTAAAGTTTTAAACCAACTTAAATGTAAAGGACGTAACTCTTCTTTAAAATGAAGTAATTCTTCAAACTCATGCCTCTTATGCTAGCCTAGACTTGTTAGTACTGGTTTACTGTCTAACAATCCCAAACAACAGTCCTGGTAAATTCCCAAGAAAAAAAAAACAGAATAATTTTATTTCAATGCAGATGAGGCTTCGGGTAAATGAACCATCGGGTTAACGAATCACCGATTATGAGTACGGTACCTGTACTGGAATTTCTCTTTGTTTGGTAGATGATAGTGCCTAGCAAGGATCGAGGTCCTTTGCAAGTTTCTCGGCGACATCGATGCATATTCTTTTATTCTACATACGATATCGTTAACTTTTATATTTCAACCGAATCTGTGAAAATATATTTAAAAGTGAGCTTAAACAAAAGATATTAGTAATTATATTACTATATTATAATAATAAAATTTTCCGAGATGTTTTATATATTAATGATACAATATCGTACAAAGAAGTAAGTTGTCGTAATTACCTAAAAAATTGAAACACTATTCTTATTTTAAGTATCCAAAATAATAACATTTGACAAATGAAATTATTTTCCTATAGTAATAATAACTGTCCTTGATGTTTTACATAGAAGCAATATGAAATCATACAAAGAAGACATACTTTGATATCTACGAAAATTGGGGAGATACATATTCTCATATCACTATTAATGCCAACAGGATAATCAATCGTATGTATTTCACACCTTTCCTTTACGATTTCTGAAAAGGTAATGTTATATGACTATCATATGTTTTTCTCCGAAAGTGACAATACCACTTCACAATCCTGTTTGGTTGAGTCACTACAACGTATTATTGTCGTGTTTGAAAACACCAATTCAGTCTTTCAGAGCCAAAAAAAATGGTACCGGCATAAAGACGGTTAAAAAAGTTTTCAGTTTGTACCTTTTAGCCTTATATATTTACATAGTCGTATACATTTATCCGTTATACATTATATAAAATTATATTCCCTGCTTTTATTTTATTTTATTTACTTATTTTTTAATTTTTTTTTTTTTTTTGTTTCCTGGAATCATTTGCTTGACTATTTCTGACAGAATGTGGTACCAATTTCACGCTCATATATATTCAGAATAAAAGTTGTTTCACATACCCCTAATCTGAAAATTAACTAAGATTTTTGTTATTTATGGTAACTTAACATGAGCAGGTATAATTATCTTTCCTGTTTAAAACATGACCCCCACTTTTATTGCTACTTTTCATTACAGATGCAGTTCTACAAGAATATGCAAGTTAAAGCAATTTAAAAGGGGTCTTGCTACGTTTTACAGCTCTATGAACAATATCAGCTTTGTACAGAATAAAGAGATTTTTGTCTGTTTTCACACCTATATTACGGTTCAAGTTCTTTTACACCAATGGTTTTACAGGTGCATTTCATATTCTTGCACGCTACAAATAAGGAAAATACAACATTTTTTCTAGATAAAAAGTATCTTAAAATGAGTTTAAAACATCGGACTCGTTATAAATTAGAGTAAGTGAGGGAAGTTCTGATGATAGCTAGAAGAGATTAGTTATTTTATGTTGTGGGGGATAAAGCAAGATACAGAAAGCAACACATTCCAGAGACACCCCTGGTATTTTTGCGTGCTCAGTATACAGCACTGACACATGTGACCTCGGTTTAATGTCTCATCCGAAAGACAATTAGTAATGTAAATGGGGGAGCGGGGGATCGATCTCTCAACCCCTGGGTTAACAGTCTAGCGCGTTACCACTGGACCACTGATCTGCTCCTGTTCTTTCTAATGAATTCAACAAATTCAATCGAAGTTACCATAAGCTAGTGGTAATACATAACTAAATCAGTGTTGTCGAGAACCGGTCAATTTTGTTTGTACAAAGCTATCATTTGACACAGGTATCCGATTTGTTAATGATAGACAGCTCATTATGAAAACATATTTTTTCTTTAAAATAATAAATACATTGAAGAAAATAAAATTTAAATAATACAAAATCTCGAAAGATTGTAAACAAGAATGTCGAAGTGACTCGGGTGATCTCCTTCGAGAAGGTATAGCAGGAAAGTTGACAGATAATGCTATGGAAGTGTGAATGAAAAAACGGCTAAATTAACATCCTGAGAAGCCAACGAAATGGAACTGAGGCCATATATACAAAAAAAATTTAAATTCTACTAAATATTTTTAAACCAGAAGCATGTGCAAAAGAATCCACAAGTTTTGCCCAACTACATCGTTTTTACAACAAAAAAGAACAAAATATACAGAATGGGAGATAACTGAAATATTTTTACTGAAACGCCATACGGCCTCGTGAGTATTCAAGAGCAGAGTGGCTTTTTATGGCTTGTTAGCTAAGATATTGACAAAGTTTCCACAGTTTAAAACGGCTGATTGCTACAGATATTTGGCAAGGCCGCATTTCTCGATAAATCTGTATATGTCTGGAAAATAACCTGCCACATTGCTAGTTTTTTGTAAGAAGTTGTTAAATCTGAACGTAAATAATGCCTTTTTGTCACTTTAATGTTGCAAAGATGATCAAAAATATAGACCGTTTTCAAAGATCGTGCCAAGCAAGCCTTACGAATCGTGTTTACTTCGGCAAGGACTGCATAAATTTTACACATTGTTGATATGTTATTTCAAAAGATAGAATTTTATTTTCAGATACGTTAACCCACAGTTCGCATCTATGACAGGGACGGAACCGACCATTTTTCGTGGAAAAACATTGTTCAAAATTGTTACATAGACTTGGGCATACAGGTATAAAAATACAGACCAGATGGAGAGCAAATTTTGAACTGATGTGCGTTATTGCCATATTATAATGTATCAACTTATGGAGGTCAATGAATCCTCTCTACGTTTTGAGTAACTACAGGATCAAGATTTTCTTGCCGGCCAGACAAAAAATGAATGTTACACTTTCGACTCGTGCTATGTCATAGTTTTATAATTATAATAGTTCTTCAGTACTGTAGTTTTTTGCAAGATCATTGTTTTTGATACAGAAAGAGAGACAACCAGACAAATACATGAAAAAAGTGCAAAAACTCATAAGCAGAAATTATCATTTTACAAAGTTAAATAAATGTCTCTTCACTACTTTTTGAGTTACTGCAAGTTCAAATCTTCTTAATGGACAGATAGACGGATGAAAAGTACAAACATGCAACAGAGAAAAAATATCTTTGAGCAATTTTCGTATTGTTATTAATCACCATACAGTTTTATTTAGCTTCAATACTTGTTTTAGTAAATGCAGGAACTAGACAGACGAATGCAGGACAAAATCGAAACCAACCTGCATTTTCTTCACATAAGTATCTATCACAATGCCAAATTTCATAATCCTAGCTTTTATTCTTTTAAAATAATCACATCGTCGGAAACCCACGTTCGATCCATTCCGTTTCACTCTACATAATGTAGTTATGCGGAATATGTACCGGGGGTCTCCGACGATGAAATAATCACAAAAGTAAGATGTTTGTGAAGGCACCAGTATAGGACTTACAAGAGATGTATTATGCAAATATCTGGTAGGTACTGAAGCTTTATCCAGTTACAGCTCCTGGTAGCTGAGAAATAGTCTTGAAACGAAAAGTGCTTTAATTTACAATGTTTGAAATTAGGAATCTTTTCCAAGTATAAATACAATGAATTCGGAAATCACGTCTCTCAAGCACGTAATAGACGCTGACCCTGATTTAACGAAACTTACTCTGTGACTGTATCGACAAGCCTCTGGTAAAAAAGTAGGAAATGTTTCCTGACAGGAAAGTAAAGAAAACGAGGTAGATTTCTGACAAGACCGTAGGAAAAAAAGTATTTATACTACAGGTTAAAACCATTGCATTTTTGCTAATATAACCCCGAGTGGCATTGCCTAAATAATCTTAACAGAGGTTCTTTTTATTGCGCTTTGTTAAAACTTTCAGAACTAATGGTCTTGTGGTTTCAGACAATATTTTATCATTGTTTGCACACGAAACTAGTGACGTTTGACCCTGAGATGCATCATTTGAACACTTGTATAGAACCACTAGACAATGCTACATACTAAATAATTATCTAAGATGACTTGTTCCTAGGGTGGGATTATTTGTGACCTTGTGTATTTATTTCAACAACTTTGATACAGAACCACAAGACAATGCTACATACCAAATATTTAAGCTCTGTTTTTTACGGATAATTTTTTCACATTAAGGCCATACCAAATCGTTCTTTCGTTTAGCGTCCGCGGACGGATAGGTTTGAGCTCCTGAGGTTGGAAAAAACAACAACATTGTTTTGCCTTACGACCTTACTGTACAAAGTATTAAATGCTCTCCGGTATGTTCGAGAATTTATACGTGACTAATGTTGTTACCTCTTTTGCATCTTTACCCCAATTTTGTATTTATTGAGTCGTGTAAAAAAGGTTCATGCGTCCATAAATTTGTTGGCGACGTCAGAAGAGGTTAGTTTCTGGTCAGTTATAATAAGATTTCAATGCCTTTTATTGTTTTCCAAGATAATAGCAAGTAAATGATTGTTTTATGTAAACTGTTTGCGTTGAAGTATGTGTTATATGTTTTCGCTATCAGTCGAATTTCTCAGGTGTAGTGTATACGAATTTGTTGATGAAGTTTAATGTAACTCAAATAGGTAGAGTCAAAAGACATTATTTATGACATTTTGTTAGTAGTTCACAAAGCAGATATTCCTTTTGTAACATTTTTGCTGAGAATTCTTCTTTCATAAGGGAGACAAATTCATTTGAATTATTTAAAAGAATTGTGTTATCTTCGCAGTGAAGCCAACAGACACTCAGACAAAAAAGATAGAGAAAAGCAAATACCAGTAAAAATGATATTTTGGTGTTCAGTATTAAATGTTTAAGTAGTGTTTACTTTTGTAATTTTTTTACAGTGATACCTCATTTGGATTTTAGTGGCATAGGATGGAAGGACCTGTTTAATAACATGAATGTGCATCAGTTTTAAAGATTGTTGAAAATGAGTTGATATTGACAAGTTGACTCCAAATATAGACTCAGTTGTAAATGTACCTATGCAGAAATATATTTTCAGTTGAATTTATAGGTGGTTTGATTGAAAATACTTTAAGAAATGCATTTAAAGTCTCTACAAAGTGGAATATGAAACTTGATAATTATATCCTGGTGTAGATACTAGTCAGTATGACTGGTTTATTTTTTGGGGCTTCGTTTCTGTTTTCAGGATAGCTAGATAGGTTTTTGAACTTAGGGTGGACGCTAAACGAAAAAACAATTTGGTAAGGCCTAATCAAATAAATAACCAAAGGCGTTTCGTCACTTTTGACCCCTGGACCATGATTTGAACAATAGTTTTGAGTCCATAAAACGGTGATTCTCTGTAGACAGTACTAAATAATATCTAAGCTTTGGGCCTTACGGGTTATGGGTTCAGGGATTTTTTAAATCCTAAATTAGATGATGATCCCCTGGGTGGGATCACTCGTGACCCCAGGTAAAGAGTTAACCAACTTTAATACAGGCCCAGTAGACAATGCTAAATTCCAAATAACTAAGTGCTGGATTTTACAGATAAAAAAATCTACATTTATCAAATAAAATGGCCACTTTTGATCCCTGGGACATTTGAAGCTCTGTGCCTTTTCGATTTCGGTATTTTTAATCTTAATATATTTCTTTGTCAGACACGTTTTTCACAGAAAAAGATTCTTCAAACCATTTTGGTGGAGCTGTATCTAATGTGTAAGGAACATACCAGACAGTTTGTCAGTTTTAGTTGTACATGTTTTTTAAAGCAAATTGTTAGCCGATTCTGGCAATTTTCCAGTCAACTCAAGATCTAATGACCACCTATGAAATTAAAACAAACAAGTTACAGTATCTTGTAGTCGTTTCAGACAAGAATTTTAAAGATTCCCTTATAAGCGAGCCTATGTAAACCCACACTCCAAATTTCAGAGCTAGTCATGGTGATTTTTTTTAAAGTTTTCATTATTTCTTTGTAAAATGTAATCCCTTAGGTTGGGCCAATACTGACCAAAGGGACATCAGTCTGGATTCTTTTGGCAATAGTACACATCAAGGGGTGTTGAAAAGTTCAAGATAATCAGGTTTTCACCTTTAGCTGATGCTACAACTAGAGTTCTGGAGAAATGGAAATTAGAATCCTTTGGAGTTTCATACAAGGAATAATCCTTGCACTGTGTAATTAACAAGTGCAGATCATTCGAATCAAGTTCTCGACTGATGACAGCCAATAACAAAAGCTCATCATATGCACTCAACGCTAAGAAAAGATGTTATTCATCCTCTTGCACCACTATTTGCATAGTTTGTCAAACTGTTTCGGACAAAAGTGACCCGATACTACGCCAATAGTCCTGAAATCTCATGTTTCAGGTTGGCTAAGTAAAAACCACAATACAGTTTTAGTAGTAATGGCTTTTTATTTTACCCAAGATATCAAAATACTTCTACTAAAATAATTCTTTAAAATTTTCACGCCAAGATATTTATGTCATTAGTTATTCATGGAAAAATGTTTTTTTACGACTAATAGAATGTTTTAAATGTTTTTGCAAAGGATGTCAAAATTCCTAAAATTTCTTTAAAATCTGTGTTAATAGTTCATGATAGATGTTATCTAAGCCATTTCACCATCTTCCTCTTCCTCATCAAATTCACCCTCTTCCTCTGCAGTGGCATCCTGGAAACAGAAAACATTTTAAATTTTAACAACCCTATTAATACACTTAAAAAAAAGCTTACCATGGTCTAAGCCATTAGCTTATACAGAGATCTACCTAAACATTCTGAAAAAGGGACTTCTCACTTGCTCAGTATAGAGTACAGAAAAAAAAAATACAAAACAGGAGCAACTTAATGAATAGGTCAAAGTAACCACTACTGATATTAAGAGTACATTACATGTGTACTAAAACAACACGCCTATGACCATAAAAAGCCCTTTTATCAGTTGTCACCCAAGAAATACACTAATGACTCTGGAGAATAAAAGACCTGTGCGAACCATGACGAAGAATAATCGCTTATAATCATTCCTGTGAAGTTTCCTGAAAATTCCATCAACACTAAATGTATTCAAATTTGGAGAAATCAAGGTTTACAACTCCGCTTAAAATCAGCCTACCGGAACACAACAATGTGTCTAATTACACTTGTAAACTATTATTCCTGTTAAGATACATCAAAATCCAAAAGGCAGTAATGGAGATATGCTGAAATTTACTCCAATTTGGACAAATCAAGCACTGCAACACCACTCAAAATCATCTAACAAGAAGACACTGATAATATGCATAACTACATTTGGTTATGATCATTGGTGTGAAGTTTCCTCAAACTCCAAACAACAGTTAAAGAGAAATGCCCAGCTACTCGAATTGCAACAAATCAAGGGCCGCAACTTTGCTTCAGATTACCAGACCAGATCAGCCAATAATATGCATACATGTAACTACACTTGCTAATGGTCATCGCTGTGAAGTTTCTTCAAATTCTAAACAGCAGTTAGGGAGATATGCCCAACTGTATTCAACTTTGCACAAATCAAGGGCAGTAACTTCACTTAAAATCCTTAGAATGCTATTGTTAATTTCAATTTAAACCTGTCAATACAAATTCTACAATTTTGAAACAAAGTAAGGGCAATTTAAGCAAATTCAATAACTTGACCTTGACAGTCATGGTCATTTTAAGGTCAAGGTCATAGCTGAATAATTCAAAATGTTGGTTTTGTCACTTTATCACCTATAAACCTGTACTCGGCTACATGCTGTTTGTCTAAGTATGAATAAAATCCATAAATAAATAAAGTTATGACACTTCAATCAATATTCAATACTTTGACCTTCATGGTCAAGGTCATTTTAAAGTCAAGGTCATACTTGAATAATTCAACTTTTTAGTTTCGTCCTAAGTTTTGTTTTGTCCAAGTATGAATCAAATCCGAAAATGACAGTTATGACAATTTTAGCAAAATTCAATTATCTGACCTTGAAGGTGAAGGTAATTTATGACTCAAGGTCAGTCTGGTCTACTTGAAGGTTTTGTCTAGAGGCTTGTTGTGTCGGAGTATGAAGACAATCAAATAAGAAATAAAAATGTCTGATCAATGTCAAAGTTTTCAGACAGGAACAGCACAATGACTAGCAATAGCTCGATCTTTTTCTTCAAAAAAAGTCCAGATAAAAATGTGTTACTACTCTAACTTATACAATTATTCCTGTGAAGTTTCCTCAAAATCTGTTCGGCAATTATAGAGAAATGCCAATCTATTCAAATCTGCGCAAATCAATGGCCACAACTCTGCTTAAACTAAGCTTACTGGAAAATATCAATAATACGCATAAATACACTTGCTATCATTCCTGTGAAGTTTCGTCAAAATCTGGCAAGTGGTTATGCAGATATCTTATGCTCATCTGTTCAAATTTGGACAAATCAACACCCTTCACTTCTCTGAAAATCACTGGATCGGAACATGCCGACCATATGCTCAACTAAGCTTGGTACCAATAAATCATGGCAAGTTCCATTGAAATCAAACTACCTGTTATGCAGAAGAAGGGCAGACAAACTGTGACGCACAGACTTAGACAAAAAGTACAAAAACAATATCACACATAATTAGGATTACCTGGTATTGCTGGTACTCTGATACAAGATCATTCATGTTTGACTCAGCTTCTGTGAATTCCATCTCGTCCATGCCCTCACCAGTATACCAATGCAGGAAAGCCTTACGACGGAACATTGCAGTAAACTGCTCGGAGATGCGCTTGAACAGTTCCTGGATGGCAGTGCTGTTGCCAACAAATGTTGCGGACATCTTAAGACCTCTGGGTGGGATGTCACAAACAGCTGTCTTCACATTGTTTGGGATCCATTCCACAAAGTAGCTACTGTTCTTGTTTTGGACATTAAGCATTTGTTCATCCACCTGAATTAAAAATCTGACTTCAGAATGTTTATCCAAAAAAATAACTGATCATATTTAAATAATTTTGATTCTGGATAAGCATGTATAAGGTAGTTTATGTTTACAGAAACATTAACTATTTGCCAATTGTCTTAATAAACTGAATCTTATTGCAATGAAACATTAATTTTTCTTACCTCCTTCATCGACATACGTCCACGGAACATGGCGGCAACTGTCAGATATCTTCCATGACGTGGATCACAGGCAGCCATCATGTTCTTTGCATCAAACATCTGCTGTGTCAGTTCTGGCACAGTCAGAGCTCGGTACTGCTGGCTACCACGAGAGGTCAGTGGAGCAAAACCTGGCATGAAGAAGTGGAGACGTGGGAATGGAACCATGTTGACAGCTAGTTTACGGAGATCAGCATTCAGTTGACCAGGGAATCTCAAACAAGTGGTTACGCCAGACATGGTGGCCGAGACGAGATGGTTCAAGTCTCCATATGTTGGTGTGGTTAGTTTCAATGTTCTAAAGCAGATATCATACAAGGCCTCGTTGTCAATGCAGTAAGTTTCATCTGTGTTCTCAACAAGCTGGTGGACTGATAGAGTTGCATTGTATGGTTCTACTACTGTGTCAGACACCTGAAATGTGAATAAAAGAAGTAAATAATAATTTGGCAGTGAATAGTTGCCGCTGAGTTCGTTTTCGGTATATTTGTAAGTAGTAATTTTTCAATGAGTTAACAAATTTAATTTCAGGAAAAGAGAGCTATTACTGTCAGTGTGTTTTGTTCACATTGATAATGTTTTTATTAAAAAGTGAGAAAATAATAAACAATACAACATTTTCAAACAGATAATTACCTTTGGAGATGGCACAACTGAGAATGTGTTCATGATTCTGTCTGGGTATTCCTCACGAATTTTGCTGATTAGCAGTGTTCCCATACCAGATCCAGTACCACCACCAAGGGAATGTGTAAGCTGAAATCCCTGAAGACAGTCGCAGCTCTCGGCTTCTTTTCGCACAACATCCAACACAGAATCTACAAGTTCAGCACCTTCTGTATAATGTCCCTTTGCCCAGTTATTTCCAGCTCCACTCTGTCCAAACACAAAATTATCTGGTCTGAAAATTTGCCCAAATGGTCCAGATCTGACAGAGTCCATTGTGCCAGGTTCTAAATCTACTAATATAGCACGAGGAACATATTTCCCACCAGTTGCTTCATTATAGTAAACATTGATCCTCTCAAGTTGCAAGTCAGAATCTCCATGGTAGGTTCCTGTAGGATCAATTCCATGTTCATCTGAGATCACCTCCCAAAACTGGAAGTATCAAAAAGATAATTCTTAAAATAAAAAATACATATTAGTGATTGTTCACATCTTCAAAAAATAAATCTATGACAAAATTAACTCTGAAATAAAATGACTCACCAGCATCGAAATGAAACTGGCATCTAACTGCTTGACAAGCAAACTGACAAAATACACTGCAATTTCATACACAAAAAATATCTTTTTTTCCCCCATATCTGCCAGAAAGAACAAGAAATTGGTAAAATCAAAAAATGCTCTCTATTTTATGTTCAGAATGTGAGAAAAGTAAGAAATATACTATCAATGGTCATTCAATGACATAAGAAAGTAAATTCTTTTTAAGGTACAGTAAGGATTATCATATTTGAGGATTTATAGTATAAAAAAAACATATTTGTAAGACAGTTGATTTATTGCAAAATTTATCTGCTACTTGTTTAATCTGTGAATGTTTGCTTGAATTTTCATAATCACAACAAGATGTGTCAAGTGCTTGGCTGGCAGGCATAAATATAACCTGTACTTCATATAATAAGTGTTTGTTTTTTTTTTTTCCAGAATTCCAGCTGATAAGCCATTGATTTATCTATCGATTAGGGTTGCTATATTAAGTTTTATTAAGGGCGATAAGTAAAAAACTGAGGTAAAGTAATGGTTCCTTTACACTGCACTTCCGCTCATTGGTCTTTATAACTGTGTGAAGTTTTATCCAATTTCCTTCAATACTTTTCAAGTTGTTTTCCTACATGTAACTAGCATTATCAGGTAATATAAAAGGAGATAATTAAAAAATCTAAGTAATGTGGAGAGAGGGTTTTTTAACACACTAGTCTCTGTAACTGTGTGAAGATATAATACATGTAAACATTTTAAGTATCATTAAGGGAGATAACTGAAAAATTAAGCAAGACAGACATATGGTTATTGAACAATGCACTTTCACTCACTACTATCTATGACTGCGTAAATTGTAATCAAATTTCTTCAATACTTTTCAAGTTAATCTCCAGACAAGAGTGTGACAGATGGATTGACAGACAAGGCCGCGACTGTATGCTCTCCTTTGGGGGAGCATATAAAATCCCAACTGAGCCAAAAATAATCTGGTAAACAACAATAAAATTTGACCAGCTCTAAATTCACAAAAATATTAATGTTTTGATTTAATCTGAATATATTTGTCTTAAAGTTTATATTCATTCAGCACCATTTTATCCTGCAATATACTGTTCAGTTTATAAAAACTGCTCACTACTCATATACAGTATACACCTCTGTCAAAATGGTTATTTCTTATTACTTATTTTGATAGAATAGCTATTCAAGTTTTTTTTAATTTTTATTACAGAATGGCTTTCTATTGTTCCATCAGTGATTTTTTTTTGCCATTTTTGGAAAGGATCCAGTACCAGTGGAAATGGGAAAATTAAAATAAGGAATTTTCAGTAACAACAACAGTACTAATTCTCTGGGATTTTTTTTTTTTAAACTTACAGTCACCGTCAGAGAAACTTACATACAGACTTTCATTTCTCAGTTTTTTGCACTTTCATATTATACTTTAATTTTTGAATTCACTTATCTATGTGGTTGTACCTAGTTATGAAATATGAATGATTCACTCAGCATATAAACATTTCTACAGGAAAGAGGTGATTAAATTTTACAATGTAGTAGTTTAAAACTGCAGAATATAACATATACTTACAACTGTTAAGTCTATTAAAAAGCACTTAATTTTGCAAGAACCCTTTACCTTGATCTAGAGACCGAAGGTTTCATCACCTATAATAGTGCGTAACGAAGGAGTTTCACAACTTCTGTCAGTGATTATTTGTTTCAATTTTGGTTATAACGTTCACGAATAGGAAAAATGCAAAAAATGAACACTTTTCAATTGGGAATGGGTCTGTTTACCGTTTAACACAGAAGGAATAAACAGAGGAGTTTCTGATGTAATAGTTTACAGAATCTTTGTATGACACTGCAGTAAATGGATTAAATTTAGATAGCATTATACCTAGCACCTTCATTTCTTTTTTTTTTCAGTGATATTAAAAAGCAGCTTGACTGTATTGAGGAAACATTAAACTCTAGCTCAAAGGTATAGGTAGTCCAAATTATTAGACTTGAAAAAAGTTATTTAACGTTATATATTTATCATTGTGATTTTTTACATTTTATATTATCAAGGCTTTTTTCAACGTCTAAACGGATTATATCAATAACACGCAGCATAAATCAGATTTATTAAAGTAGAGAAATTTGGGTCAAAATATGTGCAATGCAAGGAAAACATATATCCTTATCTAATCAGTGAAGGAACAGTTTTAAAATCTCTCCTATATTTGTCAGACGTTAGACAAAATTTCTTCCCCAGTGTGATCAACATAGTCTACATAAAATTTTATGCCCCAATGCACATGTTTGTGTTTTTTTTTTATTTTGTAGACATAATCCATATATGTTAACAATGACTTTCAGTCTATGGTAAGGACTGCGATAACTATTATTCAAAGTAATAGAAGTAAAACAATAAAAAAATTCATTAAAAATTGATTCTGTTAATCCACTGTAACCGTATCCACATTTGGATATCCTTGCCGAGTATTACACGGCCATTGCGGCCTAGTTGGATTAGTGGCAGTGGTGACAATTCAACAAACATATCTGCTATATTAGATAAGGAATTTAATTTTAATTTGTTTTAGCATGTTCAATTTGCATTTATCTTTCATCGGATATTTAAATACTTTAAAATCATTACTAATTAAATCATTTAAATGCATTAGATCTAAATCGACGTCTAATGTCGATTTGTTTGCTATACGTTTTTGCAGTCATCTGTTAAAACCTAACGTAACATGGAAAATGAAAAATGTAAAATATCAGATATAATGAAGGATAAATATTATGTTACATATAGGTCTTATTATTAGGACTAGGGTACAGGTTGATATTCCCAGTCATAATGGTGGAAAGTAATCATTAAGTAGAAATCTTTATAGGCACATTGATGACATCACAAGCACCTAATTACAAAATATAGCTGAACTACTGGTTGGCAAAGAGAACCATTATTTATATACATTTGATAGCAGCAGAATTTTTAACTTTAGATAACTTTTTTCTTTGTCAGCCGAATTTTAAGATTCTTATACCATTTGAAAGCTCTTTAAATTCATATTTTGAAAATATAACCAGATTTTGAATATTTGCTTTTAAAGAAGAAAACTTAACTAATTTATAGCTGTCATTTCAGCATTTTTGTAGCAGCTCAGATGCACCAGGGCTTTAATTTACAGGGAATGGACACTCCAAAATTGCGATAATATGGTGTTGCGCGCATGTGCGGCCGGATCTCAATAAAAACACCTCAATGGCGGATGGTACATGTTGCTGCTTCCACGATTATATAGTCAAATGTTGAAAAGAACTTTCATTAAGAAATTTCAGAACGAATTGTAAATTAAATATTGTGAAATAAATATTTTGACTATCTTGTTTGTTATTTTTCGAAGCAGCTTTTGCTTGAATAACAATGAAATCAATATTAAAATGTAATCGTTTTCCAAAATGGTGGAAAGTATGTACAAATTCGTGTTTTCTTGTCAACTTTCGGGGGTGGGGGTATTAGATAAAAATGGAGTTATGAAATGAGTTGACATAAGATGGAAGTTAATCAGGTGTTTGTAAATGAAAATAAGGCAAAGTAAATTATTAGCAATTTTGTTGAAAAAAGTGTTATTCGGTGATCAACACCTTAATGAATTTCAGGTGGTATCAGTGCAAACAGACTCGATTAACACACTTAACAAGAATTGCATCGTACTCTACTTGGATGAGATTGACACTTGAATCTAAGGTTTCCGACCTCCTCTTAATATTAACTTCAAAATGTTGTGCTATTTTAAACACACGGCTGATCAGTGTTCTTTAAAATTACTTGCACTGAAATTTGGTGTTGTTTGTTGCATTCTTCATTTTTTTTTAAATTAAGTGCTGGTTAATTAAATTTGTGGACAATGGGTAGCATTGTGATCGTGCTTTTGGCTCAGTGGGCAGAGCTTTTATTAATTAATTTATTAATCAATCGCTTTGTCATAATTATGGGTATCAGGATGTTGTGACATGACTATCATGCAAAAGTTTACATACTTTTATACTTGTTACAATTTGTCAATCAAAGTTTCAACCTGTGAAACGAGTAAAGATAATCTGAATAATTTGAAATAATCTGAGTCTACAATTTGCAGACATTTTTTTCAGTAAATTATACCATATATTGAGGAAGTTATAAACAATTTTTGTAGACAAGTGAACACTTTTTTCATCAAATCGAGACAAGATTTTACCAAAAGAAAAAGGTATTGAGTTGTGGTCTTTTAATCGTCGGCTTGGAACAGCCACTTCCTAAGTTGAAATAAAAAATAGATATTATAAGAGGTCAATGTTTCTTCTTTCTTACAAATTTTAAATTTTGAAAATCAGCCCATTATTGACAAAAATACGGATGTTTTTTTGTAAACAAGGTGCATGTATTGCATGCCAATTTACCGCTAACTAACGATAGACAATTACAAAATAAAAGAAGTAAAAAGTATTGGGTTGTCGTCTTTTACTTGTGGGCTTGGAACAAACACTTCCGTTGTTGAAATAAAAAATAGATGTCATAAAAGATCAATGTTTCTTCTTTCTTACAAATTTTAAATTTTGGAAATCAGCCAACTATTGACAAAAATACAGATGTTTTTTGTAAACTAGGTGCATGTATTGCATGCCAATTTACCGCTAACTAACGATAGACAATTACAAAAAAAGACGTAAAAAGTATTGGGTTGTCGTCTTTTACTCGTCGGCTTGGAACAAACACTTCCGTTGTTGAAATAAAAAATAGATGTCATAAAAGATCAATGTTTCTTCTTTCTTACAAATTTTAAATTTTGAAAATCAGTCCATTATTGACAAAAGTACGGATGTTTTGTAAACTAGGTGCGAGCGTTGCATACCAATTTACCGCTAACTAACGACAGATAATTATCGATCAATTTTCGGTAACAGGATATACAGGTGAACTTGCAACACCATATTTTGGTTACTCATTCGATAGATAAGGAGTGTCCATTCCCTGTAAATTAAAGCCCTGGATGCACTATGTTTAACCATTTACAAACAAAAAAGTAAACAGTTTCGACAATTATTTTTTAAATATGTAAAATATGAGTTTACAGACCTTTTAAATGATATAAAATATTGATTTATTTGATGAAAAATGACTGTTACACTGTAATTACAATTATCAACCACCATATTTTTGCCAACCTTCGAAAAGTTACATGTATCTCTTATCAGTCACTTAATAGATTTCAAAACAACATTCAACGTTCGTATACAGCAAACTGAAAAAAAAAAACAATTCTAGATCTAGTATCTTTCACAAAAAAAGGAATAAAAAGCAAATGCTTTAAGGCATCATTGTAGACTACTGTATTTTAGCCAAACGGCAAGTTACCAATAAAGGCATGCATGTGTAAACATCAGTTGGCAAACATCTCAAGTGCGATATTGAATCACACAAATAGGAAATTGCTTATACCGGTTTAGAAAAAGAAAGAAAAACAGTAGCCACCTTGGCTATTCAACTTGGGAACTCGTCGAGCCATGCAAAATTCATGAGGGCAAAGTTGGACCCCACCCATGATAGAGAAATTTAATGACCATCATCATAAGGGAATCAATGTAAAATATAATTTTATAAGTATACCTTAGCACCTATTTGATTGCCACATTGGCCAGCTTGCATATGCACAATTTCACGCATTGTTTAATTATCTGTTTGCTTCTCCTACTGTAAGATGTCCGTTGAACTAAGCGCCTCTCACTTTCAAATGACTCTAGCACGTGAATTGCTAGTATTTTGCTTCCGATTGGCTAAAGTGAATTGTTTTGTTTTGTATCCAATCAGCAACAACATCGTTGGATGATGTAAACCTTGTGCGTAAAACTCCCGCGTTTTGGGTATGCCGTTGAAATCGCGCGTTTTGTTAACGCTCTTTTTTATTTCTTTCGAAAGAGAAAAAATGCTGTAGATTTACGTTAAAGGCAATATTAATACAGACATTTAACACTTCTTTACCGTCTATCAACTAACTACATGAGATTACTTTTCTTACTTTTCAAGAATGATAACCATTAGATCTATATCAATGTATATGTAGCTTTGTAAAGATATAGATCTATATATCTATTTTAAAACTAACGATTAAACATCCATGCTTACGCAAAGACCATGGACAGTTCATGATGTAGGCGTAACAGTGCACTCAATTGGAATACTTGTATTTGCGTCCGAACTTCTGTTCTCTATGCGCAAATTCGATGCCATTTGGTTAGAAATTAAAACTGGCAAGGTATTTTTTTGTTGATGTTGTGTTGCGCGTATCTGCCGCCAAATACACTAGCAAAGTTGTGAAAGATTTCGAAACCATGAATGAGATGGCCGTCTGATGTTAATCAAAATATCGCCATTCTAGGGACCTACACGAAGACCAGTTAAATCTAGCTCGTATTTAAAGGGGCTGTGCTCCAGCTGACAAAAAAAGAAAGTTTTCTTGTATTATAAATTTCTTGTAATATTTATGGCTAATGCTTAAAAAATAACTTACTGACAAAAAATAATTAAGTCAAATAATTACATTATAAATTGATTTTTTCCCTTTCAAAGTGCTATACCGTAACGCGACGGTATAACTATATCGTATAAGATTTCAAGTAAATATCTGTAATATCAAATGCGGCGATGGTGGTGACAGTAAAAGCGTTGGAAATATTTTGTTAACATGAGGGTCCAGAGTTCAAATCAGGCTGGAGCGAAAATAATTTTTTTATTCTATTTTGACTTTTCTAATCAGTTTTGAAGTAAAATATTATGTTGTTATAATCTCACGGCATCTAAATATATAATTAATAAAAAAAATTTTTTAATGTCAAATCTGGAGTACAGCCTCTTTAAAGCGACTGACTCACAGATGGATCGACAATGTATAAAAAAGAAAATGTTTATGTAATTAATATACGATTATTATACATATTTATAGTTTTGTTTTTGCATTTGTGACCTTTCGAGGGGATGTCGAGTGAGGTTGACATATGGAAAGGTCTTTGTCTATGGTTCCGGCCCGCCTTGGCAAGGATAGAAAGTTTTTATGAAAACAGCGAAAAACACCGAAGCTGACAGATGCAGTGTTTAGACTGATCCCCTATTCGTCTCTTTCTCTTTGGAAAATTTTCAAATTGCGGAAGGGAACCAGTCTATATATTTATATGTGGTTACTTCCGGGAGAAGATGTTCCGAATCTTGACCGAATTTACCCTATCCACAGACATATTTACTTCCCCTGACGATAACTGCTTTCCTTACCTATATGAGGTAAAACCATTTAAAATTATATTTGCCTTAGTTATCTTATGTAAATATCGGAAGATTATGAAAAAATTGTAAAAAAAATGTGTAAATTGACAACACAAAGAGATGTTTTCTGATACTTCTATCGCAAACAAAGTCAAGTCAAAGCCGTTCAGTTGACTTCCCCCGGCCCTGGGGCTTTGTAAGACAAACACTGCATAAAATTACAGTGCACAGACATCGTGTTGAAACATGCAAGACCTGGGCAAGTGGCAAAGTGTTTATTTTTGCATCAAAATGTTGTCATCAGGGGTTGTCTGTTACTGTCCTTGTGAAATATAGATGTGTAAAATCGTTAAAAGAATGAATTAATGAAATTGCAGTTAAGAGATTGTTTTCAAAAAACAACAACAACAATTGGACTAAATGAGTTCAATTAAAATCAAATCGACAATTTTTTTACGTCTTCCTGTTCGTATTGGTTTTGTCCAACACAGTCAGTGGTTCAGCACATCACGGTTTGACAGTATTCAATAATGTTTTATGCAATTCTCAGTGTGTAATAAAATGTGAGAGTCCATTTTTCATATATACACTGTCAGGTATAACACCAATGTATACAAACTTCATGCTGAAATTACTTTGTTAACGGGTCAGATGCTAGTTTTTTTGTATAATTTACGATACCCTCATCAATATAAATATGATAGATAAGTTTCAACCATGCAATAGCATCATTTTGTCTTATTGTAAGTATTTTATTCTCTTTTGAAAAAACTAGAGTGTGTAATTTATGAAATAATCTGATAAATTCTCCCAACTTGTGTTTTGAAGATAGAATATATTTTGTAGCTGATGTAATCCAGCGTTACCATAATTGAATTTGATTGGATTGTCCTTCAATTTCTTGCTGTCAGAGATCTTGATATATCATGGATATTATACCATCGTCACGCCTATGATATATTTAAGGTTATCAGAATTTAAACACAATATGGTTTGTATTAAAAAGCACTAGCCAGTTAAATTGGTTAATATTTCACATATGGAAAGGTCATCTGACTATGGTATAATTTACATAACTACAAAAAATCAATATAAATATGATATAATCTGTTACAAAATTCTACTTGTAGTTGTGAAGAACATATCTTGACTAAGTTACTGTCTCAGTTTTTGATACAGAAAAGCATCATAATATAAAATTTTTCACACTTTTATCAGTAAAAATTTTACCCCGTTAGTCAAGGGAAAAGTACTTTGTTTATATTGTTAATTTTGACGGTTTTAAAGAACATCTCGTATCAACTCAGTGGTCTAGGTTATTGACCTGAAGGACATGGGTTCGAATCTTGTTAAAATCAAATTATTTTTCTTCAGCTGTCATAATGTATAGAAGCATAGAATTATGTTGTTGCTTTCTTTTTCTTTTTTTTTTTGGGTGGGGGGGGGGGGGGGGCGTCATAGTATATTAACTTCTCTTTAATTTTAAATAAAAAGAAGCTAAATTCTGAGTCAGTCACTTTAAAACAAAAGTTGCTATTATTTTCATTAGAGAATATTGTTAAAGAACCAAGAATAAACAGTACTTCCGCAACACTAAAGATCCCATATTCTTATTTCAAGTTCAATGAGTTGTCTTCATACAGGAGTAGACCTAACAACTTCTCCGAACGACGTAAGTGACAATAGAGCTGTAATTATATTTTGAAACATCCCTACATGTCACTCAAAGCCATAATTGAAAAGAATTAATGTTTGGGTATATAGTAAAGCTAACTTTCAGATGTTTAATAATTTGATAGAAGCGGAAAATTGGAATTTTATTCAATCAGCAAATATAAAGGAGGCAGATGCGACCCATAAACTTATCGAAAACATGTATACCTTATAATACGACTGTATGAGCCGTGGTATGACAACTTGGTCTAGAAAACGCAATCGCCAGAAATCGAAGGCATTAAGAATCAATAGAGGAAATATAAAAAAAATTTTGCAACAAAGTCAACAATTAAAAAAAATGCAAAAGAGCAATTTTATTCTAATCTTGATAAAAAAAATTTGCATTTGAACAAAATTAAACCTAAACTTTTAAAACAATTTATTGAAACCAAATCAATTTCCAAAGTTATACCCCCATTGATATCAGCAGAATAAAATGGATTTCAAACGTTATGAAAAGGCAAATTGTTTAAATTCCTATTTTTTCCTCTATTTCTACTTTGAAATCCGTCAATCTGTCTGTCTGTTCGTCTGTCTGTCTGTCAGTCTGTCTTTTTCTGTCTCACTCTATCTATCTACCTACCTACCTACAAACCCCTGGCAGGAAAGTAGACAGTTAGCGGCCGTCAAGCCACTAAGAAGTGTTAAAAGTGAAATAAAGAAGACGTATACAAAGTATTATATACATTTAAAAAATAAACATTGGGAAATGTAGAGAGTTTGTTAGAAGTAAAAGCAATTTGGCTTACATGTTTTATGGTGATATATGCTCAGTATGGCTAACACCCATATTGATCTGTTTTAGTGTGGGCAATAGGGGGTAGGTTGTTCCAGTGTAAAACTTTTCTGGGAAGGAGAATTTGTACCAGAGTTTCAAGAGGTATCCACAGAAAAACTCACAAATATTGTAATAATAACAAGAGGGCCATGATGGCCCTAGATCGCTCACCTGAAAACTTTGCCTTTGGGTCTGCTATTGAGCTAACATCAAAAGCATTTTTAAGAACCTCCCTATATAAATCTATATGAATACAAGTGACCCCAAGGGCAGGACCAAATTTCACTCAAGGGGCATAATTTGAACAAACTTGGTAGATGACCTCTAGCTGATGCTCCATAAAAAATATCTAAGTTCTAGGCTTTGTAGTTTCAGACAAGAGTTTTTTTTTTAAGTTTTGCCTATATAAGCCTATGTAATATCAACTGACCCCTGGGGCAGGGCCAAATTTGACCCCAGGGGCATAATTTGAACAAACTTGGTAGAGGTCCACTAGACAATGATACATACCAAATCTTAAGGCTCAGGGCCTTGTGGTTTCAGACAAGAAGATTTTCAAACTTTTTCCTTTCAGTTTGCCATAGCAACCAGAGGTCTTGATGGAATTGAATTCTTTGAACAACATTGGTAGAGCTTCATGCATGGAATATCCCAGGCATGTTTCATCAATGTTGGCTTAGTGGTTTAGGAGGAGAAGTCGTTCAAGTCAAATTGTTGACGATGCACGCCGAACAATCAATGATCCCAATAGCTCACCTTTGAGCACTTTGTGCTCAGGTGAGCTAAAACACTTGATGCAAACAAAGATGTTGGCAAAGATATGATAAGCCATAAACTGTTTAAAAATACATGTTATACAAATGCAAACCTCTATGTATGCTCTTTATTCAGTCTCTAAATGAATGTACATTTCTTGATCTTTTGAAATCCGCAATTTACTGAATTTTTTTTTTATAAAGAAAAGACGAAGCAAATGTTGCATCGAATTATAGTAAATTAAAAAAAAGAAATTTATACAAACACCTACATAATCACCAACTGTCACAAAATTTTACTAATTCAAAACAGTCTGGTATTCTTCGTGGCCACTCGACCGTGTATCAGTTGTTCGACATCTATTATCAGATAGTGCGATTGATACTTAATTCTACACCTGCATTGTTTTTTGTGACCAGTGGTCCAGTGCTGGACAGATAACCCAGGGGTCGATCGATCCCCCTCTCCTCCACTAACATTACTCATAGTCTTCTGCACTATCCCCCACGACATAGAATGACTAATCTCTGCAGGGGGTGTGGGTCAAATGGGTAACCAATACCGATTATACATAGATTTCTGTAACGTATTCAAAGCATTTGATTGTGTCTGGTACAAAGGTCTTACATTCAAGTTAAAGCAGAACAGAACAGAACAGACAGAAGCCTTTTATAGTGGATAAAGTTATCTATCTAAAAGGAATCTTAATTAAACAAACAGGACAAGTTTTATGCGATACTTTTAATATCTCATGCAATTTGTGATAGTTTCTACTGTGTTTTGGATAGGAAATGTGTATATATTTCATTTTCTTATGAAATGCATTTTTATTTCATTAGAATATTGTTCGTCATGCCATCAGCAAAAGAGACCACTATTGCGGTAAGAGATTCTTCTCTTTTTATGTTGTTATCTCTGGTGTTGGTGGGCATGGTATAGTTTTAATGCTCATGCTGTTTTAATTTTCAATTAATTCACATGACATGATGTTTTATGCAACCATGTTTCATGTACACTTAGCCATAATCTGAGTTATTTATATCGGACACCTTTCTGTTAACTGCATATGGCGTTACTCAGTGTTGCCATACCACGTAGTATATGTCATTTAGGCTGTCACAGGCATCATTTTTTGCCTTGATTCGGAGGAGAAAACTGATGTATTATATTTCTTCATCAATTCAAAAGGAATGTAGTGCATGCAAAGCGGAAAGCTGTGCTTTTCATATAGGTCCTAATGATTCTTTTGTCATATGTACAGTTTATCTTAATATTCAGGAAATAAAAAGTTCGTAAAAATATGTTTGCTATCGCGAAAAGGGCATCAGTTTTCCCGAATGTTATATGATTTTGTACATCTGGCAAAAGAATCATCAGGGCCAATATGTAGGGCATAATTTTTGCTTCACATGCGCTATATACCATTAAAATTGATAAAGTACTTACAGCAGATTTCTCCTCTGAATCGAAATGCTACTTGCGACAGCCTAATTGACACCATTTACTACGCGGTATGGTCACACTGTACTAACAACAAACCGCTAACGACGTAGACAGGAACGTATATATATGGTCTTTCGTCTTTGATTTTTATGTTATTGTAGTAGTGTAATAAGGCTCTTCTACTCCCTGGCCTACTATCAGTTAGCTTTTATAGCGATGTGGTGGAGTGTCTGCATAGTCGAAGGTCCCAGAGCTCAAATACAGCTCAGAGCAAGTGGAGTAGAAAACATGAAAACCTTTCGAACACACCCAACAACATGCTCGGAAAAAAAGTTGTGATTCGAGTTGGTTGAAAATTGTCTACTTAAGTTTCTAGTTAACATAAAGTTGCCATACAGCCAGGTGTGGAGATTGTTGAAATAAAAGCCAGCAAATGTCAACAGAAAAGTGCATTCTGGATTATAAAGAAAAATAAATGCAGTAGATTAAAGAAATTATGTGAAATCTACAGAAAAAAATATTTGGGTTCACTTTACATGGGTCAATGTTACACACAGATTACAGTCTCTTTTTCCTATCACCAGATTACAATCAGGGAGCTGAAAGAAAGTCAGATAGACAGACAGACAATTTTCAATGGAAACTAGTATAAAGTAATATCACCAACTTTTTTGGTGATGCACAAACAATACACTAAATCTTGCTTACTTATCTATCTGTTAAAATTTGCTTGGAGAATGCTAACAACTCCCCTTTTTTTCATTTTTGTACGTTTGGCTGCATAGAAAAACAAGACTAAAGGTTCATTTCAATATTCATTTGATAGCAGTGACATAAACATAACAAGTGTGTCTTATGTGAACTTAAAATTGATCCAAATGACAATTTGTATCAAAAAGTTCAGCAGCGAAAAGTGCATTTCCATAGTTTTTGATTTTACTGAAAAAAGGAAACACAAAAGGGACATGCCTTGTGGAACTTTAAGCATATTGCAATCAAGTGACTTATTGGTCTCTTATTGCAAGACAACAACAGTAAGGACAAGTGATATCTTTTTTATTTTATGCCTACCAATGAAATATAGGGAAATATCAGTGAGATAAAAGTGATAATACACTGTTTTGAATCAGTTAATTACCATTTTGATAATACATGTTTGTGCCCGAACTATTGAATATTGAGTATTAATCCGCTTTTATAATTAAAGTATGTATGGCAAAATCAATAAATATTGATAAACTGTGTAGACAAAAATAAATATTATTTGATGAAAGTGTATTCAGTTTATTTCAGCAGAAGTAAAGTTATCATATGTATTGGAGATTGTCTGCACTTTTTTTTGTGCGGAGTAACCAAAGTACACATTAACTGATTTGGGGCTCACCATGGGGAATTTATTGAAGGCCCTGATTAAAAATGTCATATAAAAACCCATTTTTGACGTGTTGGCATAAAATAAAAAGAAAATTTGTTTGTTTTTTAGTGGAAGATGGGAATTTATTTCATCTCGTGAACACCATATGTTGATATTTTCACTCGTGGCTGTGCCACTCGTGAAAATATCACATATGGTGTTCACTTGATGAAATAAATTCTCATCTTCCACAAAAACAAACAAATATCCTCTATATATCTTAGAAAAATTTCTGTATCAAACTTTTGTCTTACAGGTACATAAACAGCTTCTGGTATATCATTTGACATTTAAGATAATGATGCAGGACAAATATGAAATATATAAATGTATCACAATAAAAAAATATGGTTTAGGGGGAAAAACGGGCAGTGTAGTAGATTAAAAAGGTCTTCACTACGTGAAAGATATTTTTAATACAAGGTAAAATATAGATGACAAATGCTATCCATAGTATCATATGGAAGTGTAAATACAAGAAAAAAATCACACTTTAATAAAATGACTTTGCTTTGCAAGACATAAAAGAATAGATTCCTTGGTATGGTGACACTGATTTAAATATTTTCTACTTTTCTAGTAATTTATTTACTAGTCCATTACTTCAATAAGTTATTACAGCTACCATTAATTATGAGACAAAATAAATTCACTGACAACAACACAAACAAATAAATATCAATGAATATTTTTTTTTAAATAAAAGATTATACAAAAAATATCATAAATATGTAACCTTCTATCCATAAAAGTTAAAATAAAATGCTCATAAACTCAATAATAATTGTAAAGAAAATAATTTCTGTCTGCTTTAATATCCACACTACTCCATAGGAATTGATCAACCAATTAAACTTAGAAATACTCAAATATATCACAGTTTCTTATACATATACATTATTTACTACGTTAAATTATACATTTTATTCTCTCTCTTTTTTTCTTGTGCAATCTTTCAGCCAGTTTATCATCATTAACCCATTCATACAAATATAACCACACATGAAATTAAAACATTGTACAAGTCTGTCACTTGAACCTCATACATCTAGTCTATAAACTATTTCAAGATGTACAATAAATCCATAAATCATTTAGGAAAAGTTCACATAAATTCATAAATAGCTTTCAAGTTTTCTATCTTTTTATTTTTCTATCTTCGCCCACTAGCCTGACTTCGTCCACTTCGTATAGAGCTCATTGAGCTTGAACTGCGTGAACTACCTGGCGACTGCACACCTGTATGACAACAAATCAAAGTTACCATGAGCTATATGCAATTACATGACTCATCAACACAATGTAATTTTCAATATAGGAAAATACTGCTTGTATTTTAACCTACATAGAGTTCTATTCAATACCATTCTATCCCATTCTGGATGTTTAGTGTTCTTTAAAGTTAGAACTATTATATGGTACATCCAAAAACACAAGTAACTCTCATAGAACACTCTATAAAATTCAAGCCTTTCTTTATATACTGGCTTAACTTTTAAAAATGTAATCTTTGACAAAAAAGAAACTTGTTTTCTAATGAACTACAGCGGCCAGATAACAAGAATTTTTTTCTCTCAAAAGTTGCTGAAATATTTTTTACTCTGCAGTAATTAAGGATTTAAGCAACACTTCTTTACCTCCAAAGTCCCCTCCTATTTGAGCTCTGCCCATAGCACTTCCTGACGGAGATTTAACACTAGATGTGCTGCTACGTACAGATGACAGACTGCTTCTAGCGCTACCAGGCTGGCGACCTGGCGTCAGTGCCGGTAAATTAGCCTGAAAAAAATGCAGTTTAAAAAGCGTTAAAATATTGAGACAGTGCAGAAAAGGAAAGCACTTCCTATCAGTGGTACGAAATGGCATATAGAAGTTATCATTAGACAAAAGTAAGAGATACATTCAAGCAGTAAACAATACAATTATACTACGCTTAGCAAAAGTATTCAGTCTTCCAAAGTGAAAAAATAATGTGTTGTCAAAAAAAGCTGATAGCAAAGTATACTTTACTTTATACAGGGCCTACTTTTCATGTCTGGTTTTTATCATTTAAGCATTAAAGCAAAACGGCTTATAAATATGGTTCATTTACAATTTAAATAGAGGCATAGGGTAGAATCTAAATGACAAAATTGAAATTCATGAAAATGCAACTGACCAGTGTATGTGCGATAAATACATTGTAATTTCAATCACATAATTGAAAAAGTGTATATTTCAATTCACCTGTGAAAAATACATAGTAACAGCCTCAGCTAGATCAGGATGTACTTGAGTTGCCTCCCCTATCTGCTGCATTACTCCTTTGTTAAACTCTCTTAATTCCCTCACACTGAAGTCTTTCTGTAAATGAATTATGAAAATTATGAGAAACAATTGTCAATTTGGAGGTCTCTGGTTCTAAACCTTGGTAGTCACCACATTTCCGGTGCAAGTACTGGTTTGAAAACAGGAAAAACTCATTAGGCAGGATTAATATAAGCTGTAAGAACTGGGTTTCCAATAGATGTAATATAAATAAGTTTAGACTAAATCCTAGCTTTTTAAGATTAGAAAGGCAAAATGCATAATAATCTATTTATACTCAACATTAATTATAAATATTCATCAGTATATATATACAAAATATTTGTTATAAGTATTCTTACAGACCAACTAATTTTAAAATTCTTTTAACATTATAATACTTGTACTTCAAAAAATGTTCGACATTCTGTTCATTTCATAACTATGGTATCAGCACATAGCTATATTTTGCCAAGTTCTCAAACCTTACCTCTTCAGGGGTCTCCCCTTTAGCTTTCTTGGCAGATCTCAGTTCCTTTGCATAACGAAGATTCTACAAAAAAAAAAATTAATGAAATATACTCAAATTACCTCTTTAAAGAAGAACAAACTAACCTTAAACTGGATTTATTAACACAAGACACAAGGAAATAAAACCTGTAGATAAAGTTACAAAGACTAATTTTTCATGGAAGTCTACCAACATTGAAAAGCGGATGTTCTGACAAATATTCATATCACAGATCAATGAAATAAGTGATAAAACTTATTTCAGATTACAGCTGCCCTTCTGTGTAATTTCAAACACTGGCTTTTCTTTCACTAGTATCAACACTGCAGATTTGACTGGATATACAGGGGAAGTAATATGTTGAGCTTTCTTTTTGCTTTTATGCTTACCAAGTATTCAATACCAGTGTCAATTTTTTCTGAAATTTCACTTTCTGTTGTACTGTTTTCAAGATAAACAAAAAAAAAATAAATAACCAGACACAATCATGCTGTAATATACTTTAACAGAATATCAACTTTCTCCTACCTGCTTTGTTACTCTTTCTAATTTTGTTCTTTGGTCATCTAATTCTTTGTTCAATTGTAAAATTTTATTCTGAAAAGAAAAATATATACAGTTTAACAATTCCTACAGTGAACATTTTCAATAAAGACATGCTTGACAATTTAAACCATTTTTTTGTTTTCATTTTTGTAATAGCATGTCAAACCAACGTAAAAAAAATGCACAAAAATAAATACCACATGACTCTTCCTTCATCTGTCTCTCCCACCTATTATTCTTCCTTCTCTACATTCCTCCCTTCCTGTCATTCTTTCTTCTTTTCTTCCTTTTCATCACTGTCTTTCTTTCATTTTTCCATTCAATTATTTATATATTTCTGCAATCCTTCGTTTTTTCCTTACTTTCTTTCTTTTTTTTCTTTCCAATCTGAACATTATATTTATTTTTCATTTATATCCTTAAAGATATTCCTTTGAACATAAACAGACCACAGTAAACACAGACTTTATAAGCACATACTTTTTTCTCATCCACCATCTCCACATAAGCATCTTCATCTCTCTGCAGGTTCTCTAGTGTGTTACTCATTGTCTGTAGATCCTCTTGCAATTCTCGGATCTGACGCCTCTTATACTTGTATTTGTCCATAACTGCTCTCATCTGTTCATCTAACTGTTGCTTCTCTTCCATCTCATCACCTTTGGTAGGAAATATTAAAGTACATATAGTAATCTACCCACATATGTTGTTCTTATCATCTTTAAGTCATTCAGCACATTTTTGCATAACTATTGCTAAACTATCTGTTAAAAAATGATCCCTGGTGCTGTCATAACAAGTAAGCATTTTTCTCTTTCACAACTATGAAAAACTTAGTATCTTGTTAAGTCACTAGTTATAAGGTTTTATTCATGAGTTGTAACAGCAAAGAAAAAGATTCTCATGTACTATAAAACTTTCATGCAGCCATTATCATGCCACTAGTCCTAAACAAAACGAAAATGAATTTTACCCTGAACTTGCATTTTTGCATACCATTTTTCATACTGAGTAAGGCCTTTGCATCACTGATAGGAATTTGGCTTTAATGACAGATATATAAAGAAAGGCTTTCAATCAGAAATCCTACAATGTCTCTGAAGCCTGTATTTGTTTCAATCTTACATAAATATAGTCACAATTATATTCATGCTATAAATCTACATGTACAGATAATGGAGATGGCAATGAGTACCTATTTTAATACTCAAGTGCTTGATCATTCTTCTGATGTACTTAGAAGATTTCTTAGGAATTTTCTAAGCATGAGCATCCTTATTTCCAACAACATAATACATTTAATCAGGATACATGTATGTTCAAGCTAATAAACTTTCAAACACGTCAGACATTTCAACTATCCTTTTATACATTATAGCTACCATGAAACAAGTTTCAGCAACAAACTGTGACAATGATACAGAATAACTGGTCTCCTTGAAATTTTGACATGATACTTAAAAGAAAATGTAATTCTTTGATGCTACCTAGCCTTTGATGAACTAAACTGGTAAGTTTAATGATGAGCAAACTAAATAGCTTCAACGTCCTTACAAATTAAGGGACTTTTTTTTCAAACACATGCTGATTGCCTCAATTACACTGTCAATTAACTACACCTATCATAGAAGTTTGGATTACATTTAATAGGTTTAAATATTTCTTTAGTGGAAAAATATCTCAGAGAGGAAGAAAAATAAAGTTGTATTATATTTTGAATTTTTTACACTAAAATATGAGTTCTAGTGACAGATACTCTGACATTCAATTGAGAACTCAGCTAACCAGTTACATATTGCCATCCCTAATAGTTATATCTGCAAAAATAGCAGCTTCACTCACTAGCATCTGTAACTTTGTTGAAACTTTTCCTGTATGTTTCATTTCTGTTGTTCATAAGCTTGAGTGTGTTTTCCAAGGCTCGGATTTCCTTCTCTGCCTTACGGATCCTTGCATCAAGGTCATCACCCTCACGCTGTAATTCCTCCTTTTCTTGGGCAGCCTGTAAGATTCAATCATCATATTAAATACACTCTTAAGCTATTCAGATCCCTACAATTATAAAAAGAAGTTATACAAAAAAATAGTATGCGCCATTGAAAACTTGCAAAATGGCATTAGATTCTTTGAATTTTTCCTTTAAATTAATACTCATATCAGGACAGGTTTGTTTCAACAATGCAACATGATTTTATCAAAAAAGAACTAATCTTTAAACAGAACTAGGATATTTAATACAGTCTTGTAAAGTAAATAAAGTAACACCTTGCCAAGTTTATCTTAGTTTTTCACTGAATATCAAGATCAATCTCACATAATAAAGGATTGAAATTAATTAACAGAAAAGCAAAGAAAGAATGCTGTTATTCAACAAGGGTGAAGTATAAACTGTTTAAAACATTGTAATGAAACAAATGTACAAAGAAGTTTCTTACAACAGTTTTAATGTGTCCATACCTTGATAACATAGTAAGCCTGTGACCTTTCCTCTTCTCCTTCTGGTGGAGCCATAGATACCATCAAAATTTCATACCTACATATGAAAACAAACCACGTTTTTAAAATCCTTACCATACTTTCAAACTTAGACATTTTACTTGTAAAATCAATTAAACTGAATATTTTTCTGCTGGGCAGATGAAAAATATTTTTGTACAGTTATTTCCATATTTCCATTACAGAGAGGTTTCCAATTCTATCAAAACAAAAACATTTTTACATGACTTAAACTTCCTGTAAACTGCCAATAATATTTTACTTTTCTTTTAAGTTAAATTCATTTTTCAGAATGACCAACAGGCATTACAGTTTTAAGGCGACTGACTAACAGATGGATCGATGATGGATAAAAAAGAAAATATTTCTACATATAGAAAATATAGTCGTAATTGTGAAGAACATATCTAAACTAAGTTACTGTCTGATTTTTTGTTACAGAAACGCACCATAATAAAAGGTTTACATGATTTAATCGGCAAACAATTTACCCCATTAGTCAAAGGATAATACTTAGTTTATACTGCTAATTGTGAAAATTTCCTACAACAATCCTCTGTGGCTCAGTGGGTTAGCTCAAAGCTCTTAGTTTAATTGTCTGGAAAGGCATGGGTTCGAATTTCGGTTGAAACTAAATTCTTTTTTCTTCAGTTTTCATTACGTATAGAAGCATAAAATTGTGAGGTTTTCTTTCTATAGTACATGTATATAACTTCTCCTTAATTTTAAAGAAAAACATTTTTCAGCTAAATTATGTGAGTCAGTCGCTTTAAGAGAAATGCTCACAAACAATCATTATTTATTTATCATATAAATCAGAAGTTTGTATGATAGAAATATATATATAAATGAAAATACACATTTCTTTAGATTTAAATAGAACTTCTGTAGTTGGCCATTAATTTTTTTTCTATATTCAACGTAAGTCAATGGGTGTATAACATTTTACTACAAAGAATTCAAGTAAAAATAATGGGTAATTTTTATTTTCACATCAGTGCAAAATGACTTCTTTAATATTTTTTTCTGTTTTTTTTTTTTTCACCTTAAGGTTAAGGTAATTTCAGGGTCAAGGTAAATAAATATAAGCATTGAGAAGATTTCTCCTAAAGGCTTTTTGTGTGCAAATATGAACTAAATAGGTTTAGTTAGAAGGGAATTTCGCCAAATATTTTTGACAACTGGACCATTCAAGGTCAAGGTCATTCAGGGTACAAGGTCAATCAAATATATGTCAGTGGGAAGGTCTTGTCCAAAGGAATGTTGTGTTCAAGTATGAAGTAAATCCATTAATTAATAAGGAAGTTATGGACAATGTTTAAGTTTTTTGACCATTAGGACCTTTGAGGTCAAGGCCATTCAGGAGTCAAAATCATACAAATATATGTCATTGGATAGGTCTTGTCAAAGGAGTCACTAGCATTCATGACTAACTGTTTGAATTTATAGAAGTCTGTAAATGAAATGAAAGTCATGTTAAATAATTTGTAAGTGATCCTGGTAATACTAGTCTCAATATTGTGACTTCAGGCAGGTTGCTGCCTTTACTGAAGGCATGATATCAACCATTTAAAAAATAAGCATGATATTCAACTTTTTGAGTACAATTATTTGGACTACTGGTAATACAATCTTAAGATCTAGCTCAGAAATTGATAAGATCAGACTGGTAACCTTTTCTGAGTTTATCAATCTTTGAAATCCTCTCATGTAACTCTGCACTGATTTGTTGTCTTTCTTCATTGACAGCCCTCACCTGGGCATTCAACATTTCCTTGTGTATGTTAATCTCCTGATGCCTCTCTTTCATTGCCTAGAAATGATAAAAAAAAGCATATGAACATGCTGTTGTAGTTTTTTACGGTCTTGAACTGATACAGTTGACATGCAATGAAACAAATCACAACAGAGCAAAATTAGTTAAATGACTGGTGTATAACAAAGTCACTTCAGTAATTCTGTCTATGAATGAAAGATGTGATACAATAAAATGTGATTCTACGAAAAACGACCAGTAGTGTCATTGATTCAAAGAAATGCATTTTGACTGTACATGAATTGAAAGAATCTTTCAATCCTCTTGGCTTATTCTGAAGCAGTATTCTTGCTTTAATGAAACAGCCATCAAAACCCTTAAATATTTTCAGAATTTTTAATAAGTATCAAAAGCCACTGGCACACATCTTATCTGCATTATAAATGCCAAAGCAATGCAAGAGCTGACTTCTGTCTGTGTTTCCTGCATTGATGTTTTCATACAAATTCTATCTGTACCAATCAGCTTAATGCTCATAAATGTTACTCAAGATTTCCTCTCAAACATTTATTATACAAGTGATAAATAACTGATGACATGTAGCAGCGACCCTACCGTCTCTAACTGAAGCCGTCTCTTCTCTAGTGTAAAAACTTCATCTGCTCTCTCATTAAGCATGTCACGTAACCTCTTCAACTCCAGCTTGAGAATGTTCTGATCTACCATCAAATCTTGTTTTGAGTGAATAATCTTCTTCAGTTCACGTTCGGAATTATCGTTATACAGGTCAAGTTCTTCAATTTTACTTGTAAGGTCATTTTTCTCTGAGCCACTTTTCTCAAGTTCTCGGCTAACACGTCTAATATCATCCTTAAAAAAACAACAGTATTTAGAATATAGCATTATGTTTTTAATTCATTCCAATTGCTAGTGATGAAGATGATTAAAAGAAAAATTCTTTTGAATGTATTTCTCATAACCTTCTAAGTTCATACCTTATTATCATTTTGTTTTCAAAATGCAACTCAATCCAAACTGATGCAGTTCACCAAATCTATAAAAGACATTTGAAAATCAAGCAAGAATTCTTAACAACCTACATTGTATTTTGCTTCTTGCAATTATCAGATATTATGTTATTATCCTATAAATACCAAATAAAATAAGCAGTATAATATATCAAAGCCATGGCTTTAACTACAACCAAAGAAGTAACTTCTGGTATCAATAAAATAAGCAGTATCATATATCAAAGCCATGGCTTTAACTACAACCAAAGAAGTAACTTCTAGTATCAATAAAATAAGCAGTATCATATATCAAAGCCATGGCTTTAACTACAACCAAAGAAGTAACTTCTGGTATCAATAAAATAAGCAGTATCATATATCAAAGCCATGGCTTTAACTACAACCAAAGAAGTAACTTCTGGTATCAATAAAATAAGCAGTATCATATATCAAAGCCATGGCTTTAACTACAACCAAAGAAGTAACTTCTGGTATCAATAAAATAAAACAACTTAGATATTAAAATTGTTGACTAATTCCATCACAGGTAATAAAATTCAATGTCTTTACAAAGTACAAAGCTCAACTAAAATATAAACTAGTTAAACAGCAGCAAACCTGTAATCTTTTCAGCTGCAGTGTAAGAAGTGTATGAGTGTTATTTTTCTGCTCTAGTTCATCTGTAAGGTCCTTTAACTTGGCCTCAAGTTGAATTTTTTCCTCATTTGACCTCTCACCCTGCATTCTGTTTATACGTCTCTCCAACTGTTGTACTGCAAAGTCCTGTAAAAGCCAAAATAAAAAATAAATTCAGTCTGAAACCTCAATGAGACAACAAGATTTTCAAACATGAAGCCTGCAAATTTACAGTGTAAATTCAAAGATTGAAATTATGTGGAAAAGAATCAAGTGGGTGAAAAATATAAAGCAAGGATATTGTAATGATATCAATGCATCTGTAAGACTTTAAAAACCCTCAATGGGTGATGGAAATAATCTTACTTATAAATACCAAAGACATTATACATATAAATAACAGATGAAATTTGCAAGAATGTACTGCTTTATCTTCATGTATGTTGTGAATACACTTCTGTTGTATAAAATACTCAAGGCTAGATATAGCCAATCTTTTTACATAAATGGGCAGTACTTAAATGGTTTAAAACCTTGTACGTACCTGATTATAGATAATTTCCTGTTGTTTAAGAGAATCCGTATCCAGTTTTGATATCTTACTGTTCAAATTCCTGATGGCTGCTTGACTTCCCTGTTGATAGAAAATGATTAGTTTTACATTTCCATAGCATAGTGATTCTGGTAAAATGGTAAAATATTACAATTTCATTTTAACAAAAGACATACAATTCACCACCGACAAAATTTAAACAAGGCAATATCATGCTATTAGTACAAGTTATTCAATGGCTTCTACAATGTCATAAGTGAATTAACATTATAAAACACAATAAGCAAAATATCTTTTTTATACTCTGATCCAAATGCTAAACCAATGAATGCTTTTGGGCTCAGTTCGTTGTTTTTAAATGTTTTAGGTGAAAAAATGTCTGGAAAAATTAAGAAATTTCTTTAAAATTCCATGACACATCACCATATATCAAGAAACCTTGTTAACATTTATCCTTGTTTTTAAATAAGTTAAACTTTTCTTCAAACCATACCTGAATCTCCGCTTCATTATTTCGTTCTCTCATTTTGTATTCATGAAGCTCTTGCATTTTTTTGAACTGGAGATCTCGCAGATATTTCAAATCCTGATCAATCTCCTTCTGGCGCTTTTCTTCATCCTCTAGAAGCTCGTCCATGCGGGCAGCACGTTCCTCTGCACTCAGGTTGGATTCTGTTACAATCTTTAATTTTCAACAAGAGTTTCCCTGAGGTCTTTAGCTTGTTTTAATCTGAAATTAAGTTCAGTTTATATCTTAACAGAAGCCTTTTTTTAATCATTTAATCACATGTTGTCTGAAATGTGCATGATTAAGGACACATTCTATGCCATAATAGTATGTGTCAAAACAAGTGTAAAATCAGACTGAAATGAAAATTGATTATCAAATCAAGTTGGAGACAGAATTTCGATTTACTATTAGAAATTAATCAAAATGTTATAAATTTTACATACATGTAGAGAAAGTAGAAACATTTTCAGGGGTATATATTACACCCTAAAGGGTTGGCATTATCACAACAAATACTGTTTGGATGCATAATAATACAAGTTAAATAATACTGAATCATTTATTTATCCAGTTATTTAATATATTTATAATGTAAAATGAACTTCTGCTAAAACAGATTTCTGCAAAGAGTAACTTCCCTTGCCACCTAACAACCAATTCTTGGAAATGAAAATCAAATGTCATGACCACCGATGATTTTATTCGATTTAACTCCATTATCATTACGTCACCAGTCAGAAGTCAATATTTGGAATTTCTTTTTTTCTTGTAATTTTTTATTCTTGTATTTTTACACTCTGATAATCTTCCAATTTTACATACTGAAAATAGCAAATGTTTCTAAAGGTACACTATCACTAAATGTTTGTCATTTCCAAAATTTACAGTAAGTCACTTTTAACATTTTTTTTTCCACAATCAAAAAATCTTAACAGTAAATTGTTACCTGTTCTCCTTATCAATAACATCTTTCTTGAGCTGTGTAACCTGTGACCTTGTGGATTCAAGGTCAGTTACAGTTCTATCCACAGTCCTCTTTAAGGCATCCAACTGAAACAATCAATTTTGTTATTTGAATATTACACTATTATATAAAATAGGGACTAAAATACATTCACTAGATTATCTTACAGATTTACTGGAACAGCACACTGACAATGTACACGTTTCAAAAAAAAAAACTTACAAGTTTAACTGCAATAAATCACCTTCTTACCTAAAAGGGATTGGTCATCACAACATAAAGTGAATTCAAAATTACAAAAATAGAGCTAACCACTGTGACCTACTGACAGGATATCACTTAGTTTATCCAGTCACCCCATTATTTTTATTTTTTTATTTTTTTTAGATCACCCCATGATTATAGGTCTGGAAATGCCGTAGAAACAGGATAAAAGTTCTAATAGTCTTAAGATATTACGATACTTATAAAAATGTTGTCAGTCCTCATTGAATTGAGCATTTTTAAGAAATAAACTATCCTAGGACAAAATATAGACAATATAAGACACTTTTACCATGGGAGTTTCAAGAAACGATTAATATTCACTTCAAACCTCACTTGACTTAATGGGTTTATAAGGTATAAGGCAACACGTATGTAATCATTCACATTATGAAGATTTACTGACAAAAAGAAAAGCCAAAAGTGAGAAGAAACAAAATATGATTATAAACATGGCACGAATTTACCACTCCATTATGAGGGAATGTTATCAACCAAAACTTACAAACAAAAATTTTTGGGGCTTCAAATTAGCTACAATTATCTTTATTCAAGTACTATTCTGAACAAATAGGCAAAATATCAAATATCTTTACCATCTAGTTTTGGAAAAATTAATAACTGAAATCACAGATACCCAATTTTCATCCATTTACCATGTTGAAAAGCTGTTAAAATTCAAATATATTTAAAAAGAAAAGAAATTGAATTTAAATTCTACAAAAGTAACTGTTGTAAAACCAAAACAATGTTAAACTGCCAAAAAGTTGAGAAAAAAAACGGACTGAGTGGGGTTTCAACCCATGTCCTTCCGTGAAAATGTCTCAATCCTACACAAATTAATAGAACTGAATACTCTTCAGAGTGGCAGGTAAGATATTAGTAATCTAATACTTTAACTGTACTATTGTATTAGTGTATTCTCAAGCTGAACCCTTGTGACAGCTTCAAGCATAGCCTGAAGTTTTACCTCAAGGACTGATATATAAATGGATAAGATTTTTAAATCTTTAACAATTTCATCATTATTGTCAGTTATTAAAGAATTATAAATGAAACCATTTCACATACCTCATCCTGGAACTGTACTCTCTGTGTTTCTGCTTCCTGGTAGTCTGAGCGTATACGAGCTGCAGTCCTCTCAGCAATAGAGATTCTTTTCTCTTGTTCACTGTTGTTTTCAATCTCATTCTCCAGAAACTGTTGTTTCTCTTTTATTGTCTCCTCTCTCTTACGAACTTCAGCTTTCACCTTTGCCAATTGCTGTAACAGTGAAATTGTAATTTACTACACTGAATGTAGATGGGTAAAATCCTGGTAGGTTGGAACAAAGGATTAGGGATCTAGTAATGGTATCTTCGAGAATTATGGTATTAAAATACGGGACCTGACAAACAAATATTCAAATATATTCGAATATTAAAAACTAATATTTGAATCTTAAAATCCCCATTAGTTCCTGGTCATATTCTTAACCATAAAGGAAGACAGCTAACTAAATAATAATAAATAAAAGAATTTTCATACAGCTGCTAAAAGATCCATCTCTTTGTCTCTACGCTGCATCTGTTCTATTGTGTTCTCCCACTGTTTAATCAATTCTTGCCTTTCCTGATGAGCCTTGCGGAAATCTTCAGCTGTCTTGTCCAATTCAATCTGTAACAGAAAGTGTATTTTATAAGTCCAATTCACAAACATTGTATTTAAACTTAAGATGTGAAATACATAAACAAATAATTTATTCTAAAGTTAGTGTCAGTACTTTCTGATAATAAAAAAGATATAACAGACTGGTTTCTGATTTTTCTTTTACCTTCAACTCTCTAACCAGCAATATATATTATCTTTACAGAAAGTAAGGTCTGACCGATTAGAATGTATAAGGTGAATCTCCAATAAATTCTTTAATAACATGGGTCTCACTCAAAACATTGTCCTGGCAGTAAATTTCAGTCACAAGAGCATAATTCTTAAGGTGATGTAAAACAGATACATTTCAACAAAGATCTGCTGTATCAGTGAAATTGTAATTTACTACACTGATTTTTCAGCAGATTTGGAAAAATATGCAGCCTTACTAACATACCTGTGCAGTCAGAGTAGATGTTGTTTCATGGTCTAGCTGCCGACGTTTCTTTGCAGATTCATCAGTTAAGCGTTCCATACGTAGAGACAGCTCTTTGATCTTACTCTCATCATGCCTGGAATATTTCTGGATCGCCATTGAATCTTCATCTTTCCTTGCCGACTCCTCAAGCCATGCCTCCAATGCCTGCTGGTCCCAATTCATCTGAGACTTCATCTCCTCAAGTTTCTGTGTCTGGACAAATATGTTGTTCTGAAAGAAAAAAAACAAAGACTTCATGAGAAACTGCTATATCAGATTAAATACATTCTTTTAATCAAAAATTGATTCTTATCTACAATACTTTGTGGTTTTATGAAACTGAAGATTGCTTCCTCCTTTTAAATCAAGAGAGATATTTATTAAACCACACTTGAAAAGTTATTTTAACACTGTGAAAGATTTAATTGTACTCAGTCACACTTCTTCAGGTCAGTACTTTAATTTAAACATACATGTATACAATATATATCCATTATACCTACTTATAACTTACTCTTACATAAGGGCATTTACAGTAATTTCAGTGAAAATAATCTAAGCACTGTATAAAAAATACCTCAAACACATTTTTCCTTTCTTTAAGCTCTTCTATTTCTTTTTCCAATTTCTTGATTTCTTGTTTCAGTCTGCCCTCTTCTCTCTCAGCAATAGTAAGAAGATGACTCTCTGTCTCAATTTCTTTCTTCCTGGCCCCAACAAGACCCTGAAACAATCCAATCACATAATTTCAAATACTGTAACATAATTAACAATCATACAATTTTCACATATCATAATAATGTTAAACTAACATAGTTACCTTTCTCTGTATTAAAAACATAATACATACATGTATATCTTACTTTCTGTTGTTACTAAGAAATAAGGCATCTTAGTGAATATTTAAGTTCCATTTGAACACTGCAACAGTTCAAAGACATCCCTCTTTCCTGTTCTCAACAAATATCACCAGTCAATTATGTGAAAAGTACAGCACAGACAATATCCTTGATTTTGTTGATCATATTTTTATTTCTGTTGTTGTTTTTTGTCAACATTAAATTTTTAATGAAAGTATGTTCAATTTGTAACATATTCATTATTACCTGTGTATGTTGAAGTTCCTGTCGAACATTTTTGAGATGTTCAGACATCGCATGAATCCTATCCTCAAATTCCTCCAAGTCATTTCTGACACGCACAATATTTCTTTGCTTTTTTTGAACCTGCAAAGAAAATTCAATAGTTTTTTAGCATTTGCTGAAAAAATGAGATATTCTGAAATGGAACAATGAGTATCTTTCAAATTGACATTATAAAATGTTAAAGTAAAACAAACTTTAATGATCTTTAGAAGAATATAAGAACAAACTACCTTCTACTTATAGGTTACATATGTATTAATTTATTTCAATACTAATGTTAAAACACACACTTGTACATTACTTATGTTATCAGAAGACAGAGGGTATCTATGGGTGCATGGAAAAACCGGAAAGCACCGGATAGCACCGAAAAACCGGAAAGCACTCAATTTTCTATAAAAAACACTTGAAAATAATGTTTTATTGCATTTTAAGTATTACAAATAGATTTATTAATGATATTTCAATAAAATGAAATGAATAATTTACCAAAATCATCATTAAGTTGACGAAAGCTGAGGTATAATGAGTGCTTTCCGGTCCCGTTAAAATGAAATGCACATCACCGAAAAGCACTCAATTTTCTATTTAAAACACATGAAAATAATGTTTTAAGTATTACAAATAGATTTATTAATGATATTACAATAAAATGAAATGAATAATTTACCAAAATTTTCAATTAGTTGACGAATGATGAGGTATAATTGTATAAGGAGTGCTTTCCGGTCCCGTTAAAATGAAACGCACATCACCGAAAAGCACTCAATTTTCTATTTAAAACACATGAAAATAATGTTTTAAGTATTAAAAAAGAGTTATTACTGATATTTCAATAAAATGAAATGAATAATTTACCAAAATCATCAATTAGTTGACGAAAGATGAGGTATATTTGCATGAGTGCTTTCCGGTCCCGTTAAAATGAAATGCACATCACCGAAAAGCACTCAATTTTCTATTTAAAAAACACGAAAATAATGTTTTAAGTATTAAAAAAGAGTTATTACTGATATTTCAATAAAATAAAATGAATAATTTACCAAAATCATCATTAAGTTGACGAAAGCTGAGGTATATGTGTGCTTTCCGGTCCCGTTAAAATGAAACGCAAATCAGCGAAAAGCACTCAATTTTCTATTTAAAACACATGAAAATAATGTTTTTAGTATTAAAAAAGAGTTATTACTGATAATTCAATAAAATGAAATGAATAATATACCAAAATCATAAATTAGTTGACGAAAGATGAGGTATATTTGTATAATGAGTGCTCTCCGGTCCCGTTAAAATGAAATGCACATCACCGAAAAGCACTCAATTTTCTATTTAAAACACTTGAAAATAACTTTTTAAGTATTAAAAAAGAGTTATTTCTGATAATTCAATAAAATGAAATGAATAATATACCAAAATCATAAATTAGTTGACGAAAGATGAGGTATATTTGTATAATGAGTGCTTTCCAGTCCCGTTAAAATGAAATGCACATCACCGAAAAGCACTCAATTTTCTATTTAAAACACTTGAAAATAACTTTTTAAGTATTAAAAAAGAGTTATTTTTGATATTTCAATAAAATGAAATGAATAATTTACCAAAATCATCAATTAGTTGACGAAAGATGAGGTATATTTGTATAATGAGTGCTTTCCGGTCCCGTTAAAATGAAATGCACATCACCGAAAAGCACTCAATTTTCTATTTAAAACACTTGAAAATAATATTTTATTGCATTTTAAGTATTACAAATAGATTTATTACTGATATTTCAATAAAATGAAATGAATTCTTTAGCAAAATCATCATTAAGTTGACGAGAGATGAGGTATATTTGTGCTTTCCGGTCCCGTTAAAATGAAATGCACATCACCGAAAAGCACTCAATTTTCTAGTTAAAACACATGAAAATAATGTTTTAAGTAGTAAAAAAAAAGAGTTAATACTGATATTTCAATAAAATGTAATGAATAATTTACCAAAATCATCATTAAGTTGAAAATGGTTTTGAATCTGAAAATAAACTTCAGTTAAAAACAGTGGAAACACCGAAAAGCAATGTTTGACTAATTGGCAAACAGTAGTTATAGTATTGTAATCCAATCACTGCCGATTAAAGAAGTTGTTTTATCGCCTTAAGATGTTGATGTAATCAAGAGACATATTTATAAACAAATGTGTTAACTGAAAATGATGTCAGTCATTCAAAGAATACTAATCCATTCCGATAAAGTCTTAATAACCTGCAATCAGTTATCATTAGAAAAGTACATGTTAATACATGAAATTTCATTCTTAGTAAAGAAAGAATATTCTGAAAAAAAGACTATATTGAAAAAATATATCAATAGAAATGAAATATAAATACACAAATCTATTATGAAACCTAAACAACACTTACAAAGTTACAAACCACACATAATCTGACATGCAATCACTAATCATTAAAAAAAAATTAAATTGCACATTTCTAATGATTACTGATTGCAGGTTATTAAGACATTATCGAAATGGATTAAATAAACATGTCTCTTGATTACATCAACACCTTAAGGCGATAAAACAACTTCTTTTATCGGCAGTGATTGGATTAGCACGTGTGATATACAATACTACAACTACTGTTTGCTAATTAGTCAAACATTGCTTTTCGGTGTTTCCACTATTTTTAATAATATCGGAAAGGAAAAAAATACAAAAGGGAACAATTTATCATAATTTAACACTTTATTTGCAAACAATATTACAGAATTGATAGTGCTAACAACGTTCAAACCATGAAGTATTAACGTGCGAAAATAACATTGATAATGTTAATAAAAATATATGGTATACCAATTATTTGTGACTAATTTTATTTACAGATTCAAAACCATTTTCTATTTCGTTGTAATTCTGTTGTTGCATATAAATTTGTATAAATTATTATGATTTATATTATACTTACTGAGAACAAATGAAAAAAGAAACGCTTTTCGGTGATGATACATATACGCTATAGGACCGAAAAGCACTCGCATATGCTAAGTAGTGTCTAAAAACAGATCATTATCTATAAGTTATTTCATTGCTTTGTGCTCAATAAAGCCTGTCAGAAAAAAATGTAAGCAATATATAAAAGAATACTGATAAGTAAAATTAAGTAAAAATTGCTTTTCGGTGATGTGCGTTTCATTTTAACGGGACCGGAAAGCACTCCTTATACAAATATACCTCATCATTCGTCAACTAATTGAAAATTTTGGTAAATTATTCATTTCATTTTATTTAAATATCAGTAATAACTCTTTTTTAATACTTAAAACATTATTTTCATGTGTTTTAAATAGAAAATTGAGTGCTTTTCGGTGATGTGCGTTTCATTTTAACGGGACCGGAAAGCACTCCTTATACAAATATACCTCATCATTCGTCAACTAATTGAAAATTTTGGTAAATTATTCATTTCATTTTATTTAAATATCAGTAATAACTCTTTTTTAATACTTAAAACATTATTTTCATGTGTTTTAAATAGAAAATTGAGTGCTTTTCGGTGATGTGCGTTTCATTTTAACGGGACCGGAAAGCACTCATTATGCAAATATAACTCATCTTTCGTCAACTTATTGATGATTTTGGTAAATTATTCATTTCATTTTATTTAAATATCAGTAATAAATCTATTTGTAATACTTAAAATACCATTTTCATGTGTTTTAAATAGAAAATTGAGTGCTTTTCGGTGATGTGCGTTTCATTTTAACGGGACCGGAAAGCACTCATTATACAAATATACCTCATCTTTCGTCAACTTAATGATGATTTTGGTAAATTATTCATTTCATTTTATTGAAATATCAGTAATAAATCTATTTGATATACTTAAAATGCAATAAAACATTATTTTCAAGTGTTTTTAATGGAAAATTGAGTGCTTTCCGGTTTTTCGGTGCTATCCGGTGCTTTCCGGTTTTTCCATGCACCGGAAGACAGACACTACGTACCTGTGTGCCAAGTGCAACAAATACTTGAATGATAGTAAAATCGATATGCAACAATATTCAAATGATAGTAATATAGCTGAAAGGGAAGCAAATGAATACGTACAACAATATTACAGTGTAATATGAAAACAGTCTTGTGTCCTTTTCATGTGTTTTATCACAAAGGACAGATACAAACTTTTGAAAAGATGTAATTTTAAGAAAAAATGGGATTTGTTGACTCTCAATATAACTTCACTTCGGTGGAAGTCAGTATTACCCTTGGAGTCAAATATCTGAATCTAGGCCTTACTTTGATTTGATTTTGAAATTAAATGCTTGACTAGAATTGATGCATAGATTTTCCTCATACTTTTACCCCACCCACAACAAAATCTGTTATGATACCTTACCTCATCTTCCAGTGTCTTATTCTCGGCATTTGCGACAGGCATGCTCAGCCCTTCGTCCCATTCTATCTCGCTTAGAATGCTGTTATTATCTCTGCTTCCACGACTCATTTTGACGGATGAAAGATGAAAATTTAAAAAGATTGTTTACAGCGCCGACATTTGTTTTGATATTACTCTGGATACAAAGAACCCGTATGCACCAAGGGAGATAATAATCCCATTCGTACTCAATACGACTCGTATTATGTTCTCGTTTTAAAGTTTATAAAACCTAAGGTAACAGTGCTTTTTAGAGAAATTATATTGTTAAATTTTTGGCCAAAAACATTTAAAAGAGGAAAATAAATAACAAAATATAAAACAGAAACAGTAGACACTGTCTGTTTTATCACTGTGTTTTATCTGCTGTTCTTTTTATTAACTTTTTAATGTGGCTGATTTTTATAGTTTATAAATGTATTAAATATACCCCTGTTTGTTGGAAAATAGCTCATAAGCAATATGAATGTTATGTATTATCAAAATTTGATGGTAGAAGGATGTTCTTGTACCTTGTAATCTTACAATGAGAGTTCTTAATCCTTCCTTCAGTGGCATGATGGTGCTTTTTAAGCACTGCCAGTCTCATGCAGAATTGCACTGAATAGAACACAGACCTCTTTATGAAAGTATTTTTTTGTTTTAAACAAAGGAAATAAATAAATATGTCATACAGTTCCTCATAATTATCCACTGTAAAAGTTGTAGATAACCTAAAAATTATTTACTTTAAGGTGCCTTTTGATCTTCAGGAATCACATCAAGCTTGCTTCAGTAATGAAGCCCATATATTTCTGTTTTTGTACACATGTACATTTAAAAATCTTGTATTTTCAGTACATATACACTTTATGTCATCCCATGGAGGAGCAGTGGTCGAAAGGGTTAGAGCGCCGGACTCCCGATCTGGAGGTTGCTGGTTCGAATCCCACCAGAGGTGAGAGTCTCCAGTGACATTCCACATTCCTCACTTTCGGCCCGAGTACTGGTTTGAACCCAGGAAGCAGTAAGTTGCAAGAACTTGCCTGCCTAGTATAGTCAGAATTGACTGTTGGCAGTAATAAGTTGAAGTTGAATCCCTATATTACAGCCTTACGAGAAATCAAATGAACCCCAGGTCAGGGCCATAACTGACCCCAGGGGAATAATTTGAATAATCTAGGTAGAGAATCACTAGTTGAATCTCCAGGCAAAATATCTTAGCCTAAGTCTTTGTGGTTTCATACAAAAAGATGTTTCAATTCTTCTCTAATAAGCTTATGTGAAATTGAATCACTGCCAAGGAGAGGGCCATTAATGACCATTGAACAATCTTGAAAATGACCTCTAGATGAACCTCCATGCCAAATACTGGTATTGAGCCAAAGACCTAGTGGTTAAAGGTAATTAATTTTCGAAGTCTTCCCTCGAAATAATTTGACCCTCAGGGCAGGGCCCTGACTAACCCCAGGGGCATAATTTTAACAATCTAACGTTAGAGGACCTGTAGGTGAACCATCATAGAAAATGTCTTGTCCATGTGGTTTCAGATAACAAGATTTTTTTAAATATTTCCTATGTTATAACACTATGAGAAATCAAATGAACCCAAGGTCTGGGCCATAACTGACCCCAGGAGAATAATTTGAACAACCTTGGTAGAGAATCTCTAGACCTATAATCATAATCATGTAAGAAATCAAATGAACCCCAGGGTGGACCAAAACTGACTTAAGAGGAATAATTCAAGCAATCTTGGTAGAAGAGCTCTAGTTGAACCTCCATGCAAAATACTGAAGTCCTTAGCACCTAGTGGTTAAAGACAAGAAAGATTTTGAAGTTTTCCCTAATAAGCTTAAGTAAAATCAAGTGACCCACTGGGTCCCCTAAGGGGCATAAAATGAACAATCTTGGTAGATGACCTCTTGTTTAGACTCCATGCTAAATACCTACACAAACGGCCTAGTGGTTAAAGACAAGATTTTTTGAGTCTTCTCTAAGGAAATTCATGTGACCCCTGGGACAGGGCCTGTTTGTCCCTAGGGCCATGGTTTGAACAAATTTGGTAGAGGTCCACTACACAATGCTACACACCAAATATCTAAGATCAAGGCCCTGTGGTTGCAGAGATTTTTGACATTTTCACTTTTAAAATTTATTTTTAGCTCCTGTGCTGACCGAACAATAGAGCTTCATGCAAAGAACATTTCCAATCAAGTTTCAATAAATCTGGCCAAGTGATTTCAGAGATTTCCTTTGCAACAATTGTGGTCAACAGATGGACAACTGACAGCAATGGATCCTAAAAGCTTAAGAGCACTAGATCTCAGGTGAGGCTAAAAAATTTAATGAAACAAGAGGGACATGATGGCCCTGGGTTGCTCACCTGAGCACTTGGACAGGTTTTGAATATGATTTTGGAAGATGTTATATTTTTTACAAAGCAGAACCCTGGGGTGGGGCAATTTTTGACATAATTTGAACAAGCTTGGTATGTATCCACTATACAAGGCTTCATAAAATATATATGAGCTCTAGGGCACACGCTTTCAGGCAAGAAGTTTTGCTTTTAAGTCTTTCCTATATAAGCCTATGTAAAACAAAGTGACCCTGGGGCAGGGCCATTAATGACCCAGAGGCATTTGGTAGAGGACCTCTAGATGATGCTCCATGCAAAATATCTAAGGTCTAAAGCTTATGATTTCTCACAAGAAGACTTCTAAAGATTAAATAATTTACACAAATAGTACCCCATGTGTGGGGCCAATTTTGAGCACAGGGACATAATTGAACAAACTAAGTACAGGTCCACCAGAAAATGCAAGATTCAAAATATCTAAACTCTAGGACATACAGTTTAAGACAAGATTTTTTAGGTCTTTCCTATATACAGTAAGACTGTAAAATCAAGCGCCCCAGTGCAGGGCCATTAATGTTTCCTTTTGTAGAGCTTCATGCAAGGAACATCCCAGCGAAGTTTAATCAACTTTAACCTGACAGTTTAGGAAATGTTGCTTAAAGGTAAAAGTAAAAAATGATGACAAGGCTATCCTAAAAGCTCACTTAAGTGATGCTCAGGTGAGCTAAAAAGGACTTGACACTGTGTTTGTGTCCATTTAAGTTTACTTTATTCTGTAACATTGACGTTAAATGTATCAAGTCAAAACTAAAGGTGATTAACGTTACTAAGTTAAATTGTTGATGATTAAATGAACAAGTGGGCTATGATGGTCCTATATTGCTCACCTGAGTACAACCATTTTTAACACCAAGGCAAATGAAGGAATGAAGGTAAGTTCACTTAATGATCATTTTGAAATCTACTAGCAAAGTTGTACATCTAGACCAAATTTCATTAATTCCAGCTTCAAAAACAGTAATTATGTACAAAGTTTATATTGGCTAAGGTCAAAGTTGTAATCTAAATGCAAAATCATAAATACAGTTAAAACTAGAAATGGGTTTTTGATTGAACAAAAAACATATGTCTCCCCCCCAGCCAGTTGCTGCAGGCAGTATTGAGTCAGACGGTTGTAAAATTTGACATTTAACCTCCAAGTGTGACCTTGACCTTGAGACACCACACCCGCAGAGGTTTCTGCATGTCACCTTGATGAGGTGAACATCTGACCCAAGTTTCATAAAAATCCTTCAAGGGCTTTTGAAGATACAGAGTGGACAAGATTTTGTGGCATTTGACATTTAACCTCCAAGTGTGACCTTGACCTTGAGACACCACACCCGCAAAGTGGGTTCTGCACGTCGCCTTGATGAGGTGAACATCTGACCCAAGTTTCATAAAAATCCTTCAAGGGCTTTGGAAGATACAGAGCGGACACGATTTTGTGACGGACAGACAGACGGACGGACGGACAAGTGGGGGAAAAACAATATGTCTCCCCCATTTTTGGGGGGAGACATTATTTCTGCAAAGTATCTGCAAAACCAATAAAGTAGGTCAGTAGATCAAGGTAAATTTCAAATAAGGTCAAAGTTGAAATCAGTATGCAAAATTACAAGTGTAGTTCAAATTTCCATACTGTTGCTGCAAAAACAAGAATGTAGGTCAATAGGCCAAGATAAAAGTTGAGATTATATGAAGGTGAAGGACTAAATTAAGTATGTGTACATGAAGATTCCTTGAAAAATTATTCCGGGAATTGTTTTTCTACATTAATCTGTATAAATTTAGTGACCCCACCCCCACAACCCCAGTTGGGAATGATTTGAACAATCATTGCAGTGGTAAGGTACACATTGCTACATACAAAATATCAAAGATCTATGAAATCTGACAAAAATATTTTCGAAGTTTTTATATTTATTATATGTTTCTGATAAGATTTTTAAATATTTTATACAAATAGGACCCCTGCGTTGGTCAATTTTGACCCCAGGAGCATATTTGAACAATCTTTGTAGTGGACCTCTAGATGATGCTTCAAGCAAAATATCTAAGCTCTATGCCTTGTGGTTTTAAAGAAGATTTCAAAGGTTTTCCTATATGATTCAATTGAAATTAGGAGAACTCCCACGGTCAGTGTCATTTTTGACCCCAAGGACACAATTTGAATAACCTTGGTTTCTAGAGGATGCTACATGCCAAATATCTTAGATCTGGGGCCAGGTGGTTTCAGACAAGATTTTATGAAATTCATTTCATTGAGCAACTTTAACAGAGCCTCATTCTAGGAACATCCCATCCAAATTTCTTTCACTTCGGTCTGATAGTTTTAGAGAAGAAATCATTGCACGACATATAACACCGACGACAGACATCACACAATCAGAATAGCTCACCTTTGGGCATATTGTGCTTTGGTGAGCTAAAATAGTTATAATGACTCACATTATGGAAAGTTTGTCAGGTCAAAATGGTAGATAGGCAATGGAATTGTCGGATTCTCAATTCCCTCTCACCGACTGGGTAAGCAGCATGTGAATCAGATTGCTGGCATAAGGTAAAATGTTGAAGGATTACTTACAGTTATAGATCTGTTTAACAAACAGGAAAAGCAGGGGTTGAGTGCAAGATTTCAGACAAGGAGTTTGCTGGTATGAATGCCCTAGGGGTAGTGCGTCACAAGTGTTGTCTCCATATTCCACACTTTGGGCACAAGTACTGATTTGAACCGAGGAAGCAGTCATCAAGCACGGACTGATCTGTTTCCCAATCAATTGACAATAAGCAAGTTTAAACTAAAACAAACATCAGGCAAAAAATCAAGGGCTTAAAAAATTTCTTGTGATGTGCTTGTTTTTGTCTGTTTGACTTGTCAACAATAAAGGTATTATTCTAAGTTCTAACATACTGAGAAATATCACACAAAACATTTATCAGTTAAAAACATTTTTATCAATTAAATAGTACATTTCATTATTATAATGAAGATTTATTGACAAATATACAATTCCTCCAAACTCAAATAATAAACTTAACCTGAACTCTCAATCATCACAAATCCTAATATCTTAAATATTGTCATCTGCACAATGGCTAAAGTCTACTTGTTCCAGAAATAAGATTTAGATTTACCAGAAAAACAACTACTGCACCTGACCTGTAAATATATAATAAGCTCAAAGTTCCAATTCTAAATTGAACACAATTGATACTGCCTCATTCTGCAGTATTTGCTCTGCATGTAATGAAATAAAAGCTACCGGCTACTTCCATTTAGAACACATGTAAACATGGATAGACTTAAGACAGGAAAGACAGTAAACTAGAGTTGTTTTTTCAAATGTACTTTTATGTTGTCTTGAGACCAATGCTCATATTTTTTTTGAAATTTCATTAAGTCATTATTTGAGCTAATACTGCTGTGTCTACATAAAAGTTTCATCGTGATAAAAATTTGACATACACTCTTAACATAACCACATTAACAAGATAAAATATTACGACAATTTGTGTTTCTTTTGTCAAACATCTTTTTTATATTTTCTTATTTCATTAAAACCAAAGTGCAAGGTATTCCAAGCACTAATAGGACTTTAAGTAATCTTGAATGTTTTAACTACCAACATCTCCATACTTCAAAACATCCTGCCTTTAAATCACTGATAATAATGTGGAGTTCAATATTTTGTATCACAATTTTCTGTTCTCTTTTTCCTGTCTCACTCATTCATTCAATCTGTGAAATATTAAACAAAACGCAGAATTGCAGAACACACCACGTGAAGATGAGATGCAATGGGAATTTCTAATGCATATTCTATATGAAGAAATGATTTTAAAATGTCTTCTGTGAGTTTCAGGTCCTTTCTTTCTTCTTAATTGGTCTTTTGCTCATATGTTTTGCAATAATTTCTGAGATTTTAGGCTTATGGTCCAGCACTTTCAACATTTGTTGTTTTGCATCATTTAACTGATCTGAGATTAGCTTGCATCGCTGGATGTTACCCTGGAAAAAAAAGAAAAAAAAAAAGAATAAATAAATATACTATATACAATTCAGATCTCATGAAAATAGCAAGATCAAAAGAGTTTCAAAATCTGCACAGAACATCATCAATGAGACACTTCTTCAGTAAAGCAAAAATGATAAATTTTACAAAAGGGGCAACAACCCTGCTCTAAAATGATTAAATAATAATCCTTCCAATAGGAACTAACATTTCTAAGACAGCCTTTCAGGAAATTTTAAATTTTAAATATTTTCTATAATTAAATTAATTTCAATCTAAAGCATTATCTTAGTGCAAAAATCTAACAGTTTGTGTACAATATATTAAACTGTTTATAAGGTTTCTACAAATTCTGTACAGGAAATCCATTAACAGCTGCAATGGTTACACAAGTTATAAGATTGATACTGTTGACATTCTACCAAGCTTCTCACTAATCTGATATCACCATGACTTGTCATTATAGCATGTTTGTAGAGTAAAAAAAGTATTTCTTATGTTCCTGACTATTTTCCTTTACTGCTGTGTATATAACCTATTTTTCTCCTCTTCATTTCACGCTGTTAGAAGCAGCTGAATATGAAATAGGTTGACAGCAATGTAAACTGCTCTACAAGAGTACTGAAGTGGCTAGTCATCAAGTAATCAAGAATGAAGCATTTACCTGAGTGAGTTCATGGATCATTCCTGATTCGTCTTCAAGCAGACTGGTCTTCAGTGGAGGTTCAGGTCCTATAGCAGTCTGTAGACTGACTAACTGATTATTCAACTCCTTCTCTAACTCATACTGTAACACAGACATACATTATAGCAGGGAGTTTTCTCAGTATTTTGGGAACATGAATTTTAGTTTTGCAAGTTTAAATGAACACTAACAATTGCTATCTTTGATGGAATCTTTCAATCCTTACAAGTCTATTACAGTGAAAGATCTCTTGTTTTCGTAGATTTTAATTATTATTATTATTTTTTTTTTTTTTGTCTTTTTCAGTTTCAATTGGGAATTTTTTCTGATTTTTTGGGAAAAAAGATCCTATTTTCAATTGGGAATATGACCCAATATTGGCTATAAAATAAGCCTAAAAAAACCTGTATAGGAAACAAAAGATGTCAGAATGACAGGTATGCCACCGTTTGAAGGCTGTGTGTCAAATGTTACTCAAGTTACTGAGTGGAAACATTTTTCAAATGAAAGGTGATGGTGATCTTATCCTTTGACCTACTGACATTAAAAACAATGAGGTTCTTCTACTCAATAAAGGCAACACTTTATGAAGGCTGTGGTTCAAATGGTATTGGAGTTATTGAGTGGAAACCATTTTTAAATTAAAAGTGATCATGACCTTGATTTTTGACTTAATGACCTTAACAACAACAGGGGTCAACCACATAATGAAGTTTGAAGGGTGTAAGTCAAATGGTACTTCAGTTATTTAGCAGAAACAGAAACAGTTATCAAAAGTAATGATCAACCTCCCCACTGAATCTGAGGACTGTAGGCTAAAGTAATCTCTATCTATTAATCCCATAAGGTCTGGTAGACGGATGGACATACCAGCCAGCCAACATGCTTCTTAGAAGGAGAGCATTATTAACATATCTTTGACATACATGTATTTTTAATGATGTAGGTTTGCACCTATTTTAATATTATTGACAATATTGACAAATAAAACAAATAAGGTCACAAACATGAAAGAATTAACAACACTTCACACAGAATGCATTTTGTAAAGTCTTGATATAAAACTGACCTAAGTAGCCAATTCCTAGTTCCACTTTGATCACACCTGACAGGGTGTTGCAAATAAGCTCTTCAATGAAATTTCCAAACTCCACCCAAAAATGTGTAACAAATCTCTTTACTAGAAACAGATTTTCCTTTTAAGTTTTTACAGAGCTTGCTAGTTCATACCATCTATTTCAGGCTAACTTACACATCACCAAATTCTATTCATGTGATGTTTACTTTCTTCTGAAAATTTGGCTACTTAATTATCCTACTATCTGTCTTAGTGTCAACCCAGCATACAACTATTCTGAGTTCACAGACTAAGTATTAAAGTGGTAACTTACTAGATCTTCTATTTGTGCTGCCATGTGATATAGTTTCCAACCAGATGCCTTCTGTAACACTCCTTTTTGATTGGAAAGCTCATTACTGTGGGTCGTCGCTCATCTTATAACAGAAATAAGTTCTTCATTAAATAAGATTTAAAATTTTCATATTTCACACCACCATTGACTTTTTCAGAGGCAGTTTCTAACAGACCTATATACAGATAAGCTTACTTCTGATAATTATTAAAAATATAAGCTTAACATTCTAAAAGAAACACACATTTAAACTTACTTTTTCATATTTAACCTTTCTAAAATTTAAGGCATTTTGTCTAATTTGAATTGCAGACCTGATTTACAACATCTTGAAAGTGAAGATTTGGTTCAGTTTTTCATGTTTAACTACTATTCCTTTTTCTTTTCTAACTAAAAGCTTTCATAACATTATATGAACTTCTTACTTACTCATTTCATGTTGTCCAGATAAGATTCTAGCATTTGGATTTTGGCATATTTCAAGCCTACATGTAATATTTACACTGTGAGAAATTTACACAATTCTAGAACTTATCAAAGTATAACAATCCAATACCTTTGGCTTTGACATCTGTATATCTGTTAAAATGATTATTTCTGGGTTTCCATGAAATGTTATAACAGTTTAACAAGGCTAAACCAGGTCGGCACTTTTCTAACGTCCATCTGATTCCTTCCTCATCCACATATTCTGCAAAAATACAATAACACTATGTTAGTGCAATATTTTTTACATTATAAAACATTATGTGCTATTTCACTTCACCTATCCATTGTTTCCGAGGGAAAAAACAACAACAACAACAAAACATATCTTAAAGTGATAATACAGCCCATTAACAAAAGTATAACATTATCACCAATTTATGCAATTATTCACACCAATGCATAGACAACTTGCTAAAAGGAAAATTTGGTACAGATCAACTAGACAATGCTACATACCAAATCTTAAGGCTATAGCAACCAGAGTTCTGCCTGGAATTAAATTCTTTGAACAACTTTGGTAGAGCTTCATGCAAAGAATATCCCATCCAAGCTTCAACAAAGCTGACTTGGAGGTTTAGGAAAAGAATACGTTTAAGTCAAATTGTTGACTAAGCACTGAAAGACAGTAATGGTATAGTGATTTTAACTAGCAACCCTTTATCAGTGGGATGCAACAATCATTTGTAGTCAGTGAACATACAGCAACTGACCAAAGAGGAAGATGAGAATCAATGAAAATTCCATAACTTACCATCTCTGATCTCTCCTCTATTCTCATCAGACAGAATATCATCATCTTCATCATCAAAAAGATCATCATCTTCATCTTCCATATTGTCATTATTACATTCCATGTCCTCTTTCACACATGCTTCAACCAATTTGTCAAACACGCTAACAGGTGTGTCTTTAATTTCTTCAGTTGCTTGTCTGCAAACAAATAAAGCTTTAATAATTTAATCTGACTGAAAATCATTGAGTCTGTTTAAATTTCCAAAGAAGATTGTGAAAGTGAAGCTCTATATAAAACACATTTAGATGTCTTTGGTGGCAGTCACACCTTTGAATTAGAAAAGCACTTCAGAATGTACAGGTAAGTTCTACTTACAAGAGCTGTTTCCGCCTTTTCCTTGGTGATACTTCTGGTGTATTATTAGCATAACCTGAAAAGGGAAAAATTAATCCAATTAAAAATCTAAAAACATGCAAACAAAGCTTCAGAGAATGTTATTTCTCAACAAGAGGGCCAAGATGGCCCTTAAATGCTCATCCAAATATAACTGCTAAAACAGACAAGTGCCATGAAATATATTTATCACAAAATGAGAAAGAACAAGACAAGGTGGACAACTCAGATCACATTAGCAGAAGTCTACTAGGCAATGCTTCAAACCAAATTTCAGCCTTTTGGTTTCTGATAAGAAAACTTTTTAAGAGTTTGTGTATGTAAGTCTATGTGAAACATCTTACCCCTAGATGGTTTTTAAAATGACTACAAGTGCAAAGTTTGAACAATCTTGATAGAGGTCCTCTAGGCAATGCTTCATGTAAAATTTCATAATTCTGGGTAACATTTTCTCAGAAAAGAGGAGTCTATGTAAAGCATCAAAACACTGGGGATGTCCAAAAAAACGACCCCAGAGCTAAGTTTCAACAATCTTGGTAGCAGTTAAATAGACAATGACATACCATATTTCAGAACTTTGGGCCTTGTGATTTAATAAAAGAAGAATTTATATTTCAATGTAAAACATTTGACCCCTCAGGTGGGCCAATAGTGACCCAAGGGACATTATTTAAACAAACTTGGTAAATGCCCATTAGACAATCCTACATGCCAAATTTCAGAGCTCTTGGTCTAGGGGTTCCTGATAAGAAGATTTTTAAAAAGTTTGGGTAAAACAGCTTTCTCCTTGGGTTGATTCAAAGATAACTCGAAGGCCTATCTTGGTAGAGGTCTGCTAGACAATGCAATACACGACAAATTTAAGAACACAGGGACTTGGGGTTTCATACAAAAAAATAACTTTCTACAGACTTTCCTATATACATTTATGTAAAACATGAACCCTTGGGTGGGGACAAGAGAGAGCCTAAAGATATTATCTGAATACATTTGAAAGAAGTACTCTAGTTAAGGCTAGCAAATAAAAAGGTTTTAAGAAAATTCATCTAAAAGTCTATGTTAAACATCTCTCTCCCCATCCCCAACCCCCACCAACCAGCCCAAGTGCAGAGCCATTACTGACCCCAGACACAAGGTTTGAGCAAAAGTCCATAAGATAATGATGGTCAACTACGGGTCCACTACTGACTAGGTGATGCTACAAACCAAATTTCAAAAGTCTCAGTCTTGCAGTTTCTAACAACAAGGTTTTTTAAGAGTGACTGACTCACAGATGGGTCGATAAAGCATAAAAAAAGAAAATATTTATACATGTAGACAATCTAGTTGTAATTGTGAAATTTTTTTTGTGAAGAACATATCTAAACTAAGTTACTGTCTCATTTTTTGTTACAGAAATACATCGTAGTATAGTTTTTCACGATATTTAGGGTCTGTCAGGCCTGAGGCGTAGATGCTTAGTTTATATTGTTAACTGTGAAAGTTCGTAATAACAATTATTCAATACAAAAGTTATTGTCCTATAAAGGCATGTCATTACCTGCACACAATCTATATACTTGCTATCAGGCCAAGATATATTTCAGCAAAAGCTTCTGAAATGGCAGCCAGTATCGTGACGACAGTTGTTGACTTACGGCATAACTTTTAACACAAATTTAAGTTCAACGTGTTGCAAAGCTTTCTCTATATCAATTACAAATGTCGTCTGGCGAAGATCAGGGGATATGTCGAGAGAATTGCGCATAATTAAGTATAAGTATTTGTTGTTATTTAATAAAATGGTCAATAAATAAGTGATTTGATATTGGCCCTGTTATTTGTCCTCGGGTCAGTCGTATTGGCCCCCGTCTAAGGCCTCGGGCCAATACCACTGCCCTCGGACAAATAACAGGGCCAATATCAAATCACTTATTTATTAACATATAGTCTTTGTGGCTCAATGGGTTAGGTCACTGCTCTTTGTTTTACTAAAGGGAAGGGCATGGATTCGAATCCAGTTGAAACCAAATTTTTTTTTCTTCAGTTTTCAAGACATATAAAAGCATAAAATAGATAGAGGTCTAGTAGACAAGATTCTGCTATATAGTTAAACGTAAAACATTTACCCCTCAGACTAATGACCCAAGGGACATAATCTGAATACACTTAGGAGAGGTCACTAGAAATATTACACACTAAATTTCAGAGCTCTAGGTTTTAGATAAGATTTTTTTTATTATCATTTTTGCTGCCACAGCTAGAGTTCTGCATGGAATAAGATTCTTTGAAAAAATTTGTAGAGCTTCATGCAAGGAAGATTCATAACGACAAGTTATATCAACTCTTACCAACTGGTACTGGAGTAGATACTGCTTAAAGTAAAAAACTGACAACAAACAATGGACAAAGGGTGATCACAAAAGCTCATCTTGAGCACAATGTGCTCAGAGCTAAAAAAAATGTTTAATTTCTGGTTCCATTTGCTTTTCTCTAGGTCAACACATCATCAATTTTATTTAGGAAGGAACATTCCTACTGCATGTTCTGCAAAACAAAGCACCTTTTTTCATGATAAGACTTTTTCATTCAGTTTTATACAAGCCATAGAGTGAAAGCAGATAATCTCACTTCTCCTGCAGTCAAAGGTTCAAGCCTTGACCATAGATTTTAGTTTCAGTTTCCTATATCTGCTACATCTTGACCAGAGCAATTCACAAGTGTGGTTAACACAAACTGCACAGCATTCATCTCAATAATCAATGGAAACTTGTCATGAAAAGTTGTCTCAATAATCAATGTACATTAAATTAATTTAAACCGTGTGGCTCATTACCATTTTCATGTGTTTCATGTATTTCTTGCTTCACTTTATCATGAGGTTGTGTTGGTGTGGTAGCTTCACTTGACAGGGCTGTATCTGTTGATGACTGACTCTCACTGAAAATGTCAAATATTGAGTAAATCAGTCGAAATGGAAGTACTAAAGTTTTTAACTATGTACATGTATAACTTCTAGTGTACAAAATGAATTCTGTACATCAAAAAAACAAAACATTTTTCCTGAATCACAAAAATAGTAATGATTTTTTTTTACACTCAAGAAAAAAAAATTGTGCTGGTAGTTTCTGATGGAAAATTGGTTTTTGGTACAGCAGTAAAAGCAGAATTTTGTAATAAGGTAGAAAACATTGAAATAATTCAATGCTGATATTAAACATGCTTTTTTTTTCCTTGTCTGAACTGTATTCTATTGTATCAAATGATTACTGAGAAATATGACTTGGTAAATGTTTAAAAACTAAACCAAACCAACTGAAACATAACAAAACTCCCCTGAAAAGGAAAGCCTTTTACAGGACAAAACTAAGGATGGGAATGAATATAAAATTTTGAATATTCGAAAATCGACCTAATATTCGAATCTAAAAATCAAATTTATTTGTAAATCAGTAAATAGTTTTTATGCCCCCACAAAGTTGCACTTGTCCGTCCGTCCGTACGTCCCGAAATCTTGTGAACGCAACTCCTCTTAAACCGGATGGCAGATTTTGCTTAAACTTCCAGGGATGAACAACCTTAATGTGTAGATGGTAGTAAAGGAAGGAATTTTCGCTGCGACCAAATTTAACAGAATTTTGGCCCTTTGTTGATTTTTCACTATATACCATATAGAAATTTTGTGAACGCAACTCCTCTTAAACCGGATGGCAGATTTTGCTTAAACTTCCAGGGATGAACAGCTTTAATGTGTAGATGGTAGTAAAGGAAGGAATTTTTGCTGTGACCATATTTAACAGAATTATGGCCCTTTGTTGATTTTTTCACTATATACCAAATAAATAATTGAACATATAAATTTTACATTTGTAATTTAATTTAACATGTACATAAGGTTACCTGTAGATCATTTTAGGTATATGTACAGAAAAAATCTTACATACAGGATATACATGCTCTGTTTATGAGCACTTATGCATAGTGTGGGCATCCCTGTCCTATGGACACAGTTCTAGTTTAAATTAAGTGTTGTTGAATCTGATCAATCAAGCATATTAATTAAGCAGAAGAAAACCGTTAGTGCTGCTGTGTTTGTTTACTGCATGTCAAAAATTGTCAATTAATAAGAAAATTGCAACGCATAATTGGCACAGACCATAATTACAGATAAACAATTAAACAGAAGTAAATGTGATGCCTTTTTTTCTTTAGTTCATTTTAACTGGCGCCTGTTTTGTGTAACAAATTTTGAAAGTTGTCTGTCTCACAATGTTCCAGGATTAATGTCAAGTTTTACGAAAACAAACACAAACATATCACGCTTATAATTTTGTTGAAATTACTCTTTTGTTTTCTAATCATCCAGAATAACTCAAATATTTGTTTCTAATAATTATGTTTGAAAATATTTTAACATCATTGCTTTAAGTTTGATCTTTGTGTCTTGACAGAACAAAAAGCAACCCTTGCCATTGTATCCAACAGTCCATATTAATTAAAATAATTTGCATTAAAAAAAACGGTATATAAAGAGTATATGCCTCTCAATAAGCCATTTCTACACCATTATTTTGATGACAGCTGATTAAAAGCAGTAACAATATTCAGCTATCAACATTGGGATGACTGACTGAACTTCAAAGCATGGAATATTTGAATATATTTGTATATTGCAAACCAAATATTCAAATACTGGTTTTAGTATTTGTTCCCATCCATAGACAAAACAAATGCTAAAAGCAAAACAAGCCAATAGAGGAAACATGAAAAGCAGAGTGGTGGTTATGCTGCTTTATGTAAGGAATAGGATTGAAATATTCACAAATGCTGCAAGCAAAGCAGAGGTCAAATCAGCAATATGTTGGGCCAATAATATTTTCATTTAATGATCACTGAAGACTGACTGTTATAATAAGTTCTGTGAAAAATTAAGTTGTGCAGTCAACAAATAGCTCTCATGCAGCTGAGGTGTTAACAAAAGAAAGTAACTCTGCAATACTGTAAGGGTGATTCAGACTTAAATCTTTAAAATTCCAGAACTTGTTGAATTTCAAGTAAAAAGGGTAATGGTAGAAATCACACTATTTACAAGCTGCCAGAGGCAATCAATAAACCTCGGGAATATGAGTCAGTCAGAAAAAACAAACTGTAGATGTACCATTCTGCCTGAACAGGAAGCTCGTGTGAATATAAGTGTGCAAACACTGGGAACCTGCTGATGTATCAGTCGTTAAGGTTAAATAAAAACCTTCTGAAATATCAGTGACCAGGACAGATAAACTATTACATCAGTCAGCAAAAGACTGGCAGTCTACTGAAATATCAGTGACCAGGACAGATAAACTATTACATCAGTCAGCAAAGACTGGCAGTCTACTGAAATATCAGTGACCAGGACAGATAAACTATTACATCAGTCAGCAAAAGACTGGCAGTCTTCTGAAATATCAGTGTACACCACACTGCAGCAGAAAATGATAGCGGGTGCATACTGGATGTCTTTTGCTTGGTGTTGCAACTCAACTTAAACCATCAATTACTTACGAAAATGGAGATTCTCTTGGACCTAAGCTAGGTGGCTGTGGCTCAGTTTTAATCAACCTAAAAAATTAGTTAAAATTTCACTACAAAAACAATTCCTGAAGCCAAAACATTTATCCATGTGAGCATATGACTTCAATGAAAAAGTCTCTGCAAGCATGACAAAGGGATAATATTAGTGAAGTGATGGTCATGGCTGTTAATTCTGTGATAAAGCAGACTTTTTCTAGACTACTAACGAAACATTAATTATCATATGGGTTTCATAATTGTAACCCGAACATCAACTGTTAATACATCTTTCAAATTTTATCAATACCGGCTTAAGTTTTACAAAGCTCATAATGAAAAATTTTATTCTAACTATTAAATGACTTTTTTCATGACAAGTTCAACTTATTAGCTACATATAATTGTAAAATTTCACCCATAACTTGGATAAAACCATCCTGAACTATTTTCAACTACAGCTATCACTTAATATGATTGATACCCCTGCAATACCGTCTTAGGGGGAAATATAAAATGCATCATGCAAGTTTCAAATCAATAGTCCTAGAGAAGTGGAAGTAGCTTGTGTCACAAGCTTTTGTTATGACCGGCCACATGAAAAATGTCTACACTTATTGTCAAACATGCATACCTAGTTACAAATTGATGGTCCTAGTATTGTGGAAGTAGTTCAAGTCACAGATTTGGCTGTGACAGGTTGTAAAACTAATAAATAGGCATGAAAAATATGTCACGCACACCTATACTTGTTGGTGAACATGCTCAACAAGTTTCAAACTGCTAGTCCAAGAAATATGGAAGAATTTTGCTTCACAAGATTTCTGCAATGGACTGACCAACCATATGATGACTCGTCAAACAGTTTGGCTGCAGTCTAAATATATAACATGTATATATAAATATGACTTCATCTTATATCAGTGTTCTAGCTTGCATTTAAAAAGGACATGGTGCTGTGGGAAAAGATGCACTTAAAATTCAAAACTAAAACAACCAGAGCTTGTCAAAGAAATGACGAATACCCCAACACTTAGATTACAGGCTTTGTAAGTAAAACGGTTCATTGTAATATTCTTGCATGGCAATGGAGTGAACAAACATGCTTATAATGTTCTTTTATTTGATGGTATAATGTAACAGGAAGTCATAAAATACCATGAAGGCAGTCAACCAGGAAGGTGACATATATTTGTCCTTCCATGCATGGAGATATGGCCAGGACAAGCTCTATCATCAACATTTTTTACATTTGAAAAGTCACCGAGACCTTGACCTTTGAGCTATGAATCTGGGTCTAATATGTGACACACGGTCTCATCAATGTGAACAAACTTGGTTTAGTTGCTTGGGGTTTAATGCCAGTTTGAACAGCTGTGGTCATATTCCAGCGGTCAGTCCACCTAACCAAACAAGATATTTGAAAATCCTTTCATGTATACAGAAGATATGGCCTGGACAAGGTCTATCATCAAATTTTGTTTTTACATCTGACAAGTCACTGTGAACTTGACCTTTGAGCAAGGGCCTTGGGTCTTGCACACAACACACTGGCTCACCTAGCTGAACAAATATGCAAAGGTATTTCAAAAAATCCTTCCATGCATGAAGAAGTTATAGCCCAAACAAGGTCAATCATCATTTATTCCTATGCACTGCACTTCTACTCAATGAGATGTAAATACATATGAAGTTTTAGTTTGAAACTTAACACAGGAAAAATAGCAAAGGGGAATACCTCAAAATAATGAAGTGAAGAGTTGCAGTTCCTATGCACTGCAATTCTAATCAATGAAATTTAACCACATATGAAGTTTTCAATTTGTAACTTAAATAGATTTAGTTTTGTGTTCCAATCAAAGTGTGACAGACAGAAGGATGAAAAGCTGGACAGACATGCCATATCTATATCCCTCCGCCTTTGGCAGAGTATAACTATATGCTAAGGTATTTTAAAATTTTTCCATGGATGGACAAGTTATAGCCCAGACAAGTTCTATAATCAACATTTTTTTACATCTGACAAGTCACTGTAACCTTGGCCTTTGAGCCAGGAACTTGGGTCTTGCACACACCACACAATCTCATCTCGATGAACAAATATGCAAAGGTATTTCAAAATCCTACCATGTATGGAGAAGTTATGGCCCAGACAAGGTCTATCAACAACATTTTTACCTTTGACCACTGACTGTGACTTTGACCTTTGAGCTATGGACCTTGGTCTTGTATGCAGCACACCATCTCATCAAAGTGAAACAATATGCCAAAGTATTTTAAAATCCTAAAGTTATGATCTGGACAAGAAACGAAATGGGGACACGTATCAAGGTGAATCCAAAATAGCCAAAGTGTTTATGATTCAAGAACAATTCCTATTTACTAATAAAATCTACAAGAAATATGTAAATAAGTTTTGTTTTAAATGGCACATAAGGGTTCCAGACAAAAAGGTCACGGTGCACATGATGCACAGGATGCTGCATCCTATTTTTGCTAGCTTGAGCTTTGTATAAAAGGTTTGATTTTCATAGACAAAACCTACCCAGAAGCTGGTGTTTTAGGTGAGCTCATATTAGATTGTGGAGTACTATCTGGCCTCACTTCTGGACGAGGACTGTGCACCTCCGACGTCATTGCTAACTGCTTCTTCACCGCTGATATACTACATATAAACAATTTTCTATCTTTTTAAAAAAAAATTTTCTTTTGGTAACTATATTTTATTAAGCAATAAACTTACAGGAAAGTGTCTAAAAAAAGCCTCTACCTTGCTAAAACTATCAGGAAGAAATATTTGAGCAAACAAATCAACATAATAATGCTAATAAAGTACTACGTAAAGCTAAGCTTCTTTGTCTGTTAAGCCCAACTCCTTTCCTTTAAGATTCTACATACTTTTGCCACAAAACCATTCAAAAAAAAAATCAACTTCAGCTAGATATAAGACATTGGCATAGCCAACTGCAACACCTTTCTGTTAATTATAATAAATAATAGTACTAAATCATGTATCTATCTATCATCTCTCACTCTGAAGTTGTATTTAATTGAAAAATCACTTTGTTATGGAAAAAAAACAAAACAGAAAATTGCACTGCTTAAAACTGGAAAAGAGTAACTTACCCTTCATTTGTTCTTTTTCGAAGAATAGTTGGTCGTGGGGAGGCATTTGGGTTGTTTACTGGCGTATTGTTTGTGGTGTTTTGTGACATTTGAGCGGTCTGTGGGGCGTGTAAATTCTGCGCTGCTGTGAACAGGCTACTGGCAACAGCTGCCACTGCACTTACTGACATTCCCGCCTGGTGCGGCAATTTATCTGCTGCCATTGTAACGGTGCTGTTTGACAAAGTGGTGGTAACCTTGGCGGCACCTGTAATAAACAAAAATATCAAATCTTAAACTTCTTACAAATTTTATGACATATTCTAGTATACACCTTCAGACACATTTTAGAACAAAAATATATGAAACCATGAAAGATCAGGTCTATACTGAATTTTATAGACATATAAATAATACTTATTTTTTGCAATGGCAACGACACCATGACTATGACAATAACTCGATTTTTTCTTCGAAAAAAGACGAGCTAAAAATGGTACCCGCATAATGGCTTATATATTTTATTACTAATAGTAAACTGTCCAAGCACGACATTCTCATTAATTTCCTAATTCCACTGACTTTTTATTAAAGAAAATACAGTTGTCTAGGAGTTCATGTTAATGTCTTTTACACAGTTAATATACAAGCAAGCATTTTTAAGTCTACACATCAGTTTCATACTGAAGTTTACGTGTCACTTTCAGATTTGGCGGGTGGCATTTTGACCCTATGAAATGTTAATATCTTATTCTTAGCAAATACTTTATTAAGATATCAAAAGTTTATATTTGCAGTTTTTATATGTGTTCAGAAAAATTTGAGTTACTGTCCTGTACTGAGAAAAGAAAATAATTTTATTTGGGTCAATTCCTTTAATCTTATATTCATAAATGCAATTAGGTCCTTAGCTGTTTACATTATAGCTACCTTAAAAGAAGTTTCAGCAACAAACTGTTAAACAATCAATCAATTAAACATCATAAGTGGTTGAATGATATAAGCAACATAGCTGTTTATATCATACAAATGTCAAACTGTTGATTGCCTCGTTATTAAACATTGTCAATTTCCGAAATAATCTTCGCATCTCTGCAAGGATGTTTGATTACATTTAACAGGTATTGATGCATTTATATTATATTATGTATATCTTTGAAATTTTCAATTATTCTAATGCAATCGCAAAGAAAATAAATGAAGTGATAAATATTTTTTTCCAATAACCGGTTATCAATTTGGTTAACCGATACTCAAACGTTCAATCGAGTATTCGATTATCTGATTACTTGTTGCCATCCCTACTCACAAGCCACTTAACTTTATACATCTTTTATTTTTTTAAGAAAAACTCAAGATACTGAGCATTTGTCTGTATTTGAAAATATAACATTTAGACAAAGCAGCATTCATATATATTAATAGACAAGCATTTGCCTTATGACATCATCACTAAGAGTTTGTAAAAAGCGTAATGAGAAACACTTTAATGTTACAACACTTACCTTCTGTAGCACTTGAATGTATGTGTGTTCCCGTTGCACTTTGGCCGACAGTGTGGGGTATCCCCTGCCTTAAGGAGTCCGGCATCACCATGAGAGGATGATTTAACCTTACATTTGTACTGGTGACTGCTTGCGAGACACCCTGACTCACAGCTTGTAATGATGTTGCTAAATTGGCTGTTGTCTGTGATGTTACTACAAAATGATTTATAAAATTACCTATAAACATAAGAGAAGATGAAGATGAAACTAAACCAAAGCATAAAACCTGACAGGGTCTATCTGAAACAAGCCTTTTCACTGTTTATAACAAGCCATGTTAGAATAAGGCAGTGTCATCATAAGATCCCATCCTACAAGTAGTTCTGGTTCAACATTTTACCAGAATCGAACTCGATTACTGGAACTGACCTATATTTCAAACATAAGCCAAACATTTGAAAGATATACAACATTGTTCATTAGTAAATTACATCATTAGTTTATTTGCAAATGGCATTTGAAGTATCTTCGATTAAAAAGTCTTTCATACAAGACTGAAAATTGGCAATTAGGCAGAAAAATTTTCGAATACAGAAATACAACAATCAACATGTATTTAATACAGAATCTGCATTTTCTTAAGATATACGAAATAAGTCATTCATCAGTAATAATATTTTACCCAAAGCATTTGAAGTATCTTCATGCATTTAGTTTTAACAAAAGGAAGAATCCAGCTAGTTTTGGAAAATTTTGATATTCACCTGTATCCACTTGTACTTCATGCATAAATTGTATTTTAGTAAGATGTATGGTTTTATTCATTTATATACTTCATAAATACTTCGAGTGATTAGTTTCTAAATAATATTGAATTCCGCTGAAGTTTCGCATACTGGTATACAAACTATATTGACTCAGATGTATCTCTGTATGTGAAATTTTTGTGAAATCACCTGTTTTCTTTCTCTTTACCACTTAAGGATCCTTTGGAATGCAAAGTTAATTCTGGTAAAAAATGGGACCTATAAAATTCAGCAAACCAACAGAACAGAAGGTGCAGAAAAAGTTAAATCCATGTAACATCTGCCTTCCATTTTCTTAGTTCTAAGAAATTCTTTACATTAAAAACAACTTACATAAGCCGGATGGTCTAGCAGCCTGTGCAACAGCAGCAACCTGATACCTCATTAACTGCTGATAGTAAGGGTTCTCAGGAGACATAATGTAGGGCAGGAATGGCATTGATGGCATTGTCCTGCATATTGAAACACACAAATTACAATGATACACTCCTAAAATCTTGAACATTTCAATCAAACTAGATGGGTGTTCAGTTGAACACTTGTGTCACCCTTGGGTACTCTGTTAGAATAACTAAAAAGGTAAACAAGAGCGAGCTGGAAAAGACAGCATTCTTGTCAAAGTACAACAAGACCTGTCCACAGACAGCATGCTCCACTTTTCTCAATGCTGGATAATAAATTATATGTTAATTTTTTTTCTTTTGGGGGGTGTGGGGGAGGGGGAAATAACTCTGTCACACATGACCTTGACCTTAAGATTTGGCATCATCATGAGCCTGTAGTCATGAGCAATATAATTTGAAAGTTTGATGAGGAAATGTTAAGAAATGGCAAAGATATAGCCAACGTTAAGTTTTCATGACGGACGGACTGAAGGACCTGAATGACAAAGCGATCCCTATGTATAGCAGTTACTTCGAAAGGGCTACACAAAAATTTATACAAATTGTTAAAATTTCATTGATGTAACTTCAAAAACAAAGAAGAAGGTCAGTAGGTCAAAGGGAGGTCAAGGACGAAGGTAGATGAAGGTTAAGTAGGAGGGGTGGGGGTTGAGGGGGTAACGAGGTGAGGTGGTTGGGTGCTTGTTACTCTGGTGGGGGCCAAAGCCCAACTAATTATCTAGGCAATGCTGTACCATATGTATCTAAGCTCAAGGCCTTTCACTTTCTTTAAAATTTTTTACTATATAACTCAATGTTAAACCAAGTGACCATTGGAGCAGGACAAATTTTGATCCACGAGCCATAATTTGTATAAACTTGGTAGAGGTCCACTAGACAGTGATACAAACAAAATATCTAAACCTTGAGCTAATGATTTCTGACAAGAAGATTTTTTAAGTTTTTCCTATATAGGTCTATATAAAATCAATTAACCCTGGACTGGGTCTAATTCTGACCACACAGCCATGATTTATATAACTTTGGTAGAGGTCCAATAGATGAGACTATCAACCAAATATGATAGCTCTAGGCCTTGTGTTTCCAGAAATTAAGAAATCTTAAGTTTTTCCTTTCAGTTGCCATGGCAACCAGAGTTCTATATGGAATTCCATTTTTTATATAAAGTTGAAAAAGGACCAAACAAGCATCATTTCTGTAAAGTTAAACTGCAATAGACCCAGTGGTAAAGGAGGAGATGTTTTAAGTCAATTGTGGATGACAGACTGATGACAGACAGACAACAGAAGACAGACAAGAAACAGCATACTAAAGCTACCAACAAAAAGAAATTTCCAGCTAAAAAAAATTTCCAACATGGAAATGTTTCAAAGAGATGGACATAAAATTTGAAACTGATGCATATGATCACTGAAAAATGACATCTTGAAGAAGGCAAACAGCAAATTAAGTGCTTCCTTTTAAGAGGTTTTGTGCTGTTACCTTTCCAAGGCTTAAAAGATACAAATAAGTTAATAAACATATCATTTTTTGCTACACAGAATAGTTTTTTTCTAAAAAGAGACTGAAATATAACTTTTAAATTAGCATCCAATAATTCTTCAAAATTTCTTACGTTTCTCCTGACTCGGTATGAGTTGAGGCTGATGTTGAGACGACGGGTGAACCTCTGTACATCAATAAATTGCTGGCAGCCTGACTGTGTGCTGATTGTTGAGACTGGGTGCTGTGGACTTGTGCTGTGATACTCTGTGTGGCGGGGGTTGAGTGGGCATGTGCTGGCTGAGGCTGGGGGAAGCTGGATGCCTCTGTGCGATGTTCAGCATGACTAGACACACCAACCGTCGTTGGAACAGTGTGACTCTGTGCCGGATGCTGTGTGATATGCTGCCTCTGAGGGGGTACTTTTGCTATAATAAAAATTCAGAACAAGATACCAATTTCATATTGATTAATAAATTCACAAATTTCAATGATGTCTTTTAGAACAAGAAAAGCTGCACTATCATGCAGATTATCAAATATTCTCTAAGCAGGTTTTCATGCATTTTAACAGAATCTCAGTGGCATAAGCAGTTTTCCAGTTATTCCCTAGTAGTACAAGTTCAAAACATGTATCAGATACAGATAACCATGTATTTTCTCTCATACACAGGACTAGCAGTTCATCTGACAGTGAGTTTTAAAATGGAATACTGGACTGCACTTACTTATGTTAGAATCTGAACAAACTGAATTTGATCAACCATAGTTTAAGTGCCTCCTGAAACAAAATTACATTCAAATTTCTTTTCAAGACTGTCTTAGTTGCAGCTAGACCACTGTAAGAGAAATATCTAGCTATATGATTCTGTGCCTATTTCATATGTCATTCAAATGGTTCCACATACTCACCTATAGGAATTGAAGTGGATGTTGTACCAGAGCTGATTATAGGTATAGTAACAGTGGTTGTTGACAATGCTACAGTTACTGCTGACAATGAAGCTGTACCCACTGGCTGACCTGAATAACATATTACAATAATCAGGATATTCATAATATTTTCAAACTGACTCTTATTGACAAACCTATTTGCAAAAAGAAAGGAAAATACTTCTTTGTAGACCTGGTATATAACGAAATTTTCATCTCCAAAGCAAAAAGTAGGGTAAAAAATGTAAGACTTATCAGCCTAGATTTAGTTTGATGATGCAACATAAACAAGCTCTCAATTAGAACAAGCTTAGAGAAATACTGATGCCTGCCTACTTACTACAATAATTATTTGTTACCTCTATTTCCTTTTGCCGCAAGAGTCTGATGTTGTAATACTGGCGTTAATGACTGTGTCATGATGACCTTTGGTTGTGAGGTCATGTTCAACGCTTGATTCATCTGCATTTTAGCTGGCAAGTTGCCCACTGGTTTACCAGCACTGTCTGCTTGTTTATGTGATGCTTGTAGAGTTATCTGAATACTAGGAGTAAGTGCCAGCTGCAGTCACAGTATGGTGTGATATATTTGCTCTGAAAATTTTAAGACTGATTGCTAAATTTCAAGTCTAAAAATGCTACTTTTCTGCTTAATCATGGGGCATAAGTCTGCCGATCTCAAATAAATTTGCCTCAAATCACCCAGGTGCATAAGTTCACATGCTGACAACTATTATTAGAAAGTTTCATGGCTCTAGCAGTTATACATTTGGAGTTACATGCGACGCAAGTCTGAAAATGCTATTATTTGCTATCACCCAGGTGCATAAGTTCTTTTCCTGACAACTATTCTTAGAAAGTTTCATGGCTCTAGCAGTTATACGTTTGGTGTTACACGCAACACAAACTAGCACTCTTCCAAAAGTGGGGGCATAAAAAAACGGCATTATAATGACCTTTTACGATAACGTTATTTCAGTACTGATGACACTGGTTTTCTCCCCTTAAACAGGAAACATGGGCAGATATTATTAACTTTTGGCCGGTATTATACTAGTTTTCATGCTGGAAAAAATTATCTGACAACCCAACCTCGTGTATAATACGCACCCCTTCTGGAAACTGGAAATTTTTGAAAAAAAAAGTGCATATCATATTCGAGTGTTAAAGTAGTTGTTAACACCTGAAAATTGCTGTCTGTGGACTGTCCCTTAAAAATCAGACTGGAAGAATCACTGACTAATGAGTTTCAAGGGTTATCAAAAACCCTGGGACTGATTCATACACAAAGACTTACTTACACTTATACCAAACAAAAGTTCACATCTTTGGGTATACTGAATACATATTTACTATTAAAGCACCAGAGAAAGTCAACTACTTAACTGGTCTTGGAAAACAGTATCTCAGGTATACACTCATGCTGTTGTTTTTTACTGATCTTCAAATTGACATTATAACTTACCTTTGTGGTTCTGAAGTCTGTGCTGTGCCAATACTAATTGCAGGTGACCCTGACCTATTAGTGGGTGGGGTTCCTGGTCGTATCATCTGTGGAAGGACATTTCGAATAGAGCCCTGCAGATTAAGGGCTGTGGGCTGTATTGAGGAGGGAAACGTCTGTCTTTGTATGTTTATTGCTGACCCCGATCTGACATGAGCTGAGGCTGCTACTACACCTTTAAAGTTCAACAAACAAACAAAAACTTATTTCACCTGATACTGTTAGTTGTTGCCTTCTCTTTTCAGGCATTGCTCATTTTGTTTCAAGAGTAGTTTCTTGAAAAGAACATTATACAATCTCGAGTGGAAAGGAATCATCAATATCATCAATATACACAAAACCAGACTCTAACTAAGAGTTAAACTACTAAACGTTTCCAATCAAACTACTCAATCAATAAAATTGTACTTTAAGCTATCACTTCTACGTATTCTCTTCTTGTTTGGATATCAGCCCACTTTTAATACAAGGACACGTGGCTACTTTAGTCAACCTTCATGTTAATAAGTAGGTCAATATACAGATATTCAAAGTTTTAAATTATTAGATGCTGAGAGGAATTTGCAACAGTCGACAAACCTTTTGGTAGATGAGAGAACTGTGTCTGCTGTTGTATTGCTGGCACGGCTCCTCGTACGATGGTGCTTACGTTTGGCACGTGTAATGTGCTACTTGTGACCGTAGTGGTGCTAGGGCCGCTGATTTGTACTGGTATAATGTTTGAGATTCCTGTTCCCGCAATAGTTGTGATTGCAGCAGTAGATGTCAAGGATAGAGGTGCTTTCTGAATTTCTACAACACAATATACAATGTATGATTCTACTGAATCAATAATAAAACTGAATTTGCACAGAATACTGTGCATGTTAATTTACTTCATCTAAGACATGATCTCTTTTTCTTAAACAAGAGCCATCGCAAGCGGGGCCACGCTCGACTTTTTTCTATTTCCAAAGGCAAACACATCAGAGGAAGCACATTGTGGAGAAGGGATTTCAAATGAAACATCATTTGAAAATATAATTATACATAACAAAGTTATGGCCAATTTTAGCAACATTCAGAAATTTGACCTTAAAGGTCTAGGTCAAGTTCAGTTTAACCTTCTCTGGATGTATTGTCTAAAAAGTAGTTATGTCCAAGCATGAAGACACTACATCCATTAACAACAAAGATATAGCCAAGTTAAGTAATGTCAAGGTCATTTAAAGGTCAAGGTAATGCTTGAATTGTTTAACACATTTCACGTTTCTGTATACAAGGTCCAAATTTCATTGCCATAGCTCCAAAAACAAAAAGTAGGTCAGTAGGTCAAAACTATAGGTCATGCCATGACATTTATGTAATCGAAATAAAAAACTGTGTACACAGTCCAAATTTCATTGCTGTAGCTCAAAACCAGAAAGTAGGTCAGTAGGTCAAAAATATAGGTCATAGAATGACATTTTTGAAATCGAAACGAAAAAGTGTTGTTTTGTCTAAGTCTGATTCAAATCAAAAAATAATTACATAATTATGGCCAGTTTTAACAAATTCAATGATTTGACCTTGACCGTCAAGGTCATTTAAAGGTCAAGGTCAACTCTGAAATAATCAAAATGTCGGATTTGTCACAACTGTTGTTTAGTCCAAGTTTGAATTAAATCTATAAATAAATGAGAAAGTTATGACAATTTAAGCAAAATGCAATCATCTGACCTTGACGGGCACGGTAATTTAAAGGTCATGGTCAAATCTGAGTTATTCAACATGTCGGTTTTGTCATAAGTGTGGTTTTGTCCAAGTATAAATCAAATCCAACCATAAATACTAATGTTATGGTCAATTTTAGCAAAATTCAATAATTTGACCTTGAAGGTGAAGGTCATTTATGAGTCAAGGTCAAGTTTAGTCTGGTCAGCTTGAAGGTCTTGTCCAAAGGGTTGTTGTGTCCAAGCATAAAGAGCATCCACCTATTAATAATAAAGTTATGGCCAATTTTAGCAAAATTCAATATTTTGACCTTGAATATGAAGGTCATTTATGAGTCAAGGTCAAGTTTAGTCTGGTCAGCTTGAAGGTCTTGTCCAAAGGGTTGTTGTGTCCAAGAATTAAGAGAAACCACCTACTAATAATAAAGTTATGGCCAATTTTAGCAAAATTCAATATTTTGACCTTGAATATGAAGGTCATTTAAGAGTCAAGGTCAAGTTTAGTTTGGTCATCTTGAAAGTCTTGTCCAAAGGGTTGTTGTGTCCAAGTTTGAAGATAATCCATCAAGGAATAAAAAAATTATGATCAATGTTAAAGTTTTCGGACGGGAACGGCAACGGCACCATGACTTTGACAATAACTTGATTTTTTTTTCAAAAAAAGTCGAGCTAATAAAAAATGTAAAGTACAGCAGTTGAAATAGATTGATTTATACACCTTTAATGTCATCCTTAATGCCATTTTATTGACAAACATTTACAATCTACCTAATTCATTCAAGAAATGGAAAGCTCCTCTTTAAGGCATTTTAATATCCATAAATTTATGTAACATTGAAAGTGTTAATCTGATTCTGTTTATAGTTTTGATGAAAAAAAATCCCAAATATGAGATTCTGACTTCTGCATTTCGGTCCATGATTTATCTGCATAAATCAATACATGTAGTATATAGCATCCCTGCCTGTGGGAAGAAGATATACTTTATTGGTAAAATTGTAAACCCAATGCTTCAACTAGTACATCAAGTGTATTATACTGCATGTAGGAAAATTTATCAGCTAGCATCTTCATTCAACAATTTTTTGGTATTTGTCACAGCATTTTATGAATGTAGCTTTGCACTCCTTGCATTTGTGCTGAAGGACAACTCTTTTACTAAATTCTGTATGTGAATTACTACTAGATGGGTGTTCGGTGGAACACTTGTGTCGCCCTTGGGTACTCTGTTAGAATAACTAAAAAGGTAAACAAGAGCCTGCTGGAAAAGACAGCATGCTAGTCAAAGTACAACAATACCTGTCCACAGACAGCATGCTCCACTTTTATCAGTGCTGGATAATTAATTATAAGCCAAGTTAAAGAAGAGGCCCAAGTGAAAAAAATTTGACTGGGGCAGGGCAACTACCTAGTGATACAAGATGAAAAAAAAAATTTGGGTCAAGTAGTTATGTATTAAAAAAAAAAAAAAAAATTTTGGGCCCAGATAGTTGTGTGTGTGTGGTGGGGGGTGGGGGGGGGGGGGGATGGGAAGTGAAGTACCTATGTATTAAAAAAAAAAAAAAAAAAAAAAAATTTGGGTCGGGTGGGCAGGTTGAGGGTGGATTGGGAGTCAAGTACCTATGTACAAAAATTACAAAAAAAAAAACCCGGCGAGGGGGGGGGGGGGGGGGGGGGGGGTGGGCGGGGCGAGGGGGGAGTGGAGGGTGGACTTGTTTGGTGATTGGATGGGGAGTCAAGTACCTATGTATTATAACAAAACAAACAAACAAAAAATTGGGCCCGGGGGCGGGGGAGGGGGCGGTTGAGATTGGATGGGGAGTCAAGTACCTATGTATTATAAAAAAAAAAAAAAAAAAAAAAAATGGCCCAGGGGGGGGGGTCTTGCTGGGGTCTTGCTGGTGATCAAGTATTCCAAGTTTGAATGGAATATCCTTGACACTTTTTGAGACATGGACATAAAGAAAAAGGTTAACAAAGAAATTTTAACTATAAAAAGGGGCATAACATTGCAAAAATAAATTTGAGGGTTATCTGCCCTTGAGAAATGTTGTTGTCTTAAGTGATACAATTGTAAGCATTACAACTGGAAAGTTTGATAAAGAAACATTAAGAAATGGCATATTTATAGCCAATGTTAAGTTTTCATGACAAAATCCAAGTACAAAAAGGGGCATAACTCTGTCAATTGTGACCTTGACCTACAAATTTTGGCATCATCATGACCCTGTTATCGTAAGCAATATAATTTAAAAGTTTGATGTTGAAATGTTAAGAAATGGCAAAGTTATTCCCAACGTTAAGTTTTCATGACAAATCCATGTTTAAAAGGGGCATAACTCTGTCAAATGTAACCTTGACCTAGAAATTTTGGCATCAACCCGACCCTGTTGTCATAAGCAATACAATTTGAAAGTTTGATAAGATAATGTTTAGAAATGGCAAAGTTATAGCCAACGTTAAGTTTTCGTGACGGACCGACGGACCGCCGGACAAAGCGATCCCTATGTATCGCCTTTTCTTCGAAAGGGCGACACAATAAAAAGTATTATTATAACACATTTTGTCTGCCTGTATTCAAGTCAATCTTAGTTTAGTTCTGAAACATGCAAGTTACTGACTGCTTAAAAGTTTTCTCGATACATTTACATAATAGCTTCATTTTTGTTAGTTTAAATTATCTTGAAGTATTTTCAATCAGAAGGAATAATGATAACAAGAGGGCCATGATGTCCCTGGATCACTCACCTGAGTACTTTGGCTGAGGGTCTGCTGTTAAGCAAACATCAGATGCAACATTACATTTTCTAATTGAAGATCTTCAAAGATCTCATATTTTATACAAATAAATCCGAAGGGGCAGAGGCAATTTGGAGATAGCAGCTTGTGAAGAGATGTCATTTGAAGCAAAATATTGATGAAAATCTATTTTTAGCTTATTTTGTTCAATGGAGCAGAAGTTTTAGCAATTTTAATAAAGGGTTATGTTCAGTTTAACCTTCTTGAAGGTATTGTCTTTTGAAGACAATACATCAATTAATAGCAAAGATACAATGTATAGCCAATTTTAGCACCAAGATCATTTTCAAGGTAAGGTCATACCTGAATTTTTCATCATGTCGATTTTGTTCTCAAGTGTTGTTCCGTCCCAGTATGAATCAAATCTGTCCAAAGTTATGGAAATTTGAGAAAAGTTCAATACCTTGACCTAGACAGGTCAAGTGAAAGACATACCAGAAGTATTCAACATGACGGTTTTGTCATGAATGTTGTTTTGTCTAAGTATGAATCAAATCCATGACTAAATAACAAAGTTATGACAATTTTAACATAATACAATAAATTGACTTTCATGGTCAAGGTCATTTTTAGATCAAATTCAAACTTGAATGATTCAACATGTCAGTTTTGTCATAAGTGTTGTTTTGTCCAAGTATGAATCAAATCTGTGAATAAATGACAGTCATGAAAATTTAAGCAAAACAAATCAATCATTTGACCTTCACAGTCAAGGTCATTTCAAGGTGAAGGTCATACCTGAATTATTCAACATGTCAGTTCTGTCTTACCAAGTGTTGTTTTAACCAAGTATGAATCAAATCCAACTATTAATAGTTAAATTATGAACAATTTTTGCAAAATTTAATAATTTGTCTGTGAAGGTCATTTATGAGTCAAGGTCAAGTTGGGGCCAGCCTTCTTGATGGCCTTGTCCAAAGGGTTGTTGTGTCCAAGTATGAAGACAATCCAACTTTTAATAAGAAAGTTATGGCCAAATTCAGCAAAATTCAATAATTTGACCTTGAAGATGAAGGTTATTTCTGAGTCAAGATCAAGTTGAGTCTGGTCTACTTGAAGGTCTTGTCCAAAGGGTTGTGTCAAAGCATATAGACAATCCATTATTAACAACAAAGTTATAGCCAATTTTATCAAATTCAATATTTTGACCTTGAAGGTGAAGGTCACTCCACTTATTGAGTGGAAAACAATTTTTTACATAAGGTCACTGTGACCCTGACCTTTGACTGGCTGACCCCAAAATAGGCTTCTGTAACTCAATAAGGACAGTCATCCTATGAAGTTTGAAGACACTAGGTCAAATAGAACTCCAGTTATTGAGCAGAATCCATTTTCTCATTTAAGATCACTGTGACCTTGACCTTTGACTTACATACCCCAAAAACAATAGGCTTTTGTAGCTCAGTAAGGGCAATCACCCAATGAAGATTGATGACTCTAGGTCAAAAGGTACTCTAGTTATCGAATTGAAACAAAGTGTGACAGACAGTCAGACAGACAGGGCAAAGACAATATGTCTCCCCCAGAATGGGGGAGACATAAATATTTTACTACACAAAAACTTTAATCAGAAATATGGATGCTGACACAGACATTGGGGTGAGTAAGACAGCTCTCCAGACACTTCATATAGTCGAGCTCAAAACAAACCTTTTTTGTGAATGGCAGGGTTCAAGCTAGTAATCTGGTGTGCAGCCACTGGCTTACCAAGCCCACTAATCACTGCATTCCCAGGAACTGGAGCAATCTGGCGTGCTGCTAAAGTTTTTGTTACCTGTCAAAAAAAACAAACAAACTGGTATATATTACAAAAGAAGAAATCATAGTAATACAATAAATGAGATAGTTCTAGTTATATGTCTTTGAGAGCTGTATACCTAAGAGTTTGAAAGAGATGAATTATATTTCAGTAAAAAATATATAATGCTTTTGCTTTAGAGAATTAAAGCCTACATTCTTCAATCAGGATGCTAGTATTTCATGCACTGCACAGCAAAAGCATTTCTTCAGACTTCACCAGAACTTAGCTTACATCAAAAACCATACTATGTATGTCTATCTCCTTTTCTACAAGTATATCTTGAACGGCCTTGACAACTTCGTTAATTACAAGAAGGTCTAAAATAACAACCTCATGTATAACATTTTTATTCTACATGTATATCAAGGTCCCTGAAAAGCTCATGTTTAAACAATTAACACACCTGATATGCTGACACACCATGACTGATATTAAGAGACAGAGGGGTGGCTCCACTATGGGCTTTAGGGATCCTTGCTAAAATGTCCTGTTTCTGTGTCTCATCAACACGTCTGTCCCCTTGTCCAACAGAAAAATTAGGGTTGTTGACACTCATCTAAAAATAGACAGGTCATTGAAAACATTGAAAATAAACTATCATCATAAACAAATGACAGGACAGGAACATTTAGGGCGAGGTCACTGTTACCCTGCTTACTACATCTAAAAACACTGGCACCAAAGTAACAGGATGCAATCATGGAGAACACAATACCGTGTGATTTCACTTTCAGTTTACTTTGTTTTGATTCTGAAATAAATTGAACTGTTATTCTTTTGCCGTAACATAAGGTCAAACAATTATAGCACTGAGAAATTTTGGACTTAATATGAAGGTGAAAACCTAAGCATAAAAAGAAAACATGAGGACCAAATGGTCATGGGTTGCTCATTTGAAAAGAAATTATCAAACAATTGGTGGGGCTGGCGGGGTGTGGGTTGCAACTTAGGCATGTGTCAAATGGCTGACAGTTCAATTACCACATCAGATATCAAAAAATATTTTTAAACCAATAATTTAAAGAAGGTCCACAATTCAAGGTAAACCAAAGTCAAATTGGAAGTCTGTATGCAAACTTATACAAATAGTTAAAATTTCTATGACATATCTTCAAAAAACAAGGAAGTAGGTCAGCTAAGGTCAAAGCTGTTCAAAGTTGGCATGCAAAATTATACAAACAAGAGGGCCATGATGGCCCTATATCGCTCACCTGAATATGACTACTTTTAACTAAAGATGCTATGGACCTGGTTAATTGACCCCAGATGACCCATATTCGAACTTGACCTAGAAATTATTGAAACAATCTTTCTGACAAATTTCAAGGTTGTTTGAACTGAAAATGTTACCTCAATGCGTTTTAACAAGGTTTTTCCATATTTGGGGTCTGTGACCTAGTTTTTGACCCCAGATGACCTTTATTCGAATCTGAGCTAGAAATCACTAAAACATCCTTTCTGACAAATTTCTAGAATATTTGGACTGAAAAGTAGCTTCTAGAGTGTTAACAAGTTTTTTTCTATTTTTGGGCTCTGTGACCTAGTTTTTGATTTCAGATGACCCATATTCAAATTTAACCTAGAAATCATTGAAAAAACCTTTCTGACAGATTCCAGGTTATTTGAACTGAACATGTTACCTCTAGAGTGTTAACAAGGTTTTTCCATATTTGGGCTCGGTGACCTAGTTTTTGACCCTAGATGACCCAATTTTGAACTTGAGCTAAAAAAGTATAAATTTCTGACAAATTTCTGGGATATTTTGACTGAAAATGAAACCTCTAGAGTGTTAACAAGGTTTTTCTATTTTTGGGCTCTGATGACCCGTATTCGAACTTGAGCTAGAAATCATAGAAACAACCTGTCTAACAAATTTCCAGATTATTTGGACTGAAAATGTTACTTCTCCTTCTACAAGAAGATTTTCAAAGTTTTCACTATATAAGCCTATGTAAAATCAATGACCCCGGGGTGGGGCCAAATTTGACCCCAGGGGTATAATTTGAACAAACTTGGTAGAGGTCCACTAGACAATGCTACATACCAAATCTTAAGGCTCAGGGCCTTGTGGTTTCTGACAAGAAGATTTTCAAAGTTTTTCCTATATAAGCCTATGTAAAACCAATGACCCAAGGGTGGGGCCAAATTTGACCGTAGAGTTATAATTTGAACAAACTTGGTAGAGGTCCACTAGACAATGCTACATACCAAATATCTAAGCTCTATGCCTTAAGGTTTCTGACAAGAAGATTTTTAAAGTTTTTCCTATATCACTCTATGTAAAACAAGTTACCCCTGGGGCGGGGCCATTTTTGACCCAGAGGCCATGATTTGAACAAACTTGGTAGAGGTCCACTAGACAATGCTACATACCAAATATCTAAGCTCTATGCCTTACGGTTTCTGACAAGAAGATTTTTAAAGTTTTTCCTATATCACTCTATGTAAAACAAGTTACCCCTGGGGCGGGGCCATTTTTGACCCAGAGGCCATGATTTGAACAAACTTGGTAATGGTCCACTAGACAATGCTGCACACCAAATATCTTAGCTCTATGCCTTACGGTTTCTGACAAGAAGATTTTTAAAGATCCAACTTTTAAAATCTGTTTTTAGCTCCAGAAATGCAATGAACCAAAACCATTTGAACAAACTTGGTAGAGCTTCATGCAAAGAACATTTTAGGCAAGTTTCATAAAATTTTGCCCTTTGGTTTCAGAGGAGATGTCGTTTGAATGAATTGTGGACGGACGCCGGACAATCAAGGATCCTTAAAGCTCACCTGAGCATGCTCAGGTAAGCTAAAAAGTTAAAATTTCATTGATGTAGTTTCAACAAACAAGAAAGTAGGTGAGAAGGTCATATGAAAGTCGAAGGACAAAGGTGGATGTAGGGTAAGTACCTTCCTACCCCATCCAATGACTTCCTTTTTTTTGGTGGTGGTGGAGGGGTGGGGGGTTACCCTAACCTAGGTGAGGTTGGTCGGGGCTGGGTACCATGGTGAAGGTCAAGATCTTCCAAAGCCCATCTAATTTATTGTGACAATGCTGAACCATAGGTATCTAAACTCAAGGCCCAATCACTTTCTGACAATATTTTTTAAAACTTTTTACTAAATAACTGTATGGTTTCTGACAAGAAGATTTTTTAAGTTTTTTCTATGTTAGTCTATGCAAAATCAAGTGACCCCTGGGGTGGGCCAATTCTGACCCAAGAGGCATAATTTATATAACATTGGTACAGATCTAATAGATGATGCTATCAACCAAAAATGTAAGGTCTAGGTCTTATAGTTTCTGACAAGAAGATTCTTTAAAACTGTTTTACTATATTACTCTATGTAAGATCAAGTGAACCCTGCAGCAGGGCCAATTTTGACCCAGGGGCCATGGTTTGCATAACTTGGCAGAGGTCCACTAGACAATCATACACACCAAACATGTTAACTCTAGGACTTACGGTTTCTGACAAGAAGATTTATTACTTTTTCTTATGTAAGTCTATGTAAATTGAAGTGACCCCTGGGCTCGGCCCAATTCTGATTCCAAAGCCATGATTTATATAACTTTGGTAGAGGTCCATTAGATGATGCTATCAACCAAATTTGTAAGCTCTAGGCCTAATGGTATCAAACAAGAATATTTTTTAAGTTTTTCCTTTCTGCATGGAATTCTGCTTTTTTATAATTCTTAAAGAGGACCATACAAGGATCATTTCTGTAAAGTTTAGCTGCAATTGACCTAGTGGTATAGAAGATGTTGTTTAAAGTCAATTGTGACCAACAGACAGACAGACGATGGACAAAACAGCATACTAAAAGCTACACGTAACCTTCTGTCAGGTGAACTAACAGAGCAAATATGAAAGTAACCAACAAAAAAGAAAAATTGCTGAACTTTTTTCTCCAGTCCAGTAATCAATCTTATGTGAGGTCCAGTAAAATTAAAAATTTCACAGGACATCCTGTCCAGTAATATTTTTTTGAGTTTTGGAAAGACTGGATCATCAAATTTAACATAAATGTGATAAGATCTGGATTAAACAAGAACTGTCACTGTAAGGTGACAATGCCCCCGAAGTAGTGCTTTCACTTTGAGGACCAGTCATTCAAGGTTCAACGTCAAATAAATATAGGTCAATTGAAAGGTCTTGTTCAAAGGGGTGTTGTGTCAAAGTATGAAGTCAATCCACTTACTAATAAAGAAGTTATGGTCAATGTTAAAGTTTTTGGACAATGGGATCTTCAAGTGAAGGTCATTCAGGGGGCTAGGTCAAATAAATATAGGTCAGTGGGAAGGTGTCGTCCAAAGGGGTGTTGTGTCCAAGCATGAAGTAAATCCAGTTATTAATAAGGAAGTTACGGCCAATGTTAATGTTTTCGGACAGACTGACAAACTTCAGGGTAATAAAAAACTTCTACTGTTATGTGATTATTACAGATCATGGCCCAGAAAATATTATTTGGGTTTATGGTCATAGATATGTTGATACACGGTTTAAGATGACAAAAATATAATATTGAGGTGACTGCTAGTATGTATACTTATGTCACAGATATGATGATATACATGTATACTTGTTAAACATTTTCAGATTATTATTTCATGAACCCAATCAAGGAGCTTTATTTAAATTACAATTACGTAAAACCATTTGGTAATGTTAAGTTTGGGTACTAATTTTACTGCAATGGTAAATGATGCACAGAATTTTCTAACATTCGGGCGGGAAAACTGTTGCGATTTTCTCAATAGCAAACATAATTTTACGAACTTTAAATTTCCCGTATGTTAAGAAAAACTATTTGTCATTAGGACCTATATGTAGGGCACAATTTTCTGCTTTGCATGCACTATATCCCCTTTAAACTGATGAAGAAATAAAATACAGCAGTTTTCTCCTCCAAATCAGGGCAAAAAATGCTGCTTGCGACAGGCTAAATGACATCATATAGCATGTGGTATGGCCACACTGTTCTAGATGCATAGTAGCATTCAAGATGTCTTCAAGATGTCTTTCATTATCACTCTTCAATTAATTATAAATGCCAGGATATATTCAAAAACTGTTTTCAAAAGCAGTCTACATGATAGAAGGAACAGGCTTATAAATCGGTTTGAAATGTAGTGGGTTAACTGTTGAATACTGAGTCATTAAACAGCTGAAGACTTATGACTACAGTTGACAGCCTTATATATTTGCACTGTACACGTATCGTGGCTTGATTTCACCATTGCAGAAAAACTGGCGCATGGTTGCAACCATGTAAATTATTTGTAATGTATGGCCCAACTTCTACATATCTGCAGAAGATATAGCCTTTACATTGTATAACCCATCATATGAACTATTATGGTCAATGCCCTTACTAATGATTAACTTTGTTCTTGTCTGAGCATAGCTGGTCAGTGCTCTATGCAAATTAATGGTTTAAGCAAATGTACGCTGTGGTATCAGGGGTGCAGAAATGTTTGAAGGTAAATCAGTCTAACCACCCAACAATTACCTCATTATTTATACAGAAACGTTTTAAAGGGGCTGTGCTCCAGATGACAAAAAAAAGAAAGTTTTTTTGTATTATAAATTTCTTGTAATATTTATGACTAATGCTTAAAAAAAAACTTACTGACAAAAAATAAGTCAAATAATTACATTATAAACTAGAAATGGGTTTTTGATTGAACAAAAACATATGTCTCCCCCCAGCCAGTTGCTGCAGGTAGTATTGAGTCAGACGATTGTAAAATTTGACATTTAACCTCCAAGTGTGACCTTGACCTTGAGACACCGCACCCGCAAAGTGGGTTCTGCACGTCACCTTGATGAGGTGAACATCTGACCCAAGTTTCATAAAAATCCTTCAAGGGCTTTGGAAGATACAGAGCGGACACGATTTTGTGGCATTTGACATTTAACCTCCAAGTGTGACCTTGACCTTGAGACACCACACCCGCAAAGTGGGTTCTGCATGTCGCCTTGATGAGGTGAACATCTGACCCAAGTTTCATAGAAATCCTTCAAGGGCTTTTGAAGATACAGAGCGGACACAATTTTGTGGCATTTGACATTTAACCTCCAAGTGTGACCTTGACCTTGAGACACCACACCCACAAAGTGTGTTCTGCACGTCGCCTTGATGAGGTGAACATCTGACCCAAGTTTCATAAAAATCCTTCTAGGGCTTTGGAAGATACAGAGCGGACACGATTTTGTGGCATTTGACATTTAACCTCCAAGTGTGACCTTGCCCTTGAGACACCACACTTGCAAAGTGGGTTCTGCACGTTGCCTTGATGAGGTGAACATCTGACCCAAGTTTCATAAAAATCCTTCAAGGACTTTGGAAGATACAGAGCGGACACGATTTTGTGACGGACAGACAGACAGACGGACGGACAACCGGTGGAAAAACATTATGTCTCCCCCATTTTTTGGGGGAGACATAATTGATTTTTTCCCCTTTCAAAGTGCTATACCGTAACGCGACGGTATAACTATATCGTATAAGATTTAAAGTAAATATCTGTAATGTCAAATGCGGCGTTGGTGGTGGTGACAGTAAAAGCGTTGGATATATTTTGTTAACATGAGGGTCCAGAGTTCAAATCAGGCTGGAGGGAAAATGTATTTTTTATTCTATTTTGACTTTTATAATCAGTTTTGAAGTAAAATATTATTTTGTTATAATCTCACGGCATCTAAATATATAATTTATGAAAAAAAATTTTTTATGTCAAATCTGGAGTACAGCCTCTTTAATGTCAATTTAATCTTTTCACAATATGTAATTAAACACCTGTTGGTAATTTTCACACTTTCCAGGCAAATTTCATGTTAGCCCCGCCTAACTGTCAATCAAACAAACAACTGTGTAGCAGTGTCAAATCTGAATGCCTCCAATTGGCTGAGACATTAGCATAATTAGCCTATCAAGGTTGTTTGGTAAGCGACTGAAAAGAAGCCGACTTCTACTAACACACTGGCTGATGTAGAACTACCTGCAAACACATTGCGCTAAAGGATTTCATTTGTTGATTTGAAGTCACCGACAGCAGCTATCAATAATTAAACTTGTTGTTTATGCTCAGTTGGTCTTTGACATGTTTATTAGGGTGTAACTGGTGTGATATACACTAATAATGCTGGAGTTTTGTGTTAATTTTTGGCAGATTTTGTGATTTATATACTGGCCGGATTTTACATTAGGTCAATTTCTGGAATGACTATAATGGGGTTTTTGGAGATTGAAACCGGTCCCCGAGATTCTGAATTGGTCTGGACCAACATCATGTCGGATTTCTCTAAACCTGTGTGGTATAAATGTTATGTATACCATTGTACTGATAGTGGAAATTTTTGTTTTTGGTTTCTGTTAGGCTTTTTTTTTCAACAAAGTTCAAGGCATTTTAAAAACTTCAATCATTTACATTTCTTGCTCAGTTTTCACTGATTTAGAATATAAAGCATTCTTCGGGCAAAATATTTTTCAGATAATACCATTTTTATACTAAGTCTTCTTAAGGTTGATTTGAGTTCCTTCTTCAAAATCAATTTCTAAGTTCTAGGCATGACAAAAATGAACAAGAAACATGGCAATGCCACGAAACCAGGTTTTCAAAAATGTTGTTCTGATTCTATACTATAGTATGAATTTTGGAATGAAGATTGCTATGAATATTCAAAAGATTATAACATGACATGAAGGAAAAGATAATATTCATGAGAATACATGATAATGAGTAGGATGTAAATTTCGGCTAACAATACTGTCTGCAAGGAGTATACTTAATAATGAGACAACAATTTCTGCACGTCATCTTGATGTGGTAAACATTTGTCTGAAGTTTCATCAAAATTCTTCAAAGGGTTGAAGAGTTACAGAGCGGACAGGATTTTCAATGTTAATGTCACTGTGACCTTGACCTTGGAGCCATCAAAATTCTTCAAAGGGTTGAAGAGTAAATGTTGAAGTTTCATCAAAATTCTTCAAAGGGTTGAAGAGTTACAGAGCGGACAGGATTTTCAATGTTAATGTCACTGTGACCTTGACCTTGGAGCCATCAAAATTCTTCAAAGGGTTGAAGAGTTACAGAGCGGACAGGATTTTCAATGTTAATGTCACTGTGACCTTGACCTTGGAGCCAGCCATGCGGAACATGCGTTCTGCACGTCATCTTGATGTGGTAAACATTTGTCTGAAGTTTCATCAAAATTCTTCAAAGGGTTGAAGAGTTACAGAGCGGACAGGATTTTCAATGTTAATGTCACTGTGACCTTGACCTTGGAGCCAGCCATGCGGAACATGCGTTCTGCACGTCATCTTGATGTGGTAAACATTTGTCTGAAGTTTCATCAAAATTCTTCAAAGGGTTGAAGAGTTACAGAGCGGACAGGATTTTCAATGTTAATGTCACTGTGACCTTGACCTTGGAGCCAGCCATGCGGAACATGCGTTCTGCACGTCATCTTGATGTGGTAAACATTTGTCTGAAGTTTCATCAAAATTCTTCAAAGGGTTGAAGAGTTACAGAGCGGACAGGATTTTCAATGTTAATGTCACTGTGACCTTGACCTTGGAGCCAGCCATGCGGAACATGCGTTCTGCACGTCATCTTGATGTGGTAAACATTTGTCTGAAGTTTCATCAAAATTCTTCAAAGGGTTGAAGAGTTACAGAGCGGACACAATTTCGTTTGACGCCCGCCCATCCGCCCATCCGCCCGCCATACCCCAATCTAATAACCAGGATTTTCAAAATTGAAAACCTGGTTAATAAAGGGCCTTGGAAAATTTTATTATGACAACTACTTACTAAAAAAAGTTTCAGTTGCTTGTTTCAATGTGTACACCATACGTATCAAGTTTGCAGAAATCTTTCAATGTTTTCTCGCTCAAAGCAGCATCACAGAATTCATTATATGTTGTTGTTGTTGTTCCAAACGAAATGGAACGCAGTAAATAAAAAGATATACAGTGGTAGGTTTGAATTGGATTTCATACAGCGATTTTTTTTTGCCATTTTGGGAATGGGTCCAGTACCAGTGGAATTGGGAAAAATTGCGTCGTTTTTCTCCAATTTGGGAATTTTCAGTAAGAACAACAACAGTATTAATTCTCTGTTGGTTCTTTAAAATTTAAACACAATCACCATCAGAAATACTAAGACTACATAAAGACTTCATTTTTCAGATTTTTGTATCGTTATATTTACTTTATTTTTTAAATTTACTTATTTTTGTGGTTAAACCTTAAGATATGAACGATTCACTCAGAATATATACATTTCTACAGGAAAGAATTGATTAAACTTAACAATTGAATAGTTTAAACTGTTTGAAACAAATTACGGACACTTCGGAGTTAAATTAAAATACTAACTGTACGCAGGTTATAACACATACAACTGTATTTTAAAAAGCACTGAATTTTGAAGTTGTTTTATCTCTCCGTTGGTAAAACCTTACACGTTACGAGTTATGTACATGTTTGAGATTCAGAAATAATAAGATAAAGTTGCTCCGATTGCATCGTGTTTGCAGGCATGCTCTTATGAAGTTTAACGTGTAAAAAACAGCGGCCTTATCAATTAATACATAAATTATTAGCTGATAATCGTCTAAACTGATCAACAAACAAGCCACTTTCAACTCAATACCTATTCAAAATGTCATGTTAATTAATAAACCAGGCAAACTGCAATGTTCCACAGCCAATCACTCATAACCTTCACCTTATTTGTAAACTTCTGGTCGCTTACATCAACTACAAACCGCTTATGTTTCTTTTTTTCTGATGAAATTCTTGGATTTTTTTTCTTTTTTTCTGACGAAATTCTTGGATTTTTTTAATCAGATTTGTCTGCATTAACTAAAGATAGGTTGTTGTTCCATTTGTCGAGTGACAGTAAGAACCCTTTACTAAGACCTAGAGGATAAACACCTTGTATACCAGTGCGTAACGAAGAAGTTACGAAAGGGCTGTATGCAGTTGTTTCAATCCAGCAGTTTGGGAATTTTAGGTTGGCGATTGGGAAAAATGGGAGCTATTTTCGATTGGGAACGGGTCCGTTTACCGGTACCGATCATAGAAGGAAAAAAATCGCTGTCATACTTATGAAACAAATCAATATGTTTAATAATTATTTTTTAGCTAAAATTCTAAGAGTTTTTAAGGCTTCAAACATATTTTCGGAATTCCTCTTAAATTTTTTGAATAGGACACAACCAAACACAATGCCACGAGAGCGCCACATCTCGTTCAAATTCCGCAAAATATGTCTTTTTATTTACGACATTTCTGTTTCGTTAGGAACAACAACAACACGTCATGAATTCTGTAATGCCGTTTTGAGCGACAAAAGGCCTGGAAATAGCCCTTAATCATAAGACAGGTTGAGGATAATGATATATTAAGTAATATTTATGAAGTTGCTGCTCACTGAAGCCTTTTTCCTGAACGAATTAGCTGCAGAAATGAAATTCAGATCTGACCAGAATAAAGACGTTGCATTCCTGTTGTTTTCTTTAGGGTAAAGAGTGGCAGTGCTTTCATACCAACCTCGGTGAATTGTAGGATAAAACGTCAGATTCCTGTGGTAATTCATAAGCACTATACCAGCCTGTCAACTGTATTTACTGACAATTTTACCATCTAAACACTCAAGAGGTATTTAACACCACGTTCATTCTTATAGTCTATTAGAATGACCCTGTTTATAAAAAGGACATAGGTTGTCAAAATACTCGAAACATCTGAAATTTTCAAGCAACACCAGACTTTTAAGGCATTTATTTCTTTTTTTCTTCCGATAATGACTTTGAATTTATTTTATTTTTTTAGCAAACAGAAACTATGGTGGGATAACATGGACACGGTTATGCCGAATTTGCCTATTTCTAGTCATATTTTGTACCTTGTCTAGTATTTACGACATCCTCCACCACCATAGTAGCCTGGCTGGAGAGAATTTCAAACATTTTCGATTGACAACGAAATATATTTTATGTTTCCGGTTTACAAACCGTTGACAATGGGCAGTTGAAACGGAAGGGAAACATGTTATTGTACTTACTCTAAGAATTAAAGCCGAACTAGCATGAAAATTGCATTTTCTTTTGCATTCCTCGATAAATTGATATTTGGCTCTCGGAACAAGACGTCATGTATTATGTTTTTTGATTGGCTTCTTTGTATCACGTGCCAACAGCATTTCCGTTTACTGGGACCCTGTACTGACCAACGAAAAATAGGAAAAGCCGGAGTAAAAAATTCATGCAGCACCTGTTTACGCGTAATTAGGTCATGTGCTGTAAACAACATAAAACCTGAATGTACGAGTCAACAGACGAGCTCTGCTACATGTCCTATAACTTGGGCCAGTCTCTTTCAAGATTGTTTTATCACATTTTTGACTTATCATGCTCCTGTAAAAAGATATAGCTTGATTAACGAAGTCATGGATACGCCAGTCGCCCGCGCTTACTGCATAATATACACGAGGGCATCCGATAACGGATCTCGACATATGTCAGTCTGACGAAAATGCTTGTATGCTGACATGAAATAAAAACTTTACCAGATTATAGGTTTTAAAGCCATGAGCATGAAAGTAGACCCATAAATGTCAACCAGTTTGCCCTACTTCACGGTTAATAATCCACAGGTGTTCTTCAAACTGATTGGTCCCCCTACCGTCCTCGTTACGTTTCCCGTACGCAAACCAAATAAGAAGACATACATGCACCCCCATCCCCCCACTTGCGCCTTATTGCTAGAGGCAGCCATAAAAGGTAGAAGAAAGACAGGGACTTGTGTCAGTACATTAAAGGACAGATGTCACAGGGGCTTCCGTTGAAGTTCAAGTTCAACTTATTACTGCCAACAGTCAATTCTGACTATATATATACTAGGCAGGCAGGTTCTTGCTACTTGCTGCTTCCTGGGTTCAAACCAGTACTTGCGCCGAAAGTGTGGAATGTCACTGGAGACCCTCACCTCTGGTGGGATTCGAACCAGCAACCTCCGGATCGGGAGTCCGGCGCTCTAACCCCTCGACCACTGCTCCTCCTGACCCCCTTAAGCTTTTAAGGTCACTAGATCAAAGGTCAAGGTTATATTGACCATGAACTGAAAAATGGTTTAATAAGAGGAACTGTAGACTTCGGTTATAAAATGTATAAAGGGTTCTCTAGTTATCAATCAGAATCTGTTTTCCACTCTGGTTTATGGCCACCGTGATCTTGGCCTTTAACATAGTGACCTCAAAGACTAGAGGTCATCTCCTGAACAGACCAACCTGCATAGCAAGTCCGAGGAGCCAACGCCCAAGGGTTCTCTAGTTATTGATTGGAAACAATTTTTCTATTAATCGTCATTCTGACATTGAACTTTGACCAAGTGACCCCAAATATGAGCCATCTACGGGTCAAAATCAACCTGCTTTGCAAGTTTAAGGGAGAAGTTCTCCCGTCATTCATCAGAAACCATTTTTTTTCAGTCCATGATCAATATAACTTTGACCTTTGATCTAGTGACCTTAAAAGCTTAGGGAGTCATCTATTGGCCATGACCAACCTGCCTATGAATTTTTAGGAAGCCTGGGCCCAAGCATTCTATAGTCAATGATCGGAAACAGTTTTGCTATTCAAGGTCACCGTAACTTTGACCTAGTGACCTGAAAATCTATAGTGGTCATCTACTTGTCATGACCAACCTAAATACCAAGTTTGAGGAACCTGAGCCTCTTTAGATATTTAACGAAAAGGTTTTGCTTTTCAAGGTCGCTGTGACATTGGCCTTTGTTCTAACGATACGAAAAAATCTGTAGAGTTAATCAACCCGCCTATGAAATTTTTAGGAGCTTGGTCAAAGCGTTCTTTAGTTATTGATCGGAAACCGTTTTGCTTTTGAAGGTCACTGTGACCCTTGTCCCAATGACCTGGAAAATGATAGTTGTCATCTACAGATCATGTCCAACCTACATACTAAGTTTGAACAATCTGGAACCAAGGGTTGTATAGTTATTGATCAGAAACGGTTTTGCTATTTAAGGTCTCTGTGACTTTGACCTTGTGACCTGAAAAGTGATAAGAGTCATCTACCAGTGACCTTAATATTTCACCAAGTGACCTCAAAAGCAATATGAGTCATTTACGGGACTGTATGCTCAAGCATTCTCTTGGAAATCATCAGAAATCATTTTTTATTTAATGATTAATATGACCTTTACCTTTGATCTAGTGATCCTAAAAACTACAGCGGTAATATACTGACCATGACCAACCTACTTATGAAGATTCGGGAAGCTTGGCCCAAGCATTGTATAGTTATTGATCAGAAACGTTTCGCTATTCAAGGTCACTGTGATCTTGGCCTTTGACCTAGTGAACTGTAGGGTTTATTTACTGGTTATGATAAATTAACATACATAGTTTGAGCAACCTGGGCCTAGAGATTCTGTAGATATTTATAAGGAATTTTGCTCTTCAAGGTCACTGTGACATTGCCTTTTAACCTAATGGTCTAAAAATCTATAGGGGTAATCTACTGGCCATGGCCAACCTGCCCATGAAGTTTTGGGGAGCTGGGCCCAAGCGTTCTATAGTTATTAATCGGAAACCGTTTCGCTTTTTAAGATCACTGTGACCTTTGCCTTTGACCTGGTGACCTGAAAAGCGATAACAGTCATCTACTGGTCATTTACAACATACACACCAAGATTGAGAAACCTCTGTCCAAGTGTTCTCTAGTTATTGATCGGAAACCGTGAACTCGGCCTTTGACCTACTGACCTGAAAATCTATAGGAGTGCTGACCATGACCAACCTGCATATGAACATTGGGAAGCCAGGCCACAAGAGTTCTAAAGTTATTGATCGGAAACCGTTTTGCTATTCAAAGTTACTGTGATCTTCGCCTTTGACCTGGTGACCTAAAACTATAGGGGTCATCTTCTGGTCATGGCCAACCTACATTCCAAGTTTGAGGAACCTGGGCTCAAGCGTTCTATAGTTATTGATCGTAAACCGATTTGCTATTCAATGTCACTGTGACCTTGGCCTTTGACATAATGACCTGGAAAACTATTGGGGTCAGTAGCGTCCTTTCAGGCGGTTATGGTAGAAGTTCTGTGTTTCTTCCAACTTACTGTCAGTAGAATTATAAAGGGATGTCTTTAGGAATTGTGTGTCTGCATAGACAATATATTGTGGTTCCAAGCGTTGTTGTTGTTACAGGTAAATTTCGGTGGTGTTGAAAAATCACCCAAATCGTTTTTGCTTTGTTGTTAGGTAGCGTCTTAATGGACAATGTAATACTATTTAATGCTTTTCTTCCATTATGTCATGTTCTATCCTGTGAGAAGTGTCACTTATGTTAATCAATTTCCGAGTTGTAATGTTGTAACTTTTTACCAGAATTTATTTCAGGAAATAAATTGAACAAGAGGGACACAGCGTCCCTGTATCACTGACCTGACAACTATTGGAGATATTGTTCGATTTTTCCTTGCTGGGACTTCCAAAAGTAGAACATTGATTATTTTGTCAAGGTTAAAATATGTTTTAAAAATGCCCACGTTTTTCTTTAAACCAACATAACTCAAACAAATATGATAGAGGTCCACCAAAGGAATACTTTGAACGTGACTTGGCCAGGGGATTTTAAACCCCGTCCATAGTTATATAGTGAAAACTTGCCCAACTGCTGTCAAGTTTTTTAAATGCGCCTACATTGCTTCAAAATAATTCATAAAATGTCAACACAGGAACATTTCTGTGAAATTATTTTGAAACTTGGCCGAGGATTTTTGAGTAGAAGGTTTTGCAATTTTTCTATACAGTTGTACGCTAAAACGTTGCCCTGCCCCATGTCAGCCAAATTTCTTTACAAACTAACATTACTCAAAGGAATTTGATAAAAGGCCATCTAAGGAGCATTTTATGGAAATTATCTTAAAATTTCGCAGGTGGTTTCTTAGAAGAATATCTTCAAAGTTTAGTTTTCCAGGTCATTATGTCAAAGTATAGTTATATAACTATACAGAAAACCGAAAATTTTCTTTAAAAAATCAGACCAAGTTTCAAAGTTATTTCACAGAAATATTCCTTTGGTGGATCTTATTATATTTGTTTATGTTGGTTTAAAGAAACACATAGACAAATTTGAAAACATATTTGAACTTTGATATAATTATCTGTGTTCTATTACAGGTAAAATCGAATGATATCTACAACGATTCTCGAGTCAGCAATAAAGGCCCATCATGTCCCTCTTTCTGACATTGCTGGTAAAAACACACACAATTCTCATTGCAACATTTACATGTAAACGCTGAAGATTGATTAACATAACTGACAGTTTTCACAAAATAGAACATGGTATAACGTAGGAAAAGCATTAAAATGCAGTGTTAGTATTACAATATCCGTTATGATGCAGCCTAAAAACAAAACAAAAACGATTTTGTTTTGGTGATTTTTCATAACCGAAATTTACCTGTCAACAACAACAAACAAAATACACGCTTTGAAACACAATAAATTGTCAATTCTATAAAGACTTGCAATGTCACATGGCATCCGCTTTATAAATCTACTGTTTGTAAGTCGGGAGATACGCCGAACTTCTGCCATTACCGCCTGAAAGGATCCTGTTGCAGAGAATCCTGCAAAGAATCGCAGAGTAGCGAGTAGTTGCAAAATTGACAGAAATGGGATTCCTGTTAGTGGTTGCAATTTACCTGTTTTCTAGCTTCTCCACAATGTAATGTACAATATCTTCTGTGAACCGAAACGTTTCATAAAATCTCACTAATCCATATATTCCTTAGTGTTTGTCCGGTCGATTATACGGTTCCTGGCAATTTCTACATTCTTTAAGTCTCGGTGTCGGTACAAATGGTCCATTTTTCTACACCAAAATTTATGTGCAAATCAAAAACAATACTGGGGTGTAATTAAGGTGTCCAAAATGTCCATCTCATTGAAGTACACAAACTAAGCGAGACTAACCAGTACGTGCCGTATTCTAAGTCGAAACTCACTCACGCTCCACTCAGACTTATAGAAATGACGCTCAAGTGAAGCTCGAGAAGACTTGAGTGAGCGATAGTCAAGTCAAGAAATGGTATCCAAAGTGTGCACTCCACTTTCGCTCTGTCAAGCATACTCCAGTTTTACAAAATTATACTTAATTAATTCAGTATTTATTATAACGTGATGGCGAAGACACCTTTTTATGGAATTTGACTCGAATTTATTAAAAGAACTAGTGCAGAAGAATTTAAATGTGATTGAAAACAAAAGATTCCATGTAAATGAAAGAAAAATGCAGTTTAGGTCGAAATAACTCGCGAGTTCAATGCTTATCAAAACGTAACTGATGTTTTTCAGATGGCTTTTCACAAATACCTTCAGGTCATTTGGGTCCCTTAAAAAACTGGCATACAGAAGACGAGGCTTGTTTTCACTTAATGAATATATTACCGTAACTTTGAAAATCTTCTCCCGGGAAATCGTTGGCACGATTTCAAAATAATTTTACATTAATGTTTTTATGTGGCCCTTAATCATATGCCTTAAAGCCATGTTGGTTTTATATTTGTTTCGCTGACAAGGGGCGGTGTAACTTTTCAGTACAGAGCTGTACTTTAAGTGATTTCTTAAAAGGCAATCACAGGAACATTTCTGTGAAATTATTTTCAAATTTGGCCAAGGATTTTTGAATAGAAGTTTTTTTCATTTTTCTACAGAAATATATTATTTTACAAATTATTTTACAAATTTACAAATTATTTTATAAACCAACATTACTCAAAGGAATTTGAAAAGGGTCATCTAAAGAGCATTTGTGGTTAATTGCTTTGTGCAAGTGGTTTGTAACAAGAAGATTTTCAAAGTTTTCTTTATAGTTGTATACTGAAAAGCCCTCTGACAGCCAAGTTTTTATTTTATTAACCAACAAGGCATGAAGGCATTTGATTAAGAGCCATGTAAGAAACGTTCCTGTAAAATTATTTTGAAATCGTGCCAGCGGTTTCTGAGAACATTTACCTTATAAAGTGAAAATATATGCCAGGTTTAAAGGGGCCCAAATGGCTTGAGGGAATTTGAGAATGGCCGCCTGAGAAACATCAGTTATGTTTTAACAAATATTAAACCTGCGACTTATTTTAAGCCAAGGTGCCTTTTATTCTTTCATTGATTAGAAGTCCTTTCTTTTATTTTCAGTCATGCATAAGAAACAATTCTGTAAAATTATATTTAAATCGTGCCACTGCATTCTGAGGAAAAGATTTTCAAAGTTTACCATAAATAGTCTTAAAGTGAAAACAGACCGCGTCTTCTGTATGCCAGTTTTTTGAGGGACCCAAATGACCTGAAGGAATTTCTGAAAAGCCACCTGAGAAACATCAGTTACGTTTTGATAAGCATTAAACTCACGATTTATTTTGAACCAAACTTTGCCGTTTCCTCTGTCACTGATTTGAAGTCTGTTCTTTTGTTTCCAATTATTGTTAAATTCTGCTGCACCATTTGTTTCAAATTCTGCAAAAAGTATCTTTTCGCCATCACATAAAAATAAATACTGAATCAGATAACTTTTGTAAAACTGGAGTATATTGATATCTGATGTTGAGTGCACACTGTGGATACCATTTCTTGTATTGACCATTATCTTTCAGAACGCAATCCGATGCCTTGTCTCGGCAGCATTCATCGAATATTGTTTTATTTAGTAATATGAGGTAGTATTCTCCGACAGTTTTTTTTAGAAATAAAGTTTAAATACTGCTAACTGCTAGTTTCTGCGCTGATACTCCACCAACACTTCTAATTTTCTTTCCGATGAGACTTTTAAAGACATCCTGTGTGTATGTGCTATGTGTGCATGCTATTAGAACGTACAGGAGACACGTGGCCCTAGTTCGGAAGGGTGTACCGGTAGGTTGCGAGTACCTATTATTTTGATGGACGGCTTTCCATATGATGGACTGAGTGCAGACATAGTTCATTTAACCAAGCAGGAGGCACTGAGAACGTAACGGGATTTTCTTTCAGATGCTTTTATGATTTCGTAACTTAAACTTGCCTGGTATTTTATTCTAAACCCAACTTTTTTTATTCGAAGTGCAGCTTGAAATGTTCAGGTAGAAATTATTTCAACTATAATGAAAAAAGGGCATTGAGGTGTGCAGGGTGAAAGGTACACAAATCTAGCTTCCATAGGTTATTTATTATCCTCATTGGTGTTGTTGTTGTTTTCTTGTTTTGGAGCAAGTTCGGAAATAAATAGAAACAGCTTAAAACATTCATTATATTTTCCCCATAGATCAATCGCAGTCTTTATTGATTAAGGTTCTCCAATTCAGTTAAAAGTGATTTATTGACTTAACAGTGTGAATTATGTTCATGAAGTTGGCGGTCCGGTGGCCGAGCGGACTAAGCACAGCAGCCGAGCGGCCTTACCGTAGCGACCTAGCGGCCTAAAACATACATTTTGTATCAAAAATAAAACGATATCTATGAACTAAGTGTCAACAAACACCAACAATAAAAGGGGTTTGGGTGTATTTTTGCAAATTAGGAAAAAAAGCGTCTTTTCATAATTTGTCATGTGAAGACTGCTAACGACCTAGCAGCCTAAGATATACAGTGTATCAAATAAAAATGATATCTATATATGAACTGAGTGTTAACATACAACAAAAATAAAAGGGGTTTGAGGAGTATTTTGCAAATAAATAAAAGCGTCTTTTCATGATTTGTTAACAAAAGGCTGCTAGCGGTCTAAAATATATACTGCGCATCAAAGCAAAAATTATTTCTATAAACTAAGTCTCAAAAAACAACAACAATAAAAGGGTTTTGGGGTGCAGTTTTCCAAACAAAGAAAAAGCGTCTTTTCATGATTTGTTATCTGCAGGGTGCTAGCGGCCCAGCGGTCTAAGATAAATCTTGTCTATCACAATGAGAATAATATCTTTGAACTAAGTGTCGTATTAAAAAAAAAAAGGGTTTTGGGATGTATTTTTACAAATTAAAACAAGAGGGCCATGACGTCCTGAATACTTCTGCGTTTGGTCCGCTGTTTAGCAAACATCAGAAGCTTTTTAATGTTCTCCCTATATAAATCAATATGAATTTAAGTTGCTCCATGTAAAATATCTAAGTTCTTGGCCTTGTGGTTTCAGACAAGAAGATTTTATATGGTTTTCCCTATATAAGCCTATGTAAAATAAATTTACTCCCGAGGTAGGGCCAATTTTGACCCAGGGGCATATTTTGAACAAACCTGGTAGAGGACCTCTAGTTTGTGCTCAATACAAAATATTTAAGCTCTAGGCCTTGCGGTTTCAGACAATAAGACTTTTTTTTAAAAGTCTTCCCTATTAGGCATTTTAGTGGCATTTTTACATTGTCCTGTGTAGGTTACTTATTTCCCAGTTTAGAAATTAGCTGTTATTTACATTCACTTCCATCATTAATTATATAGTGCGTTCCAAAGATCGCACAATTTACAAAATATATTGCGTAACCATTACATCTCCCCTCTTACTCCTTCCTAACCTTTACTCTTTACTAAGATATGTTTTTTTTTTCTTTATAACATAACTGGAGCACCATGTCATGTGAATTGAACTTTGTACATATATGCTGCACTGTATACTCATGTAACTGTAATACGTTTTGAGTTAATGAAGGAATGTTCTTTTCTGTTCTGTTCACAAATGCAATGCTGAATTCGGTTTATGAATAAAGTCCAGTTATTTTGATACTAAACAAAAAATGTAAATATCATAAGTAGAGGGGCCCATCAAGAAACATGTATTTAAGTGCTGACTGAAGCAAAAATTATTTTTTAAAATACTGATCATAACGAGAAACCCTTCAGTAGCCAGCAAGGAAAATTCTCAAGTGTTGCTAGAGACGTTATTTTGAGTCTGAAATAATGTTCTCAACATGACTGTTCATTGTAGAGTAACTATGAAAATGCATGTCTGCCGTAAGAACTGACTTTCTTAAAAAGTAATTGTGTTTCATAAAGCAACAGACATATTTTCAGGATTCCCTAAATGCCAGGAAATGAAAATTTCTCGAGTTTTTAAGGTTTCAGGACCGGTGTTCTTTGTAACGAGCAACAGGGAGTATCCTCAGTACATTTCCAATCTATTTCATGAATTATTTAATCAGGCTATTTAACATAACTTGCAAAATTCTCATGATTTTGAAATTTGCTCTCAAACTTTTGTAACTTGGTTATTAATTTGAGAAATTCTTTAGATCCTAACATACGAAGCCTACAAACGCTTATACATTAATTTAAAGAAAACGTAAAGAACATTTTAATTAGGTATAGTTAAGTACCTAATTGCTACCTTGTTTGTTACAGAAGCTTATCTATTAATTCACGCCACGATAGATACTCTTGTGGTAATTTAAATTCCAATTTGCATAAGAACTACTTGTCTACAAGCTCAGTTTGTCATTGCAGATTCTTCTATGACACAGCTGAAGTACTTCAGTCTTGTTTGCTTGTCCAATATCTTACAATAATAAAACCAGGGCATTACCCATGTTGATTTAGCGCCCCGGGACTGGGGTGCTTGATTTTTGTGATCCAGGATCTGATTTCAGGATCTTCATAGATTTTTATACTTTTATTCATATTTAACATATTTTCATTTATATACAATAAATGTTCTTTATATTCAATACTGTCTTATTTATATGCAATAATTTTTCATTTATATGCAATATTTTCTTATGTGTATGCAATAAATTTCATTTATGTACCATTCAAATATGGAGGTAATAAAAGTATATATGAAACATAATTGCATATAAGTAAGAAAATATTGAAAAAAATTTTTTTATTGTATATGAATGAAGAGACATTGAATATAAATAAAAGCACAGAAAAGTAAATGAAATTTATTGAATACTGCTACTTTTGACATGCCATAATTAGATGCCGAAATGTTATTAACTGGCAAAGACAGCCTATCAATAAACGACAACTGTTCAGTAATTCATAAAAAACATAGACATTTTGTATTATAAAAGCATATATTGGACAATACTTCTTTTCTCTATTTCTTTTTCTATGCAAATTAAGTATTTTCATGTTTTCTCAAGTTAAAGGAATTTTTACATTTCGACTTCATTCGTCAAAACATATACTTTTAGATTCCAGATTTCTTTTCTAAAGTTTCTTTCCACCATAGTGGTAGTATAGCTATATCTTTATTTGGAAGGACCATTTTTTAATGTTGCCAGAACTTGTGACCCAACCCTCTTGTATATGTAAGTATGATTGTTGGAAAATCAAAGAATCCATAAAATTTCGGGACTTACTGAAATGAAAAAAAAATAGTGTTTATATTATAATTCTTGTTCACAGCACATATACGGGGCAATCTCCGACTAAATGACGAAATAAGCTTTCGTTATTGTTTTCACTCCAATTATTGAAACTGTTCTTATCTACGAATCATCGACGTGTATTTCTAATTCTGGCCTTTTCTTGCGTTTTTCGCATTTTTCTGCGAAGGGTAAGGTAAGGAGAAATAAGCCTCCAAAAATAAGTAATGTTGCAATCATTAACATCCCTGGGTAGTAGGTTTTGTATTCGTCTCTCATAAGTCCTGAAAAAAAAGACGACAGTATCTTAAATATAAGTCAGCATTAAGTCATCGCGATGAAATGAACAATGAACATCTTGAGCAAAGAAGAAATAAATGGTTAAAAGTGCCAGAAAAAACAGCTGCATTGATAAAAAGCACTCGAGACCATAGAAACTAAGAATATGGACTATCTCAAATATTTTTAAAAATAAGTAATTAAGGAGTAAATATTCTCGTTAAAAAACACACAGCAGTGGATATCTTTTGTAAATAGTTGATTTAGCATGTAAGAAGATCATTTGTTTTGTCAAATGTGTCTCCCAGGTCACCTGAAAAGTTTTGTTCCCCCCCCCCCCTCTCTAGAGAGAGAGAGAGAGAGAGCGAGAGAGAGCGAAAGAGAGCAAAATGATAAAGCAATATTCTACTTTTTAAACAGCAGTGTAGTAAAGAAGGTTTGTAGTAAGGAGAAGTAAATATTTTACCTATGATGGGCTGCAGAGCAGCAGAAACAGCTGTTTGTGTAAGCGCCACAATTCCAAGAGCACTGCGTAGATTTTCTAGACCTATAAAATCTACAAGAATAACCGGATACAGACTGAAATAGAGACGACCAAACACTCCATATATCACACTGTACACCACAAATATTTCATAAGTTTCGAAAAGGGGAGTGAAATATGTTACTACACCTAACGTGACAATCGCACCGGATAAAATTTTATGCCTTTTAATGTATTGTCTGTCCGCAAACACACCCCAGAAAATGTTTCCGCACATTTCAGTGATACTTATAACAGTTATGAGGGAGCTACACTTCTTGGACGGTATTCCAAAGTCTTTCGCATATGCCGGTAAATAAAGACTTATAACTGAAACCATAACTATGCAACATCCAGACGGAATAAAAAACAAAAATGGCAGTCTTTTGATTGCACCACAGTCAACAAATGTGTCACATTTCGCGCATGCGCCTTTAAAACAAAAACAATTTTTCTTGCCAGTAGTGTCCGTACCTTCTTTTTCATGCCCCGTCTTTGTATTAAGATCTAACATAGAAGAAAATGACAGTTCTGTGCTAGCGTATCGCCCAATATTAGACATATTCAAAGCTGAAACAGCGCTACCCATTTTCTGTGTAATGCTCGATTTACTAAGTTCTGAGATGGTGCGTTTCCGTCTATTTCTAGCTACAGCGATACGCAATGTGAGTGGTGAAAGCTTGGCGTCAACTAGTGCAGTTCTAGCGCTATCACTTTTACCCTCAAGCTGCAGTGCTATGTTATGGCCATTTCTTAGTTCAGTCTTTACTTTGTTTCTTTCAGTAGAATTTCGCGCATGTTCGTTCAGTTCATGATGTATTTCTTGCAGTTTTTGGCTTTCATCCGTGTTCGTTGTATCTTTGATATATGTCGTTATAGGTCGCATTAACAAGCCAGAGATTGCCATGTGTAACATTACACCCCCGAGCAGCAACACTGTACCGGAAAATGCGTACTTTTCAATCCAGTAAGGAATCAGTACTGAGAAAACAAGAGCACCGAAGCTGGAACCTGTCAGCGCAATGCAGTTGGCAAGACTTCGATACCTTTCAAAATACTGACTGAGGAGCGCCATAGTTGGTGCAGTAAGCATGCCGTGTGCTATTCCTAAAAGAAAGAAGAATTCATTCATCAAATGGACTTATTCAACCATTTGTGTTATACATGTATTCGTTACAACATTTTTATTAAGTGGCATGCTTGTATATTTCTTGTATCATAGATATGTATTTCATTGAAAATGATCGCCGATTGGTTTTGTCTTGAACAAAAATTTCGAGTTCTCCTGAACCGTTTATTATCCTAACAAAAATAAGGTCAAATCTGTTCTATTACGTCCATTTACAATATTATGTTATTTTTATCATTCGCACAGGGCGGTGTTTACGGACAAGACCGTCTGGTCTTTTTGTAACACTTGATCAACGAATAGGTAAACCATCGGACGCAACTAAGGAAGCAACTTACCGCTTAGACAACCCATTGACAGTATCAGTACTTCCACTGTCGGCGCAAAAGCTGACAAGGAATAAGCGACAGCTATTATAAGACTGCCTAATACGACAAACTGTCTGTTGCTGAAATACTTCATACCAACTGTTGTAACAACTAGAGCTGAAAGAATTTACAAGAACAACTTTCGGATATAACAAAGAATATGTACAAACGGAAAGAGGTGTATATATGGTTAGGCATGTAGACCAGAAGAACTTTTAAGGTATATTTTGAAGTAATCCAATCTGAACGACGTATCGTCACCACGAATAAGGCACAAAAACTGGTTAAGATTTTCAACGTTGCTGTCACTTACGTATAACTGGTACTACATTTTTGAAAGTAGAATGTTTGATGAAGGCGGAAGTGGTGTTGGGGTTGGGGCGGCGGGGGGAGGTTAAAGCCAAAATTATTAATTACAAGAAATGTTGCAAGTGGTGATTTTTTTATAGAGGTAATTCAAAAATACATATATACATTTGTACTATCAAATGCTAATACTAACAAATGTCTCTGTTTTAAAAAACTAAAGGCAGAACTATAAAGAATGAAATACTCAGCACTGCAACATAAACATCGTGCTTAAATGTAAGTATTATAAAAAAAAAGTCTTCATTGACAATATACAGATTTTTAAAAGTCTGGAATGTTCGGCAGAGCAAAATGTATAATGTTCAAATCAAATGTCACAAAAGTCTCTTTTGTAAAAATTCTGAATCCAAAACATTTAAGAATTAAATACTCAGCAATGCAACGTACATAAATGCAAAAATCTGCAGTGTAAAAAAATAAATGCAAAATGTACGAAAACTGAATTGCTCAGCAGTAGATCTATAAGCTAAAATTACAGACATACAAATATCTTCTGCCTAGATTTATTTCAACATCTGAAGCTACTGAAGATGTTAAGAAGATCATTTTCCCATCAAAGAAAAATGAGAAAGAAAGGTGTTAATAAATCTCTCCATCTTTCAAAAAAGGTAAAGCCACCTTTTCATATGAAGAAAGAGTTATATAGAATATTCTTCGAAACAGTTCTTCGGAAAAGAATTCGAAACCTGACAGTGGATTTTGTCCGGGCTTAAACTTTCCTTAGCTTTCCTCTCTTAAGGTTACTACTGTTCAGACCTTATCGGAGAGGTCTCAAAAGTGTTGGGGATAGTTGCAGGCAGCAATCATTTTAGCGTATCAAACTGAAGTTAAGCCAATATTTTTAGAACTATTCTCCAATAATCTTTGTGCGCAAGTGCTACTTGAAAATACGAATTCAGGAAAACGAGAAAATGTCATTACATGTTGTCAAAATTTTCGACTAAATAACCTTTCACCTTTTTAAACTTCACAATCTGCATATTTGAGTTCAGTAGCTGCAATTTGAGCAAACCATTCCAAATATTTGGATGGCAAGACATGAACTATTTGAATTATTGAATTACTGTCGCGTTTTCATTCGTGAGAGGGACAAATTGTCCATTTAAAGTAATTTTTCGGAGCACGCCGATGAACATCTCTTATGCTTCATTTTATTGAAGCTTACTTGTAATATAGTAACAGTTCTCCGGTGTAGATGACCCAAGCTTAAAGAACTTCAGTTAGATGAAAGAACGGAATCTGCCGAGTTGTGACAAATGTAACTTACCAGTGACACTGTAAGTGCCGTTCAGCAGACTCGCAATCAAGGATGTGATGGAAGAACTCGAGCCATACCTGTCCTGGATTTCAATAAATAACACTCCAAATGCTCTGTAACTCCCAATTGATATGAAGCAATTCACCCATGAAGCTGAAACAAAACAAAAACTTTGACGTTTTTTTAATCTTTTATTGACTTGTTAGTTCAGTCGTATCCTGGAAAAAATAGTCACAAATTGAACGTTATCTGTCATTCGATATAAACATAATTTTGTAATTTAATGTCCCAGCAGCGACGTCATTGTACTACGTGACCGTACAATATGTTTCCGTTGTTGTACGCGTGTGTGAACAAAATCATATATTCATGAAGTAAACTACGTCATAGCGTGCTAACCTGATGAAACTTCCTATTTTTCGCATCGACATGTCGTTTCGTATTTTGGTGCGACAAAAAGCAAGATGACGTCGTGATAACGTTGCGTTGTACTTTGTATATCACCGAATATAGTCTCAGAAGTGCGTTGACTTTTTGTATACTGAATTCGTTTGCGACATATATACATTTAATAATTTCGCATTTTGATGGTGCCTAGTATAGGGATACGTTTGATAAGTGGGTAGCCCGTCATAGAAACTGTGTTACTCTTCATGCTTACTATGCTGAAAAGTGTGAACATTTTGACGTCGACGTCTGAAATGCTGTCATACTGTGCTTTGCATAGACATTAGTGATTTTCTGTAATTTATTGTAAAACCTTACTTTTACGATGTTTCATGATTAAATTTGACACTGATAAAAATGATTGATTGATGCATTGATAGTGTAGTTATTTCATTTTTAAATGCAAAAAGTCCAAGAGCTTCCGAGACCCCACCAGTATTGTCAGCACATATGCCTGTCGCAAAGTTAAAATTTTCTAAATCGGATGATTTGATTCGTATATATACTTGCTTTTCATACATGTTTCATGAAAACAAGTCATGGTATAATTAGAGCTGTCAAACTTCAGAATTGCTATTTTATGAATTTTACTATTTTTAATTATTGTTGTCTTTTTTGCAAAAAAAGATTTATTTTTTCGGGAAAATAGATAAGGTATGTAATAGAAAAATGATTTTAATTTTGTTCTTTACAGAACCAGATATATTTTGACTCGTACACATAAAAAAATATGGTCCTGATATATCTACGTATTTTAAAGATCGATGTTAAATAACCTAATATTATTGTATTCTACTTTTTTAAAACTGGAATCAAAAGTCAGCATTTATAAGCGCTTCAAAATTGTCACGTAAGTTTTTTTTTGCATCTTACGACAGAGAATCGTGACTCAAACTGTTTAACATTTGTAACTGAAACTATCGATGGAAATTTATCAATGAAAAGAAAGTGAAACAAGAGGGCTATGACGGCCATTATTCGCTGTGTGACTGTGTGCCATTGCTAAAGTTTCATAAATTCATTTTGAAATCAGGCCAGTGGTTTTTAAGATTATCAAAGCCGTGAAATCACTATCATGCAGAAACGGCAAAATATGCTTATTTTTTGGCACCCAGCATGCTTCTGGAACCAATGATGGGATCAGGTTGGTTCAGGAAAAGAAAGATCTATTGTTTATAAATGTTTTGTAAAAGTGTAGTTAAATTGAATCGAATGCGAGCATATCATATGATGTAAGGTAGAAAAATCTATTTTTAACCTCTGTTAACCTCTGTGACCTTAAATTCCATCCAGTGGTAGAGGCCCATGCCAGGTACCTATATACCACGTATCTAAGATATCGGTCAATAAAAGAAGGCTCTATAACGAAAAGTAGAATAATCTATTTTAACCTTGGTGATCTTGACCCTGACTTTAGTGAAAAATAGAGGTTTAGTGGAAGGTGCCTGTAAACCAGATATATAAAATATGAGTCAATAAATAAAAGCTTAATGACAGAAAGCAGACAAAAATCTATTATTACCCCCCGTGAAATTGACCTTTACCCTGTGACCTCAAATTACCCAATGGTAGAGGTCCATGCAAGGAACCTACATACAAAACATCTAAATTGTTAGTCAATAAATGAAGGCTCAAGGAGGCTGAATTTAAAAAATCTATTTATAGCCTATGTGACATTGGCTCAAGTAAATGGTAGAGGTACAGACAGGGTGTCTCTATACTAAATATATGAAATATCAGTCCTTTATGATAAAAAAAATTAAAAACTCTATTTTTAGCATCGGTGACCTTGATCCGAGTGACCTTAAACCCCACCCAAGGGTAGATATCCTCGCATGTTACCTACATATCAACTATCTAAGGTATCGGTCAATAAATGAAGACTCTATGGGGAGAAGTAAAAAATCTATTTTAACCTTGGTGACCTCGACTTTGACCCCAGTTTATGGCAGAGATTCATGCAAAGTGCCTATATACAAACTACTTTAAATAAAGCCTCTATGACGAAATATTAAATAGTGTATTTTTAGCCTTAGTGACCCAAGGGGCAGGGCAAATGTTGATCCTAAAGCCAACATTTGAACAAACTTGGTAGCGGTACACTAGGCCATGTTACAAGAACTCTAGATGATGTTCCATGCAAAATATCTAACCCCTAAGTCTTCTAGTTTCATTGAAGAAGATTTTCAGAGTTTTCGCTATACATGCCTTTTTAAAATCAAGTGACCGCCGGGTTGTGGCCATTCACCGCTCTATGGGCAAAGCTTAAACCACAGGTGCTCGGCGCGTTGATTGGTCAGTAAACTGAAGTTTTTTCATCTAAAATAGGTTTAACTATTTATTATATGACTGTCATAATTTTCTTGTCTTCCAAAAAAAATAATTTATATGGTACATATATAATAGAGTACCTATTTTAGATGAAAAAACTTCAGTTTACTGGCCAATCAACGCGCCGAGCACCTGTGGCTTAAACAATCTTTGTAGAGACATTTAGGTGAATCTGCATGTCAGATATCAAACGCTAAGGCACAGTAGTTTCAGACAAAAAGATTTTTCAAGTTTCAAGATGTATAATCACGTTGTTGCTCTGGGGCGGCGCCAATTTAACCCTAGGGCCATGATTTAAATGAGCTTGGTAGAGGTCTATTAGACGATGCTTTAGCTAAAGGCCCTGCGGTTTTCGAGAAATTTTCACTTTTAAAATCTATTTTACTACCTTTTGCAAAACTGATTAGAGTTTCATGTATTCGGAAAGCGGTAAAAAGTGACGTTACGATGTTTATTTCAGTAGCTTAAACTGTCGATCATCCAATGACAGCGAGGCAGTTTTCTCAGGTATACCTGACAATAAAACTGTGTCTTGCAGTCTACCCGCAGCCAGAAAAAAATGTGCCTGGGCGGCGCCAAAGTTGCTGTGTCGTAATTGTCGGCGCATTGGGCGGCGCATTAATTGATTTTTGACGGGTGTACCGACGAGTCTCGTTCTTTACCTAACAGTGTAAACTCTGATCAGTTTTGCAAGCGGTAGTAGCTCCTGTTGCCCAGATCTGCAATTGACTGGAACCATTTGAACAAGTTTGATAGAGATTCATGCAAGGAACATTCTAGGCAAGTTTTAATATCCTCCTCCGAAGGCGGTGGGATATAGATTTGGCGTTCTCCGTCCGGTTGTTCGTCCTTCTGTCCGTCTGTCCGTCCGCCTGTCACACTTTGTGGAACATTTAAGTTATAAACGGAAAACTATATATGTAGTTAAATCTCATTGAATAGAATTGCAGTGCAAAGGAACTGAAACTCTTCACTTCATAATTTTTGAGTTATTCTCCTTTTCTTTTTTTCCTTTTTGAATTTATAAACATAAACATTCATATCTTGTTACTTCTCATTGAGTAGAAGTGCAGTGCATAGGAACTGTAACCCTTCGCTTAATTATTTTTTTAGTTATTCCCTTTTGCTCTTTTTTCTATTTAATTAATGTTTGTACCATAACTGTAAAAATATTTATGGTATCAAAATTAAACTTCAAAGGTGCATAAATTTCATTAAGGAGTCATGCAGAGCATAAAAACTGTTACTCTTCACGTTATAACTTTTAAGTTATTGCCCTTCGTTATTTTTATTACTTAATTTTGGTCGCAACATAACTCAAACAATATTCAAGGTTATTAGCATGAAACTTCATGGGTGTATTGATGCCAGTGAGGAGAAGAGGGGCACAGATTTGGCGTTGTCCTTCGGCTGTTTGTTCGTACGTCTGTCCGACTACCACACGTTTTATTTGGAGCATAACTAAAAAAAACATTATAGTTATAAACCTCGAACTTTATCTGCGGTTAGATCTCAGTGCATAGGAACTGTAACTATTCACTTCATAACTTAAATGTTATTACCCTTTGTTATTTTTAAATTTACAGGTATATCTAAAACAAACTGACTATTCCATACATTTGAAAAGCCATGGGTTTGTAAAATTTCTTTTATTTGAAATGCCCAGTTTTTACCGTTGTAGTTCCGACCCATATCCACGTCATGTTTTAACATCATATATATTTTCTTTGTAATACTGTTTTCATTAGAACTAATTATTTTAACCCAATATTTAACCATATTATTTTTTTCTTTTGATTATAAAAGGTACGCGGCCTAATTCGCCATACAGTGCAGATAGGTTAGTCGACTTTCTAACCACTATAATCCGTCGTAGAAATTTTGTATGAATTTTCTCAATATCTTTGGCTTTGTTAGTTCTATGTTTGCGAATACTCGAAAAAAATTATTAGGTGCGAATGCTATATATTTTTGGCTTCGGTGCCAGTCTCCGTTTTTATAAAGATTACTACCCAAATATTTGAACGTATTAACAACTTCTAATTTTTGTTTGGACCCTAACTCAGAAAGTATTTGAGGTATCAAAATTAAACTTCGAAAGTGAATTGATGCTATAAAGGAGTCATGCAGAGCATAACAGCTTTACTCTTCGTTTGATTAGATAAATAAATGCTGTTGTTCCGCTGCTTTTTGAAAATGTTTTGACATCATTTCTCTCAAACGACGTCATTTACTATAAGAGCTATTTCTGCTTGGCACAGCTCAGTTTTTATGGCCATTGATTCAGTATAGCTAAAGATACCAAACTGATTTGTATCTCTATCTTTGTAAACTTAACAGCACCTATTCCAATAATCTGTGTTATTCGGCGGGAGATATCAATTCAACGAATTTGCTTGTTATATTTGACCTGGTGGTTTCAGAGAAGATGTCCATTGAAATAACTGTAGACGACGGGAGACGGACAGGCATCAATCCTAGAAGACAAACAAGAGGGTCATGATGGCCCTGTATCGCTCAACTGAGAACAACCATTCAAGGTTAATGAAGGAATCAAGATCAGTTCACCAGTGAATAAAAATCTGAAATAGATATCTTGAGTTATCATAGTGAACACAGGTCAGGAAATGCAGTGACCTAGTTTTTGATGTAGACAGGTGACAAATATTCAAACCTGACCTAGAAATAATCAACAAAAACATTGTGGCTGAAAATCATGATCACTGACTGTGTTTACTTCCTACAAATTTTTGTTTATTTATTAAATGCAAAATTAGTATTACAATTCTGAAGATACATTCAAAAACTTTACTAAACAAGAAAATCGGTAGACACGACGGATGCTACCCCTCCCCCAATAGTAGCACTATTTCAAATGGGGATATTTTTTAGTATTCTTCTTTGTATAAATTGATTGCTGAATGTGACTAATTCCCCAGCAATACCACGTTGTCAGAGGCAAGAGGGGAAATATCCAGAGAATATAAAGAAGCAAGGTGGAGTTATAGGTCCTGTTTACTACACTTCCTCACAAACTTTTTCTATTACTTTTCTATCAAAATCAATCAGCGTGACCCATCGTTATCATGTAGGCATCGCTTGTGCCAACTTACTTCAAAATTAATTGATTAATCATAAAGTTACAGGGCGGACACAATATATGGACGACCTTTAATAGTGACCTTAACCTTTGAGTTACGCATCTGAGAGTTGTATGCGACACGTGGTCTCAATGTGTGACAAATTATTTCAAAGTTCCTTCTTGCATGACAAAGTTACAGCCCTAAAAAGGAGTGAAGCATCCGATCAACCGACATAGTGATTCCTATAACTAAGGGAAATATTTAATAAACATGACCAGATAGTATTGTGATTCATAAACACTGCACTTCCTACTACTGCATCTACACTTTTATTTTGAATATCAAGCATATATGTTGAACAGTCTTTATGTAATTCTCCAAATAAGCATCTCAAAAATCATTAAGAAACATCTAAAAAATTTGCTAGGTAGAGTTTTATTTTTTTTGATAATGCACCTCCTTTTTTGTCCTCTATCAACCGGTGTAATATCAAGTAAATCCCTTGAATACTTTAGCAGTTATGCTCCAAACAACTTATAGTTATATTACATTTGAAAATGCACTTGTTCTAGTTGTCCTCTATCAACAGGTGTAATATCAACTAAATCCATTGAATACTTTAGTAGTTATGATTCTGACAAGAGGGTCATGATGGCCTTATATCTCCTACCTGAGTACCTCCATTTTAAACAGCAAGGTCCGAGAAGGAATCAAGGTAAGTACAGCCGCTGCTGAAGTTGAAATCTACATGCAAAATTATAAGAATATTTTAAATTTCCTATCTGTAGGTGCTAAAACAAGAAAGTAGGTCAGTAGGTCAATTTCAATGTCACCTAAGGTCAGTGTTAAAATCTGCATGCACAATTATAGGTATTATTCAAATTCCATCATGTAGCTGCAAAAATAAAAAGTAGGTCAAGGTCAATGTCTACTTAGGTCCAGTTGAAAACTACGTGCAAAATAATGAGAATATCTCAAATTTCTATACCTCAGCTTCAAAAACAAGAAAGTAGGTCAGTAGGTCAAGGTAAATATGAGCTAAGGTCAAAGTTTCAAACACATGCAAAATCATAATTAGAGTTTAAATTTCCATACTGTAGCTGCAAAAAACATAAAAGTAGGCCAGGAGGTCAAGGTCATGTAGACTAAAGTCAAAGTTTAAATCTACATGCAAAATAATAAGTACAGTTCAATTTTCAATACCCCACTCCCCTCAAGACAAGGTCAGTTTTGACCCTAAGGAAATAACTTGAACAATATTTGCAAAAGTAAGCTACACAATGCTACATACAAAATATCTCAGGACTACTAGTGCTGACCAGACGATTTTCAAAGATTTTTTGTTTTACAAAATTAAGAACCCTGGGGCGGTGTAAATTTTTTACCCCAGGATTATAATTTGAATAATCTTGGTAAGGGGCTCCAGATGACAATCAATACAAACTATCTTAGCCCTCGGCCTTCCGGTTCCAACCCATTTTGTAATTTTAGAAATATGCTTAGTACAAGCATTTTAACATTAACACATGAACAAATACTATAAAGCCTGAGTTACTGGTCTTTTTATTCACCTGCAGGTTTGTTATAAATTTCTAAAAGACAATATCTTTAGTAACCTCCCTTTAAAGTCTGCTGTTTCTGAGCAGTCTTGAACTGCAACAAAAATCATTTGCACACTGTTTTCTTGGTCTATTGAAAATATACCTTTCACGGACCATGCATCAGAAGGGGATATTACATATTTTCATTCAATGCCTGCCAGCTTTTGTACATTCATTAAATGGTAAATTTGTATTAAAATTTTGAAGATTTATATTGAAATGTTACCAAAAATAAACTTTTTTTTCACCTGCAAAATCGTAAAATTTTCTAAAAGATAATATTTCTTATCACCTCCCTTTAATTTCGGAAAGTTTATTAGGATTTAGACAAATCAATAAACTTTTACAGTTTATATAGAAGGTCACACAAGGAAAGTTTGTGCCAAAGTATTTTCAAAACATGCCAGCAGTTTCAAAGATGGAGATCTTTTTAAGTTTATTATTTAGGAAAGAGAAAATAAACAAATGACCATCTCAGGGTAAATTTTGACCGCATAATTTGAACAATCATCGTAGAGGTCCACTAGACAATGCTAAGTGCAAAACTTTAGAACTCTGGACCATGTAGTTTAGAAAAGAAAATGTTTTTCCAATATAATTCTATAGATACGTCTTTCCTATATCAACTCAAATGACTCCAGGGCATGGCCATTATGAACAATCTTTGTAGAGGACCTCTAGATGATGCTCTATGCAAAATATCTTAGCCCATGGCCTTGTGGTTTCAATAAGAATTGTTTAAGTCTTCCTTAAATAAGTCTTTATGAAATGAATTGATCCCCAGGGAAGGGCTATTAATGACCCCTGGGACATAAATTGAACACTTTTGGTAGAGGTCCTCTAGCTGATGCTCCACGCAAAATAGTCTTAGCTCCATGACTGATTGTTTCGAACAAGAAGATTTTCAATGTTTTCCCTATATACGCCTGTGTAAAATAAATTGACCCCCAGGGCTGGGCCATTTATGACCCAAGGAACACAATTTAAAAACTCTTGGTAGAGGACCTCTAGCTGAACCTGCTTTTTTTTTACAAAATATCTGAGCTCTATGCCTTGTGGGTTCAGACAAAAATATTTTCAAAGTTTTCTACCTTTCTGATACTCGGCAGAGCAACCAAAGTTCTTGGTGGAATTAAATTTTTTGAACAAATTCGGTAGAGCTTCATGCAAGGAACATCACAGAGCAAAGTTTAATCAACTTTGACCTGGTGGTTAAAGGGGACATGTTGATTAAAGAAAAGGTTGACGCCACATCACGATACAGAGTGATCAGAAAAACTCACCTTGAATACGTTGTGTGCAGATGAGCTAAAAAACTGACAAATATCTGAGCGAAAACGGTCCTATTATGACGAATGACTTAACTAAAATATTATATTCCTGTCGTCTGAAGAAATCGTTGAATAAATTTTATCTAGTAAACAAAAACACAACAGTACCATACCTGCAAGTATAACCCAGGCCCATCCTCTGTCTATAGGTATTCCCGTTATATTTTGAGATTCCTTATCATTTTCTTCCTGCCTTTCCATTATTACAATACATTAAACTATATCAATCTACTTATAAATTTCCTTGTTTATTCCTACCTCACGTTGACATTGTTGCGTTAGTGTCCACGGAAAAGACATTCTCCAGGCGTTAAGTCTGCATCGAGGTCATGGCTTACTTTTTGACCACGTGTTTCAGTTCATAGTGAAGACTTCTATATTTATCATGTTACACAAGATTTATATGTAAATACAATCATAAGCCAAAGTTTATAGTGTAGTTAGAGTTAATTATCTGGATTTGATTGATACTGATATAACTGATTACACATTTAAATAATAGTGTGATGCTTGTATGTGTTTAATAACATATACTTACAATTTTTTTATTTTATAGTTTTCTTTTTTTCTAAGAAATAACAACTATAAAAAAATAATTGGACCGGGGAACCGAATATATCGAGAACAATATTTAACTTTGAACATTATCGTGTGATGTCATGACTCATGTAGTTTCTTTACAGTTCAGTTTACAGTCATGTGAGTTCAGCTCAACTAAACCAAGAACAAGTATCACATTTAGATGTAGTGTACATTCACTCAAACATTAAGAAATCTTTATTCAGTTTTATTGTAACGAAGACAATCATTTTTGTCTTGTAATATATGAAAAAAAAGAATGGCGTTTTCTGGTTCTCCATTAAAATCAACTGTTAATGATCAAAGTCACAATTTGTCTGTTACGGTACTGTTTATCCAGATTAGGCGGCGTGTGTTGTCATAATAGTTATTTTATTTAAAAAAATGCCCTGATTTATCAAGCATTACCAAGTCTGGGTTACGAAATATAATTAACCCGTAAATATAAGTCCATGGTACAGAAGCACGTGCGATATAACATTTAGTACTACGATCAGTCATAAGCAATGTCCTCCGTTTGTTTCTTATCAGCTGTTTGCATTAACCTGATAGGCAAAGATATATACGAACACTGAAAATGCAGCATAGAAATCAAATGAATAAATTTGAATGTTTTATTTGCTTTAACTAAATATTCAGATATTGTCATGGACGGCATTTAGATAAGAGAGAAAAGGAACCCTGTCACTATCCACCTGTTCGGAGAAAGATTTAATTGCCACATTTTTTTCTTTAAAGTTGTGCATGAACTTCGCAACAATGAAATTGAAAAAAAAAAGAGAACACTTTATAAATATTTAATCACTTTTATTCATAGATACTTAAGACATTGCTCTCTTCAATTTCTTCCGAATTGATATGTATAAAACAAAGATAAAAGGATAATAGTGACAATGTATGAAATAAAAAAAATGTATAACAATGTTTTTATACATAAATGCTAGTAACCTATGAATAAACTATTAAACTAAAAGCTTATTTCCAGTGGGGGACCCATGGTGTTTTAATACATGTAATAAAGCCTTAAAGCCATGGTTTCAGAAGTAAAAGGGAATTACGTTAAATTTTAAAACGTGGAAAAACTTGATTTACATTTAATTCTGAATACATTTGGACTGAAATTCACTTTTAAACCAAAAAAAAAAACAAGACAAAACTGATTGGAATTAAATTTAATTTTAAACAAAGACAATCGGAACTGGAGCTATTACTTAATGAGATTAATACCGTCGCAATACCGCCTTGTCAGAGGAAAAGGAGGAAACATCAAATAAGAACTAAATAAGCAAGGTAGAGTTATAGGTCTTGTATAACACACTCCCTAAGAAATTTCTATAACAAGACTTTAATACTCGCCAAAGAATTATAATGAAACAAACAATTTTATACCGAAAAATAGAACACATAATTTTATAGAGCAAAATACACCATTCTATGATGATAAATGAAAGTGCATTCGCAGGTGATTTTAATGGTGTAGTGGAACTTTACATGCAATATCATGTATACGAATGATCCATGTTACCATGACAATTAGCTGGTTAGTGTTTCATCAAAAACTGTATGTATGTGACACAATAAACACACACATACACAATGAAAGAGTTTCAGGCTATGGCGAGTCATAGCGCACATCAATAACAAGTCACACACATCTACACCTATTTGTGATCTTGCACTCCAAGTTTCAAATCAACGGTCATAGAAATGCAGGTAGTTCGTGCCACAAGACTTTGCTATGACGGGCCGTAAAACCGAAGAGTTGGCACTGGCATTCATGAAAATATGTCAGGCACATTAACACTTATTTTTAATCTTGCTCACTAAGTTTCAAATCGATAATTCTAGAAATGTTAAAATAGTTAATTGCGTCATAAGATATTGCTATGACTGGCTGTAAAACCGCAGAGCGGATGTTGGCGCAAACAAAAAAAGCGTCATTGACATCTTTTCCTTAATCAAGTTTGTTATACTGCTTATATAGTGGTAATCATTATGAACATATCTTGCGGCTGACCTTTGGACCATTTCAATTTTGTGAGAGAGGTATTTCTACCAAGGGTGCCATATGATTAAGCAGTATTCGATCTGGGGTCGTACATATGTTTTTTATGCTGCTTCATAGAGCTGTTTGTTGTATGTTCTGGCATTTGGTCTGATGAATCTCATGCCGTTTTTGCTTTGTGTGTGATGTTGTTTATGTGGGATGACCAGTTCAGGTTACTACTTATAGTAACCCTAAGTATTTTGCATTTTCTATGGATTTCAGAACAGTGCTGTTTAAGGTGTAAGGGGGGATGACCAGTTTCTTTTTCCTGTGTATTCTGAGAACTTCACACTTATCAGGGCTGAACTCCATTGACCATTCCTTTTCCCATACTTTGAGGTTGTGCAAATCATTTCATAAACTTTGTGCTGATGCTTGTGATTTAATTGTTAGGTAGACAATGGTGTCGTCCGCAAGCAGACGTACCCGGCTCCTGACACTTCCTGGTAGGTCATTGATATATGCCAGAAAGAGACACGGACCTAGGACCGATCCTTGGGGGATACCAGAAAGCACAGGGAGCCTATCACAGACGTTGTTTTCGACTAAGACCTGTTGTGATTTGTTTTCGAGAAAGTTTTTATCCATGAAGTGATGTGTGAGTGAACTCTCGTGTGTTTCAGCTTGTTTACGAGTTTGTGGTGGTCTACTTTGTCGAATCCTTTACTGAAGTCCATGACGATGACATCAGTTTGTTGACCTTGATCTAGATTGTCAGCTGTTTCTTGTGTCGTGGATGAGCTTTGACTTTCACCATTTTTTGTATGATGGTGTGATGATGGCATGTTTCCAATCTTTGTGAATAGTACCTGTGTCTAGTGATCTTTGGAATATGATTCTGAGAATAGGTGCTATATCTGTATGTAGTTCTTTGAGTAACCTAGATGAGATCTCATCTAGACCTTGGGCTTTGTGTAGGTTTAATCCTGTCAATAACTTATCAACTCCATTGTTGGGTGACCAAGTGATGACATTGAAATCTTGGCTATCTGTTTAAGGCTGAGCGGTGAAGGTTTTGAAAAGACTGATTCAAATAGTTTATTTAATATGTTGGCCTTTGACACTGGGACATTGTGAGTAGGCTATGTCCATCAATGCTGAGTGGCGCAATTCCTGTGTTTTCATTTTTGTCGAGCCCGCTTGCGGATAGCTCGACATAGTTGTCACATTTGGTACCGCAGTTCGGTGTATGTACGTGCGTGCGTGCGTCCAGATTGCCTTCTCCGGGCCATAACTTCTCTGTGCATGGAAGGATTTTGAAATACCTTGGCACATTTGTTCCCCTTGGTGAGACGGTGTGTCGAGTGCAAGACCAAAGTTCCCAACTCAAAGGTCAAGGTCACAGTGTCAGGTCAAAGGTTCAAAATTTTGATGATAGACCTTGTCTGGGCCATAACTTCTGCCTTCATGGAAGGATTTTAAAATACCTTTGCACATTGAGATTGTGTGTGGCGTGCAAGACCCAGATTCCTAGCTCAGAGGTCAAGGTCACAGTGACAGCTCAAAGGTCCAAAATGTTGATGATATGCCTTGTTTGGGCCATTTCTTCTCCATGCATGGAAGAATTTGAAAATACCGTGATACATTTGTTATGCTCCCTGAAAGAGACATCATATAGGCCTGCCTTGTCCTTTCATCATCATCTTCCCATAGTTCCCTTGGCGGGCTCGACATGCTGTCCATAGGCACTCTAGTTTTGTGTTTATGTCTATTTTGTTTTATTAATTTTATAAAAAATATTTTGATGATTGACTCTATGTATGAGCAGTAGGCATTTCTTATTTGTGATTGTTTTTGTTGTTGTTTTTTTGCACTGTTACCGCAACACCCCCTCAACTTGGTGTTGTCTAGATGGTCTACAGAATCACGTTTTTTCCTTTTGACAGCGTGTTTGTCTAACTCATCGCACCGGTTACGTCACGCTTTGTTAAACACTGTACTGATCAGGGGAAGTCACCGCTGCGGGGAGTTTGCTAAATTGTCTTATGCGGATGAATTTGGACGTTTTCCTTGACATTGTACTGTATCGAAGGGCGCCAAGCCAGATAAAGACTTCATTTTTCATTCTTATTTGTCTACGATTCAATGTTTATTAGAGTGAAAATGTAATTTCCATTGTTAAGCAACAACTTGAGTAGGAAGCAACGGAATTCATCATATGTAAGTGGTCCAAAATGTAATACATTCAGGTCCAGTCATGTCGTATTTTTAGGTGGGTGGGGTAGTTAAAATAATCGAACTTACACAGATTTTGGTAATGTTTTGACACAGGTACGATCCATTACCGTTTAATATCATAAGCACAGGGTTCTTGCTAGGATCTGTGATGAAGGGGACACATTTCCCCGTGTCATAAATTTATGGGGACACTCAAAAATTAGGTGACTGTAAGATTTCTTTTAACTTTAAATGTGTAACTAGATCATCTATTGAATATTATTCTCATCTTGGTCAGTCACCAGTGACAATTTACTTGAGACCAATTTCTCAGGACATTCGCTAGTTCATCTTTGAGTGGATGAGGAATCAATTTACGATGTTATTGAAAAAGGGTTTTCTGTGAGGATTTAACAGATTTGGGCTAAAGTTTGACCAAATCAGTTATTCGGATGATCGAAGACATAATTCTTTTGACCTGACTATGGTTTGCTGGGGCCTGTTTCTGCAGATTCATTACTAGCCTTTTGTGAGTGTGAGGTTTCAGGCACTTTGTCAGTATTACTATCATTATTTTTCATTTCTTTATGGGTAGTTGTCTCAGAGTTGGAGAAGCTCAAAATTGTTCTACATGACGCTGATTGTGAAGCCATGATTACCAGAACCAGAGAAGCTCTTCATGTTGCGAGAACTTATATGATAAGGAAAAGGACGCCAATCAAATTAACAATAGATATCAACCACTGTGTGGTTCTCATGTGATAGGGTATTTGTCCACACAAAATTTCATTCTATGTGTTAATTACAGTTTTAATTAGTCCTGGGCTATCTGTAGATCAGCAAAGTTCTTAACCATCCAGTTCAAGAATATGTGCATACATGCCGTATAGGGTTGGATCATTATTTGCCGGGTTTCGGACATCACAACAGGATAAAAATGAAAACCAGAAATTTTTTTTTGACATCATACATTGTACTTTATTCAACATAGTGAAACAACAATCAGTTGCATGAAACAACTTTATGTATAATTAAGAGTTTACATTTCCAGTGTGTTATATAATCTAATGATTTTGCTTTTTATTTCTAATTTCAGAATTGAAATACTTATTTTACTCTACAAAATAAATTTCGATATCTACAGAAGTTTCAATAGTCAAAAATTAGAAAATTAACATACATGAATTACCTCCCTTTAATTTCTACATGAGAGCTCATTCAGATACACTTATTTATAACACATTTATATAAGTTTTTCTTTAGGTTAAGAAATATACTCATACCATATTCAAATACATTCTTTAAGATGGATGTATCTTAATATCCATTCATAAATCATAAACTGATAATTTGCCTGGGATGACTTGATTCTTATATGCAAAATTATTCCTCATACAAAATTATTTGAATTTTAATGAAACAAGAATAATTACTTACCTTTGATCTGGATACAAAGCAAAACAAAACAAACAAAAGCAACAATTTTATTTCTTTCAGCTGGCAGTACATAATCTTTAATGAACTAGTACATTTAAAGTATCAGATAATCATATTTAATAATCCTGACCTGTCATCTTGTTGCAAACATCAATTACGTCAATCAGGCCCTAAGTATTACCCTGACCAGATGTTACTGACAATTAACACTAAGGCGCGTAAGAAAAAGCCGACTTTCGTCACATAATCAACCAATTATCGATCTCGCATGTCAATGTTTTGACTTGGTATATTCAAACTTGGACTTAAGTGAATTTTATGGATTTTTTTCTTTCAAGACAAAATGTTGATTTATCGGGAGATTTGGGTGCTTAACCAAGGTGCCGGGGTAAGGGTCTAAATATAGGGAGAACCCGGCGAGTAATAGGAGAAAGGCATGTATGGATATGTGTATCTCTAAGATGTGGCAGAGGTATAACACACTTGTCTATAAGGTATTTTTTATCTCGACATGGTTTAAAGTGTTTCCTTTGTGATTTAGGGTACAAGTGTTCAATTCCAGCTCAGGACAAGTGGAGTTTTACAGGTTACATTTGACACCCAATATAAATATCTCAGATTCGGATAGATAAGTGACCTTTTATGTGAGTTACTGATGAAAAACACCAAACGTGAACTCTTCCCATTTTGGCGGTAGACTACCGATTTTGGGCAATCAAAATCCCCCTCCCGCTTGGGGCTAACATTCTACCAATTTTTTTTCTAACATAAAAAAAAATACAAATACCTGAGTGATATTGATGAATGTAAACAATATTTTGACCGGTTTACCGATAACACTACATGTACCATGCTGCTATATTGGAAAATGAGACCCAGTCTAATTATACCTTGACTTTAGTATTGGAAAGTTATATTGTTTGTTTATTGTCAGTTTGACACTTTACGTGCTTGCAATAATGAAGTTGTTAATTGCCACGCAGATAAGGCACACATCAAAGACACAAAGGAGACTAAAACTAGTAATTTACTGTACTTCCATTGCCACAAAGCAACGCAGACCTTGAAAGTTTGTACTCTATGGTTTATAGTAACGCCCATGGCGGGCGGGCTCCAGTTTTGTCTAGAGCACATCTTCTACATGCATGGAGGGATTTTAATATCACTTGATAAAAATGTTCACCATCATGAAACTTAATGAACCAGGTCTCTAGGTCAAAGGTCAAGTTCACACTTAGAGGTCAGGTGAAAAGGTTTGTCCAGAGCAAAACTTCTACATGCATTGAGAGATTTTAATATAGCTTGGCACAAATATTCACTATTGTGAGGCGGAGTGTCACAATCAAAGTTCAGGTCCCTATGGCCAAGGTCAAGGTCACACATAGAGGTCAAAGGTCAAATAAAAATGTGAAAATGTGTGTACATTTACAGACCACTTTGTCAGCATGAACTGAGTGGTTTTATCACATATGCTTACCATCATGAGAATGAGCATTACATGCAGAAATCCAGTTCCATATATGCAAGGTCAAGGTCATTAGAGATGACGAAATGTCCAGATTTTGTCCAGAGCATATCTTCTACTTGCATGGAGGAGTGATGGTCAAGAGATTAGAACGTCGGACTCCTGATCCGGAGGTTGTTGGTTCGGATCCCACCAGAGGTGAGAGTCTTCCACAGTCCTCACTTTCGGCGCGAGTACTGGTTTGAAACCCAGGAAGCAGTTGCAAGAAATTGCCTGCCTAGTATAGTCAGTATTGACTGTTGGCAGTAATAAGTTGAACTGGAACTGGAAGGATTTTAATATTACTTGATACAAATGTTCACCATCATGAGACGTCGTGTTGTGCACATGAACCAGGCCTCTAGGTCAAAGGTCAAGTTCACACTTGACGCATAGAAGTCAAAGGTCAGATAAAAGTATTCAGATGTGTGTACGACCATTTTGTCATCATGAATAAATTGTTCGACATCACGAGACTGAGTGTTAGAAGCATAATCCAGGTCCATAATTTTAGCTTGTCTGTTTTTGAAGAAAAAGTCGGGCTATTATGGTCACTAGGTTGTCTTCGTGCAAAAACTTTAATGTAGCTGATAATTCTTAAACATAAGGCTAAAAGTTTTAGTGTTGCCTGTCGACTATAGTTAGGGGACACATAGGTGTTACTTGCGGTGTCTGCATCTGTGTCGATGGCGGTGGCCCATTTTGCTTGTCCGGAGTATAACTCTAAAAGTACTGGAGGTATCAACTTGAAACTTCATAGGTGAATAGATCTAATTATGGAGAGGTGCAGTGCCAAAAGAACCATAACTCTCTTTCACATAATTTTTGGCTTATTGCCCTTTGTAAATTTTATACGCCCATTGAAGACCTGACATATAATGGGATCATCCTTTGCAGGCGGGCGGTCAATCTGCGTCCTGATGTTTATCCAGAGCATAACTCCTACACTATTAAAACTATTGACTTGAAACTTCATAGGTGGATAGATCTCATTAAAGAGAATTGCAGTGCAGAAAAACCATTACTCTGCACTACTTGGTTTTGGAGTTATTCCCCTTTGCTTAATTTTCTTGTCCAGAGCATAACTCCAACACTGTCAAAGCTATTGACTTGAAACTTCTTAGGTGGATAGATCTCATTGAGGTAAAGTGCATTGCACAAGAAACATCACTATGCACTTCATGATTTTGGAGTTATTCCCCATTGTTTCATTTTCTTGTCTGGAGCATAACTCCAACATTATCAAAGCTATTGACTTGAAATTTTTTCTAATGCATAACACTGCTTGAGTTCTTCCATGTTTGTTTATATTTTTAGCTCACCTGAGCACTGCTCAGGGTGAGCTTTTGAGATCTTTGATTGTCTGGCGTGCATCGTGTGTCTTCAACAATTTGACTTGAACGACATCTCCTCCTTAACCGTTAAGCCAACATTGACAAAACATGCCTGGGATATTCCTTGCATGAAGCTCTATCAAAGTTGTTCAAAGAATTCAATTCCATCAAGAACTCTGGTTGCTGTGGCAAGTGAAAGGAAAAACTTTGAAAATCTTCTTGACTGAAACCTCAAGGCCCTGAGCCATAAGATTTGGTGTGTAGCATTGTCTAGTGGACCTCTACCAAGTTTGTTCAAATTCTGCCCCTGGGGTCAAATTTGGCCCCACCCTGGGGGTCAATTCATTTTGCATAGGCTTATATAGCGAAACTTTAAAAATCTTCTTCTCTGAAACCACAAGGCCCTGAGCCTTAAGATTTGGTGTGTAGCATTGTCTAGTAGACTTCTACCAAGTTTGTTCAAATTTGGCCCCACCCCAGGTTCATTGGTTTTACATACATGTAGGCTTATAAAGGAAAAACTTTGAAAATCTTCTTGACTGAAACCACAAGGCCCTGAGCCTTAAGATTAGGTATGTAGCATTGTCTTGTGGACATCTACCAAGATTGTTCAAGTTCTGCCCCTGGGGTCAAATTTGGCCCCACCCTGGGGTCGGTTGATTTTATATAGGCTTATATAGGGAAAACTTTGAAAATCTTCTTGTCTGAAACGACAAGGGCCTGAGCCTTAAGATTTGGTATGTAGCATTGTCTAGTGGACCTCTACCAAGTTTGTTCAAATTGTACCACTGGGGTCAAATCGGGCCCCACCCTGGGGTCATTGGTTTTACATAGGCTTATATAGGGAAAACTTTGAAAATCTTCTTGTCTGAAACTACATGGCCCTGAGCTTTTAGATTTGGTATGTAGCATTGACTATTGGACCTCTACCAAATTTGTTTAAATTATGCCCCTAGGGTCAAATTTGGCCCTGCCCTGGGAGTCAGTTGATGTTACCTAGTCTTATATAGGCAAAACTTAAAAAAACCTCTTGTCTGAAACCACAGAGCCTAGAACTTAGATATTTTAAATGGAACATCAGTTAGAGGTCATCTGCCAAGTTTATTCAAATTACGATTGAGGGTATTTGTAGAAAAGAAACAGCCGATTCTGAATAGATTTACACACCTACATGACATCTTGTTAATGAACTTTAATTGCTGCAATTAATATATTTTCAAGTCTTCAATCGGTGCCGCGCTTGCGTTAATCCACTCGCAAATTAATTACACGCAAAATTTGTGTATTTTTGCGGCAAATAAATTACAAATGATAATCAAACTTCGAAAAGTTAATAGATCTAATTTAAACAGCCAAAATTTGAACAAATCTGCTCTAATTCCGATGCATTTGGGTACGAACGCTTCTATTTGTTTATGCAAAAAAGACAATTCAAAGCAGTTGCTTCCTGAAAAAGCTGATCATATTTTCAGAAAATGAATCGGTCAACACGTGTTTAACTGCTTTCGACATCTGTATCGTCTAGGTGCTTGGCAAAAATTATTGATCGATTTTGCTATATAATAACAAGCGTTTTTAAAAAAGTACACAATAAACCTACACTGCAGATGTATTTGAAATTTGGTTTTAATTTGACCAACTGAAGTTGGCCACAAAATACATGTAAGTTAAATAATTATGAGTACAGTGTAAAAAGAAAACCACGTACATGTACTGTACGCACAGCATGTTTAAATGCAGTAATCTCCAAGTCAAAAAAATCGTTGGGACGCACAGCATTCTGTCACCGCGACACGCGGTGATCATACCCCTTGGCAGTAGTGGCGGTGGTCATTTTAGCGGACACCCAAAATTTCCGGTGTTCAGTCCACCGCGACTGGCCACCCAGAGACTATACTGCCCCCTGCGACAATGTAAACAATGTCAAAGTCTGCGCTGCGTGTACTGTAGGTGAATAAATCTCACTGAAGAAAGGTGCAGTGCCCAAGAACATTAACTCTCTTTCGCATAATTAGCTCACCTGAGCACAAAGTGCTCAGGGTGAGCTTTTCTGATCGGTCTTTGTCCGTCGTCCGTCCGTCCGTCGTCAACTTTTCATTCAGACGACATCTCCTCTGAAACCAATGGGGCAAATTTAATGAAACTTGCCTGGGATGTTCCTTGCATGAAGCTCTACCAAGATTGTTCAAATAGTTCTGGTCCATTGCATTTCTGGTTCACTGGAGCTAAAAATAGATTTTATAAGTTGGATCTTTAAAAATCTTCTTCTCCGAAACCACAAGGCCTAGAGCTTTGATATTTGGTATGAAGCATCATCTAGTGGACCTCTACCAAGTTTGTTCAAATTATGTCCCTGGGGACAAAACTGACCCCACTCCAGGGGTCAGTTGATTTTACATAGAGTTATATAGGGAAGAATTGAAAATCTTCTTGTCAGAAACCACAAGGCCTAGAGTTAAGATATTTGGTATGTAGCATTGTCTTGTGGACCTCTACCAAGTTTGTTCAAATCATGGCCTCTGGGTGAAAAATGGCCCCGCCCCGGGGGTCACTTGTTTTACATAGAGTTATATAGGAAAATCTTAAAAAATCTTCTTGTCAGAAACCGTAAGTTATAGAGCTTAGATATTTGGTGTGTAGCATTGTCTAGTGGACCTCTACCAAGTTTGTTCAAATCCTGTCCTCTGGGTCAAAAATGGCCCCGCCCCGGGGTCACCTGTTTTACAAAGAGTTATATAGGAAAATCTTAAAACAATCTTCTTATCAGAAACCGTAAGTTATAGAGCTTAGATATTTGGTGTGTAGCATTGTCTAGTGGACCTCTACCAAGTTTGTTCAAATCCTGGCCTCTGGGTCAAAAATGGCCCCGCCCCAGGGGCCACTAGTTTTACATAGAGTTATATAAGAAAATCTAAAAAAATCTTCTTGTCAGAAACCGTAAGTTATAGAGGTTAGATATTTGGTGTGTAGCATTGTCTAGTGGACCTCTACCAAGTTTGTTAGAAAAATGTCCCTGGGGTCACTATTGGCCCCGCCCAAGGGGTCACAAGTTTTAAATAACAATATAGAAGAAAATCTTTAAAAATCTTCTTGTCTGAAACCACAAGACCTAGAATTTTAAAATTTGGCATGAAGCAAGCTTTATCAAGCTTTTTCAAATTTTTGGATTAGGTTAAAGGTCACGGAGGCTAAAAGTAGATTTATCTACTGTACCTCATAGAGCCTTCATTTATAGACCAATATCTTTGATATTCAGTATAGAGGTTCCTTGCATGGACCTCTACCCATGGGTAGGGTTTGAGGTCACTGGGTCAAGGTCAAGGTCACCATAGCTTATAATAGATATTTCTACTTTCTGTCATAGAGCCTTTATTTATTGACTGAAATTTTACATATTTGGTTTGTAGGCACTTAAATATTTTCAATTAAAAAATGAAATACTGCTTACCAGCAAACCTACAGCCAAAGTACTCAGGTGAGCGATCCAGGGCCATCATGGCCCTCTTTTTTAGTTATTGTCGAGCGCTCTTGTGGATAGCTCGACATATTCGTCATATTCGGTACCGCAGTTTGGTGTATGTGCATGCATCCGTGCATCCAGATTGCCTTCTCTGGGCTATAACTTATCTGTGCATGGCCAGCTCAAAGGTCAAGGTCACAGTGCCAGGTCAAAGGTCCAATATTTTGATGATAGACCTTGACGGGGCCATAACATCTCCTTGCATTGAAGGAATTTAAAATACCTTGGCACATTTGTTCATCTTGGTAAGATGGTGTGTTGCTTGCAGGACCCAAATTCCTAGCTCAGAGTTCAAGGTCACAGTGACAGCTCAAAGGTCCAAAATGTTGATGATAGACCTTGTTTGGGCCATTACTTCTGCAGGCATGGAAGAATTTGAAAATACAGTGATACATTTGTTATGCTCCCTGAAAGAGACATCATATAGGCCTGCCTTCATCTTTCCATCATCATCTTCCCAGAGTTTCCATTATACTGTACTATGTCCCTCTAGCCCAGGCCCTTTCCCTCCAGCACCGAGCCCTTTTCAAGGTCTAGATACAACACTCACTCTGACCAATACACAAATGGACACACACTGAGCCCTCATTGAATTGATGTGACAGATATCATACATGTACTTTCAAGAAGAAAAGGAAAAGACAAGTTATAATTAAAATCCTAATAAGGTTCAAGTACAATGTATGTTCACAGTGTTGATGAAAATTTAATATTTTGATAAAAGCTAATTTTGGTGTTCCTACATAAAGTCCCAAATAGTTACCTTTAAGAAATGGAAATATTCTCAAATTCCAAACAATCTATGAAGTTTTGGGATAATGTAGAAGAACATAAATAATACACAGATTCCCCAGGTCTGATCCCCCACTTAAGCTTCGATGAAAGATCAAACAAGAATATTTCTTTGAAAAAAGTTTACATTTGAATTTTCTTCTGTTTATTTTCAGGTGAAAATGATGTTTAATTGTTAGAGAGAATAGTTACCCAGACAGATTAAGATGACACTGAAACCAGTTTTAAAGTTAAAGGTGGATGAACTGTTTCTTAGATGGATCAGTGAGTCTGACACACAGATAATGCTGCGAGAAAACCTGCGGCAGTTGCTGCATGGTGAACCTCTCACTTCTACCTACCCAGGTGCCTCGGGAACTAAGGGAGGTAATAAAGCCCAGTCTCCAAGAGTTAGACCAGGGTCACCTCCCATGTCTTCAAGTAAATTACCTAGTCCAAGAAGTCCAAGACGGCCTCTAACAACAAAAAACAATCACAGAGGTGTGAATGGCAATTCAAAGGTAAGAATCCTGACTTGTTTGCAATAGTACAATACTTAAAAGAACAAGAGTGTCAGAATTATTTGCATACATTGAAGTTGTATTAATGTTCAAAATGACCAAAGAGTGTGACAGTGAAGATAAGAACTAAAAGTACAGTGAACATTCAGAGGTCATGTAAATAAGAAGTGACAAAGTCCTATCACTTTTAAGAGATACATGAAAGAAAACAGTACAGTTGTAAATGTGATTTAGGACTAAGGCCAGTCATAAAAGATTTTACAACTTAACCCCATCATGGCCATGGGAGTTAAAAATATTTCTTGATGAATATATTAATTTTTTGCTTCATCAACAATTTGACCTGAACAACTTCTCCCCCTAAACCGCTAAACTTTGACAAAACATGCCTGGGATATTCCTTGTATGAAGCTCCACCAAAGCTGTTTCATCAAGAACTGTGGTTGCTATGGCAACAGTAAGGAAAAACTTTGAAAATCTTCTTGTCTGAAACCACAAGGCCCTGAGCCTTAAGATTTGGTATGTAGCATTGTCCAGTGGACCTCTACCAAATTTGTTCAAATTACACCCCTGAGCAGGGATTTCATTAAGTTTTTGAGTTGGAGGGAATATATGTAAAGTAGGCGGGGGATTTGCTGCCTGTTTGTTATAAAACAAGCCTGATTTTAAGAAAAGTAGCCATGTGAAGATCTCAAAATAGCAGGGGAAAATACCCGCCTTCCGCCTCTTAATGAAACCCTTGCCTGAGGTCAAATTTGGCCCCCCCTTGGGTGGGGGGTCAATTGATTTTACCTAGGCTTACATAGAGAAAATTTTGAAAATCTTCTTGTGTGAAACCACAAGGCCCTGAGCCTTAAGATTTGGTAAGTAGCATTGCCTTGTGGACCTCTACCAAGTTTATTCAAATTATACCCCTGGGGTCGAATTTGGCCCAGCCCTTGGGGTCAGTTGATTTTACATAGGCTTATATAGGGAAAACTTTTAAAATCTATTTGTCTGAAATCACAAGGCCCTGAGCTTTAGGATTTGGTAAGTAGCATTGTCTAGTGGACATCTACCAAGTTTGGTGAAATTACATCACTGGGGTCAGTTTGTCCCTGCCCTTGGTGTAAATATTGATTTTACATAGGCGTATCTATAGGGAAAACTTTGAAAATCTTTTTGTCTGAAACCACAAAGCCTAGAACTTATATATTTCTAATGGAGCATCAGCTAGAGGTCATCTACCAAGCAGACCCAAAGCCAAAGAATTCAGGTGAGCAATCTAGGGCCATCATGGCCCTCTTGTAATAAGTTGGTCAAGTGTTTGCCAGGCAATGAACTGAGTGCAAAGTGCAAGTGGTGAAATGGGAATTGTTTTGAAAGGGACATAATTCACAGAAATAGAAATTAAAAACAAATTGAGTAGTCTCCCTGTAGTAATAAAAAGGATGTAAGAAGTCTGAAGGCAAAGTAAATGATGGATTGCTGCTGTTTTTAATGATAATGATGATGATGATGATCGTTCAAAACATCTGTCTTTCCTGTGGCACAGACTTGTGTTTATAGTTAATCAAAAATTTATTTCTGGAGCACTGTCAGAAAAAAGTTTATGTGACAGTTTTCATCATATCGTCTGTTAAAAAAACAAATAGAGAGAATTCTTGTGCGAAAGGTAACCCACCTGTGTGTTGCAATTTTGTTTTGAATGTTACATGATTCAAACATTTCTCAGGCTTTTTTGTTTAAAGACTTACCAACAATTTTACAAGCAGTATTAAAAAAAAGGATTGTCTCCTGTGAACTTGAATGGGAAAGCTTTAGTTCTATCTTAAATAGTTTGTTTGACTGTCAACAACAAAATTGTCAAAGAACTGTCATCATGATTATATAGCAGTAAATCAGTTGGTTAGATATCATAAAATGAAATACAGCTGACAGGAAAGATGATGGGGATCATTTCACTTGAGTCTGATCAGTTGCCAATGCAATTTATTCTACACTTGCTGTAAGGTGTTCTTCTGCCAAGTTTTTCTTGTTTTAGGGAAGATGGCTTGGCAAGAAAACTAGATTACATACAGTGAACATTATTGAAATAGGTAGAAAAATGAATTGAAAGATTTTATTTTATTTGCATACATGTATAATAGTATGCTGTCTGAGTCAAGAGATATGGTAAAATGCCATTAAGAAAACAGTAGAGAGGAAATCTGTACATGTAAGCAGGTGTAATTGTGTTGCCTTTACATATATACTGCTAAGTTATTAAACAAACCACCTGCTATATGTTGGGCTGTCATATTTATGATATTTCTCAGGTTAAAGTTGACATGTCCATAAATTTATCATTTCATTTATGCATCAGTAACCGATTAACAATGTCAATACACTATGCACATCACACTTTATTTCATTCTTTGTTTACCCATCGTGGATTAGTGATATTTGTTTTGACTAGAGTGTATAATTATGTGCATTTTCTTTTCTTATCACTATTATTTTGTGTGTGTGACATTTTGTTGGCAAAAAAGATAACGAGAACAACTCAAATTTCTAAGGGTTTTATCAGAATTTTGCTGTGCTAGTGAAGTATTGTAGAATTTTTAGTACAAAACTCATGGTTATATGTATCTAGTGCAAAGATGTTGTATCTAAAAAAGATCAAGTTTGGTGTAGTTTGTAATCGAATGTCCATTAAATTTTAAGAAATTTTGATGGTTTAATGTTAACTTATTTAAACGTTTGTCATGTCCTCTATATTGAACTGACAAATGCCGAGAGGGTAATTTCACAATAATTTTAGCCTTTTATAAATGTGAAATAAATCACTGCATCTGCCTTTTTGAAAATATTAAGTCAACTTTTAATTGTATGAGGAAATTCTGTTTCTGAATAAATAAAATAAAATCTGTTTTATAAGTGCTTCCTGCTTTTCTTAAGGAGCTGTACTTTTGTGAAGTTAACCCTATAATAATATTGAGAGGTCCTGTGATTTATCATGTAAATAATGTTAGGTTTATATTTTGATGTGGGTTTTTGGAAAATTTTGAAGAGTTTTGTGAAGTTTGTCAGTGATGGAAATTACAGATTCAGATTTTCCTTTTTTGTATGAATTTTTTTTTAAGGGTTACAAGATGGTTTTGAAAGTTTTCAAGAAAATTCTGTGAAGTTGACTCTTAATCAAATTAGCAGAAAGCGTACTATTGGAGTTACCCAGGCAGAAAGAGGGAATCTAATTAGCCGTTCTGTGTTAACTTACCTAGAAAATTTGGCTGTGCTGTATATATTCCCATCTTGAAGTAGAAAAAAACACTCAGTGAATCTGACCATTGTAGCTCTTCAGTGTTAGAGCTACATTTCATCCTAGGGTTTTGATTTAGGTTCATTTACATTATGGTAATCATTTTAGTGCTTTATAATATAATAGGATTTTCTAAAGTAATAGACATTGACATGACTTGGCAGCAGAGCATGTGCAAAATGAAGTGTAGATTTTAAACATTGGAGACAAGTAAGAGGCTAAATAGAACAAGAAATATCTTCAAAAAAGTGATCAGCTTAGATACTGTACAACATTAATCTAGTGGTAGGATAGTACGTCATCACGCACCTGTTTAATGCTCTCCCGCAGACATTTTTTTTTCAACAATGCATTGAAAGGTAAAATGTTTTTTTTCAATAAGAAATCTGTGGAGCTGCAAAAAATCATGTTGTGCACCGAAGACTGGCTGGTATACTTTGTATTTACATAAAGAATTTTTATAATGTCAAATTCTAGTTAGGCCTTAAAACGAGTGAAAATTTTGTTTTTGAATGCATGGTGAAAAAAACTTTCACCCGTTGTCAGGCTTAAACTAGAATTTTACATTATAAAAATTCTTTACGTAAATACAAAGCGCAGTTCAGCTGTACCTTCATTTACATGTCATCCTGCTCTCACAGTTCAGCTGTACCTTCATTTACAAGTCATTCTGCTCTCACAGTTCAGCTGTACCTTCATTTACATGTTGTTCCTTTTCAAAGTTCAGCTGTATCTTGATTTACATGTTGTCCTGCTCTCACAGTTCAGCTGTACCTTCATTTTCTTGTCGTCCTGCTCTCACAGTACAGCTGTACCTTCATTTACAAGTCATTCTGCTCTCACAGTTCAGCTGTACCTTCATTTACATGTTGTTCCTTTTCAAAGTTCAGCTGTATCTTGATTTACATGTTGTCCTGCTCTCACAGTACAGCTGAACCTTCATTTACATGTTTTCCTGCTCTCACAGTTCAGCTGTACCTTGATTTACATGTCCTCCTGCTCTCACAGTACAGCTGTACCTTCATTTACTTGTTGTCCTGCTCTCACAGTTCAGCTGTACCTTCATTTACTTGTCGTCCTGCTCTCACAGTTCAGCTGTACCTTCATTTACTTGTTGTCCTGCTCTCACAGTTCAGCTGTACCTTCATTTACTTGTTTTCCTGCTCTCACAGTTCAGCTGTACCTTCATTTACTTGTCCTCCTGCTCTCACAGTACAGCTGTACCTTCATTTACTTGTTGTCCTGCTCTCACAGTTCAGCTGTACCTTCATTTACTTGTCCTCCTGCTCTCACAGTACAGCTGTACCTTCATTTACTTGTTGTCCTGCTCTCACATTTCAGCTGTACCTTCATTTACTTGTTGTCCTGCTCTCACAGTACAGCTGTACCTTCATTTACATGTTTTCCTGCTCTCACAGTTCAGCTGTACCTTCATTTACTTGTCCTCCTGCTCTCACAGTACAGCTGTACCTTCATTTACTTGTTGTCCTGCTCTCACATTTCAGCTGTACCTTCATTTACTTGTTGTCCTGCTCTCACAGTACAGCTGAACCTTCATTTACATGTTTTCCTGCTCTCACAGTTCAGCTGTACCTTGATTTACATGTCCTCCTGCTCTCACAGTTCAGCTGTACCTTCATTTACTTGTTGTCCTGCTCTCACAGTTCAGCTGTACCTTCATTTACTTGTTGTCCTGCTCTCACAGTTCAGCTGTACCTTCATTTACTTGTTGTCCTGCTCTCACAGTTCAGCTGTACCTTCATTTACACATCATTCTGCTCTCACAGTTCAGCTGTACCTTCATTTTCTTGTCGTCCTGCTCTCACAGTTCAGCTGTTCCTTCATTCACATGTCGTCCTGCTCTCACAGTACAGCTTTACCTTGATTTACATGGTGTCTTGCTCCCACAGTTCAGCTGTCCCTTCATTTACATGTTGTCCTGCTCTCACAGTTCAGCTGTACCTTCATTTACATGTTGTCCTTTTTCACAGTTCAGCTGTATCTTGATTTTGGTGTTGTCCTGCTATCACAGTTCAGCTGTACCTTCATTTACTTGTCGTCCTGCTCTCACAGTTCAGCTGTACCTTCCTTAACTTATCGCCCTGTTCTCACTGTTCAGCTGTACCTTCATCAGGCTTGGCTGAAATACTTGTATCGTAAAAGTCAATTCCTTGACTTTCAAACTAGGAAACTTTTAGTCATGTCCCTAATTCAGTGCATTTCGAGTATGTTTGTTTTTTTCGTTATATCAGTTTGACTCAATACTGGAAGAACAGGCTTCAGACAACTCAGAATAGATAAGCCCAGATTGTATTAAACCTGGATAGAAGGGCTCATATTGGATCTCGGGAATTGAACACTCTTAGCTGGTTATCGGTACCCAAAAGAGTTGCTCAGATCACTCTCTCTCTTAAGACTGGTGTAGCTTCTCATTATCTCAAAGAGCATTTTGTACCACTAGAGTCTCTTCACTTCCTACCAGATGCAGCTTTTAAGGACACAGGGCATTTTAGTTTGCCAAAGGTAGGCAGTTTTGGAAGGAAGTCCTTTGCCTATAATTGTGCATCATTATGGAATGGTCTTCCTCAGGATCTCAAAGATATTGAATCCCAATGCCATCAACATCCATTTTATGGCTCCTTAGCTTTTCTTTTTATTTTGCTTAAATATCTTAAAGCGACTGACTCACAGATGGGCCGACGATGAAAAAAAAAAGAAAGTGTTCTTACATCTTGAAATTCTTGCTGCAGTTGTGAAGAACATATTTAAACTAAGTTACTGATTCATTTTTTGATACAGAAAAACATCAAAATATAAAGTTTTACACACTTTTATTGGTAAAAAATTTACCTCGTTAGTCACGGGGTAGATACTTTAGTCATAAGATTAATTTTGACGCATCCTTACAGGTGGGGGCTGTGGCTCAGTGGTCTAGATCGTCGCTCTACATTTTACTGACCGAAAGGTCGTGGGTTCGAATCCTGGTTAAGTCAAAACTTTTTTTTCAGTTTTCATGGTGTATAGAAGCATAAAATTATGTTTTTTCTATAGTATATTAAAGTGTCTAAAATTTTAAAGAAAACATTTTTCAGCAAAATTCTGTGAGTCAGTCGCTTTAATGAACTGATACATTGTGATATTTAGTTTTAATCTAATAGTTTGGAAAATTTTGTTAATTATAATTTGTCCAGTATGGCTGAATGCCTCTTAATACCGTATATTTCCGGCCATAAGACGAGATTTTTTGAACCAAAATATTCACTTTGAAGTTGGGGGTCGACTTATAGCTGAGGCATCAAATGCAACCCTTATTTTTTTTCCATTTCCCGGTCAATAACGGTGCTTTACACATGCCTCGCGTGGAATTTTCATTACTTTTCAACCGACGATACTCCCAAACCCATGCATGTATCGATTATAGAACTTTGAAAAATTGCTGAATTGTCGTAAAATACAAACATCCAGACCACGAAATGCAGCCATTACTGCTTGTCAACAACTGTTATTCATTAATGCTAATTGCCAGTTATCAAAAACTTACACTTCTTTTGTTACGCTCGTTACGCTTTTTTAAAGTCCATGCTAACAACATTTTTCCTTTAATGTTCTATTTGTAAACAGCCTCTTTCATACATGTATAATTATCAGCTCCAAATTTTCACATTTTCCTTCCCTTTTAAGTTTGTCACGTGTCGGTCTGCTCTGTCTGAAGTGTGTAAATAACAGAAAAACCATTGCCAGATGTCTTTCTTTTGATCTCTGACATAATGCCGACGCATGAATCGAGACCATCACTGCCTAATATTGATCGGTGGTTGGTCAAAGGGAAGTTTGATTGACGGCGTGGGCGGAGCCGCGGCAACATAAACTGTTGGACACAAATTGATTCAATTTATTCTCAGTTTTTGACACTTTTATTGCGCTTATTAACGCTGATTTATAAATATAACAGTGAATGAATATTAATCTCAGGAGTTAAAATGCCTAAGAGAAAACGTGCTGCTTATGACACTGCTTTTAAAATTAGGGTTGTAGAATTCGCCGAAAATTCAAATAATTGTGCAGCACAGCGGGAATTTGATATTAGTGAAAAGCTTGTAAGAGACTGGCGTAAATCTAAAGATAAATTGCTGTGTCAGCCTAGGACTCAGAAACGTCGTGTCGTTCGAGTTTCTCCGTACGAGCAGATAGAAAAGGACATTGTTACATGGGTTTCAGAACTTCGGCAAAATGGACTTGGTGTTAGTCGTAATGCTATTCGCTTAAAAGCTAAGTCGCTAGCAAAGGACGCAAAATACGGTATAGACTCAACAGTGTTCAAAGCTTCGAGTGGTTGGTGCAATCGCTTCATGAATAGACATGGACTTGCTATCCGTCAGAGAACTCACATTGCGCAAAAACTTCCCGCAGATTTGGATGATAAAGTGACCTCGTTTCAGTCATTTGTGATCAACGAGAGACGCGCGCATGATTTTGAACTTAGTCAGATAGGAAATATGGACGAGACGCCCATGTTTTTTGATATGCCGTCTTCATCAACAGTTCATTTCAAAGGCGAAAAAACTGTGTCTATAAAAACTACGGGGCATGAAAAAACCCATTTCACAGTAATACTCGCGTGCATGGCGGACGGAACAAAACTGAAACCAGCAGTGGTATTTAAAAGGAAAACTTTACCAAAGGAAAAGTTCCCTCCAGGAGTGAAAGTTTTCGCGCAGCCAAATGGTTGGGTTGATGAAACTGTACTGCGCGAGTGGTTGGATAATGTGTGGTTTTCGCGCCCGGGTGGACTATCAAAGAAATCGTTATTAGTTTGGGACCAATTCCGCGTTCACTTGCTTGATTCTGTGAAGAAGGACTTGAAAGAACATCGTACGCATACAGCAGTGATACCCGCTGGAACTACTTCAGTGTTACAACCATTGGATGTATCATTAAACAAGCCGTTTAAAGTGAATATGCGAAACCAGTGGAACCAGTGGATGGTTGATGGACCTCATGAATTCACAAAATTTGGAAATAGGAAACGCCCGGATTTAGTTACGGTATGCAATTGGATTATTAATGCCTGGAATGAAATAAGTGATGAAATGGTGATTCGCTCGTTTCTTAAGTGCGGAATTTCAAATTCTCTTGATGGGAGCCAGGATGATGTACTATTCGATGAGTTTATCGGTGATAATCGATGTGATGATGTTCAAGTTTCTGAGGATGTATACGACGAGGGGGTCGATCCCTATGACCCGCAGATTTCCAAGGATGAGTTGTTGTCGTTACTAGCAGACAGTGATTCTGAGAGCGAGTTTGAGGGATTTTAAAAAGTGAATTCAGATCATGATGGATTATTAACAGGAAGCCTGGTTCATAAACTCTAATGGATTCCAATTCTAATTAATTTTAAATAGTGCGGGATTTACGTGATAACGTACGTAGGAAAATCAGTAACTGTTAAAATTAATTCACAGTTTTGTTGTAATGTTTGCAAATATTTGCATAAATAAGTATTTATCATTATGATTTTAGACGGAAATAAATAAAAATAAATTGTTACTAATGTTTGAATTTGAATTTGTTTACTGATTACTGTTAATTGGCCGCGCATTATAAAAGCCAACAATTCAGGTTATCAATTAGTACGGCACTAATTACCGTTCGTTGCGCATTACAGTAAATATTGATATTTTAACAAAACAAAGAAATGTGTGCATTAAACTAATAAAAAATCAATTTTTTAAAAAGTAATCTGTGCCTTTCTAGTTTTTTTTTTTTCATTTCTACATGTCTAAAACTGAACAGAATACGCAAAGAACTCGTGCATTTAGCTCGAGATACAGTCCACGGCCGTATTTGGCCGATGTTTTCTAGTATGTAATTCCATAGAGGGAAGGTTTCTAACCACCTGTCCATCCATCTCTGGTCACCCCTCGACTTATAGACGGAGCCAGAGCAAAACCTCAGATTTTGGGCCAATTTTTTACCCTCGACCTATGGCTGGAGTAGACTTATGGCCGGAAATATACGGTATGTGCCTTTTAAATGTGTAAACTCCTGTTATTTTAATTTTATGCTCAATTTTTTTATCCGTTGTATGGTAACTGTGATGCTATCTTTTTGTAATACATAATTTTGCCTGTGATAATGTTGATAATGATCTCAATTAGATAATACTATTACAATTGAAGTACAATTTATTATATAAAGATTAAAACATAACTTGACATGTCATGCTTCCAATATCAGGGACCAAAATGGAAATAAGGAGATAATTTTCTCTTTTTTTGTGTTATCCCTGGTATTGGTGGTCATTACATGGTTTTCAATTATTATACCCCCACCACAAAATGTGGGGGGGGGCTATAATGGATTTGCTTTGTCGCGTCCGTCCGTCGGTCCATCCGTCCGTCCGTCGGTCCGTCCGTCTCCATTATCGTGTCCGCTCTATAAATCCTATACCAACTGAAGGATTTTCTTCAAACTTGGCTGAAATGTTCACCTCAACAAGGGGATGTGCAGAACCCATGTTGCCCGTGTGTCAGCTCAAGGTCAAGGTCACAATTGAAGGTCAAATATCAAACAATCAAATATTAGACATTATGTTGTGTCCGCTCTGTAAGTCCTACACTAATTGAAAGATTTTCTTTAATCTTTGCTCAAATGTTCACCTCAACAAGGGGATGTGCAGAACCCATGTTACCCTTTTGCCGGCTTAAGGTCAAGGTCACATTTAAAGGTCAAAAATTGACTTAGAAAATATTCTTAAATTTTAACATGAATTTGAATATTTCTGAAACTAGAAAACGTATTTGCTTGAAACTTAAAATATATATGAAGTGTCACAATTAGGATATGCAGGTCAAGTTTCATAACTCTGTATTGCATGTTGACAAAGTTATGCCCCTTTTTAAGTCTTCAAATTTACATACAATCAAATATTAGACAATATGTCGTGTCCGCTCTATAAATCCTATACTAATGGAAGGATTTTCTTCAAACTTGACTCAAATGTTCACCCCAACTGTGCAATGTGCAGAACCCATGTTACCTTTGTGCCGGCTTAAGGTCAAGGTCACACTTGAAGGTCAAAATTGACTTAGAAAATGTTCTTAAATTTTAACATGTACTTGAATATTTCTGAAACTAGCACAGGTATTTGCTTGAAACTTAAAAGATATATGAGGTATCACAAGTAAGATATGCAGGTCAAGTTTCATAACTCTGTATTGCATTTTGACAAAGTTATGCCCCTTTTTAAGTCTTTTAATTTACTTAGAATCAATACTAGACAATATGTCGTGTCCGCTCTATAAATTCTATACTAATGGAAGGATTTTCTTCAAACTTGACTCAAATGTTCACCCCAACTGGGCAATGTGCAGAACCCATCTTACCCTTGTGCCAGCTTAAGGTAAAGGCCACACTTGAAGGTCAAAAATTGACTTAGAAAATGTTCTGAAATTTTAACATGTACTTGAATATTTCTAAAACTAGAACAGATAATCATTTGAAACTTCAAATATATACGAAGTGTCGCAAGTAAGATATGCAGGTCAAGTTTCATAACTAAAAATAGTGGGGGGGATAACTTTGTATTGTATTTTGACAAAGTTAAGTCCATTTTTATGTCTTTAAATTTATTTACAATAATATTTCTTAAACCAGAACAGATATTTACTTGAAACTTAAAATTTATATGAATGGTTACAAGCAAGCTTAGATGATGAAAATTCTACAATTCCATTGAATTATGACACAAGTTATGCCCCTTTTAGGCTTAGAAAATGTTCTGATATAACCATTAATACTTAAATGTTTCTGAAACTAGAACAGATATTCATGAAAATGAAAGGTTATTTGTAACTGTTTCGAACATGATTTGACAATATATATTTTTACTATTACCTGTACAATTTGTTTGTTTTTTTCACCAGAGATAATTTCTTTTTATGTATATGTATTTGTGCCACTATAGTTATTCCCTTAACCACCTTTCCATGTCGTCTTCTGTCAAGGACATTGGTGGGGGTATGAATCGCATTCAGCGATAGTTCTAGTTGCATATCATGTCAATTTTTGTTACTGTTGTGTTTATGTACATGTAACATGGATCTTGTCAGTGCCATGTCATGTTTGCTTTTTACCGAAACAAATAATTTACTTAACAATTTATTATTTAATCTTAATAATTAGTAAATTATTTAATAATTTACATGTGAGCTGTAAAAGAATTTGAAAATGCCAGTTTAATGTAAATGAAAACTGTTCTTAAGAATTTCATTAATTCATTTTCAAGCAGCAGTTGTTCTTGTTACAAATGCCATCCATATTAATGACTTTGGCTTTGTTGTTTTAAGTAGCCAGAGTATATAATTCATGTAATATTATGCTTGAATGACAGGATATCAAGAATTAATTGGTTTATTCAGAAAGGGAAGTTACTTTTCATAGGGCCCAGTAATTTTGTGAAATGAAGATTAATATCAGTGCTCAAAATGCAATAATATGTTCATTTTTTTTCATGATGATTCTTTGCTGAAGTATGTACTCATATAATTAAGAAAAAATTATATTACAAATGCAATAAAATTTTGCTTAATTTACAAGGAGAAACAAAACATTTTGTTCAAGGGAAATTCAAAAGTATGTTATAAACAGGATAAAAAATCTCTGCATGTTAGAAATGGCGTTAAAAGTTCTGTCTTCTGTGAGGGTATATTTTACCTATAGTACACTCACATCTGCTTTGATTAGTTATAAAGGTAACTTGTAGGTAACCTCGGGAATTTATGCTATAGATTATCAGATTGTATACCTCAGGCTTGGAGCTTGAAATATTTCGGGAAGTTGAAGGAATCTAGTGTAAACACCTTCATAGTCTTCTAAATGGATTAATAATGTCAGGTTTATTTCGAAAGTTTTGAGAATTCATCAGATGTTTTAATAGATATCAGTTTAAAATGAAAATAGAAGGAAACGAAAATCTGTGTTTTGTTTGTTTAAAGTTTCTTATGTGGATGGAATATAGAGGTTATGTTAGATAAAATTGTAGAAATTTTATTCAAGGTTGTTGGTTCTTTTAGACTCTAATGCTATTCTGGTTGTAAAAAATATGATAGTTTGTATATATCTTGGTGATTCCATTGGGCAAATATGGGTCAGATTCTAGGGGTTAAAGTTTTCAGTCACATGGCAGTTCTTGAGAACATTGTTATGTTTGTTGTTGATTCAGGGAGAGTGATTTCTGTCAGTCTTAACAGTGTATAAGGTTATTAAGGATTATTATATTTTTTGATGAGATAGTATAATCTCTGAGACTGTGTCTTCAAACTCTGCTACAAAGCTTCAGATATAAGAAATATTGGTGTTAGGGTTCATACAATTACTGTAACTGATTTCTGACAGGTCTTATATATTATGTTGTTTGAAACATCCAATTAGAATGTGACATACCGGTACTTTTAGGATAAATTTAATAATGGACATCGAAATTTACTTTTATATATCAGCTAGTTTTGGTGTCATAGAAACAACTTGTAACACTTACTTATCTAGATAGAAACTTCACTGTCCTGCTAGCCACTCCTTTTAAATCTTACCAGTCTGCAAGAAAGATAATGGGTTGATGTTACAGCTAGAACTGATTGTATTCCTTTTAACAGCCTTGATGCAAAGCTGATGGTGAATTCATTACACTTAAACTTCTGTTCAAAGTTTCTGAATTTTCTAATTTTGTGTTCCTACACTGACTGTTAGCCATTGTTTACTGTGTAGACAAAGATCTTGTTTCTTGCAAGAATTCGGGCTTCTCTGAAGGAAGTTTTAATTATCTGAAAAACAGAAGGTATACAGTGAAAACACAGAGCTTGTTGCCAGAGAAATAACTGTATTTAACTGTTGATGGCATTGCTATAAATTTTGAAGTTTTTGCTGGGATGGAAATAGTGCATCCCTTCTTGAGTGATGTAGGACTAAATTGTACCTCAGTCTGAAATATGTAGAACATTTCAGTAAATGTTTTAAAAATTACCACAGTAATTAGTATATTTAACTCGAGGTCTTATTTTGTGACAACTTTTGACAGAGAAACTAATGGAAACAAAGTCAAATGACATTGTAACTTTGTTTTTAAGACAAACTGTACTGATTGATAAATGGTGGCATTTTTTTGGGAAGCAAGTTAAGTCCATTCTAACATGTTAACCCTATTGACTGTTTAAATTTGCACAAGATAAAAGATTAAATATGGTAAAGTTAAAGTACTTGAAAAAAAAAAACAATATAATAACTGTTTCAAACAAATCACAGTATATATATCTGCATTTTGTAAAAATTAGTGGGGTTCATTCATGCAACATTTAAATGGTTTTAAAGGTAGAACTTCAGGAGAATTGCCCATTCCAGATAGTAAAAGAACCTTGAGTACAAGATTACTTTTTTGTGCCCCAATTAGGGGAGCATCTAGATTTGCTCTTGTCTGTCTGCTGCCTGTCTGTTGGGGCAACAGACGTCATCTAACAGTAAACAAAACAAGAGAAAACAACTTGATTTGGTTTCAAAAGAATACTGTATTCCTAGAAATGTTCGCGGATACAAATTTTCGCATTTTTTTTATCAACGACATTTTCGCGGAGACAAACTTTTGCGCACTCATAACGACCGCGAACTCCGCGAATATTAAATCGTTACGGTGAAAATACATAATTGTACTTTCAAGTCCCCGATTTACTTACACTCAACAACTCGTTATTTAATGTCTAATCTCATGGACACTTTGTGAACACTTCTTACTTATATCTACCTTTTCACGAAAGGATTAAGCCATACCGATTTACAAATTTCCGAGCTATTTATTCTCATTTGAAATCATAACAGACTTGGTTGCAAAAATGTCGATACGTAAATTCTTTACACCAGAAAAAATCGAAGAATATTATTTAATAGTAACTGTAAATAAAAATGACTGTCAAAAAACAATAAGTGTAATGCAAACTGTGTATAACAGTTTTGTGTTGTAACAAATTAATTCCCTGTGTTACCCCCGTGTTAACCAATATGCATATAACAGTCCACGTTTATTTGTAAATTATCAGTTTACCGTTTGTTTTTTATAGTTTGTACCTCGGTGTAAATATTAAATATTGTGTAAAAAAATATAACCTAAATAGAGGGAAAATAAAAGGAAATGGACTGAGTTATTATTTTATCAGACTTGTGAATGCGTGTATGTATTTGTGTAAATTCGGATTTATGGATACAAGTTCACTGACTGGCAATAGATTTCAAGTTAAGAAAAAGCTAGAAATGTTCGCGTTTTTGTTAGAAGTGACATTTTCGCGGCTGAAAAAGTTCGCGGATCTATGCTTGACGCGAAAAACGCTAACTTAAAGCGCGAAATCTTTTCTAGGAATACAGTAAGGGGCAGTCGCTTTCTGTACAACAAAAGAAACAACCCAAAGTCCATTTACTTGGCATATCTGTCCGCTTGAAAGTTTGTGTCACACACTCAGCCATCACTTTGACACTTAGGGTCAAGAAACTTCTCGGGGGAAAAGATCAGCAAATTAAGTTGGGGTTTTTCGTCTCCCTCCTCCAAGGGAGAACAGAGTTATGGCCCTTAATTTTGTGAAGAAAGCTACCAAAAAGTTCATGTCGTGCTCAGTCAACACTGTGGCACCCAGAGTCGTGAAACTTTATAGGGATACGTATCAGCAAGTGAAGTTGTGCACCTGGTGTTTTTCAATTCCATCCTTGTAGGTGGAGCAGAGTTGTGGCTCTTGATTTAGTAAACATCACTACCAAAAACTGTTACACACTCGGCAAACACTATTGCACCTAGGGTCTTTCCATCGACAGCGTTCAAACTTCGCAGATGTATGCACCTAGATACGCTCTACCTGCAAGAGCTGCTTAGAGATCACCAGATCAAAGATCAAGGTCACTGTAACCCCAAATAGTAAATATTTACTTTGGCCATAAAATAAACATGCTTCCATCCAAAGCAGTATAACTTCTCAAGTGTATGCACCTTGATGTGCCCTATCCATCAGACCCATTTAGAGGTCCCATGGTCAAAGGTCAAGGTCACTATACAGCAAATATTAACTTTGGCCTTAAAATGAAAGTGCTTCCATCCAAAGCTTTCTGACTTCATGTGTATTCACCTTGATGAGCTTTATCTGCCAGACCAACTTAGAGGTCCTAGGGTCAAAGGTCAAGGTCACCATATAGCAAATATTTGCCTTGGCCATAAAATGAAAGTGCTTCCGTCCAATTTTGCTTTCTAACTTCATGTGTATTCACTTTGATGAGCTCTGTCCAACAGAACCACTTAGAGGTATCATGGTCAAAGGTCAAGGTCACCATTACCCAAAATAGCAAATATTAGCCTGGACCACAATATGAACATGGTTCCATCCAGGAGGAAGGGCATGTTTTTTGATGCCCCTGAAGGAAGGGCATGCTATTTTTGGTCTGTCTGTCTGTCACAAAACCTTAACCTTCCACCTACAGCCTCCAAACTTCACAGGTGCATGCACCTTGATAAGTTCTACCTGCCAGACTCACTTAGATGTCACAGGGTCAAAGGTCAATGCACCCCTTGGGGCATGGCTTTCATTCGAATGTAGTGCTTGTTCATTGTAGGAGGGCTTTTGTCCACCTTGTCAATTTGAAGTGAGGGCTTTTATCCTTCCTGTAAATTTGATGGGAGGCCTTTTGTCAGCCTTGTTATTTTTTGTTGAGAGACCTTTTGTCCCTGTGGGGTGGGGGGATGTTTGTCCTACCCTTCTTTCCAAGGGACATTTGCCTCTTGGGGGTGGGGGGTGGGGGGGAGAGAGAAGTCCTAGGGGGCAAATCTTTTGGATTTGTCTCCAGCATTTTTAAGAGGCTTTTCTAAAGTAAATAGATTTGTAATACCATTGAAAATAGAATACCAAAGGGATCATGAAGTGTTGTAGTTTGGTTATATAAGTGTATTTTCACACATTAGGATTTTCTTAAAGATTAAACTTAATCCATATTTAACTGTAAGTTTTGATAGGTACAACGGCTCCTAGTATTATGGGAGCCGTTTTGATATCACCAATTGATTTCTTGTGTGATTTATTGATTACTTGATTGATCCCTGAGATAAACATTCCTCGATCTGATTGATGTCTAGTTCTTCAATTTATTTCTTAAGTTCAGTCTTGAAGTTTGTTAAAATTTGATAGAATTATAGTACATATATAGGTCTTAAAGTTTTGACCAGTATCAGTAATTATATTAATGATTGTGTGTACTGTCAAAATGGATTGGAAATATTGTGAATGCTGAAATATTATCTGAAGTAAAAGCTTGTAAGTCCCAAGGGACTTGTTTTCAAAAAAGAAATATGGCAAACAGAACTGACTTTTTGGAACTTAAATACTCAGGCATTTTATTTTTGTTACTTTTTATAAGAGCATTGTGAGGGAGATAATTTGCAGTCCAGGCACTCTATGACATTTTTAGCTCACCTGTCACGTAGTGACAGAGTGAGCTTTTCTGATCACCTTTTGTCCGTCGTCCGTCGTCCGTCCGTCCGTCCGTCCGTCCGTCCACAATTAGTTCGTTAACACTCTAGTGGTCACATTTTTGCCTCAATTGTCATGAAACTTGCACGGGATGTTTGTCTCATTGATATCTCGGACGAGTTCGAACATGGGTTATCAGGGTTGAAAAACTAGGTCACAGAGCCCAAATATAGAAAAACCTTGTTAACACTCTAGAGGCTACTTTTTCAGTCCAAATATCCTGGAAATTTGTCAGAAAGGTTCTATTGATGATTTCTAGCTCAAGTTGAAATATGGGTAATCTGGGTTCAAAAACTAGGTCACGGAACCCAAAAATAGAAAAATCTTGTTAACACTCTAGAGGTTACATTTTCAGCCCAAATAATCTGGAATTTTGTCAAAAAGGTTGTTTTGACAATTTCTAGGTCAAGTTCAAATATGGGTCATCTGGGGTCAAAAACTAGGTCACAGAGCCCAAATATGGAAAAACCTTGTTAACACTCTAGAGGTTACATTTTCAGCCCAAATAATCTGGAAATTTGTCAGAAAGGTTGCTTTGACAATTTCTAGGTCAAGTTTAAATATGGGTCATCTGGGGTCAAAAACTAGGTCACGGAGCCCAAATATGGAAAAACCTTGTTAACACTATAGAGGTTACATTTTCAGCCCAAATAATCTGGAAATTTGTCAGAAAAGTTGCCTTGAGGATTTCTAGATCAAGTTCGAATATGGGTCATCTGGAGTCACAAACTAGGTCACAGAGTCCAAATATGGAAAAACCTTGTTAACATTCTAAAGGTAGCATTTTCAGTCCAAATAACCTGGAAATTTGTCAGAAAGGTTCTATCGATGATTTCTATCTTAGTTTTGAATATAGGTTTTCTGGGGTTAAAAACTAGGTCACAGAGCCCGAAAGTAGAAAAACCTTGTTAATCCTCTAGAGGTTACATTTTTAGTCCAAATGTCCTTGAAATTTGTCAGAAAGATTGTTTCAAAGATTTCTAGCTCAGATTTGGATATGGGTCATCTGGGATCAAAAACTAGGTCACATGGTTCAAATATGTAAAAAACTTTTTAACACTCCAGAGGTTACATTTTCAGTCCAAATATCCTGGAAATTTGTCAGACAGGTTTTCTTGATGATTTCTAGCTCAAGTTGGAGTATGGGTCATCTTGGGTCAAAAACTAGGTCACAGAGCCCAAATATGGAAAAAACTTGTTAACACTCTAGAGGTAACATTTTAATTCCAAATAACCTGGAAATTTGTCAGAAAGCATAATTCTATGGTTTCTAGGTCAAATTTGAATATGGGTCATCTGAAGTCAAAACATTTAGGTCACAGAGCCCAAATATTGAAAAACTTTGTACACACTCTAGAGGCTACATTTTCAGTCCAAATGTCCTGGAAATTTGTCAGGAAGGTTGTTTTGATGATTTGTAGCTCAAGTTTGGATATGGGTAATCTGGGGTCAAAAACTAGGTCATAGAGCCCAAATATGGAAAAATCTTGTTAACACTCTAGAAATAACATTTTCAGTACAAATAACCTTGAAATTTGTCAAAGAGATTGTTTCAATAATTTCTAGGTCAAGTTTGAATATGGGCCATCTGGGGTCAAATAACCAGGTCTATAGCAACTTTGTTTAAAGCAGTCATACTCAGGTGAGCGATACAGGGCCATCATGGCCCTCTTGTTTCATTATACACATAAAAGCAATTAAGCAACTATGTCTATGAATAATGATATTTTTAAGAGTACTAACTGACTGCATTTGTATGATTTCTACAACACAAGTGTTTAAACATAAAGTTACATGAAGTGTTGCTGTGAAGAGTCAAGAGCCTCTTCAAACAGAAGTTATATTGTTTTTTACACAGCTGACTTTACTTTATGGGCAGGAAATAATGTTTTAAGTAAATTGCAGGTTCCGATGAAAGTATTTATGCATAATACTTGATAAGATGACTGTAGTTATTTTTGTTTTCCCACCACCATTGAATAATTATTGTAATTTGTGACATTTTGTTTGTAATTATCCAGAAAATAACAACATGGCTACTGTTAAGTGAAGCAGCAAGTGCATATTGCGGAAGTTACTAATCTCCCTACATGTATGGTCTAGCCAGGATTTCAGTGGAAGTCTTTATCTATTATTACAGTTGGAAAAATGATTGGATGGTACTGAAAGTGGGAGAAAAGTGAAATTGTAATGCCTGGGAAATACACTTCGATGTTTTAAATTTGTATGCAGGAAAAAAAAGTGATGTGAAAGTATTATATGGTGGCATATTGTATCAGTGACAGTGCTGACAAAATCTGCATGCAAATATGTTTAGTGTTTGCATGTTTCAGAAAGATGATGTCGATTTCATTAAGCTACAGAACAACAAGGAGTAATTATTCTTCATTTTGTAAGGCTTATTTTTGTAAGTTATATTTTACACTGTTTCTGAAGCTGTGAAAATCATTTTCAAGATGAAAGTAATACTTTTGTCATAGTGATTAGTATACAAAAAGTAAAAAAAATGATAGGAAAGTTTTTCATTATAGCCATCAACCTAGACTTCAATAAATTGAATGCACTTGGATTGAACTTGATTATGAAAGAATCAGTTAGCAACATTTTTTGTTACATTATTTTTTGTTTGTCATCATTGGGGGACAGGACACTTTACATTTAAATCAGTTTTACATTATTCGGAAAGGATTCACCAGGTGTGAAGTATCGAACATTAACTGTTTAATGAAGTTTTATATCACTGTTATTACTTACTGTCATTATTTGTCATTGAAATTTGCTGTGTTTTATGTAAAAGAAATTTATGGACTCTGTCATCATGAAATTTAGAGGTAAATATTTCTGGTGTTTGAATAAAATATTGGAAAAAGAGATGAATTAAGATAAAAGGAAAAGATGGATTTGAATGGAAGAAAGGTTAATTGATAAACACAGCAAATTTTGTTTATTTTATGGAAGGCTGTGATCTTAATGTCAGTGATTTTATTTTTCTAAAGTTATTTTTTCCAAGATAGAACCTGAATGGAGATATAATTGAATTAAGCTACAATATACAAATGGATAAAATGGAAAGTGATGACTTATTTAGGTGTTAAAAGATTATTTGAACATAACACAAGAAAGTGTAGGCCTGACAAATTACATAACTTGATAAGTCATATTGCTTTATTTTCACAAGTAACATCTGTTTTACCTACAGAAAGAGAAAAAACTAATATAAAAGTCATGTTACAGATAAGGTGCACCTGTTTTCAGTTTAGATAAGACACACCTTGTTCCAGGTATAAATACATGTGATGAAAATGTAACTACACTTGGAATACAGCTTTTTCTCCTTTCCCCAAACCCCCACCCCATCCCCCCCTCCACACACACACTCCCTTTCTATTGAATCCCTTCCCCACAACCCCTCAGTTATACTTGGGACTAAAACTTGTCTATTCAGCTGATTGTTATGAATGATTACCCTGCAATCACAAACCTTCATAACCTGATGTAACCAGTCAGCCCTGTATGGCCACGTAAAAATTTCACCAGTTTAAAAAAAAGATCTCTTGTCTTCCCCTTTCAGGTGAAAAAAGGTACTGCCAAAAATTGAAAACATTGTGAGGAAGTACAGGTGAAATTTAACATTTAATTTTTTGCCTTTTCTTGCAAGACTCAAAATAAAATTTTCAATAGCTAATGTTTAACCCTTGCAAGGATTTAACTAAAATTTTGATTGTCTTTTAAGATTTATTTATCAAGGACCGTGTATCTGTAGGATTATTTTGTTGAGAATGAGATAGCACACATCACCAGTAGGGCCTAAAATAAAATATTGTTTGTTCCCCCTCCCGCTACCTACCCACAAAAATCATAGCTACCCAAAAAAATTTATTGCAAAACAAAAAATTTTTTTTACTGCACATGGAAGCAAAGTATGTCAAGGAGAATCACATCTTTATATTTGACTCATATTTTTGCATTATAAATATACAAATTGGGATGTATATATTGAATAAAGTTCTAAACTTTGAACAGATGCTAAGCACTCACAATTTCTGTTTCTTTGAAACCCATATAATTTAGATATATAAATTATATAATCAATAAAAAATATTTTAGATTTAAAAAAAAGTATTTTACATACCTACCTACCCTACCAAAACTGGCATGGTTCGCGGGAGGGGAAACAAACAATATTTTATTTTAGGCCTAATGGTAAAAAGCCAAAGTTTGCCTATACTGTGCTACTATTAAGTTCATTTGTCGCTGTGCGATTGTTGCTCAGAGCCAATGTGAGATAGAAAGTCACCTGTTTTCAGGTAAACAATAAGAATAAAGAAAAATGTTTAATAAAACAGTTGAGTTTTACTATGGTTTTTTTTATACACTTGAAATATGACCCTTTTTTATTTCAAATGACCCCAAATTTTCCTACAGAGGGTCACAAATGACCCTCAAAAAATTGTATTCTTGCAGAAACACTGATTTCCTTACAAGGTTTCAATTTTTCACTAGTATTATATATGTTCACCTAAAAGGGCAAGACAAGACGCCTGTCAAACAGGGAATATTAAATGGAATTCCATTTATAACTCTATGAAAGTAGACTAATGAAATGCATCAAGACCTGAATTTTCAGTCTCAAAATTAGTCTTTGTTCACAGACATGCTCATTCCTATAGGAGTAATTTCATTGCTTTGTATAAAGCTCTAAAACATTGCCATAGCAACTATCTTTCAAAGACAGTTTTCTATTTTGATAGATTTCTATCATGTTATTTAGTTTTTGATGTTTATTAATTATTCAGGAACTTTATACATTTTTATAATAACATTTTTGAAACAGTAACAAATCATTGCATGAGATACATTTGAAATCACTCTCAACCAGTGGCTGTCAAGGTGTGTTTGAAAGAAAATAAGAATGATGACATGTATAAATGCACGTATATTTAAAGTAACATTCTTTAAATAGTTTTGGTATAACAAATTTCACTATTCTTTCATCTACTGATGGTATTAGTCATGGGGGTTTGATAATGCTCTGCATATTTCATCTATAAAAGAATAATTATTTGTATAAAGTAGAAAGGGGTTAATGTCATGTGTCTGCCATAAAAATATTGTGCTGTATTGAGGTATTTGTGCGTGATACACAGCAAATGTACATAAACAAGTTAATTGTTAGTTTTTAAATAAAGCTTATAAATATCTGTGTTCTGATCTGGTCAAATGAATTACTAGTAAAATACTTTTTTTTAAAACTTGTTTCTTTCTATAAATCTTCGTTTTGATTTGAATTGTTGGTGAATTGAAAATTAATGAAGCTTTTTCAGAAATAAGAAAAAAATATCTTACTTGTTGGTACTATAACATCTGTTATTTTCGTTTTTAATGGAAAAGTGATTGCAGTAGTTCGATTGGACATTTTTAGTTTGGTTTGGGATTAGAGTATATCATTTTCTTTCAGATAGGTTAGCATTATATAAAGTCTGTTATTTACACACAAAAAATCTTCATGCTAGAGTAAGACAGGAATGTAGACTGCTGGATGATTATTTGGTTATCGGTGATTCTATTGTTGAGCGATTAGGATTAAATAGTTGTCATAAGAAAGCTGCTATAATTGACTAGGTTGTGATTAATTGATACCAGTGTTTGTAAAAACTGTAAAAGCATGCCTTTGAATAAAATGAGTTAATTAACATTTGGATGTCAGATTTGGATGTTTATAAAATATTTAGAGATTATCTTGAAATTATCTGTAATTTATTTCGTTGTGGTGGCGTTTTGGTTTGAAATTAACTCATTTAAGATTTGTATCTATATTTAGGTCATTGTGGCTTAGTGTTCAGCGTGATCTGTTCTTTTTTTCCTCGTAGAATTATCCACATATATTCCAGATATAAAATAACTGTGTATAAAAAATCAAAGCGTTATTGAATGGTTATGATATATTAGACATTAAGCTACTAGATTCTGTTTTGTAAAGGATTATAAATAAATAGAGGGTGATTCTTTTTTGAAATGAAGTTTGATGAAATTAAGCAAGTAACCATTGTTGTGTTGAGAGAGATAGTATCATTGAATAGATAAATGAACTTTGAGTTTCTCGAAACAGGTCATGGCATTGAATTTAAATGGATGGATTGATTGAATATTTATGACAAGATTTTTAAACGGTAAGCACAGTTTTTGACCAGTGCAGAAAACTTGGCAGATAATTTGAATATGTGAAAAATAGGGTGGTGATTTACGTGGATTTTAAAGTTGACAGTTGGACATTTAATTGCTTTACAATGTTGATGAAAGAGGAAGTGATTTTCGAATCACCACCGGTGAAATTGCCAGTTGGTTTTATGAAGAATGGCGTTAAACTCAATAACAACATCAGAAATAATGTCAATTATAACAATAACATAGTCAAAATGAGTGAAATAAGAACTAAAAGTGGAGCATGTGTGAAATATGTTCACTCAAAGGTAACGCTCTACTATAGTAGTAGAATAGAGCTAAAGTGGCGGCGAGCTTTGCATCATTGCCAGTCGTGTGAATTTGGTGATGTTACTTCTGATGGAATTATTTCCGCTTGTGGTGCTATTCATCGGGGAATGTGTACCCCAGTGACTGTAGAACAACTGGCATTGCCACGGAAATTCAACAAACCAGTAGCACATTCTGGAAAACATTCTCATACAAAACCTGGATCTAGTCATATCGGATTGCCAACAGGCAAACACCATTCTACCTCACATGTACCTTCTAGTCATTCTTCTGCTGAATATCTCCAGGTAACTTTATATGAAGTTGCATTTATCTATATTCTCAGCATAATTTTAGTTTAAATATATGCAAAGCCTTTTAAAGAATCAGTATTATGATTGTAACATAATTTTTAAGCATCACTGTTATAATTATAACATGTTAGTTTCATCATCAAAAATTATCACTATACTCGGTGCCTGTTTCACTAGAATTTGACCATTATCAGGCAAAAAAAAAAAGAATGTTTGTTTCCTGTCTCAAGCATGTAGTTGTGATAATAAAGTGAAAAACTGATTCAACTATTGAATATTTGAGTTGATTAATTTTTGATAAATGTTTTATCAGCATAAAAAAAATCAACAAATTTTCAGTCTGAATAAATGTTTAGTTGAAAAGAAATAAACTGAAATATTAAAAATTTAGAATTTGACACATCTTGAAATTAATCCAGACTCTAGCCAAACCAGATTACTTACTTTCTTTTCCCCCATTATCTAGATACTGTCGGTTGGGTTGCAGGAAACAGACATATGTTTTTTTCTAGGCCTCATCATCTTTGTTGTTTTGTTTTTATGGCATATTGTTTTGCATATGTTAGTTGGTGGGTTAGTCTGTTGGTTGATAGAATATCTAGAAAACCCTTGGACCCATCTTCCTTAAACTTGGTATTTAGGTTGATCATGACCAGTAGATGACCCTTATAATTTTTAAGTTAATAGGTCAAAGGCCAAGGTCACAGTGACCTTAAAAAGCAAAACAGTTACCGAATAATAACTATAGAACACTTGGGCCCAGGTCCCTCAAACTTGCTATGTAGGTTGATCATGACCATTAGATGACCCCTATAGCTTTTCAGGTCAAAAGTCTCAGTGACCTTAAATAGCAAAATGGTTTTTTATCAATAACTTTAGAACGCTTGGGCCTACATTCCCCGGAACTTCAAAGGCATGTTGGTCATAGCCAGTAGATCACCCCTGTAGTTTTTAGGGTCACTAGATCAAAGGACAAGGTCATATTGATCATTTACTGAAAATGGTTTCTGATGAATAACTAGAAAATTCTTTAGCCTAGGGTCCTTAACTTTGCAATGCTGGTTGATATTGACCCGGAAATGACTTATATTGCTTTTGGGGTTACTTGGTCAAAGTTCAAGGTCAAGGTATTAATCATTAACTGAAAAATAGTTTCCAACCAATAACTAGAGAACCCTCTGGCATTTGCTCCTCAGACTTGCTATGCAGGTTGGTCTGTTCAAGTGATGACCCCTATTGTCTTTGAGGTCACAAGGTTAAAGGCCGAGGTCATGATCACCATAAAGAGGAAAACAGATTCTGATTGATAACTTGAGAACCCTTGGGCCTTTCTGCATCAAAACTTCCTACCTATACATTTTATAACCATGTGTCATTGACATAATCTACAGTTCCTCTCATTTATCTACTTGGCCATCGTCGGTGACCCCAGGTACATATTCCGCACAACTACATTATGTACAGTGGGATAATTGACTGCAGATTATTCGTTTTCATGAATATTTATTAGCAAAGGGAAGTAACTCCTTGTCGAATGAGATTCCACAATACAAATAGATACTCTTCAGTGTGAAGAGTATGAATAATGACAAGTTACTTAAAATTGACGTATTTCCCAAGATTTAAACATGGGTGCGAAAGGCAAATTGTAACGAGTACTTTAATTGGCTGAGATTGCGCAAGGGAAATCTTTCGAAATCTTTAGGTAATGAATTATTCATGAGTACAAAATTTTTACCAACCAATTGTCCCACGGTAGATAAATAGAGTGAAACGGAATGGATCGAACGCGGGTTTCCGACGATGCTACTTGGCATGGCCCATAGCTTTTGATATCGGAAGCCCTGTCATACTCCCATCATTGTACTGACACAAGTCCCTGTCCTTCTACCTTCCTGTGATTTTATGGCTGTGTCTAGTGATAAGGCACTAGGGGAGCATGTATGTTTTACAAACATCTGTTGTTTTTATTGTTATCATCAACAACATTATCATCATCACCATCATCATTAATATCACTAGTTTCATCATTATCACCACCAACATTGCTAGGTTTATTATCATCAGCATCATTAATGTGATTTTAAGCATCATCTGACAATGATTCTTTCATTTCAGTGTTCATTAAAAAAAAGAACTTGCTTAACCCCAAAACATTATTTTAATATCCATGACTAAGTAAAAGGTCCTTCGTTGAAGGTTTGTAAAAAGGTCAAGGCATATCGTTTTTAATGCATAAAAAGACATATTCTTTACTATTTCTGTACATGCACGATATATGGGTATAAGTGTCAGTGAAGGGAGGTATTCATTAATTTCTTCAACAATCATGGTTATTGTCATTATACACTTTGACAGTATGATTACCTGTGCCACATTGAGATATTACATTTCTAATGATAGGAAAAAAGGCTTTTGTACCTCTTTTCAAAAGTTAATGCATGCAACACACTGTACATTGAACAATTTTTTTTACATCAAAGAAAGTTATTTGGTAGTGCACTATGAAATACTGATCAGGGTTATTTCAAGATTTTAAGATTTATTCAGCTGGATGTTTGTACATGTTCATAAGTGCAATGCACTTCCAAGATATCTTCAGGATTGACAATGATAATAAATTGAATATTGCTAATTTTTCAGACATCCTACTAAATCCATTTTATGATTAAATCTCACTGAGTTTATAGGCAGAAATACAATCAAGTAACAGAAAAACGGGGGAGGAATTCTTTTTTTGCCAATTTATGTAATTCATAGGTCACTGCTTCATCAGTGTTGTCAGTCACAAAAAAGCACATGCCATCAGTCATTATTTTGACATTCTCTGCCTGGACAACAAAAAAAACCTGAAGACTTTGTTGTCTCTGAAATCTAGCTGCCTATTTAAATATTGCATCATTACAATTGATTAAGTCAGAGCTGAAGTTTACTAGGCGAAATCCTGGTAGAACATTTTTATGCTCCCCGAAGGGCGAGCATATAGTTGCCGCTTTGTCCGTCCGTCCCGTCCGTCTGTTCGTTCGTCTGTCCATCATAATTTTGTCTGGAGCATAACACAAAAACTATGAGAGATATCAAGACCAAACTTCATAGGTAGTTAGATCTCATCAAGGAGCAGTGCACAAGAACAATAACTCTTGCTTTATTAATTTTTGAGTTATTGCCCTTTGAAATTTCTCATTCTTATTTTTTGTCCGGGGCATATCTCACAAAGTAGAAGAGATATTAACATGAAACTTTATTGGTAGATAGATCTCTATGAGGAGAAGTGCAGCGTACAAGAACCGTAACTCTATTTTGCATAATTTAGGAGTTATTGCCCTTTGTTATTTTTCATACTTCAAAAAAAATACATATTAAACAATAGCCCTTTTGGAATTGGCATTTATTCGGGGAGCATCCATCGGATCTACCGATTTCTTGTTGTATATGAAACTGTTCTGAACTTCTGAAGCATCAGAAAAATGAATTTGACTTGAAAATATTAAAAACCCTGAAAACTGTATAATCATATGGTATTAATATAATATCTTTATCCCAGAGAGTGCTAATTGCAGTTATTTTGCAGAATTACCTTCCCTTGATTTGACCTTCACAATATACGTTCGGTTTACTTTGTACTTCCGTTTTGCATAAACAGGAAATGTTTCATTTCATCAAAAGGTCATGCGCATGGGGTCACCCTGTGTAAATAGTTGCGTTCGGACTAAAATAAAAGAAAACGTTTCTCATTTTTACCACTTCTGTGACATCTGTCTTTGTGTGCTGTGTTTATTGATATTTGGTCTTATGAAAATAAGTTTGCATTAGTTATGCAAAAGAATGGTGTGTACAAAAATGCCTGTATATGATCAAGTTATGACGGGAATTTTCAATCTTGAAAAACAACATACCGGGCCCAGTTTTGACAGCTTCTAAAAAGTGCACTTTTATACATACAATAACCATATTGGCTCAGTTCATAGACTGGCACACTGTTATTCTAATTTAGCTCGACTTGACGGTCAAAGTAATGGAATGCCAAATATGCCAAAATCACAAAATACATTTTAAAACACTGTAAGTGCAGAAAGGATATGTAGGTACCATAATTAAACACCAGGCACTTGACTTACTTTATTACTTACTGATGGTAAACTTGTTAAAGTTAGATCACTACTATTATAACAGGCTTGATGGTCTAACAGTAGGAAGTAATTAAAAGTTTTCTTGGTTTCTGGGGTTTTTGATGTTGCGGCCTGTTTAACCAAACATACTCATTCTGTGGTCTGCACCTTATCTCATGGACTATTTTAGTACAACATAGATTATTTTAGTACAGCAAAGTATTTTGTGGCTAATAGTAGGGTTGGGGAATGTTTTTGATGTACTACACCCAGGGTTTCATGTTAGACAGAGATCTAACCAGAAAATTGAGAATTTTGATAAAATCTAAACAAACAGTCTGACAGACAGAAATATGTTATCTCAATTGTTAGTATTAATGCAACAGAAAGTTGGGCTTATCAGAAGGCAACACTTATAAATGTAAACATACCAGGTACCTGAAAGGTACCTGGAAGTCTCACCTGTAACTTCCAAATTACAGTTGTGTAAGAAAAATGTCTGGATTAATAGCAGATGCTTAACTATAAAAATGAAGACAGGTACATAACATAGAATTTGCATGTCATGTATATTTTAATATCAGAATTTCGGTCACTATCTAGCCGGCCCGGCTAGCTCAATCGGTAGAGTTTCAGATTGTCAATCTTGATGATCCCGGTTCAATCCAAGTCAGGTCTGGCAAAATTTCTCTGTGATAATTGATCTCAGACAATGCGTCTATAGGTCATTTGTCCCTCACCTCTGAAGCAAGTGAGGAAGTAGTCAGTCACTTGCGGAGAAATTGGTTAGTAAACTGGTTAGGTGGACTGACTGCCGGGATATGACCTTAGCTGTTAAACTGGTGTTAAACCCCAATAAAACCAAACCAATTGGTTACTATCTTCATTTTCATCATCATTCTCTTTACAGCTCTCATCTTCATTATTATTTTAACCACTGTTGCGGCACTATCTCTGTCACTTTCACTGGAACATTCATCATGGTCATCATAGTCATCATCATTATCTCCATTCTCAGCATCATTGTTTTTGTATGGGTCATCATCATAACCATGATAATGCTTACTCATAAATTGCAGGATTAAGAAAAAAGAGAATTTTTGCATATTTTAACACTATTGAGACTATACCTGGCTACATAAAGGTAGGTATGATTCAAAGTAAAATGTAGAATATGGTCTATATCTCATGAATATTTGAGGTTACATTACAATTTGCGTTGTGTTATTGCTTCATGTTTTGCCATATGATAAGCATTAGTTTAGACTGCCATGTTTTTCATACCAGATAATGAGTTTTCATGACTATCTACCTGCATTTATAGTTTCCTTGATGTGTTTAGAACAGAAAATACAGACCAAAAACATGTGTTAATAGGTACTGTATACCTGCAGGAAATCTGGAATTGCAGCAGTGTAATACCTCTTTGTTAGTTTGCCCTTCTTCACTGGTGCAGTATAGATATGTAGTGATAATAACCTGCAAAACTGGTTATCAGTAGTACAGAAAAGTGACTGTTTTTACCTTTATGAATTTTGGCTTTTGGTCCCAAAAAGTTCATGCAGTAAAAAAAATGAAGCTATCCAAAAATGCCATACTTCTCTTGTTTTAGATGAGTATAGATACAGTCATATGCAAATAAGATATAGATGTATATAGACATTATTTCTGAAATAAAATGCTGGTCCCTGTCAGTTTCAAAGCACAGGGGTCAAAAATTGTTCCAGCTTTGATAGACCATGACCCAAGTTGTCTTTGAATGGTTTATTGAACTTTTCTGTCAAAGAACACAGTGGAAATTTAATTTTTTACATTGTACATTTCAGACAATCTCAAATGGCACAGTTTCCAAAGACAAAGACAGCATTCTTAGAGATATTCGAGACAAAGAACAGGAAAAAGAAAATACTGACATTAACATTCAAAACAACAGTGCCACATACACTATAGACACTATTTCTGCCTCCTCAAGGGAGAGTCGGACTAAAAAGAAAGATAACTCTAGTAAACAAGCTAAATCTGTGATAAATGCAAATATACCAAAATTCCATTTTCCAATGGGTCGTCCAAGTGATCAAAATGACATTGATGAGGTATTATTACGGGTTTCTCAAGAATTCAGCAAATTTGAAGGCGGGAAAATTACTAAACAACAAATGGGAATTATTGCAAAGGTAAGCATACTTACTTTCATTAGGGTACCCACGGTCAGGGAAGAGTAGGGGAAAGGTTTTTATTTTAAGGTCGAAAAGTCAGTTGGTAGTCCTATTGTGTTGGCAATAGTTGATTTTTATGCCCCCCATCAAAGATGAGGGGGTATATAGTTTGCAAATGTCGGTCTGTCGGTAGACACTGGTTTCCGATCAATATCTAGAGAACCCTTCGACCCACTTTCCTCAGACTTGGTTTGTAGGTTGGTCATGACTAGTAGATGACCCCTGCATTTTTTCAGGTAACCAGGTCAAAGGTCAAGGTTACATTGACCTTGAAAAGCAAAATGATTTATGATCAATAACTATGGAACGCTTGGTCTCAGGTTGTTCAAACTTAGTTATAGGATGGTCATGACCAGTAGATGACTCCTAAAGTTTTTTTAACTCCACTTTTCGAAGAAAAAAGTGGAGCTATTGTTATGATCCCCTTGTCGAGGTTGGTTAACCTTTTTGTTAAGGTCCATTTCTCAGAAACTATCAAAGCTATTTACTTCAAATTTAGAATACTTGTTCACTATCAAAATGCGACAAGATTTTTCAAGGGCAGATAACCCTCAAATTTATTTTTGCAAGTTTTGCCCCTTTTTTCAACTTAAAATTTCTTGGTTAACCTTGTTAATGTCCATTTCTCAAAAAGTGTCAAAGATATTCCATTCAAAATTGGAATACTTGATCACCATCAAGACCCTGGCAAAGATTGTTGGTACTAATGTCCCTGGGGTCAAAGCTGCACCCCAAGGGTCACTTGATTTTGCTTATACTTATATATAGGAAGAAAACTTCTTAAGCCTAGAAATAAACTATTAACTAACATGGGGTGGGTAAGTACTGCCCCTCTCTCCCCAATAACCTCTGCATGGGACCCCCCCCCCCCCCAATATTTTTTTTAAATATATAGTTACTTGACTCCCCAGGATGGGTAGGTACTTCCCCCACCCCCTGCATGGGATGCTTTTTAATACATATGTACTTGATTCCCCATCCACCTACAACACCCCCCAACCCCAAGTCACCAAATCAACCCCCACCCCCCCCCACCTCAAAGAAAAAAAGGGCCTCTTGGCCTATGATTTATTATCCAGCTCTGAGAAAAGTGGAGCGTGCTGTCTGCAAACAGGTCTTGTTACCTCACCAGGTCAAAGGTCAAGGTGACAGTGACCATGAAGAGCAAAACAGTTTCTGATCAATAACTGTAGAACCCAGGTTGTTCAAACTTAGTTTATAGGTTGGTCATGACTAATAGATGACCCCTATAGTTTTTTAAATCGCCAGGTCAAAGGTCAAGGTCACAGTGACCTTGAATAGCAGAATGGTTTTTTATCAATAACTAAAAAAACCCTTGGTGCCAGGTTGTTTAAATCTTAATATGTAGGTTAGTCATGACCAGTAGATGACCCTATAATTTTTCAGATTACCAGGTCAAGGTCACATTGACCTTGAAAAGCAAAACAGTTTCTGACAATAACTTTACTGGTAGAACCCTTGGTTCTAGGTTGTTCAAACTTAGTGTATAGGTTGGTCATGACTAGTAGATGACCCCTGTAGTTTTGCAGATCACCAGGTGAAAGGTCAAGGTCACAGTGAGACTCAAAATCGAAACAGTTTCTGATCAATAACTAAAAAAGGCTTGGTCCCAGGCTCTTCATACTAAGTTTGTAGGTTGGTAATGGCCAGTAGATGCCCTCTGTAGTTTTTCACTTCACCAGTGATCTTGAATAGCAAAACAGTTTCTGATCAATAACTAAAGAACCCTTGGTGCCAGGTTGTTCATTGCCCCTATAGTTTTTCAGGTCACCAGGTCAAAGGTCAAAGTCTGAGTGACCTTGAATAGTGAAACGGTTTCCAATCAATAACTATAGAAGCCTTGGTCTCAGGTTTAAAATTAGTGTGTAGGTTGGTCAAGTCTAGTAGATGACCCTTACAGTTTTCATGTCACCAGGTCAAAGGCCAAGGTGACAGTGACCTTGAAAAGCAAAATGATTTCCAGTTAGTAACTATAGAACCCTTGAGCTCATATTCCTCAGGCTTGGTATATAGATTTGGCCATGACCAGTAGATGACCCTTTCAGCTTTTCAGGTCAAAGGTCAAGGTCACAGTGACCTTGTATAGCTAAATAGTGTCTGATCAATTACTATCGAACATTTGGGCCCAGCTCCTCAAAACTTCATAGATAGGTTGATCATGACAATTAGATGACCCCTGTAGTTTTTAGGTTTATTAGGTCAAAGGTCAAGGTCACAGTAAACTTGAAAAACAAAACAGATTCTGCTGAATATCTAGGGAATCCTTGGGCCCAAGTTCGTCAGACTTAGTCTGTAGGTTTGTCATGATCAACTGTCATTATTTAGCTCATTGGGTCAAAGGACAAGGGTCAGAGTGATTTTGAAAAGCAAAATGGTTTCCGATGAATAAGTGTAGAAAGCTTGAGCCCATGTTCCTCAAGCTTTGTATGTAAGTTGTTCATGACTTGTAGATGAGCCCTTTAGTTTTTCAGGTCACCAGGTGAAAGGCCATGGTCATTGTGTCCTTGAATAGTAAAATGGTTTCCGATCAATAACTATAAAACGCTTGGTCCTAGCTCCTCAGAACTTCATGGCTACCTCTAGGGATAAAGCGCTTACAAACATCTCTTATCATTTCCAAGCATCAATGTTACCAGGTGTTTCTGTTTTCAGTTTATTGTTGGTACCAGTTGCCCATATGACCGAAGCCCCCTGCAGAGGTTAGTTATTTTAGGTCGAGGGGGATAGTGCAAGATACAGAAAGAATCTCTTCCAGAGACATCTCTGGTTCTCCTCCATGCTCAGCATATAACACTGATACATGGGTCCTTGGTTTGACGTCTCATCCGAAAGACAATCCAAAGACAATTTGTAATGTTGCTGGAGGAGCAGGGGATCGAACTCATGACCCTAGGATTACCAGTCCAGCGCATTACCACTGGACCACTGATCCGCTCCTTTTGAGGTGACAAGGGAGATTACTCATTGTAGGAATTTGTTCTATAAATATATTTTAGATAAACCTATAAATAAGTGATTAAGTACTATTTGATTTGTTTCACTAGTGGTGCTACCTATTGATTCTGTGCTCAGAAACTTCAAGCTATAACTGTTTTGTATGTATAACAAAAAAAGAATTGAAAATTATACAGATCTATAGAATATAAGTGTCTTATGAATTACCTAGCATATTATGCCAGGATGATCAAATAAATACAGTATTTTTGAAGACAAAAGAAATGTTTTAGAGGAGCAGGTTTTGATTCAGGCAAGTGGCAGTTGGTTACAATAAGCAAGTGGCAGTTGGGTACATTTAACATGTGATGGTTACATTTTAGGAAGTGGAAGTTGGTTACAATAAGCAAGTGTCAGTATGTTACAATAAGCAAATGGCAGTTGGGTACATTTAACATGTGGTGGTTACATTTTAGGAAGTGGAAGTTGGTTACATTTTAGGAACTGGCAATTGGTTACATTTGACAAGTGGCAGTTGGTTACATTTTAGGAATGGAAGTTGGTTACATTTTAGGAACTGGCAATTGGTTACATTTAACAAGTGACAGTTGGTTACATTTTAGGAATGGAAGTTGGTTACATTTTAGGAACTGGCAATTGGTTACATTTGACAAGTGGCAGTTGGTTACATTTAACAGTGCTTCATTTAAGTTCATTTCAGGGCATTGTTTCTATCAAATATTGTAGAAAAACTCAAAATGCAAAATTTTTCTTTTTAGCTCACCTGAGCACAGCTGGGAATGAACTTTTAGGATCGTTGAATGGCTGGTGTCCAACGTCCACAATTAGTTTGTTATCCTGCTAGAGGTTATATTTTTGACCCTATTATGAAACTTGATCAGAATAATTGTCTCAGTGAGATTTTGGACAAGTTTGAATATGAGTTATGTTGGACTTAAACTAGGTCAAAAGGCCAAAGCAAACGAAAACCTTGTTAACACTCTAGAGGCCACATTTTGAGTTCAAATGACATGAAAACTTGTCAGACTCTTTGTCTTGATGATATCTAGGTCAAGCTCGAATATGGGTCATCTTAGGTCAAAAGGTCACAGGATCAAAACATTGTTAACACTCTAGAGGCTACATTTGCTTTCCAAATGTCAATTTGTCAGAATGTTTGTCTTAATGATATCTAGGTCAGATTGGAATATGGGTCATCTAGGTTAAAAAGAAATAGGTCATCATGGGTCAAAACACAGATTTACCTTGTTAACACTGTAGAGACCATGTTTTTGTACAGATGGCATGAAAACTTGTCAGGTTGTTTTTCACTTGACAAAAGGAAATTTATTAACCAACACCCGCCCAGGGCTTTTCATCCTTATATAACAGAGGCCGATATTCGGCCATTTCCCAATCCGAAAAATATAGATTTTTTCCCAATTGTGGCAGAGTTTCTTCCCATAATGCAAGACATGATTTCCCAAAATCTTAGAAATTCCCCCTAGATTAGTTTAAAAAACAATCAATTTGTTTACATTTGTTATTTCCGGAAGAAGCGTTTGTCTGGTATCGACTTTTTTGTCGTACTATAGCCAAACAACGCACGGTACCCCTGTTACGCAAAACCAGTCTTATCCGTTAAGTTCTGATAGACTCTTACTCAGAAGTTATCAGCAAATAAAAGTAGAAACATGCGCAGTGAAACAGTCAAACGTTCCGAAAGTCTGGATTTTATTCCGTTTCAGGGGAGATAAATTGGTGTTTATTTCCGGTTGCAGAAACAAATGTCTCATAACGGAAAATGTACTCCAGAACCCCTTTTTTCAATAAATTTTGTTTTCCCAAAATGAACAATCATCGCGCATAAATTTCCCAAAATGAACAATTATCCCGCATAAATTTCTCAATTTGAAAGGCCAGGGCCTCTTCCCAATTTCCTGATGAAAAGCCCTGCCACCTTTGTCCTTGACATTTGCCTTTACCTTATTAACTGTTTGTATAATTTTGCTTAAAAACTTCCTTTTTGAGCTTGGCGGCTTAGCTTGACCTATTGACCAACTCTCTGTTTTGAAACGACATCCTTGAAATTTGTATCTTGTGTATATTTTTGTATTTGGACCATTTGTTAAGTTGAGAGCTAATTCAGTTTGAACAAAGTAAATTTGCTAAAGTTGATATATTTCAATGGTACATAGGGGAGTGATATGGGCCATCCTGGCCCTCTTGTTGAAACAAAGTAGAAAAACTTGATAGTTTCATAATAACAGTGAAGAATAATAAGCCCAGATGAATAGGACTTATTTTGAAAATTTGTTACTTAAAAAATACATGCAGTTCTTTTTCCATTTTGTGTTACTTTGGGTTATATTTGAATGAAATATAGGTGAAACTCATGGTTCGTAGCTCAACTAATAATTCAGTCTTACCGAAACTCCGTCGGATCGATGGACCTGTCCGGTAAAAAATCTGTAGGTCCGATAAAATGAAGCAGAACACAAGACCGCATGTCCGTTTAAAAAAAAAAACTGGTTTTCCGACAGTTTTAAAATAGAATTATGTCCTACTTTCGTTATTATCCAAAATTCGAGGGAATTCCAATGACGCGCTTTTACCGGAAAGCAGTTTTTGATGACGTAGTGTTATCGGTGGTTCCTACTGGTTCCTGTTTACATGCCTATACGCTACGAACGCGAGGAATCAACATAATGCAATGCGGCAAACTCTCCGCAGCTGTTACTTCCCCTGATCAGTACAGAAGTAGGCGAAGGGAAAATCCCGGAATACGGGATCGTATTAAACATATAGGGAAACCAATAAACTGTTTGGGTTTTGATATTTGTCGTAATTTGTTGGTATAAAAAGTTATATTAATTGATTATATCATATATATTGACCATTATGTTGATTTAAAATTAGGGTTAAATTATCATTAGAGCTATATCAGTTTGCAATTTAACTAACTTGAAATGCAGAAATTTTATCACAATTAAGATAATTCAGAGTTAGACAATGATATGAATTGAGTATGCAAAACGGTAATGTAGTTTGAAAACTCAACACCTTAATATAATAGAATCTTAATTGTAGTCATGTTTAACTGTAAAGAATGTCGATAATCACAATTATTTAATGTGTCACATGGCAAATTAATTTAAGTTTTAATGACAAAGGTCATTTGGGTAAAAACGAAAATTATGTATGTTCTTCACCGGTCCAGTAAACTTGTGTGAGGTCCAGTAAAATTTTGAGCTTCACAAGACCTCTTGTCCAGTAAATTTTTTATGAGTTTCGGTAAGACTGATAATTGTTCACAGATAATGTCCCCTTATTTGAGAATTTCTGGTAGAGTATATGGTTTATGTGAATCTTCTTTTGATTAATGGAAATAAGTTTAACAACTTGCAGGGTTCCCACGCTACCGGGAAAACGGGAAAAGTCCAGGAATTTCATTATGTACGCTCCCGGTCGTGAAAAGACCGTGATTTTTACAAACTTAGGACAATTTCGGGAAAGGACCGGGAATCGGTACGAAACGGTTTGAGTACGAAACAGAGAACGAAATCGAGGCTCTTGTGTATTACGTCAACAAGTTTTGCGCTAAATAAATGACGGATATTTACGAGAGTTTGTCGTTGTTTTACGTCGAGTTTGTTGTCCAATCAACAGGTTAAATTTTGTTTCGGGTATTATCAGAAGTATGTAAGCGTCTCACTGACGTAGATTCGGCAATATGTCTGCAGCACGTTTCTTTAGTGAGCAGGAGCTTGGGATATCAACCATTCCCAAAAACTTTAGGACGTTAAACTAAAGACCAGAAGCGAGGTCATTGACGTAATTGTAATGCCGGAAGTCTGGAAAAAACCTGGAATTCTCAAATTAAAAACCTGGAATTTTTCAAAAAATCCTTGAAAAAACCTGGAAAAAGCCTGGAATTTCACTCTTTAAAAATAGTGGGAACCATGAACTTGACAATGAAACATTTTACATTTATTTCAGACTTGTGGCTTACCTCTTTACTGGAAATGTCCATTGTTCAATGCCAGTGGTGGCAACAAGCAAGGATTTATTACATATCAGATGTTTTCCTCCATGTGGAAAAGGTAATGATCTGTAAGAGTGTCAGTAGGGACCTCTTTGTGCTGAAAAGTTTTCAAACATGCAATTTTAGATTATTCATTTAAGGAGAAGTTTACTCACTGTTAAGACTGATAAAACTTTATTTATTGTAATTTTAATGGCCTTAATACCTTATGGTGCAATTTATGCAAACACTTTGATGGAAAGGGTCATTTGCTAAAATCCTGAATACTTAATAAATTATGAGAAGAAGAAACAAACCAACAAAGGGTACAGTACTGTTTATATATGCAACTCATCAGAATACAGTATTTAAGCCTTAAAAAAAAGTTGCTAAAGTGAATTGTGATCATTGGAATGATATGAATAACACAGACATTTACAATGTTTGAAAAAAGATTACAATAAGTTTATGCAGTGAAAATTTTCATGTATCTGAGGACCTAGTTTTATACATTTTTGGAGCCTGCAAACTTCAGCTGCAGTTGTGTTGAATCTGTGAGTCAAAATATCTGTATGAAAAACCACAGCAAACAAAATGAATCCTGTCTTCTCTAATCCACTAGTAATCACTGAAATCAATAATCGTTTGATTAACCAAAACTTTTAAGTCAAGTTATATCTGCCATCTTTGCACAGCTGAACTAGGAAGATGAAGCTCTGATATGTTTCAAAGAAAACAAATTGTGGTGAAATATTTTAATTTTCTAAATTCTATGATGATGTTGGTAGAAAATAAAAATTATTTCCTGGATTGTTTAAATGTTATTAAATGTTGTTTGTTTTCTGCTTTGTTTAAATGTTATTGTTTGATGTGAAATACCATCACAGACATGTTGATCTCTCTGGTAAAGTCCATTTTTATCTGACACTGAGGGTCAAAGGTTTGAATACCAGTACTGATCTGGTTCTGTACATCAGAAGATAAAATACAAAGGGAGTAAATGCTTGTACTTCCCATTTTTTATTATACCCCCACCACAAAATGGGGGGGGGGGGGGGGGGGGCTATAATGGATTCGCTATGTCGCGTCCGTCTGTCGGTCCGTCCGTCCGTCTCCATTATTGGTCCGCTCTATAAATCCTATACCAACTGAAGGATTTTCTTCAAACTTGGCTGAAATGTTCACCTCAACAAGGGGATGTGCAGAACCCATGTTGCCCATGTGTCAGCTCAAGGTCAAGGTCACAATTCAAGGTCAAATATCAAACAATCAAATATTAGACATTATGTCGTGTCCGCTCTGTAAGTCCTTCACTAATTGAAAGATTTTCTTAAATCTTGGCTCAAATGTTCACCTCAACAAGGGGATGTGCAGAACCCATGTTACCCTTTTGCCGGCTTAAGGTCAAGGTCACAGTTGAAGGTCAAAAATTGACTTAGAAAATATTCTTAAATTTTAACATGTATTTGAATATTTCTGAAACTAGAAAACGTATTTGCTTGAAACTTAAAAGATATATGAAGTGTCACAATGAGGATATGCAGGTCAAGTTTCATAACTCTGTATTGCATTTTGACAAAGTTATGCCCCTTTTTAAGTCTTCAAATTTACATACAATCAAATATTAGACAATATGTCGTGTCCGCTCTATAAATCCTATACTAATGGAAGAATTTTCTTCAAACTTTACTCAAATGTTCAACTCAACAAGGTTATGTGCAGAACCCATGTTACCTTTGTGCCGGCTTAAGGTCAAGGTCACGCTTGAAGGTAAAAATTGACTTAGAAAATGTTCTTAAATTTTAACATGTACTTGAATATTTCTGAAACTAGCACAGGTATTTGCTTGAAACTTAAAAGATATATGAGGTATCACAAGTAAGATATGCAGGTCAAGTTTCATAACTCTGTTTTGCATTTTGACAAAGTTATGCCCCTTTTTAAGTCTTAATTTACTTACAATCAAATATTAGACAATATGTCGTGTCCGCTCTATAAATTCTATACTAATGGAAGGATTTTCTTCAAACTTGACTCAAATGTTCACCCCAACTGGGCAATGTGTAGAACCCATCTTACCCTTGTGCCAGCTTAAGGTCAAGGCCACACTTGAAGGTCAAAAATTGACTTAGAAAATGTTCTGAAATTTTAACATGTACTTGAATATTTCTAAAACTAGAACAGATAATCATTTAAATTTTCAAATATATACGAAGTGTCGCAAGTAAGATATGCAGGTCAAGTTTCATAACTAAAAAATGTGGGGGGGCATAACTTTGTATTGTATTTTGACAAAGTTAAGTCCATTTTTATGTCTTTAAATTTATTTACTATAATATTTCTTAAACCAGAACAGATATTTACTTGAAACTTAAAATTTATATGAATGGTTACAAGCAAGCTCAGATGACGAAAATTCTACAATTCCATTGAATTCTGACACAAGTTATGCTCCTTTTAGGCTTAGAAAATGTTCTGATATGACCATTAATACTTAAATGTTTCTGAAACTAGAATAGATATTCACGAAAATGAAAGATTATTTGTAACCGTTTCGAACATGATTTGACAATATATATTTATACTATTACCTGTACAATTTGTTTGTTTTTTTCACCAGAGATAATTTCTTTTTATGTATATGTATTTGTGCCACTAAAGTTATTCCCTTAACCACCTTTCCATGTCGTCTTCTGTCAGAGGCATTGGTGGTGGTATGAATCGCATTCAGCGATAGTTCTAGTTTATTTTAAAAATATCTGCCTTCCTTAGTGAAAAACTGCTATATGGAATCATACAAAATCAGATGTTACACTGCTGTGTAAGAGTAGTTGGGGAAACAAGGGAACCTGTCTTAGGTAGGATGTCAACTTTTCACAAAACTTAGGCAGGGTGTCAACTTACTTCACAAAATCTAGGCAGGATGTCAACTTACTAAAACTTAGGCAGGATGTCAACTTACTTCACAAAACTTAGGCAGGATGTCAGCTTACTAAAATTTAGGCAGGGTGTCAACTTACTTCACAAAACTTAGGCAGGGTGTCAACTTACTTCACAAAACTTAGGCAGGATGTCAACTTACTTCACAGAACTTCAGCAGGGTGTCAACTTATTTCACAAAACTTAGGCAAGATGTTAACTTACTTCTCAAAACTTAGGTAGGATGTCAACTTTTCACAAAACTTAGGCAGGGTGTCAACTTACTTCACAAAATTTAGGCAGGATGTCAACTTACTTAAACTTAGGCAGGATGTCAACTTACTTCACAGAACTTAGGCAGGATGTCAACTTATTTCACAAAACTTATGCAGGATATCAACTTACTTCACAAAACTTAGGCAAGATGTCACTTTTCTTCACAAAACTTAGGCAGAATGTCAACTTATTTAACAAAACTTTGGCAGGATGTCAGCTTAGTTCACAAAACTAAAGCAGGATGTCAACTTACTTCACAAAACATAGGCAGGATGTCAACTTACTTCACAAAACTATGAACTTTTTATTATCTTTAGTCAGCTTGGTTCAGTAACATGGTACTTGAGGCTTGCTGTATATTGTCTCACTTGGAAGTGAGAATTCTTGTATTCTACAATAAAGTTAAGAGCTTGTTGGAACGTTTCCATGTATTTAAATGCTGCGTAGATAGAATCACAAGCAAACCTGATTGAATGGATAATTGGGTACAGAATTCTGGCTGAAATAAATGCCAAGTTGATAAGCAAAATAATACAAGGCTTTTTTTCTATCAGCCATAAACTCATACATTGATGTAAGTATTTATATGTAATTTAGATAGCAAATTTTTATGCATATTTTATTCTCTTTCAAGAACCTTCGTTGGTGATTTTTTTCATGATGTTTCCACATGTAACTACCAAATTGAATAGTATTTTAAAATATCTGATTTCTAAATTTAATGTTTAAAGGGTTTCTAATTCATACAAAGCAAAACATATATGAGCTAGCAAAGAATTGATGGTCATGTGACCAAAATTTTCTGTAAGAGGTTCATGCAAGACAAGCACCCGAGGGATTCAAGGAATATTTTAGTTTTTAATTGGGTTAAGTTGCGGATCCCTACTTTATCAAAAGACATTTTCAAGTATGTTAGAAGTTAGTTTAATTCAGTAAAAACATGAATTTTTTGGACAACTGTTAGAAGTTAGTTTAATTCAGTAAAAACATGAATTTTTTGGACATCAGGTAACCACAGTTGTCTGCAGTAGACTTGACAGGTACATGACTGGTTGCTTTACCTGTTTTTGACAGTCAATTATTTTTTTCTCTTTCACCATGTTTCCAGTCCAAAAAGTTAATAATTAGGAGCATTGTAATCACATAAACTACTTTGATAAACTTTAGATTTTGTCACTTTCTCATTACAGAATAAATCAAACATGTCATGATCAAGCAGCACTTTTTGTCATGTTAATTGCCAAGCCTGGGACCAACTATTTAGAAGATGAAGATTTGGTTCCCCTAATGCAAGTAAGAATTCTAAATCATTGAAGAACTTGAAAATAGAAGTAAAAAAGTACTTCATCAATATTTTGGTGAAAGACATTATGGGTAATATTTAAAAGAAATGAACGTGCAAAATTTGAATAGAACTGTAATCACTATTTACAGATTCAGACTTTAATTGGCAACTTTTGAGTTTTACAACAGCTCAAATAAAGAAATTTGTACCCTGCAATATTGCAAAATGAAGTTTTAGAAAATGGTTTGGTAAATGGAGAACAGAATCTCAATTGAAATAGTTTGTGGATATGGTTCTAAACTTGTATTTTTTTACTTTACATGTTACGTATTTATTATAATTATTAAGAATATGTTAGTGAAAATACATTTCATTTTGAAGTGATTGCTTGTACAGTGATATTTTGAGAAGTCTGTTTGAGAAATTTAGTTGGGTAAAGGTATACTAAATGAAAGCATGTTTGTATCTATTTCAGGATGTTGTTGATACTCATCCAGGTCTGACATTTTTATTGGAAGCTCCAGAGTTCCATTCTAGATATGTAAATACTGTACGTATACAACAGTTACAATATAGTCTTTTCTGAAGGACTGTCTTGGAGATATGCCAACTTTGAACTCAGTAGATCTTGAGCTTCGTTGTGTACCGTTCTTAGGCATATGTGCTGTTTTTTGTCCTGTGGTATAATTTTTCCATGGACATTGAATCATAGTCACATTTCTGAGGAAATTACTTTTTGATGTATATTGAAATTTAGTCAGAGTTGTTTATTTACAAGTGATAGATTGATTACTCTTTTAATTTTCAGTGCCGCACACATTGACTTGAGACTCATTTGATGTTTTATTAATATACCTGTAAATTTGTGTGGCAAACAATTTGACAAAATGAGTTGTCTGATTTTTCAATGATACTCATATAATAACAATTACACTTATTAACAGTCTCTAATTATCAGTGATTTGAATTACTAGTGATGTCACTAGAAAATTTTAATGTTGGTTCCAGTGTTGTTCTGTCAGAAGAAAACACAATAGCTTGTTTCACTATTTCTTGTTTTGTAGTTTTACTTTGTATGTACAAGGTCTGTATGTCTGTAAGAAAAAAGAGACTTGCACTTTTCCAGGATCTTTATTTTGAAATCATTAATTAACACTTGTTTATTTCTTTAAAAATATAAAAATATTGCTTATTTCAGAATTTAAGTTTGTGTTTACATGCAAATAATTGTCTGTTTCAGGTTATAGCAAGGATAATGTACTGCGTAAATAGGTCATGGACAGGGAAGATAACTATACCAGAACTTAGAAAGTCTAATTTTTTAAGAGTAGGTATTGTATTGAGTATAGAAAGTTTTGTTTCGGAAAAAGCTGAAGTCTTACGTTGAATATCCTGCATTTTTCTAAGTGTCCTTGGGCAAAGACATCAAAGCCTTAAAACAAATGGTACTTGCTTCTCTCACAAATGATAGGTTCACTTAAAAGTTACAAAATAAGCTTGGGTAACTTAACATTACAGTGTAGCTAAAACAAATTTGTGTAAATTAAGAAATTAGTTAGAAAAACTAAAACATTTTAGTCTCTTAGAAAAAGGGCTGATCACCTAGAAAACTTGACTGTTGTGAAACCAAAGAACTGTTGAAAATGCTGAAAGGTAATCATCTACATAGCAGGGGCATAATGTGGTTAAGTGCAGATATTGCCAAACTATCTCTAGACTAAGCTATTGAGTTTTATTAAATTTTATCATGGTATTATTATGCCCCCTTCGAAGAAGTAGGGGTATATTGCTTTGCACATGTCATTCGGTATGTAGGTTGGTCCGTCTGTCCGTCCGTAGACCAGACTGTGATCAGTAGCTTGAATACTATTTGGCCTACAGCTGGCAAACTGAAAAGGATGTTTTCTTTTACTGAGTAGAAGACCGTATGGTTTTTGGGGTCAGTAGGTGTAAGGTCAAGGTCACTGTCACCTTGAATTGGAAAACCATAATTATCTGCTCAATAACTTGAGTACCATTTGGCCCCCAGCCTTCAAACTTCATAGGATGGTTGCCCTTAGTAAGTGAAAGACCCTTATAGTTTTTTGGGGTCAGCTAAAAGGTCATGGTCACAATCACCTTCAATCAATTACTAGAGAAGGCTTTAGCCTACAGTCCTCAGATTTGGTGGGGAGGTTGGCCATTACTGTTAAGATCAGAAGGACAAAGTTCAAGGTCACTGTGACCTTGACGAAGGAAAGCTTGTCCTACCATTTAACTAGAGAACATCACATGTAGATGACCTGTATTGATTTTGAGGTCAGTAGGTAGAGGTCAAGGTCATGTATAGAAGTCCATGTAACATGACAAATTGGTTGCTTTTAGAGGGGCATACATGTTTCACAAACATCTCTTGTTTCTTTCAGGTTTTAGGCGTGTTGGAGGATGAAGATGACATTAATCAGATAATGGACTACTTTTCTTACGAACATTTCTATGTGATATATTGTAAATTCTGGGAGTTGGATAAGGACCATGATCTTTTTATAGATAAAACTGATCTCGCTAGACATAATGAACATGGTAAGATTGGAGACTTGAGACAAATAACATTAAAAAATGTTAACAGCTTTGATATTGCTTTGATCTTCAGAATAGGCAAAGTGAGAGAGGCAAGAGTGATTTTTTTCACCCTTGTAGCTCTCTGAGTAGATCCCTGCAGTAAGGTAATTAGTGTTAAAAGTACATAAAGTGATGTACAAACATAATGATGTTATTACATATGTAAATTAGTAAATAGTCTAGGTTAATAATTCCCTTGCTTATTGTCCTGAAACTGTGTTTTGTCATGCTTTTGAAGATTTGAGACAGTTAATAGCCTCTTACAAATAGATATTTAAACTGCACTTCACAAGAATGATGATCTGTAATATGTTAAATTTACATTACCAGATAATCTGTATTTTATACTTACCATGTTGCTAAAAATCTTCATTGCCACAAACAATAAATTGTTAGTGCTTAAGTTTTTTTAAAAAACTAAGCATGGATTCTCGTTTTGCAGCCATTTCTACAAGAATGATAGATAGAATCTTCTCTGGGGCAGTAACAAGGTACTAAATATATAAAATACTTGTATGTTGTTATTTTATATTTTTATGTAAATTTATAATAGCATTTTCTGGTGCTCTCATTTCAAAGAATACCTGATAAAATGTCCACCTGAAACATTCCTTGTTGTTTGAGTTGAAAAGTTCTGAAATCAGTATGTGCCATTATACAATGTAGGTGACTATAACTCCAGTAGTGCTTTTGTAGTTAGCAAGTTTTATTTATTACACAAACTGTAATGTAGAAAATTTGATGCAGTTGTAAAAGTTCATTAGTAAATAGTTTGTGAAGTTTTATATTAATGTGCTTTGATATTTTAGGTGCATTTCTATTAACATTTACTTGCCTTAATTTAACAGGGGTAAAACCTTCGAGGAAGGAAAAATGAGTTATCCAGAATTTGTATGGTTCTTATTATCTGAAGAGGATAAAAAACATCCCACAGCGTATGTAAAATATTATCTGTTCTTTTGTTTAGAAGTGTGCTTGGGCTGAGGTAACAGAAGTCAGAGTATAAAAAGAATAAGTTTCATTTATTGTATGACTGGTGTAGTTAGTTATTCTACAAGTAATATAGCAGATACAAAAAAAATAATATAATAATGTTAAAGTTTGACGTTATAAACTAATGAACGATTTCTGCAAATACTCGTCGTTTTCTGCCTTCTCTGAATTACGTTAAAGTGCTGCCTTTGAAAAATGCAAGTTAAGTCTTCGAAGGTTACTGAAATATGGATATGGATGGCACAACCTTGTAACTATAAAACATGTTGCATGCTACATGGTATGACATCAGTGACGTTTAATCATTTATAAAACTGTTAAATATGCATTGTTTATTCCATAATTAGTGCACCTTCTGCTATTCTGATGTGGATAAAAAAAATTTCAAAACAGTCTATTATCTGAAAGTGGAAAAACCAGAAAATGTACAATTTGACCTCATTGTTGATAATCCCACAACACAGCTCATATATATTATGAAAATTCTTTATATCCTGGAGGAAAGTTAATAAAGAAAAAGGGAATGGAACTGGTTTTGGTTTTTTTCCTTGCCAGGAACATTTTCATTTTTTTTTAAAGGCAGACAGTTTTGTCCAATTATCATCTGCAAACAGGTGAAACACAAGATTTTCACAGATTTCGTACTTGTCTGCAACCTCTTTAGCTGATGAAAAAGATAAGTTTAAATTAATCTGTGGAATGTTATCAGTATGTTACACTCTCCCACACTAGGATTTTGAAAGTTGTTTTTGTGTAAGCGTGATATGTATGGAAATGCCAGCAGCTTGTGTTGAAAAGTTACATCTGTAAAACTTCGTACCTGTTGAGTTTGATCTCTGTGTTTGTTACCAGTGTAAACTGAAGATGTATTCTATAAGTTTTGGTTAGAGATACATTTGGCAGGTATAGTGTTGTTTTTTAGCTCCACTTTTTGTGTCGCCCTTTCGAAGAAAAGGCGATACATAGGGATCGCTTTGTCCGTCGGTCCGTCACGAAAACTTAACGTTGGCTATAACTTTGCCATTTCTAAACATTATCTTATCAAACTTTCAAATTGTATTGCTTATGACAACAGGGTCGGGTTGATACCAAAATTTCTAGGTCAAGGTCACATTTGACAGAGTTATGCCCCTTTTAAACATGGATTTGTCATGAAAACTTAACGTTGGGAATAACTTTGCCATTTCTTAACATTTCAACATCAAACTTTCAAATTATATTGCTTACGATAACAGGGTCATGATGATGCCAAAATTTGTAGGTCAAGGTCACAATTGACAGAGTTATGCCCCTTTTTGTACTTGGATTTTGTCATGAAAACTTAACATTGGCTATAACTATGCCATTTCTTAATGTTTCTTTATCAAACTTTCCAGTTGTAATGCTTACAATTGTATCACTTAAGACAACAACATTTCTCAAGGGCAGATAACCCTCAAATTTATTTTTGCAATGTTATGCCCCTTTTTATAGTTAAAATTTCTTTGTTAACCTTTTTCTTTATGTCCATGTCTCAAAAAGTGTCAAGGATATTCCATTCAAACTTGGAATACTTGATCACCAGCAAGACCCCTGCAAAGATTGTTGGTACCCATGTCCCTGGGGTCACAGTTAGCCCCACCCCCAGGGGTCACTTGATTGTGCTTATACTTATATATAGGAAAAAAACTTCTTAAGCCTAGAAATAAAATATTAACTGACATGAGATGGGTAAGTACTCCCCCCCCCCCCCACCGTCCCCTCTGCATGGGGACCCGCCCCCCGGCCCAATTTTTTTTTTTTTTTTTTTTTTTAATTTTAAAACATTGGTACTTGGCTCCCCATCCACCCTCAACCCCCCCCCCATTTTTTTTAACCCCACCCCCACCCGGGCCATTTTTTTTTTTTTTCTTGTTATAATACATAGGTACTTGACTCCCCATCCAATCTCCCCCGCCCCGGGCCCAATTTTTTTTTGTTTTGTTTTGTTATAAAACATAGGTACTTGACTCCCCATCCAATCACCAAACCAGTCCGCCCTCCACTCCCCCCCTCCTCCCCCCCCCCCCCCCCCCCCCCCCCCCCTCACCGGGTTTTTTTTTTGTACATAGGTACTTGACTCCCAATCCACCCTCAACCTGCCCACCCGACCCAAATTTTTTTTTTTTTTTTAATACATAGGTACTTCACTTCCCATCACACCCCCCCCCCCCACCACCACCACACACACACCCTATCTGCCCTGCCCCAGTCAAATTTTTTTCACTTTGGCCTCTTCTTTAACTTGGCTTATAATTAATTATCCAGCACTGAGAAAAGTGGAGCATGCTGTCTGTGAACAGGTATTGTTGTACTTTGACTAGCATGCTGTCTTTTCCAGCAGGCTCTTGTTTACCTTTTTAGTTATTCTAACAGAGTACCCAAGGGCGACACAAGTGTTCCACCGAACACCCATCTAGTTGAAGAAAAAAAGTGGAGCTATTGTCATGACCCTCTTGTTGGCATTGGCATTGGTTAACCGTTCTTGTTAAGGTCCATTTCCTCAGACATTATCAAAGCTGTTCACTTGAAATTTGTAATACCTCTTCACTATCAAAATGTGACACCATTTCTAAAGGGCAGATAACCCTCAAATTTACTTTTGCAAAGTTATGCTCCTTTTTAACTCAGAATTTCTTGGTCAACCTTTTTGTTAAGGTCCCTTTCTCAGAGAGTGTCAAAGATATTCCCTTCAACCCTTGGAATACTTGATCATCATGAAGACGCCTACCAAGATTGTTGGTACCCATGCCCCTGGGGTCATAATTAGCCCTACCATAGGGGTTCAAGCTGTTGGTACCCATGCCCCTGGGGTCATAATTAGCCCCAACATAGGGGTTCGCTTGATTTTGCTTAGACTAGTATAGGAGAAAACTTCTTTTAGCAAAGCGCCAAACCTACAACTGAACTATTTACTTTCATAGGATGAATAGGTACCCCCCACACCCAAATTTTTCTTGCATGACTACCCACCCTCTCCCAATGCCAAGAAAAAAAAACATCTCTTCTTTCATGAGTACATATAAAAAAAAAAAAAATTCACTTGTGTCTCTTCTTTGACTTAGCTTATAATATCCAGCACTTGGATCTTGCTGTCCGCAGACAGGTCTTGTTTTTAATTTGTCATTTAAAAGTTCTTACCAGGTTGTTGGAAAAAGAAGACCTTAAAAAAAAATGCTAAAGAAGGAATTTTATAGAAAATAGATGAATAAATAGGAATTTTTTAGATATGAACTTTCTCTGATATTCCTTTCCTATTTTGGTTAATTCTGTGACAACAACAAGTAAGTATTAAAATGGAGAAACTTAGTCTATGATTATATGAGTCTGGCTAATATAAATTAATAGTAAGTCAAGCAAAAAAGACATGAAGAATTTTAGACAAATTACTGCAGTTAGTCATATGAATTGATATGAAATTAATATTTGCATTTTAGTATTACTGTAAAGTCCCGCTATTAAGACCACTAATTATTTCAAAATCACGTGAAGTTTGAAAGAATCAAAGTATGAAATTTAGAACAAATAAGGTCTACTATTAAGACAGATTTAATATTATGACCTATTTTTGGCTGGTTTCCGTAGAAGGATTTACTGTAGTTGTTTTAGTAGTAAGATTGTATGACTTTGCATTTTGTTCCAGTGTAGAGTATTGGTTTCGGTGTATGGATATAGATGGAGATGGGGTAATTTCTATGTACGAGATGGAATATTTCTACGAAGAACAAATGCAGAAAATGGAGGCCCTTGGCATAGAAAGACTTCCATTTGAAGATTGTCTCTGTCAGGTATATTACTGTTTTATCTGTTTTAATGTTATTAAATCATTTTTGACTGTAGAAGTTTATACTGAGAATTTGTTTACCAACTTGTTACTTTTGTAACCTCTCCATTAAGAAATGGTCAGTTTCAGACATTGCTTCCCTGAAACTTTTGAGACAATTCATACATTCTGTCTAAATAATCTGTCTGCTTATATACCAGAATATATTTGACACTGACATCATACGATTACACTTTGCTAAAGAAACGCTTCCTCGTTTCAGACAAATGATGACATGCTGTGAAAATACTTAAGCATTCATCATGGCTGATGAAAACAAAATACTCTGAGTGTGCTATGGTGAATGTTTAATTTGTATGCGTGATGGACAAACCACTTAGCTGAATATACACAGTGGATTTTGCTTAGTCTGTTGTTTCTGTGTTTGAAAAAATCCAGCTTGATGGTGATTTTAGTGATGTAATTAATTTTAGAATACACATGGTTAACTTAGATATATTTAGTCTCAACAACAATTATGGTAACATACTAGAAATTTGAGTGAAGAAGTGCTAGATAATTTGTTTCAGATGTTGGATCTTGTACAGCCGGAGTTACAACTACAGATTACGTTGAAGGATTTGAAGCGATGTAAGATGACGAACATTTTCTTTGATACATTCATGAATCTTGACAAGTTCTTAGAACATGAGCAGAGAGATCCATTTGCAAATCTCAGGGTACATAACATTTATTTATCTTTGTTTGATTTAAAAATGTCATGCAACTGGTGGTTCTATCTACCACAAGCTTTGTTGAAGAATGAGTAAAAAAAATCCTTGTTTCCAGAAACCTGACCAACTCTCTTTTGTCTCGCTGACCCTGCAGACTTTTTATTTTTTTATAATTCTGCAGTCAGATTTTAAAAGACACTGCTAAGCTCAGACAACAATAGAATGAGCATGAGTGATGTTGTTTACACTATGTATCCATCATCAAAGTTTAAATGCAAATAGCATAGTAGAAAAAAAAGATGAGGATGTGTTGAGCTTCCTACTCTATTTTATATTTTAGTACATTGGCAGCTAAATATACCAAGCAACATTAAGCATCATGAGTTATGCCTGAAGATATTACTTATGTCTGCATGCAACCTACTGAAGTGAAATTTCTAACCATTTGACAGGATTTTTGTTATCAATCCATGTCACAGAATTAATTTGATCTCTTGGAATTACAAAAAATGTAGTTAGACTGTATTGATTTCTTTTCCATTTACAATTTCTTAAACCACCTTTGTCATATACAGGATTTAGAAAATGATGCCCCTGAACCAACAGACTGGGAGAAATATGCAGCTGAAGAATACGAAATACTTGTGGCAGAGGAAGGAGCCAATGAACAAGAAGAAATGTACGTATTTCTGCATTGCTACCGCTTAACACAAGCATAAATTTAACACTACACATTTAGCACAATGATCACTGTATGGTATATGTGGAGGGTGTTTTGTCACTTGAAGACTCAGTGACATTCTAAGAAGTATGGAGTTACTGGGTAATGAGTTACATTTAGCACAATGATCACTGTACGGTATATGTGGAGGGTGTTTTGTCACTTGAAGACTCAGTGACATTCTTAGAAGTATGGAGTTACTGGGTAATGAGTTACATTTAGCACAGTTGTCACTGTATGGTATCTGTGATAGTGTGTAGTAGACACCAAGTTTGAATTTGATTCCTATTTCAAATTGAATACAGTATTCCTGGCTGTGGAATTTTCTGTTATAAGGGTTCATCTGTTGAAATTCATTGGTTTGCTTTAGACAGTGATAAAATATATATGGTGTATTTGATGGAAATATATGCATTTTTTTGTACAAAGCAAGTGAAAGTCAAAATACTTTCATTTGGTCAACATAAGATTCTTTACAAAATCTGACATGAATTATTACATGCTTTTTCTGACAGTTATCTAGTGATATTATTTTTAGGGTTATCAAACTACTCTGTATGTGTGTTTGTATGTATGTATGTATGTATATATATGTCAAAGCTTTGATTTGTTGGTTTTGACAGAATTTCAGCTTCCTGAAACGATTTTTATGTCTAAAACTCATAAAAAAAATCTGTCCAGATAAATTAAATTTAAGCATTACTTTTAATAAAAGCACCAAAATTTCATACCCAAAACCCAATCAGCCCCTAATGCAGTCCTTCATACCTGTCATAAACCAATAATTGCCACTGTGACCAGTGGCCCGAGGCAGTTACTGCCTATTATCTGATTAATTCGTTAATATGTGTTGGTCAATACATGTGCTTGACTTGCAGCTAGTCAATTGATTTATATTAACCAGTGTTGCAAAACTATAACCTCGTGAAATTTGCGCTACTTTAGTTTATCACTTTCACTTTGAACAAAACTTTTTTCATGATATCAACAAACCAACTAAAATATCTATAAAAGCATCATTATTCAATGGAAGTTGTCAGTGATAATAAGTTGTTCATACATGTATTTTTCTGTAAGAGTAAAGCCTATATTAGGCATACTAACTTTAAACATTGTTTTTAGCCGATTCATTTTTTCGAGGGAGGGAGTTCTTGGACCTATTGAAATTTGAAAATTTCAGGAGCCCTTATATATGTGTGTGTGTTGTGTGTGTGTAGCGTAAACTACACAGAATTTAGAACATAAACTGTATACATACATGTACTTAAGATTGTAAATGTTGTTTATTTCCTTTTCTGCTAGTAATGATCCTGTTTTCATCTGTTTGTAATTTTACCATAGAGGGTAGGGTGTCAATTTGTGTCCTGATATAAAAAAGGGAGGGTGAAAGTAGGTCATTGCAGGCATTGTCCCTCCCTGAGTTCTATTAACATCTTAGATGTTTTCAAGACTTCTTTCACAGAAAAAAATGTTTCATTAACCTTTACTTTGGTGTACAAATACTGATGAAAACACAGTACTTACTTTACTGTAATATTTGCTTTTTTTATTTTATGCACGCAGCAAGGATTTTTATTGGCTAAAATGGTAAAGAAATGTGCCTTTAGTTTATCAAAACTTGTTTGTGTCGTGACCCTTTATCTGAAATGGTTTCCCTTCCCATCCTTGTTCACATGTGATTTTGCACACACTGTATAACATATTATGATATGCTATCTTTCTTATTATGATAACATTAGTTGTTTTCTTTACACAGAACTTATATTAATTTCACTTTCAAAAGAAATTAGATAATTATGAGAAACCAAATAACCAATCTGTGCTATTGTAGATAATGTATTTTGGTGTTTTCAAAAAGAACATTTTTTTTAAGGATTTAAGGGTTCAGAGTTGTCTCCAAAAATTCCTCAGTACTTTTATTTTATACAGCCTGTGATAGTAAGATATGAAAAAAATGTAAATCTGAAGTTTTTGATTGCATGTACAGTTAATGGTTATCAATAAGTGTAATCTTAGTGAGTGAGATACCTTTAGCTTGGTGACTTCTTCCAAACCCTTTCAAACTTCTGATACCTCTACTGACATTTTCAGGTGAAAATATCTGCATTTTTTTTCTTTAAATAATGGGGCATGCATCCTTAGAAGTTCAGAATACCAATTTATACAGAAATAGAAATAAAAATTTCTTTGAACTAAGATAGTTGTTTGATGCACCATGCTTTTGCTCAGAGATATAATGCTGTTGCTTCATTCTTTAAACTCTAAACTGAGTGCTTTTACAGTAAGAAATTCTGTTACCATGAGCTATCTGGACCATAATCTGTCCATTTCTACCAAAGCTTGAAGTGCTGTGTCAGTGTTCACTTTGTGCATCTTTGGAATTTCATTTACAAACAGCTGTATTTCATAGATGTTCAGTTTGACTGGTTTAATGATATATTAATTTTGATACTGGTAAATAAGGATCATTTGAGTAAAACATATATCCCACCCATGGAAGACATTTTCAGAAGTTTTGACAAGAAAGGCCCCTTATATAAAAAGACACCTCCAACAGAATTTTCAAAAACCAGTCAAAAGACAATAGATTTGGGAACATGAAACAAGGGCCATGGGGTGGGCAGTCTGTTTGCTGGCAACCATAGGTTGTCCACTCTATAAGTGATAGAGTTTTCATCCAATCATCATCAAACTTGGTGATAAATCCCTTTAGGCATTCTAGAGTTATGGTCCTTGAATTATCCAAAATAAGCTAAATTAGGCTTGTTGTTCTCTAAGTTAAAGAGTTTTTATTGAATGTTCAACAAACTTTGGGATAGTGTTTGTTGTTGTAATATCCCTGCCAGTTTCAGTAGTCAAATCCTGTCAGGGTCTATACAGTTACTGCCCTTGAATTTTCAAAAAAATCGTGAAATTAACCTGGAAGACTCTCTGAGTTGAAGAATTTTTATCTGACCTCCACCAAACTTGCTGATGTTTGTTAGCATAATATCTCTGCCAAGTTCAAAAACCAGTCAAATCCCTCCTACCACTCTACAGTTATGGCAATTGAATAGTACAAAAATATGATGAATTAGCCTTATCAGTTCACTAAGTAGAAAGGTTTTCCTCATCAGCAGACCCACCGTCAAAGTACTCAGGTTAGTGATCCAGAGCCATGATGGCCCTCTTGTTTTTTTTTGTTTTGTTTTTTTTGAAATCATCTTAAAGTTTTCCTTTTCTGTCCTGGTTTAAAGCATTATTTCAAGTGATCATTGATCAAAGTAGCAACACAAGAGGACCATGATGGCCCTTAATTGCACACCTGCATCCCATTGCTAAGGGGCCATAACTCTGGAATCCATGATGAGATGAGGTTGGTTCAGGAAAGAGATGACCCATATTCAAACTCAACCTAAATATCATCAAGACAAACATTATGACAAGTTTTACATGCCATTTGGATGACATATATTCAAACTTGACCTACATATCGTTAAAACAAACATTCTGAAAAAAAAATTCTTGACATTTGATAAGGATATGTAGCCTCTAGAGTGTTAACAAGGTTTTTCTGCATTTTAACCCCATGACTTAGTTTTCTACCCCAGATGACCGACATTCAAACTTGACCTAGATATCAAGAGAAAGATTCTGACAAAATTTTCATCACATTTGGAAAGAAAATGTATCCTCTAGAGTGTTACCAAGGTTTTTCTATGTTTTGACCTAGTTTTTGACTCCAGATAACCCATATTCAAATTCAATCAAGGTATCATCAAGGTAAATATTCTGACCAATTTTTATGACATTTGGACAAAAAAAATGCTTTTAGAGTGTTAACAAGGTAAATCTGTCTTTTGACCACTTGGCCTAGTTTTTTAATCCAGATAACTCATATTCAGACTTGGCCTAGATATTATCAAGATAAACATTATGACAAATTTTCATGACATTGGGAAAGAAAATGTAGCCTCTAGAATGTTAACAATGTTTTTCTATGTTTTAACCCTGTGACCTAGTTTTTGACCCAAGATGACCCGTATTCAAACTCAACCTAGAGATCATCAAGACAAACATTCTGACAAGTTCTCATGCCATTTGGACAAAAAATGGCCTCTAGTATGTTTACAGGGTAAATCTGTGATTTGACCCGTTTACATAGTTTTGACCCCAGATGACCCATATTGAACTAGACCTAGTTATCATCAAGAAACATTGTGACAAATTTTCATGACATTTAAACAACAAATGTTGACTCTAGAGAGTTAACAAGGTTTTACTTTGATTTAATCTTGTGACTTTGTTTTTAGTTTGACATGACCCATTTTTGAACTTGGCCAAGATCTTACTGATATAATCATTCTGATCAAGTTTCATGAAAATTAGTAAAAATGTAACCTCTAGAGTGTTAATGAACTAATTGTTGACACTGGACATTAAAGGTTCCTAAAAGCTCACCCTGAGCTGTGCTCAAGTTAGTTTAAAAAAAAGACTGTAAAGCTTCTTATGTTATGTTGGTAAGGATGAGGATGTTGGAAGAGATATTTATCAAAGTTTGTTGGGGTTTTTTTGCTTGAATTAGGAAAAGAACTTGTACCAAAGAAATACAGTAAATACATAACCATATATTCTTTCAGATTTTGGAATTTTTAAGGCATCATTTTGGTAAAATGGGGAAATTTTGATACTGTGTCATTATACAGTTTTCAGTACTTTTTATTAACCTGCAGATTGGCCTAAAGTGGTATTACTATTACAGAAAAGAAGTGTCATACAGAGAAAGGTATATGATTTTGTTTTCTTTATAGACACTATGAAGACGATTTCGAACCTGACGATGAAGAGGCCCTTCAAGACAGTCTGACTTTGACCTCTGGAGAGAAGAGGCCATCAGATCCCATTCCAGGACGTGGTGTGGGCAGTAATCCTTCTGTGCACTCAATAGAGGATGATATATATGACTTCAGCAACAGTACAACATATTGAATATGATGTGGGAAATGGGATGTGAACTACCTGTTGAGCTGTAACTGTAGAATGAGTGATACATTGTCAAAAAGTCTTAACCCTTGGTTAGTTGAATGTATGTTTCTTTCATAGGTACAGTGACATTAGAACTTAAGTCAGTGATATAACAAAATATTGTCATCTTAAGTTGGCGTTACCTGAACACAGGTGTTTGTTGCATTTTAATTGCATTAAGTGTGTACCAAAATGTTCTACTATAGAAGGGAAGTTTTAAGTACAGGTTTACAGGTACAGTCTGTGCCATGAATGAATATATAGAATATGAAAGAAATTATTTTCATCCATTTTGTTAGGAATCTCAAAAAACCAAAAGCATTTAAGAATGTTGAAATGGACTTTTTTATCTTTAAAGAGAAGGTTTTTTTTCATCTTCTACAGTATTTTATGCTAGTATAACTCTGTAAAGAATGGTTCTTGTGTTTGGAAATAAGAAGTTTATTTTTATTATACTTCATAGGCAGGTTGGTCATGGCCAGTAGATGACAGCTATAGTTTTTCAGGCAAAGGTCATCGTCAAAGTGAAATTTAAAAGCAAAACCTATTCCGATAAATATCAAGAGAATTCTTGGGCCCAGATTCCTCAAACTTAGTATGTAGGTTGGTCATGACCAGAGATGACCCCTACAGTTTTTCAGGTCACTAGGACAAAGGCCAAGGTCACAGTGACCTTGAAGGGCAAAACGGTTTCAGATCAATAACTATAGAGTGCTTGGGCCTAGGCTTCCTGAAACTTCATAGGCAGGTTGGTCATGGCTAGTAGTTGACCCCAATATTTTTTAGAGGCACTAGATCAATGATCAAGCTCAGGGTATTCATCATTAACTGAAAAATGGTTTCTGATGAATAACTAGAGAATGCTTGGGCCTAGAGTCACCGGACCTGTGCTCGACCAGTTTTAAATGAAATCAAATAAAACCACTTTCAAAACAAAAAGATTGTAGGAAAAAAAATTTTTGTTACAAATTTTGACCTTTTAAACACACTATAAACACAAGGGTTTTTAATAACACAGATGAAGATACAATTTACCACGAGTTATACACAAGGTATAAAGCCACTATTTTTTTCAGGCAACCTATCCAGTGCTCGACCAGGTGGTTTTCACTCTATCAGAATTTTGATTTTCAATAAACAGATAAGATTTTTCATGTATGAGCATTCAATTAAATTTTTTTTTTAAATATTTGTGATTTAGTGCATATAGATGAAAATAGGAGTGAAAGAAAATCACATACACATTAAGTGGTGTATACCCTTATGTTATATAGGCAGCTGCCATATTTGTTTACATGTTCACAGTAGTGGGTTGTATACAAACCCGATTTCCGTCAAAATTTTGGATTTTTGTTATGGAAATTAATTGAAAACAAAGAAGTAAAGATAATTTTACAAGGTTTAGTTCAAGTTTACCCTGATTTATTGTTATTTCAGTAGTTTCAATATTTTTTGCGTCCACTTTCATTTCAGCAAGTTTATGTTTGTTTTGACAGCTATCGTCTGCAAGACAAACAAGCTTCTGTCAAACATAGATGACATAGAGTTTAAAGGTCAGGTACAAATAACACAAAAAACTTTGATGTTTTTTCACTTTAATGCACAGGTATGGTGACTCTAAACTTGCAATGCAGGTTGATAATGACCCTTAGATGACTGATATTGGTTTATGGGTCACTTAGTGAAGGTCAGACTGACCATGAACCGAAAAATGGTTTCCAATCAATTACTAGAGAACACTTGGGCATTGGCTCCTTAGACTTGCTATGCAGGTTGGTCTGTTCAAGAGATGACCCCTATTGCATTTGACTACTGGTAGGTTCAAGGTCAAGGTCATAGTGGTCAAAGAGAAAAACAGATTCTGATTGATAACTAGAGAACCCTTGGGCCTTGCTACCTCAAAACTTCCACTGACCTATCTACCCATGCAGTACCTGTACTCTTTCGTGTTCTCAAATAATTGAATTTTATACATTTACCAAAGTGTCATCTACAGTTCCTCTCATTCATCTATTTGCCATGGCCAATAGCTTTTGATATCAGAAGCCTCTGGCATCCTCTAGTGACACAAGTCCCTGTCCTTCTACCTGCCTATACTTCTATGGCTGCCTCTAGTGATAAAGAGGCATGTATGTTTTACTAACATCTCTTGTCTTTGTTCAGATTTTGTTTGGTGTAAAAAGAGGTTTTAGATAGTTTTGATCAAGAAGTTATAATACAATATACAAGTACAGATACAAGTTTAGTACAGTAAAGTTCTGCTTCTAAAATCACTTAAGTTATTTCAGAATCTCATGAAAGCAATCAACAGTTTTATAGAACCTAAAAAGTTTAAAATTTTTAAATTTAAGACCACATTGTTATATTATAAGTTTTGGACTGTTCTTATTAGCGGAACTTAATGATTTTTCTTACTTGTAAATCTCTCATTTATGTTTAAAATTGATTTTTTGTATTATACAGTTTTCTGAAGCACTTGTTAACCGAAAATATAACCCCCAAAAAAAGAAAGAACAAATGCAGAACAAGCATTTTGGCACCTTTATTAGTGCTGTATTAATTTACCAATGGTTACAGGTATTTCAAATTGTCTTGTTATCATTGTATGGCATAGCTCTGGAAGACATCTCAGTCTTACAATACCAAATGCTGTTTTGGCCCTAAGTTACTGTATCTAAACATAAAAGTTTGTGTATTTTCTTATACTGGTATTTTACATGTATTTGAATATTATGTAAATCTATTCAGAAGATTTTTTTTTATCATAATGGCTGTTCATGCATTATATTTTGTCATTTTCTTATACAAGAATATTTTGTCGTTAATACTGCTCATACTTTGGCATTCTGGCGACATATTTTTATCCTTCTGTCTGGCATATACTCTAATCATTAATATCATTTAGCCTAAATAATACCTATATTGAAAAAGGGAAATGTATTTTTTTCCAGTATTATATTGCAGAATGATGCTAAAACAATAATGCATGTACAATGTGATGTATACTGAAATTTATTCTTCACAAACTGAATTTAGAAATCATGTGCTAGGTTTCTACATTTTGTGTCTTTATGTAAATAATCATGTATTATTTATTATATATTGTAAATAGCCGCAAAAAGCTGTGATTTGTTTTTTCCCCGCAGCAGTTACCAAGGTTACACAAATGTGCTTGATTAAGCTTTTTTTTTCTAGTAGATATTAGTGGAATTCATTTAGCTTAAACTTTCTCAAGGATTTTTAGGACATAAACTTTTACTCAAGCATTGGAGATTAGTGGCTATGTTTAGAGGAAATAAGAATTTTATGCTTGGGATGCACAAGGTTGAGTGAAGAAAGAAGAAACTATTGGCTTTAATTGCACAAGATTTTCTGAAATGTCAAAAAAGTTCAACAATTAAAAGATTTTGATAGAGTCTAGCAAAAAAAATGAACATGCTTAGGTGTTCATATACCATCAAAACGCAAGTCATTGGATCAGTTTGAAGAATTGCTGTTTTCGTCGTATAATATCTTTTGTTTCTGGCAAGTACTTAAGGGATTGAAGAATGTTTTTATAATACATCAGTAAGGTCATTTCATCATGTTTCCACTGTACTTTAGTTCTGGACAGATTTACTTACTTTCATGAAAACATTTTTTGATGGGTAGAATTTCATACCATCATTTCATTATATTTCAGCAACTGTAAATATCATTAAAAATTTTCTCTGAGGAAATATGTGTTCTTAGAATAATATACTTAAAGGTAAAGTCATTATCAAAGTATGTGTTCTTTTTGTAGACTTGAAAAATTTTAAAGATGTGATTTTGATTTTAAGGAAGGTGTTTGCTATGCATGTATTTTATTTAGTTTTGCTCAATGTCTTGACAGTTTTTAGATCAGTTTTCTTCGTGCAGCAGTATAAAAATCAAACTTCAAGCTAAATATATGTACACTTCAAGTCTGGTGCAAGAAAAATGGCCCATGGGTCAGGGTTTTTTTTGTCCGAGAACCTTCCATTTAATAATCTTTTTTCACTCTCTCACTTTTAGTGATTTTTGTTAGTGGATTTTAGTTTTAATATGTGACAGAAATATAAAAAAATCTTTGAATAAAAAAATAAAGTAAACAAATAGCTTATGTTGTTTATGTTGCCGTGTGTTCAGTGTGCATCCATTTAAGATATTAGTTCTCTATTTAATTATTTCAGGTAAACAGTTACATTGACATATTCTTTCAAAGAATTCTTTAAACCAAACAAGAGGACTTAATGTAGAATTCTGCATGGAATTCCATTTTTATGCCCCCACAGGGGGGGCATTGAGATTTGCCCTTGTCCGTCCGTCCCAAAAAGTTGTGTTGCCTGTAGCTCCAAAAGCACTGGAGCTAGAGTCAAGAAACTACAGAAATGTTGATCAGCATGTGAAGTTGTGCACCTGGAGTTTGGATTTATTTGGAACTGTAACAGTTATTGCCCCTTACTTAGTCAAAAATAGTAATTTTCAACTTGTGTCGCCTGTACCTGCAAAAGTGCTGCACCTACAGTCAAGAAACTTTACAGGAATATTGATCAGCATGTTGAGTTGTCCATCTGGGGTTTCCTGTATAGATTTATTCAGAATTGTTAGAGAAGACCCCTTACATACTCAAAATTTGCAATTTTCAACTTGTGTCACCTGTACCTTCAAAAGTGCTGCACCTACAGCCAAGAAACTTTACAGGAATGTTGATCAGCATGTAAAGTTGTGCACCTGGGGTTTCCCATATAGATTTATTCAGAATTGTTATAGTTATGACCCCTTACAAACTCAAAATTTGCAATTTTCAACTTATGTTGCCTGTAACTGCAAAAGCACTGGAGCTAGAGTCACCCAGTTCTGAGCAGGGTTGACATACTGTGTCTGACTGAAGCAAATGTCTATGAGAATCAAGTACAGTACCATCAGCATGTTGGGTGGAGCTTGACATGTTTGCCTATGTCACAGGAAGACAACTGCCATGGTTTGTTGTTCTACACACAAGATAAGTTGCCAGTGACAACTTCCAGTGTTTCACATCAACCTCATATGGAACAAGTGTCAGTTACCATCTCATCAGAGCTCTGTCCAAGGTCATTCAGTCTTCTCTATAGATCTCCATCCTCGAACAAAACACTTTATTAATGATCTATTACACATTGCAGACCAAACTTCTCCAGATGTACTGCTTGGAGATTTCAACTTGGCTTTCAATTCTACAAATTATACAAGACAGTCACAGAAATTGAATAACTATTCCCAGTGTATGCAGCTCCCAACTCACAGAGGTGGTTCTACACTTTACCTTGTCTACATACAGAATAATATTCTACAACCCAGATTATCCTGCCTGTCAACCTACTTCTCAGACCACAGCATTGTTGCAGTTTTATACATAAAAAATTTTCCTTAGTAAGTGTAACGCTGTTCCAATGGTCAAATTGCAGACTCAGTTTGACTGAGCACATGGACAGTAATGGAAAATGCAAGTTACCGTCCATGCCCGTTAGCACCAGCTTAAGCAGAATTCAACATTTAAGTATGGAATGGTGAAATTTTGTTCCAACAATTGCTTAAAATTGTTTGCTATTGAGATGACAATGGACATTTTATAAACAGCCTGACTTACAGAACATATAACTTAGGAACTTAGGAACTAAGTACAAATTAGACATGAAAACACCTGTTTAACATCTGCAAACTCCAAGAATGTCCAACTATGCATACAGAATTGTGAAGGGTAATATTCATCCATTGGTCACAGTGTTGGAGACAGTATTTTGAGTCTTCACACCACAACAGGTTTCTTATAGTTGTCATTTTGTTAAACCAATCGTATTAATGATTCAGTGTGTATGACTATCTAGTGGCCATATTGCTAGCTATATGAGTAGCTAGGTTGAGTGGGGGCATCTGTGTCCTATGGACACATTTCTAGTTTCATATAATTTTGTAAGGAAACCAAGGATCATTCCTGTGAAGTTCTTTTGTAATTCGTCTTTTGGTTTTAGAGGAGAAGATTATTGAAAGCTTTTCCTATTAAAGTCCTTACAAAATGTAATGACCCCTTGGGTGGGCCAATATTGACCCCGGAGCCATGATTTATATAATTTTGGCAGAGGTGCACTACATGATACTACATACTAAATGTCTAAACTCTAGACCTTGCGGTTTCCAACAAGAAGTTTAAAGTTTTCCATCAGTTCCCATGGCGACCAGAATTTTGCATGGAGTCCATTTTCTAAATAATTTTGAAAGGGTATACAAAGTAGATGTGTAACACATTACACTGTCAAAACCAGACAACTATGCCCAAAGTGAAAAATACACCATGGATGTTATTCCCAAACATCCCTTCAAATAATGGCTACATAATTAGTGATACCTTTAATGAATTTTTACCTAGCCTTTAGATTAGATGGCACCAAACTAAAACTAGAGCTATCACTTAATGTGATTAATACTGCTTCAGAACTGAGGAAGTTATTAGTAACAGAATACTTTGTAAAAGAATTGAAATAGAGTTATGGTTATGGGCAATTAAAGATAGTTGTAGTTCTTGTACAGTGCATTTCCTTTCACTATGGTTGACCATTTAATTAAGTTGCATTGAATTCCAACCATTAGTTTTAAAGTTATGCTCCCGACAAGCAAACCAAACAAAGGACAATAACTGCAAATACTGAAGATGGGAGTTATGGCTCTTGAACACTGCAATTCCTGTCATTGTGTTTGACCATTGTATGAAGTTGCATTGAATTCCAACCATTACTTTTCAAGTTATACTCCGTACAAGGAAAACCAACAAAGGGCAATAACTCTGCAAATAGTGAAGAAGGAGTTATGATTCTTGAACACTGCACTTCCTCTCAGTGTGCTTGACCATTGTATGAAGTTGCACTGAATTTCAAGCATTAGTTTTCAAGTTATACTCTGGACAAGGCAATTGCAATATTATAGACAGCCTGACCAACTGACCAACCACCAGGTGACTCCTATATACCCGCCAAACTTCGTTTAGCGGGTATAACTAGAGTTTGTCACAGAAGTGACCCCACACTCCACTTGGTCACAGGATTAAAGGTTTTGTAAGTACAAGAAATTCAGTAGAACCGATGGATGCTCCCCATCATAGCTCTATTTCAAAATGGGTGTATTCGTTTTAGCATTTTTTCTCAGTATTGATTGGAGTAAAAATACTGCTATAAAGTACAACTAAAGCTATCACTGAATGTGATCAATTAACCCACAATACCACCTTTCAGAGGCAAAAGAGGAAAATAAAAAAAAAACTAAATAAGCAAGGTAGTTACAGGTCTTGTAAATCATGCAACACAAAGTTACAGCCAGAACAACATGTGGACTGACTGACCAGCCTACCAAGTGATCCTGTATACCCACCCAAACTTCGGTTGTGAGGGTATAAAGAAAAGGGAGTCATTTAATAAACATGGCCAGGTAGTGTTGTGATTCTTATACATCGCACTTCCAATCACTTCATCTATCTATTGTTTTGTATATCAAGCATATAAGTTGAACAGTTTTTAAGTAATCCTCACAATAAGCACCATTAAAATAATAAAGGTGTTTAAAAAATTGGGCAAGACATAGTTATATTTCTTTGATAATGCACTTCCTCTAGTTGTCGTCTATCAACAGGTGTAACAATAACTAAATCCCTAGAATACTTTAGTAGTTCTAATCCTGACAAAAATTAAACTAGAGGGTTGTGATAACCTTACATCCCTAACCTGAGTACCACCATTTAAAACAGCATGGCCAATGAAGGAATCAATGTAAGTTCACCCAATGTTGAAGTACAAAGTTAGTGTCAGCTAAGGTCAAAGATGATATCCCAATGCAAAACTGGAAGAAAGGTTAAAATTTCCATACTGTGACCTCTGTGTGACCTTTACTTTGGTCACAGGGACCTGAATTTTGCGAACAACATACCGCCTTACAATGGTCAACATTTGTGCCAAGTTAAATGAAATCTCTCAATACATGTAGAAGTTTTGCTCCGGACAAGCATTTTCCACTGACCTCTAGGTGTGACCTTGACCTTTGATCTAGAGACCTGGTTCATGTGTGCAACACTACGTTTCATGCTGGTGAACTTTTGTATCAAGTAATTCTAAAATACCTCCATGCATGTAGAAGATATGCTCCAAACAAAATCAGGACATTTCAACTAAATCGGTAAATCCCATTAATAATTTTAGAGTTATGATTTGGACAAGCATTGATATAATATGATAACAAAATGTATAAAGGGAAATAACTAAGAAATGAGGGCAGCTAGAGTTATAGTTCTTGGAAAATGCACTTCTGTCACTCCCCTCTATCAATGTGCCAAATATCAACTAAATGTCTTTCATGGTTTGCTCTGGACAAGCGAGAAGTCCTAAGGGGAGATAATGAGAAAACTAGATGAGTTATGGTTCTTGTGCACCGCACTTACTCTCAATGTCCTCTATCATTTTATGTAAGTTAAGGTATATCCCTTCATGGTGTTTCAGTTATACTTTAGACAAAACCAGACAGATGGACTGACATACAAGTCATCAACTATATGCACTCCCTTTGGGGAGCATGAAAAAGGTTCATTGTAATATTCTTGCATGGCAGTACAGTGAACAACATGCTTATAATGCAATTTTATTTGCTGGTATGATGTAATAGGAAGTAGTAAAATACCAAAAAGGCAAATAACCAGGAAAGTGACATATATTTGCCTTCCATGAATGGAGAATTATGGTCGGCACAAGGTCAGACATCAACATTTTTTACCTTTGACCAGTCACTGTGACCTTGGCCTTTGGACCTGAGACAAATGACATACAGACTCATTAAGGTGAAAAAACATCCCAAGGTATTTGAAAATCTTGTATATATAAGTTATGGCTCTGACAAGGTCTTTCAACATTTTTACATTTGAAGTCGCTGTGACCTTGAATTCTGCGCTAGGGACTTGAGTCTTGCATGTGACACTGTCTCATCTAGATGAACAAATATGCCAAGATAGTTGAAAATCCTTCTATGCATGGAGAAGTTATGGCCAGGACAAGTCTATCATCAGCTTTATTTAACTTTGACAAGTCACTGTGACCTTGAATTTGGAGCTATGGACTTCATCAAGGTGACAAATATGCCAACGTATTTTAGAATGCTTCCAAGTATGGAGAAGTTATGGTCCACACAAGAAAAAAGAGAATGGATGGACATCAACATGATTCAATAAAGCCCCCCCCCCCCCCACCCCAACCCATACACTTTGTGTGTGGAGGTATAACAAGAGCTGTCTGATGACAATATGCTTGACTATTCTCAGTGCTTTGAAAGTGGCACCTGTGCATGTTTTTTAAAAAAGCCTTAATTCTTCACCATATTTCTATGTTTCAGAAGAAATTCTTGTAGTCAAATCCCATGACAGAGTAATGTACCTTATTTTTCAAACACACTCTTCAAGCAAGTAATAATAGGTTTTACTAGAAATAAAATTTTTCTCATGAATTGAAAAACAAGATGGCCATGATGGTCCTGGATCGCTCACCTGAGTACTAAGCAAATGTCAGAAGCAGTATTACATTTTCTAATTGAAGATTTGTAGGTGCCTACAAAAAAATTATCTAAAATATCCGTCAATAAATAAAGGCTCTTTGACAGAAAATAGAAAAATGTATTATTAGCTGTGGTGACATTGACCCAGTGACCTTAAAACCCCATGTTAGGCTAGAACTCCATGCAAGGAACCTAAATACCAAATTGGTCTATAAATGAAGGCTCTATGAAATAAAGTTGATAAGTCTTTTTTTAGCCTCAATGACCATAACCCCAATTCAATGGAATGGGATCATAGAAGGTCTCAATATATCAAATATTTAAAATATCAATCAATAAATAAAAGACTACTGTATATACTCAGCCAAAAGTCGACTCAACCATTAGTCGAGAAGGGGTTTTTGAGGTTAAAATTGATGATTTTTACTTAGACCCTTTCATACGCCGAATTGGATTTTTTAGATTTTATGCAATCGTACAAATTGCATATCTACAGTAAAGGGAAGCAACTACGTCGTTAGAGTGGTGTGCGGTAGTTTCATTATACCGAAGACGTACGGGCAGTATGTTTTAAGACATTTTGGAATAATTTGAAAGTGACACAGTTGTTTGCTGTCCATATTATTCGTTTAATTAATAATTTATTTAACTTGCAGGTCGTTCAAAATGCACAAAAAAACAAACACAGAAATGTAATACCGAAGCACATGAATAATTTCAAACAGGAATTATCACACTGAAATTATACGAGTTATTATAAAAAAAAATGCCAGTAATTGTTCACACCTTTGATTTCCGAATAAAGCATAATGCTGTTATGCTTATATAGCAATAAGGACCTGTATGATATACGGTTATACAACCAGAAAAGCCCTGACAGACTTTATCAATAAACAAGGGAAGTCACTCTACAACAACCACGACATGGTCGTTTGTTTATTACATGTCAATCAGATGTGTGAAAGTATCTTTGTCATACTGCCAAGCAGACTAATAAAACAAAACAAAGGTAGTCCCTTTTATAAGTTCTTTATTGATTAGAGAAGCCTGCTGAATAATAATGATGTAATTACGCTACGGGGTTACCTCCGTGTAGTGTAAAAAATATGACTGTCATACGGGCAAGTACTTTTGATAATTTTTTTCATTTTCTTTACCTGACTCGCCCATACATCGAGCAATGACTTTAAGGCCATTTTCTGGGGATTAAAAACTCGACTTATGGCCGAGTATATACGGTATGACAAAAAGTATAAAAATCTATTTTTGCCTTAATGACCTTGACCCAGTGATTTCATACTCCACCTAGGGTAGAGTTCCTTGCAAGATACATATCAGATATTGATCAATAATTGAAGAGTCAATGGAAAAAAGTACAAAAATCTATTTTAAGCCTTGATGACCTTGACCTTGACCTAATCGAATGGCAGAGAATTATGGAAGAAACCTATGTACCAAACATCTAAGATATGTGTCAATTAATAAAGGCTCTTTGACAAAATTTGGAAAGTCTCTACAAAAATAAAGTGACCCCTGGGGTGGGGTCAGTTTTGACCAAAGAGAATCATTTAAATAATCTTGGTAGAGGACTTCTAGATGATGCTCCATGCAAAATATCTAAGCACTAGGCCTTGTGGTTTCACAGAAGAAGATTTTCCAGGTTTTCCCTATAAAACCCATTATTAAACAAGTGACCCCAGGAGACGGAGCCATTTATGACCCCAGGGGCATAACTTGAACAATCTTTGTAGAGGAGCTCTAGGTGAACCTGTTTGCCAATTATCAATGCCAAAGCATAGTAGTTTCAGACAAGAAGATTTTTGAAGTCATCACTATATTTGCCTCTATACAAACAATTGACCCCTGGGACAGGGTCAATTTTGACCCCAGGGACATAATTTGAACAATCTCAGTAGAGGTTCATTAGAACTTTGTGGTTTCAGAGAAGAAGATTCCTTATGTTTTTCCTATAGATTTCTATGTAAAAAATGTGACCCCTAGGGCATGGCCAGTTTTGACCTGAGAGATACATTTTGAACAATTTTGGACGAGGACCTCTAGATGATAAACAATGCAAAATATGTAAGCTCTAGGTCTTGTTGTTTCTTAAAAGATTTTCAAGGTTTTCCCTAGATAAGCATTATTAAATCAAGTGACCCTCAGGGCAGAGCCATTTATGACTCCAAGGGGCATAATTTGAAAAATCTTTGTAGAGGAGCTCTAGTTGAACCCGTTTGCCAAATATCAAACCCAAAGCATAGTAGTTTCAGACAAAAAGATTTTTGAAGTTTTCCCTATATATGCCTCTATATAGATAAGTGACCCCTGGGTGGGGTCAATTTTGACCCCAGGGATGTCATTTGAAAAATCTTGGTAGAGGTCCACTAGACAATACCTTGTGCAAAAATTCAGAACTTTGGGCCTTGTGGTTTCTAAGATTCCTAAAGTTTTTCCTATATATTTCTATGTAAAACATTTGACCCCTAGGGCATGCCCAATTTTGACTCCAGGGAAATAATATGAACAACTTTGGTAGAGGACCTCTGGATGATAAATCATGTTAAATATCTAAGCTTTATGTCTTGTGGTTTAGACATTGAAAATTTATATAGATTTTTCTTTTGGTTGCCATAGCAACCAGAGTTCTGCATGGAACTGAATTCCTTGAAGGACTTTGGTAGAGCTTCATGCAAGGAACATTCATGCCATTTTCATTAACTTAAGCTAAGTGGTTTCAGAGAAGATGTCATTTGAATCAAATTGTTGACGCACTAACGAACGACAACCGACAACGGACATCATGCGATCACAATAGCTAACATGAGCATGTTGTGCTCAGGTGAGCTCAACAAGAAGGCCATGATGGCCCTGGATCAATCACCTGAGTAACTCACATTGCTGTTTAGGAGCAAATCACATTGCTGTTTAGGATAATTATGTTGTTTGAATTTTTTTCTATTTTTAGCTTTTGCAGCCCTTATGTGCAATAGAGCAGAACCATTGGAGCAATTTTAGAAAAGGGCAATATAAGGATCATTTCTGTCAAGTTTGGATTATAATGTTTCAGTAGTTTTGGAGGAGATATCATTTGAAGCCTAATATTGACAAAAACCTAGTTTTAGCTCTGCCGGCAATTTTGTACAATTTTGCAGCCCTTATGTGCAATGGAGCATAACAGTTTGAGCAATTTTAGAAAACGGCAATAGAAGGAACATTTCTGTCAAATTTGGTTGAAAATGGCCAAGTGGTTTTGGACGAGATGTCATCTGAAGCCTAATAAAAGACTTTAACCAAACGTTCTAAGTTCTAAGATAATTCTGTAAATATTCCTAGCACAGTTACAACTTTCATCCCACAGCTGGGCCTTGTCAGTATATGCAAGTATTTTCAGTTTCAACTGAATCTTTTTCATAATAAACAAGTTATTACACTTAGTAAAAAACTTTAATTAAAATTTCTAAGTTAAAAGGGGACATAATCTGTGAATATTCCTAGTACAGTTATGTCCCTTGTCCCACAGCAGGGACTTGCAACTTTATACAAATATATAAAGTTTCAACTGAATCCCTGTAATAATGAACAAGCTATTACACTTTATAAAAACTTTAATGAATGTCAACCCAGAAGTCAGTGCAATAGCCCTCCTTATTCCTTGAAAAGCTGAGCTAAAAACTACACCCAATTTCAATCTTTGTTTTGTTAAATCTGAAGTGAAAATGAAACTTTGTTTTCAGAGCTAACACTGATATTGTGTATATATTGTATACACTTGGCTAAGCTCTGACTGAACTCCATCAGCCTAAGAAAAACCAAACAACAATAAAATGGTAAAGTTTCTTACTGATATAAAAATGCATATATGGTGACAATATTGTCCAAATAAATGAAAAACAAACACAGAGTATAGCTTTTGACTTGCATCTTTTTCAGTTTTTTTTATATGGTGAAAATGAACCCAAAAAAGAGCAAAAACTTTGTTCTTCTGAAAACACTGCTGGCAGTTAACTAAGACCTTTCAAAAATATCCACTGCAATTTATAATATAAACTTACTTTTCAATTAAAATTCTATATCTGAAAACAACAAACATTTTATTTTAAATGTTACCATCTCAGGTACAACTGACTTTCGTACATATTCATTTTAAGTTAATTAGTAGCTTTTATCTATCTTCATGTCTTCTTGTTTCGCCATGTGTGGTATTTCCTTAGAAACCTGTGTCGGTAGTCCTCCCACACTATTTGCTTGCCATATCTGGCATACCACAGTCCAAACAAGACCCCACCCAAATGTCCTGCATGATCAAGAAACCTCCATCCTCGTGCTATACCTACACAATCTAAAATAATGAGTCCTATTATAGCACTTTGTGCTGTGAATGAATGTGGTATTATCTGGTCAACAAATGCAATACTCAGTCTAGAATCGGGAAACTGCAAACAAACAATGGCAATTAAGGCTAGAATTGCCCCTGATGCACCAACTGACGGTATCATTTTGCCAGTCATAACACGATATATACTACTTGTCAGCCCTGCTACTGTCCCACCAGCAAGATACACAGCCAGAAACTGTTCTTTTCCAAGAAATGTAGCAAGAACAGTGCTGAATGACCACAAAACATACATGTTAGCAAATAAATGAAATCCTCCAAGGTGACTGAATGCTGACAACGTTGAAGACACCACAGAATGTGCTGAAATAAAGAATATTATTGCCAGTTATTCTGTAAACCATAATGTTAAATGCAAATCAAACTTTACATCATGAATGAAAACCAATTAAGTCTCAAGAACAGTGATACTATAGTTTTAAGGCTAAGAATAAGCTGTATGAAAATATGTTTTCTAACTAAAATTTGTTTATGAAACAAAAATATATGTATCCCCAAGCCCCACACCACCCCCCAGCTGAACATATATTATGCCCTTCCTGTGCACAAACATGGACATACATTTAAAGCACTGTCTAAAGAACATCTCAGTGTTGTTACTTTTACAGGTATTTTTATACTTTAAGCATCAAGGATTGAATGCTGCTTAAACAGATGCTAGAGGGCTTGAGATGCAGACCTGGTTCTTATGCATGCACGGTCTCATGGTGGTTAACATTTCTGCCAAATAATTTCAAAATCCATCAAGGAACGACTAAGTTATGGAGCGCACACATAAAAAAGACCCCATTTTTTCCTTTGACATCCAAGTATGACCTTGACCTTGCAGATGCAGACTTAGTTCTTGCACATGACACATTGCCTCATGGTGGTTCACAAGAAAAAGAATCACCATTTTTAACCTTTGACATCTAAAATTGACCTTGACCTTGGAGGTATGGACCTGGTTCTTGTGCAGGACATACTGTTTCATGGTGGTTCACAATTCTGCCAAATAATTTCAAAATCCATCAATGAATGACAAAGTTATGGACTGGAAAAGAAAAAAACATCCCATTTTTTACCTCTAGGTGTGATTTTGACCTTGCAGGTATGGACCTGGTTCTTGCGCATGACACATCATCTCATGGTGATAACATGATTAACATTTCTGCTAGGCTACTTCAGGCTACTTAGAAATCAACCAAGGAATGATAGTTATGGAGCAGACACAATTTTTGAAATCTAAGCATTCATCCAGACAGAAAGCACACAAGAGCTGTCAGTGGAGCCAGCATGCTCGACAATTTAAGTACAGGATGGTTAAGAAAGTGACAACTTTTTAACAATAGCACTGCACAGCGGCACCAAGGCTCGTCTGTTTTATTTATCAGCAAAAACTTGCAAGTACCTAATCATCAAAAAAAAACCCAAAAAAACAAGAGGGCCATGATGGCCCTAAATCGCTCACCCGAGTCTCATTGCTCATGTTACAATTATCATTACAGGTTGTTATGGGTGTTCGTTGTTCGCAAATTTGAATAAGTTTGCAATAAGTTTGAAGACTCTGGATCTAATGGTACTCAAATTTTTTAGCAGAAATAGTTTTATTCTACAGGTCCCAGTGAACTTGACCTTTGACCTACAGAAAAAACAATAGGGTTCTTCTAATACAATTACCCTATGAAGTTAGAAGGTTCTCGGTGTAATGCTACTCCAGTTACTAATCAAAAATAGTTTTCACTCAACAGGTTCCTGTGATCTTGACTTTTGACCTAATGACCCCAAAAATGATAGGGTTCTTTTACTGAGTAAGGACAATCATCCAATCAAGTTTGAAGGCTTGGGGTAAAATGGTACTCCAGTTACTGAGCAGAAACAGTTTTCACTTTTGAGGTCCCTGTGAACTTAACCTTTGACCTATGGACCCTAAAAACAATATGATTCTTCTAATACAATTATCCTATAAAGTTTCAAGGCTCTGGGTGTAATGATACTACAGTTACTCTGCTGAAAAACTTTTCACTATACAGGTCTCTGTGACCTTGACCTTGATACTAGCCCCAAAAAACAATATGGTTCTTCTATTTAATAAAAGCAATCATCCTATGAAGTTTGAAGGCTCTGAGTGAAATGGTACTCCTGATACTCACTCTAGAGGTCCCTCTGGCCTTGACCTTTGACCTACTGACCCAAAAAAAACAAATGTTTTTTTTTTTTTCTACTCAATAAGGGCAATAACCCTTTGAAGTTTGAAGGCCTTGGGTCAACTGGTACTCAAGTTATTGAAAGGAAACAAAGTGTGACAGACAGACAGACAAACAGACACCCATGGACAGGGCAAAAACAATATGTCTCCATCAGAAGGGTGGGGTTGCAGGAGGAGACATAACAATGAACAATTGAAGGTCTAGACCTTGGTGTTTCAGAGCTGTAGATTTTTTAAGTTTTCTCTAAATAAGTCCTTGTGTAAAATCGAATGACTCCCCCACCCCTGGGTGGGGCCAGTTTTGACCCCAGGGGCTAAGATTTGAGCAAACTTGGTAAAGGTCCACTAGACAATGTTGTACTCTAAATATCTTAGCTCTAGGCCTTGTGGTATCAGAAAAGAAGATTTTTAAAACTTCTCCTATATAACGCTATGTAAAACATGTGACCACTGGGGCGGGGCCATTTTTGACCCACGGGCAATGATTTGACCAAACTTGGTAGAGGTCCTCTAGACAATGCCACATACAAAATATCTAAGCTCTATGCCTTTTGGTTTCTGATGTGAAGATTTTTAAAACTTTTTCCTATATAACTCTATGTAAAACATGTGACCCCTTGGGCGGGGCTATTTTTGACCCAGGGGACATGATTTGAACAAACTTGGTAGAGGTCCACCAGACAATGCTGCACACAAAATATCTAAACTCTAGGCCTTGTGGTTTCTGACAAGAAGATTTTTAAAGTTTCACTATATAAATCTTTGTAAAACCAACTGACCCCTGGGGTGTAGTCAGTTTTGACCCCAGGGTCATAATTTGAACAAACTTGGTAGAGGTCCACTAGATGATGCTTCATACCAAATATCTAAGCTCTAGGCCTTGAGGTTTTGGAGAAAAAGATTTTTAAAGATCCAACTTTTAAAATCTAATTTTAGCTCCAGTGGATCAGAAATGCAATGGACCAGAACCATTTGAACAATCTTGGTAGAGCTTCATCCAAGGAACATCCCAGGCAAGTTTCATTAAATTTGACCCATTGGTTTCAGAGGAGATGTCGTTTGAATGAAAAGTTGACGACAGACGGACAGAATCACAATATAAAGTTTGAAGTCTCTGTAACAAACGATGTCAAGTTAAATGGCTGAAATGGCATTCAATGTTAAGGGCACTGTGACCTTGACCTTTGACTCCAAAATCAGTAGGGGTCATCCACTCGATGTGGGCAATCATCATATGAAGTTTGAAGACTGTGAGCCAGAGTACGAAAGTAATCCTCCGAAAACCCACACGGACAATGACTTTTAAAATTCAGGTCACTGTGACCTTGACCAAAAACACTACTACTGACCCCAAAAACAATAGGAGTCATGCATTCAATAAGGACAATCATCATATGAAGTTAAAAGACTGTAGGCCAAACAGTTCTCAAGTTATCCTCTGGAAACCAAATTGCTAACTGGCAGACAACCAGGACCATAATATGCGCCTTCAAGCATATAATTATAAGAAAGGAGAATGTTCAGTGTAGTTAACTGTTCACTCTTGTTAACTTACCCTTGGTTGGCATGCATAAAAAGTATCTGTACATGACAGGTTGTATTTGAGGTACCCTCCACAGTAAAAATACTGCAACATTTACAGCTACAATCTCTATCACTAATCGACGAGCAGGATGGATTGAATTCCAAATAGCATTGACCTTGAAAAGGGAAATTTGTGATTATATATATATATGAATAGTTCAAGAAACATTAAATAAGTTAAAACTTATCTATTCTATAGTAGAAAAAGTTCTTGTGGTTCATGTTTACTACTCTAAAAAATTGCTTCATCGAATTCTGAACACTACTCTTAATAATTGCTTCCTAGAATTCTGAACAGTACTCTCAATAACTGATTCCTGAAGTTCTGAGCACTACTCTCAATCATTGCTACCTAGAGATCAAACACTGACTCTCAATAATTACTTCCTCGAATTCTTAACACTACTTTAAATAGTTGCTCCCAAGAATTTGAACACTACTCTCAATAACTGCTACCTAGATTTCTGAACACAACTCTCAATAATTGCTTCCTGGAGTTCTGAACACCACTCTCAATAACTGCTACCTAGATTTCTGAACACCAATCTCAATAATTGCTTCCTGGAATTCTGAACACAACTCTCAATAATTGCTTCCTGGAGTTCTGAACACCACTCTCAATAACTGCTACCTAGATTTCTGAACACCAATCTCAATAATTGCTTCCTGGAATTCTGAACACAACTCTCAATAATTGCTTCCTGGAGTTCTAAACACTACTCTTAGTAACTGCTTCCAAGAGTTCTGAACACCTTTCTCAATAAATGATTCCTGGAATTCTGAACACAACTCTCAATAATTGCTTCCTGGAGTTCTAAACACTACTCTCAATAACTGCTTCCTAGATTTCTGAACACCTTTCTCAATAATTGCTCCCTGAAGTTCTGAACAAAACTCTCAATAATTGCCTCCTAGAGTTCTGTCCACCTCTCTCAATAATTGCTTCCTGGAGTTCCGAGAACAACTGTCAATAATTGCTCTCTAATAGGCCCTCATCTCTGGTGGAATTCAAATGACAGACCTCCTGGTCAGATTGTGTTCTACACTGCAACCACAGACCTCCTGGTCAGCTTGTGTTCTATACTGCAACTACTGTCTTACAAATTTTCACCACCAGTTACAAACATTTGTAGAAGTGCTCCAGTTGTAAGCTCAACTGTTAACCCATATAAATTATCTTTATTAGTATAAACTCCTATAAGCTAAAGAATAACATTTCAGAATAGAAACCCACACTTCTTTATGATTAGTTATGTTCAAATCAGCCTGACAGCATATACAACCTCAACAAAATTAATCTGCACTACGATAATCTTCATCCATTCAAGTTCTGAATACCTAAGCAGTGGCTGTTTTTCAATGTCAAGGACATCTATGTGGGGTGTTCAAATATTAATGCAAACTGGGTCAATTGTGTTGAAAAAACAATGCCAAAATAATTATCTTAATCGTTGAAAATACTCACCACTATTTGATTTACAAAGTTTTAGTCTTTTAATTGAATTTTTAAAGGCATTATCATAATCTTTTTGAGGTATACTGTTTAGATACTGGAAAATAGCCAAACCGAGAGTTTTGCGCATTTGATATTTTCTTCCAGCAAGTTGTTATTTGAGCCTCAGAAATAGGAGAAAGTAACAAGGAGCAAGATCTGGCAAATAGGGCAGTCAAGAACTCAACAGCCTTTTCCTGTTTCAGATGTTCGCCTACAATGGCCACTTTGTGTAATGAAGCATTGTCATGCAACCACCTGACACCACGGAACTGTTGCTGGTCGACAGTTTGTAAAATATTTCTTTATTTTGAAGGACCTTGCCTTTCTAAAACTTGGCAAATCGTGATTAAAAGTGAGATACTGGCCTAGTTGCAATCATATTTGAACACCGCTTGTATTTAAATTCAGAATAAACATGATTTTGTCAAATTGATATAAAATCTTATAACTAGTACTTTCTCTCAGATCTGCATTTTTCTTTGTAGCAGATTCTTTCATTCCTAGCAATATTACATAAAGGACTTAAGAATATTTTCAGAGTACACCACCATTTTAATCTATCATGATTCCTTTGATCGTGTTTTGACTGTAATAATAAGTCTAAGTTTGACTGTCAATGGTCATCCATATTGTTCTTACATGATCTCTGAATCCATACTGTTTCCTGTCTACCTGTAAGGGTTTCTGTGGATGTTTTAGCTTGGTCCTCACTGTCTCATACTGCCAGAGTGCACAGCCAGTGAAAAAGGCAGGAACTGCCTGAAAGTGTCAAACAAAGTGTGATTTAGTTTAGCCTTACCTTTTCACACTAATTGGGTAACAACCTCTTGTTACTTATATAAGTTTAAATGTTAGAACTGGTGAATACAGAACTATGATTAAAATTGTATTTAATCAAGGTTATACCATGTAAAAAAAATTAATGATAATAAAATTAAATATTTCTAGAAATTGAGATTTTTCATTAAGAAATTAAGATACTTGTGAATATGACTGACCACATGAACAGCTATGAGCTGATTTAGTGAAACCTATTATTTAAAAAAACACTGCTGTCAAAATATTAGATTTACACAAAACTCATCTTAAATCAAGCTCCAAGCATATGACCTCTGCACCTTACACCTCTTTTTAGCAGCCGATCAACAAAAACATACCCATGTGGAATCATAGATGGCAAAAATTAGTTCCTCTTGAAACAACTAGTAAAACAACTTTCTCAAAAGATTTTTGTGTGTTTTGCTACTTTCAAACTCAGTAACAGTCAAGTACATACAATATCAATCTCACCAAAGCAGTGTATATCACATATTTTCTAAGAATGCCAGGGCCAGGTGGCTGACTTGTTTCTAATGATTCCTAATTCCGCTTCATATGGCTCAACTTCTGGTGTTTCTGTTTTTCTGGCTTTGTCTTTTTTAGTTCTGAAACTCCTTATGGGTTGCCTTTTAGGGTAAAGACTTGAAATTCTCGGTGAATTCCTGGAAATTGAAAGCGAAGTTAGTATTTCTAACTATAGTTTTAACTGATATGAATGAACCAACAGGTCTGAGCAATGCTGCATGTTAGTTATTGGATGTATCACATACCTGGCACAAAGTCACAAATTTTACTCCAATATAAACAAGAGCCATGTTACACATGGTTAATCCCCCCGCCGGGAAGAAGCTACCTGAAGGTTGTACTTTCAAACACTCAATGTAATAATGTTTGAAGAAAATCCCACAAAAAATAGGCAAGGTAGAGTTATTGTTCTTGCAAACTGCACTTCCTACCAATGTGCTATGTCAGTGTATTAAGTTTGAAGAAAATCGCTCAAGCACTTTTTGAGTTATGCTTCGGACAAAGTTTTTCAATTAAATCAGATAAAGGGGAATAATTCTAAAAGTAGGCAAGGTAGAGTTATTATTCTTACACACTGCACCTCCTCCAAATGTGCTCTTTCAGTATATGAAGTTTGAAGAAAATCACTCAAGTACTTTTGGAGTTATGCTCCCGACAACACTGGAATGGACGCACGCACGGACGAACAGAGACCATTTCTAATATCCCCTCCTCCTTTCGCGGGGATAATAAGTTCAAGAATTCAAGAATTAGATAAACATGTATATGCTGGGATTTTTAAAATGTAAACAAGTAAATCTGATAAAGGGGAATAACTCTAAAAAATAGGCAAGGTAGAGTTATTGGACTTGCACACTGCACTACCAACCAATGTGCTCTGTCAGTGTATGAAATTTGAATAAAATCCCTCAAGTAGTTTTGGAGTTATGCTCCGGACAAAATTTATCAAGTAATTCTGATAAAGGGAAATAACTCTAAAAATAGGCAAGGTAGAGTTATTGTTCTTGCACACTGCACTACCTACCAATGTGCTCTGTCAGTGTATGAAGTTTGAATAAAATCCCTCAAGTAGTTTTAGAGTTATGCTCTGGACAAAATTTATCAAGTAATTCTGATAAAGGGGAATAACTCTAAAAATAAGCAAGGTAGAGTTATTGGACTTGCACACTGCACTACCTACCAATGTGCTCTGTCAGTGTACTGAGTTTGAATAAAATCCCTCAAGAAGTTTTGGAGTTATGCTCCGGACAAAATTTATCAAGTAATTCTGATAAAAAGGAATAACTCTAAAAAATAGGCAAGGTAGAGTTATTGTTCTTGCACACTGCACTACCTACCAATGTGCTCTGTCAGTGTATGAAGTTTGAATAAAATTCCTCTAGCAGTTTTGGAGTTATGCTCCGGACAAAATTTATCAAGTAATTCTGATAAAGGGGAATAACTCTAAAAATAAGCAAGGTAGAGTTATTGGACTTGCACACTGCACTACCTACCAATGTGCTCTGTCAGTGTACTGAGTTTGAATAAAATCCCTCAAGAAGTTTTGGAGTTATGCTCCGGACAAAATTTATCAAGTAATTCTGATAAAAAGGAATAACTCTAAAAAATAGGCAAGGTAGAGTTATTGTTCTTGCACACTGCACTACCTACCAATGTGCTCTGTCAGTGTATGAAGTTTGAATAAAATTCCTCTAGCAGTTTTGGAGTTATGCTCCGGACAAAATTTATCAAGTAAATTTGATAAAGCGGAATAACTCTTAAAAAAAGGCAAGGTAGAGTTATTGGACTTGCACACTGCACTACCTACCAATGTGCTCTGTCAGTGTACTGAGTTTGAATAAAATCCCTCAAGTAGTTTTGGAGTTATGCTCCGGACAAAATTTATCAAGTAATTCTGATAAAAAGGAATAACTCTAAAGTAGAGTTATTGTTCTTGCACACTGCACTACCTACCAATGTGCTCTGTCAGTGTATGAAGTTTGAATAAAATTCCTCTAGCAGTTTTGGAGTTATGCTCCGGACAAAATTTATCAAGTAAATTTGATAAAGCGGAATAACTCTAAAAAAAGGCAAGGTAGAGTTATTGGACTTGCACACTGCACTACCTACCAATGTGCTCTGTCAGTGTATGAAGTTTGAATAAAATCCCTCAAGTAGTTTTGGAGTTATGCTCCGGACAAAATTGTTTCGGACGGACGCACGGACGGACGAAGGGCATTCCTAATATCCCCTCCGCCTTTGGCGGGGGGATAATTACTCTCAGGTCTGAGCTACACTGCAAGATAGAAAGCAAATATACATTGTAATTCAAATATCTCATTGCATTTTTAGGAGTAGCCAGGTACAGGTATATTGGTAATAAATCTGAAGGAAATGGACTATGAGGCTTGGTAGTTCCGTTGGTAGAGTGTGTGCCCTGTAAGTGGAAGGCCCTTGATTGAATCCCGGTCAAGCCATAATTTTCATCACCTGTGACATAAGTTTTTCATTCAACCTGCTTCCTTTGATGTTGTTACAAGATTGACTGATGCTGAGGATGTTCCACCCTTTATACTAACATGGTAGGTACCTATTGCTACATCATAATTTTGTTTTATCTTAATTTTATTTCTTGTACATATTAGTTTCTTTCAGACTATAAATTCGCTGAAACTTGAATTTACAACCTACATTACTACATTACTATACCAAATCATGTTTTGCTTATGGTTACATAATAGGGTTGCTATGCATTCATTTCAATTTTGTTTCTCATATGGGAGCACTTTTAGAATCTGTCTGCAACTGAAATTTGGTTAGGGTTAACCCAAACTCCTAAGGGCAGCATAAAATACCAAAATACACTCAAATATACCAAAATACACATTGAATGTATTATCTTATCAACAAATTGTACAAATTTATCAAGTTAAAACAGATTTGTTTGTCTTAAGAGTTTTTTCAAGCATGCTATCTTGTGATAATTATTAATTAGGTATGAAGCAACAAAATTATTTCCTTTAACTATCTAACAGTGCAATTCCAAAACATATGCCTTGAAACCGCATTTCTTTCATTGATATATCATTGATAAATAATACTGTATATGGACATAAACTCTTCTTGCTGTTAACTGCAAAGAGAAAACAAGTCCTAAAGGCATTACAGAGACATAGAGTAACTTTCTATGTGGATTTTCATTTTCTAGTTTAACGGTGCCTTGTCGAGTGTTCAAAAACAAAAACCTGACCTCCTCCTCCTTCCTCAAAAAAAGTAAGAGGGCCATGAAATTATTGACTTTTGGCAGGAATTTTACGGGTTTTCAAGCTGGAAAAATTGTCTAACGGCCCACCTTCTTGTATAATATGCACACCTTTGTGGAAACTGAATTTTCTTTAAACAAGAACTGTCACTGAAAGATGACAATCACTGTAAGATGACAATGTGGTGCTTTGACCTTTGATCTGAGAACCAGTCATTCAGGGATCAAGGTCAAATAAATATAGGTCAGTGGAAAGGTCTTATCCAAAGGGGGTTGTGTCCAACTATGAAGTAAATCCACTTACTAATAAGGAAGTTATGGGCAATGTTAAAGTTTTTGGACAATTGGATCTTCAAGGTGAAGGTCATTCAGAGGTCAAGGTCAAACAAATATAGGTCAGTGGGAAGGCCTTGTCCAAAGGGGTGTTGTGTCCAAGTATGAAGTAAATCCACTTACTAATAAAGAAGTTATTGCCAATGTTAAAGTTTTTGGACAATTGGATCTTCAAGGTAAAGGTCAATCAGGGGTCAAGGTAAAGTAAATATAGGTCAGTGGAAAGGTCTTATCCAAAGGGGTGTTGTGTCCAAGTATGAAGTAAATCCACTCACTAATAAGGAAGTTATGGCCAATGTTAAAGTTTTCGGACGGACTGATGGACGGAATGACGGACGGACAGTTAAAAAACTATATGCCCACCTTTGGAAGCATAAAAAAGTGTGTATCATATTCGAGCATTCGATTTATTTTAAATACTTAAAATCTATAAAACTTGTTTAGTCCACTGATATAAGCTGGCACAGTTGGGGTGGCCTTAATCTCGGTCGGTAATTCGTTCCAGAGTCGTATAGTCCTTGGGAAGAATGAGTTCATGTGATGTTGTGTTTTTGATTGTGGGATGAGGAATTTGCTGTTTCTTGTGTTTGTAAAGTGATTGTGATCGACATTGACCTGTTTGTTTTTTATTTTGTGTAGCATGACCAGGCTGGCATGGTTTCGTCTTTGTTCTAAAGTTGCTCATTTTAGTTACTTGATCATGTTTGTTACACTGCTTGTATAATGGTAATCATTATGAACGTACCATGCAGCTGACCTCTGGACGATTTCTATTCTGTGAGTGAGATATTTTTGCCATGGATGCCATATTATGGTTGAGCAGTATTCAACTTGTGGTCTTACATATATGTTTTGTATGCTGCTTCTTTGAGTTGTTTTTTTTGTGTTTTGACATTTCGTCTGATGGACCTTAAGTTGTTTTTTGCTTTGTTTATGATACTGTTTATATGGGATGACCAGTTTAGGTTACTACTTATTGTAACTCCTAAGTTTTTTGTATTTTCTGTGGTTTTCAGTATAGTGTTATGTAGGGTGTACAAATGTAGGGAAAGATGACCGCTTTCTTTTTCCTGTGTATTCTGAGTACTTCACACTTGTCAGGGTTGAATTCCATTGACCATTCTTTTTCCCATATTTCAAGGTTGTGCAAATCATTTTATAAGGTTTGTGCAGATGCTTGTGATTAAATTGTTAAATAAACTGTGGTGTTGTCGGCAAATAGACGTACCCGGCTCCTGACACTTCCTGATAGGTCACTGATGTATGCCAGAAAGAGACATGGGCCTAAGACCTATCCTTGCGGGACACCAGAAAGCACAGGGAGCCTGTCAGAGACCTTGTTTTCCACTAATACTTGTTGTGATCTGTTTTTGAGAAAGTTTTGTATCCATGAACTGATGTGTGGATGAATTCCCATGTGTTTCAGCTTGTGTGTGAGTTTGTGGTAGTCTACTTTGTCAAAAGCTTTACTGACGTCCATGACTAAGACATCAGTTTCTTGACCTTGATCTATGTTCTCAGCTATTTCTTGTGTGAAGCCAATGAGCTATGTTTTGACCTGAATCCATGTTGCTGGGGGCTAAGTATGTTGTGTTTGTCAAAGTAATCTATCATGTTTGAAACAATGATGTGTTCCATTAGTTTTGATTAGGGATGCAAACGGTAACTTTTCAATTTACCGGTTAACCTGACGCTGTTACCGGTAAATTTACTGGTTAACCGATAAACAATAAAATATTTTCGTGCCGACTAGTCACAGTTTATGGTATGTACACTATTAAAGTGAAACCGGAAGTTGACGGGATAGTGTTTACTATTCGGATCTTTATTCGGGCCAAAAGAGTATTGTGATCGCTTAATAGATACATATGCATTCCCCTCGTATGTAATTTCTTACTGCTTTAAATTAATTTTATAAATGTATGCGATCCTTGTTGGTAATATTTACGTTTTCAGTCTGTTTTTGTTTTTATCTTTCATTTCGTATAATGAAATGTAATGCATTACGTACATAGAATAAATAAAAAAACACTGAAGAGTTTTGTCTTTTATTTAATTACACAGGCGAGTCTTACTGTTGAAAATCAAATTAATACATTAAGACATTACATAAATTGCCACTGCTTCGAAAAACAAACTTGATTTGACGTGTTAATTATTAAGAAATCATCAACGGCGATTATCCTTTAATCTCAAGTTAAGTTTTTATTTAGCGAGTAGAAAACAAACAATAGTGTCAGTTAAACTCTTAATTGGCAGCCGCAAACAGGAGGCGCAATGTTTATATAATTGTTAATCATTACAATGGCAAAAGTGACAAATAAACGAGAGTCATCCTGTGTATAAGTGTGACACGTGTATTGATCTATGCGCACCCGGGGTTTATCACCACGACGATCGATAAATACCGTTGTCAGTGCGGCGCGCTTGTTTGGTAGTTTTTACTTTTTAATGTTTATATTTTTAACATTCTCTCTTCCTTTTGTTTCGGTTAACCTCACCGGAAAATTGTTACCGGTTAACCGATTATTAGGTAGGTTAACCGGTTAACCGGTTAACCTCTTGCATCCCTAGTTTTGATGCTATACATGTGAGTGATATTGGCCTCTTATTGCTAGGTTTTGATTTTGACCCTTTTTTGTATGCTGGTGTGATGATGGCATGTTTCCAATCCTTAGGAACAATACCTGTGTCTAGTGACCTTTGGAATATGATTTTAAGGATAGGTGCTATCTCTGTGTGTAGCTCTTTGAGTAACCTAGGTGAGATCTCATCTGGACCTTGGGCTTTGTGGGGGTTTAGTCCTGTCAATAACTCATCAACTCCTTGAACTGAGATGGATATGGGAGCCATGGGCGGGTTACCAAGTGATGACAATGAGCTTTTAGCTGTTTGTCTAAGACTGAGTGGTGAAGGCTTTGAGAAAACTGATTCAAACTGTTTGTTTAGTATGTTCGCCTTTAACATTGGGTCATTGTATGACCATCAGTGCTGAGTGGTGCAATTCCTGTGTTTTCAGTTTTTTTTGTGTTTAATAAAGTTGTAGAACTTTTTCTTCTGACTTGGATCATTATTATCTGAAAAGATTATTGACTCTAGATATGACCAATAAGCATCTTTTATTTGTTTTTGCACTGATGCCTTAAGATGTTTGAATTTCTTTATGTCCTGACAATTCTGTGACCAAGACCTTTTTATTTTTGTGAAGAGCTTGTTCCTTTTCCTAATCTGTTTGACAATATCGTGAGTAACCCATGGTAAGTCAGCTTTATTTTTGCATTGTCTTGACGGTATGTGTTTGGATGATAACCTTTTCATCTCAGCTTTGAACATGTCCAATATTGGTTTGGGTCTTCATTTTGATTTTGGTTAAACATACTACTGAAAGTGACTAACTGACTTTTGCCCAGTGCACATACAATACCATATTATAGTCTGTGGCAGCGCCTCCACTGTCGATCGCCAATGTTGCCAATGGCCACAAAATTTAAAAAATGGCTCCAATTTTTCCCCGATTGGCGAAAATGAGTGGTGCCAACATTTTCATTTGTTTATTTTTGTTACTGTTATAAGCAGCAGAGACTGGTTTACGCTTTGCAGAACATGGTAGACCGAGCACAGTAAAAAAAATCGATAACCGCTCAAAATCATATATAAGTATATCGTAATGGATGTCAAAATTTGTTCAGAGCATGTTGCCTACAGCGATTCTAACAGGTATGTATGTCTTAGTTAATTATTGTTGATGAGTGAAATCATCATTTTGTGGTAAAAGAGGACCACCAGGGCTCTCGCTAGGGTCAAAAATTTGGGAGAAGTGACTTCTCCCTAAGGTAAATTTTGGGAGAAGTTTGAAGACTCCTGGGAGAAGTTAGTACTGGCAATGCCAGTTCCATTTGTGAATGACAATGACGGACAGTAAATATGTGGAGTTAATTTTATTCAACTTGCTGTTAAAAACTAATGTATCTGTGGCATCAAAATTCAGTAACTTTTTTATGAAAAGTCTTGGATGTGTTTCCAGTTTAACCAGATTTTTTTAACGAAATTACAAACAATTTTAAGATGTAAATTATGTTGATTCATTATAATTGTTGCTTTCAAAAGTAACTACGACAGAAATATTCAAGTCTTAAACAGGTACTTATAATCAAATCATGACCACTTACCTTTATCAATCAATTGAATGTTTTAAGTTTGCTATATCAAGAGTCTCCAAGACACTGTTTTCTATAAATATTAAAATACGACAGGGTCGCGGAAATATATGACAACCGGAATTTATCCGAGATTTTCACTCGCTGCTTCATGTTTAATGAACTAAATATTTGCTGGAATTAGTTTCCTTCAATTTCTTAAGCTTGTCTTTAATCTACTTGGCTTTTTCTTTTAAATATATCCGAGAATTAAAACAAAAATACCAAAAAGTATTTTGGCTGTTTAAAATTTAAGCACTCAATTAATTTGTTAAGACACAATTTGCTTGACTTTTAAGATTTGTAGAGTCTGTTGTACACAACAGTTTTCTACTCGGTGTACATCCCCAATCGAATTATTGGCCCAATTCAACACCTGTTGATGGCTAAATGTGTTAATTGTGTATCGAGTGTCAACGCACAGGATTAAATCAATGAAACTAGTGAAATGCGCTCTGATTGGACAATGCTATGAAGGTAGTACGGAGCTGAGCAAGTTATTGACGTCGGCAGATTAAATATTTTCGGCGAAGTTGATATCGCTTTGATGCTTCATAAAGGCGAAGTCAGGGAGTTTTGGGCGACGATTTCGCCCGTTTCGCCCCCTCGTGAGAGCCCTGACCACTGTTTAGACTGTCACACCTGCTACAAAGACAAATAGCGCTATGTCAAATACGAAAAAGACCGACGTCATTGTAATTACACTGAAAAATTGCTATAATTAATTATATCTTATTGTTTGCAAGTAGTGTTGATTGCTAATTTGTTGCATCGATTGCAAACACAAACAAGATTATAAGGTCAGTTTGCAATAGAAGTAATTTTATAAATAAATGGAAATTAACCATAATCGATCAATTAAATTAAAGATTAAAGGATTTTGAATGTGCTAGATGAATGTTTGATAAATGTAAAATAAACACAAAGTTATTCTTTGTTCATTTTGATTTATATAAAAATAAATGATTATTGAATCCTTCAAACTTGGCTCCTGTGGCCCACATGTGGCTCCAAGGTGGCGACAACTTTCTCCATTTGGCGAATTGATTGGCGACAAGTAAAAAATTGCCAGAGGAGGCCCTGTGTGGGTAGTGCATATGCAGACTAAATATTGAAATAACCTCTAAACAAGCATCTGTGAATGTGTCATGTCTGTATCCTACATGTTACATCATCATAATGATATAGACTTTTTGGTTATTAAGGCTAGACACCAGTGCCATCTGATACGATTTAATCTATTTTGAAATTAAGTCTACAATGAACAAGGAACAGGGGGTTTTCAGACAACATTACTACAACAAACCTTATAAAGCCTTGAGAAAACATTCTACTCAGAACTGTCATCTTTGTGAATAGACGCTTGCATTTTTACAACCCCGTCAGCATGATTCAGATCAACCAGTTGACTGGTCTGCTTTTTTCGTAGACTGGTCCCCTATTTTTCTCTTTGGAAATTACGGAAGGGAACCAGTCTACGTTGTCCAAACTGGTATGAAACCACCAAAACAATTCCTTCTTTACTCTACATAAAATTGACCTACTTCAAGAGACTGTAAAACATAGCAACGTCCTTTTTAAATTACTTAAACTTACATATTATTGTAGATCTGCATTCATACTCTTGAAGAATTCAGAGAAAAAAGGAGGTTGTGATTCAAACAAGAAAGATATTTCTGCTTAAGTGAACATACCACTATAATGACCAAAAAGTCTGACCCAATTTTCAGATTTTGGTATGTTCAACATCTTCCTATCAAGAATGCTAGTCTGGATGATCTGAACATAAAATTGTTACCACACTATTAGAAAAAGTCAGGCCAAGTGATTCATGCAAAAAAATGCAAAAGATTAAGGTAAAAATGTTCAAATCAGCTAAGAAAATTGAGACCTATTTATAGTCGCCATTATGCGTACCATTGTTTGAGCTCTGATTGACTGAATTAGTGGTTTCATACCAACTACATGCAGCAGTTACTTCCCTTTCGGTATAATAGTCACTTCCGGCAGGAATGTCACGTTATGGAGGCCGAAAGTAAATAAACAAAATGTTAAGCCTTTTCAAGTTACTTTTTTAAATTTCATTACATGCAGACATGTAATTCAATGCAATTCCAATTACATAACTAAATTATAAAAAAGTAATTTCCTTTAAAACAAAAGTTCAAGTTACTTTTTTAAATTTCATTACATGCAGACATGTAATTCAATGCAATTCCAATTACATAACTAAATTATAAAAAAGTAATTTCCTTTAAAACAAAAGTTCAAGTTACTTTTTTAAATTTCATTACATGCAGACATGTAATTCAATGCAATTCCAATTATATAACTAAATTATAAAAAAGTAATTTCCTTTAAAACAAAAGTTCAGCTGAAAACCACCCCTCTCCTCGTAGTGATCTCCCCTTCCTTCTCCGGAAAAGATCTCTGTCGGCACGCGTTAACTTTAGCTGGATTTCAGTGATTTTTTTAAAAGAAAATACTGGAAGGGAAGTAACCGCTGCGTGGAGTTTGAGTTACGCCTTTACCGAAAAATGAAAGGGAGATCACGGCGAGGAGATTGTTAGTCTGGTATTCTGCCTACTATACAGAGATAAGTAGCTCCAAAATCCACAAAGCGGTTACTTTCCTTCCATACTTTCAGTACAGTAATCACTGCAAACTCCACACAGCGGATACTTCCCTTTCATACTTTTAGTACAGTAATGAAGGGGAGATCACTGCGAGGAGACAGGCATGTCATGTTATGATGGTCGAAAGTAAATAAACAAAATTTTAAACTTTTTTTTCAAGTTACTTTTTTTAAAATTTCATTTTTATCAAGGCATGTTTAATCGATGCAATTCCAATTGTAACTAAACAAAAAAGAAAAATAAGAAATTCTTAAACAAAGTTCATACTTATATATATAGCTGAAATCTAGCTAAGGTTAACCCGTGTCTTCAGAGCTCTTTCCAACGAAAGAAGGGATATCACTGCGAGGAGATCGAAGTAGCTCAAAATAACGCAGTAACAGGGGCAGGTAATCCAGTCTTTCTGCTAGTCTGGGTTTCTTGTCCCTTATTTCTTAAACTATTGAATTAACGCCGGGAACCAGGCTACTCTTTATCTTCGCACTGATCTCCCCTTCATTCTTCGGATACTGAAAGGGGAGTAACCGCTGTATGGAACTTGCTCTTTCTCATCAAGCCCCAATCTCATTTTATTAGCTTCTGAGGATGTTTCTATTGCCAATTAACATTAAGATAGGCCTCCTCTCCAGCCCAAAATTTCAATGAAATGTTTCAATAAGACAAACTGGGATGATTTCAAAAGGGACGTATTAGAATTTGGAAAGACCACCCTTACCTTTTCTCATCGTCGGAAACCCACGTTCCATCCATTCCGTTTCACTCTATTTATCTACCGTGGGACAATTGGCTGGTAAAATTTCGTACTCATGAATAATTCATTACCTACTTTCATTGGTTTCCGTAAGATTTCCCTTGCGGAATCTCAGCCAATGGAATTACTTGTTACAACTTGCCTTCCGCGCCTATGTTTAAATCCTGGGAAATACGTCTATTTTAAGTAACTTGTCATTATGCCTACTCTCCACACTGAAGAGTGTCTATTTGTAATGCGGCATCTCATTCGGCGAAGAGTTACATCCTTTTGCTAATAAATATTCATGAAAACGAATAATCAGCAGTCAATTATCCCACGGTACATAATGTAGTTGTGCGGAATATGTACCGGGGGTCACCGACGATGACCTTTTCTCTGCTTGGAATGTATTTAAAGATAAACTAAGGTGACTTAATAATCTACCGTCCCAACGAAACCTATCAAAACACGCTGTGATCTCCCATTGTCAACCTCTGACATCCTTAGGCAGGTTCGCAAGCATGATAAGTATTCCAAACTTAGAAAAACCAACTTATCCCCATGTTAAAATAATGCTTTCACAGCACTTAGATATAACATCCAAAACAGTTAAGAAACTCACATTGGCTTACTTGGGATCAGTAATATTCATAGAAGATTCACAATCAGCTAAAAACAAGAAATTTTATTCCTTTGTAAAACATAAGAAAACGCATACAATTTTCCCTCCTCTATCTTTATAAAATCTGATATGCTCTTGTGTGTGTCGACCGCAAACATCTTACTAGTATCCCGACTGGCAACTGTAACCCCAAAACAACTTCTTTCATTTTGTTTTTAACCTTGTTTTTAAAGCACTTGTGGAAATTTTCACTCTTCGCACATAATGATCGAGATCTCTCATTTGTTAACCTTGCCAAGACAAGCGCTTTCCTGTCATAATCGAACATTACGATTGTTGAAAGTATAAAGTAGATGTAGATTGATTTCTTGAAATAATCAATTTCATTCAGATTTTTTCATAGCATGGCCATTCAACTTTCCCGGTATACCTTCTCAAAGGAGATCACTCCAGTCACTTGATTGATAGATAGATAGATAGATATATAGATACATAGATTAGATAGATGGATAGATGGATAGATAGATAGATAGACAGACAGACAGACAGACAGACCGACCGACCGACCGACCGACCGACCGACCGACCGACCGACCGACAGACATACCGACCGACCGACCGACAGACAGACAGACAGACAGACAGATCGATCGATCGATCGATCGATAGATAAATAGATAGATAGATAGATAGATAGATAGATAGATAGATAGATAGATAGACAGACAGACATACAGACAGACAGACAGACAGACAGACAGACAGACAGACAGACAGACAGACAGACAGACAGACAGACAGACAGACAGACAGACAGATCGACCGATCGATCGATCGATCGATAGATAGATAGATAGATAGATCTTATTTCCATTGTGGTCCTTGAAGTTTAGTATTGTGTGGCATAAGAAGACATGTGGTTATCACATGACTTATCACAAAAAATATCTCATAATTGAAAGACTAAGTAAGTTTGTAACAAAAATAATTTATAATACAAATACTAGTTTTGAATACTGTCTTAAACATACCCCTTACAGAATTTAGAGTACATTAATAAGTAATCAATTGAATTGATTAAATGTTCCTTAGCAACGAGTTTGAAGTTTGAATATGACCTGGAGTCCCTAATATGTAGTAATTCATTAAAAAAAGCATCCCCTATATGCAAAAGACCGTTTCCCAAAACCCTTAAGCCGTAAGCCCTGCTCAAACCTTTGCTTTTATCTTTTTAACCCAATTAAAAGATTTTATTGATAATAAAATTCTATAAAATATCTGTTTCAAATGAAAAATAAGGAACATCGAGATAAGGATTATGATAATTAATTGAAGTTAGACACACCTTGATAAAATCAGTACATATAAGACAGTTCAAATCAACTATGAACAACAATTCACCAATCAATCATTTATACTAAATAATGCTAGTTGCCGCATACAAATTAAACTTCAAATTAAAGTATTAAGACTCAATTAAACCAAAAGCAATATAATGTCAACAATATCAACGGATACATTCATAAAGTTTATCGGATAAAAGAAAAGACAAAATTCAAATACCTCAGAATAAATAAATTCCATCTGCATGTTTTAGAGAAACACACTGAAGTAACAAGAGGCAAATCTAATCTACATACAGAAGACAGCATAATCATACATATCTAGAATCAAGACACAGAAATGTGAAAACACAAAATATATAAACATTAAATATAATAACCTAACCAAACCAGTTGTACATAATTGGCTTCACAACATAAATAAAGTATTTAATGTTACAACAAGCAAAACAAAGCACATGAAAAACACTTGAAATTAATTTCTAGAAAAAAATCTAAATAAACCAAGTAAACACAAGCGTGAAATAAGATTTAGATACAAAGAAACTTGGTGGGGGGAGTGAAAATTCTAATATATATTCTAAGGTCTAGGAAAATTTTTATCTTTTTTTAAATGACACATGATTTCAGACCTTTTAGTGACCAATGACAAGAGTTGTAACATTCGATAATCGGTAATTCTATTTTGCTCTCGTACCTTCTTAAACTTTTATTCTTAATTCTGTTAACTCTCTTGGTTTTTGGAGCGTAAATGTCTACGTACCCGCGAGGGGTTTGACATAAAAGGAAGACAGACAGGGTAATTATGCACCTATGGATGGCCTTTTCAGCTGAAGGCATATTTCACACTGTATTTTACGGCGACAAAAATAAGACGTGAAATGCTAGGCATACATAATATTGGAACCTGGCTGATTCGGACCTTGGCTGATTCGGCCCAGGCTTATTCGGACCCTCCTTGGCTGATTCGGACCGCATCCTTGGCCGATTCGGACCACTTTCTTGGCTGATTCGGACCACGAAACTTAAAAAATATTCATCATCTTTAACGTTTTTTTTAAGTGAGTGACTTCCTATTTTTATATTTATCTGGCTTAATTTGATTGTTTAATTAACGATATGCACTTCAATCAACACATTCTATAGTAAGTGTAAATGCATACACTTCTGATTCCGTTTTTTCATTTGTGAAAAGCAAGGAGTAAAATTGCAATTTATGTACACCAAATTTATTGAGTTGTTGCAGTCAACACTTACTCAAATTTCTCATAACTTAATGGCATTAAACAATGATAAACGGCAGGCGCGTAATTTGCCAAATCCACGAGTTAATTGTTATTTAAAGCTAATGTGTTGTAACTAATTAATTTTTCACGCTTTTACCTTGATTAAAACGACGGCCGGATCACACTTACTTTATAATGTGTTGATTGAAGTGCATATCATTAATTAATTTTTCACACTATTAACGTGATAAAACAACGGCCCGATCAAAGTAGGGCATTTACACTTACTTTATAACGTGTTGATTTATTAAAGTGCATATAACTACTTAGTTTTTCGCACATTCGTTACATTTTTTTTTAAATTTTTGATGACTTCCATTTTTATTTGTTTATTTTCCTTCAGTAGATATTAGTATTATTATATAAACAAATATGTATAATGGGAGAAGAAATGACAGACAGACAGATCGACACACAGATTTCTTTAAGTACACCCAATGCAATTTTTTACAACCTGGGGATAAGCAATTATTCTTGTGAATTTCACTCAATAAATATGACCAAATATTTTCAGCGTCACCCGCATCCGCCCTTAAACAATCAAATTAAGCCAGATAAATATAAAAATAGGAAGTTACTCACTTAAAAAAATGTTAAAGATGATGAATATTGTTAAAGTTACGTGGTCCGAATCAGCCAAGAAAGTGGTCCGAATCGGCCAAGGATGTGGTCCGAATCAGCCAAGGATGTGGTCCGAATCAGCCAAGGAGGGTCCGAATCAGCCTGGGTCCGAATCAGCCAAGGTCCGAATCAGCCGGTATTCATAATATTATACCTGTGACTGGTTCGTCAACACTGATTTGGTGGATTTTAACCTAAATTAAACCGGGGCGGATTAAAAATAAAGAAAATAAAGGATGTCAAATGAACTATATCGGAATATGTAACATGTAAAAAATTGGCATAAAATTATTCAAACTTTTTACATCCTTAATCGATTAATACATATTTATAAATTAAACTTAAAAAATTTCGTTCACTTTTGATGCTTGTATATATAATATGGCGACCGGAGTACCTAAAGTACGTAAAGTATACTTTTTGGCGTAAAGAGGCGTAAAGAGGCGTAAAGTATTATAAAGGCGGCGTAAAGTATTATGAACCCGGCGTAAAGTATTAAATAGAATGGAGAAATACAGATTAAAGTTTCATTTCATTAGTTATATGCATTTCTATTTAAAAATATATTTAAAAATGGATTTTAAAATGTAAACAAGCGCCAGAATTTCAAAAAATTTTCGTAAATAATTCTTAAAAACGCGGCGTAAAGTATTATGAACTCTGCGTAAAGTATTAAATAGAATGAAGAAATACATATTAAAGTTTCATTTCATTATTTATATGCATTTTTTACTTAAAAAATAATTACAAATGGATTTTAAAATGAAAACAAGGTCCAGAATTTCAAATACTTTTCGTAAATAAGTATTATAAACGCGGCGTAAAGTATCATGAACCCGGCGTAAAGTATTAAATAGAATGAAGAAATGCAGATTAGAGTTTCATTTCATTAGTTATAAGCATTTCTACTTAAAAATATATTTACCAGTGGATTTTAAAATGTAAACAAGGTCCAGAATTTCAAATATTTTCATAAATTAGTCTTATAAATGCGACGTAAAGTATTATGATCCCGGGGTAAAGTAGTATGAACCCGGCGTAAAGTATTATGAACTCTGCGTAAAGTATTAAATAGAATGAAGAAATACAGATTAAAGTTTCATTTCATTAGTTATATGCATTTTTACTTAAAAAATAATTACAAATGAATTTTAAAATGAAAACAAGGTCCAGAATTTCAAATATTTTTCGTAAATAAGTATTATAAACGCGGCGTAAAGTATCATGAACCCGGCGTAAAGTATTAAATAGAATGAAGAAATGCAGATTAAAGTTTCATTTCATTAGTTATAAGCATTTCTACTTAAAAATATATTTACCAGTGGATTTTAAAATGTAAACAAGGTCCAGAATTTCAAATATTTTCATAAATTAGTCTTATAAATGCGACGTAAAGTATTATGATCCCGGCGTAAAGTAGTATGAACCCGGCGTAAAGTATTATGAACTCGGCGTCAAGTATTAAATAGAATCACGAAATACAGATCAAAGTTTCATTATATAAATATAATTAGAAGTGAATTTTAAAATGTAAACAAGATCCAAATTTTCAAATACTTTTCAAAAATAAGTCTTATAAACGCAGCGCAAAGTATCATTAACCCGGCGTATAGTAATATATAGACGGACGAAATACAGATTAAAGTTTCATTTCATTAGTTACATGCATTTTTACTTAAAAAATATAATTACAAGTGAATATTGAAATGTATGAATCATTTAATTGGATCTGCATAAGACAAAAATAAGATAAACTGTTGCACGATTACTCATGAATTTGGTTTTGTAGGTTATTTTAAATCAATTAAATAGACTTTATTATTGCTGACCATCAAAAGTATCATTAATTTTAAGTAATTTTCTTTTTATGCTTCTAAGAATTGTGATTTCCATTTCTACGATAAACAAGAAATATTATTAGATTAATTAGTAATTAAATATTTATGTTGGGTTGTTTTTTGGTGAGTTAATACAATTTATTGTACATAAGATAAGTGTCTCATCTTTTGTTTTGTATTTCTCACCTCTTTTCGCGCTCAGTTGCTAATCCTGTTATTATCAATATCTAGTTAATTGGCGCTGATGGTTTGCCGATATATTGCTCAAGGACAAATGGATAATCAAATTACATTTGTGAGACTGTTAATTCTGTAATTGTCATACTTTAATTTTTATTTGATGTTTTATGATTGAATTAGGCGTTGTTTGTCCTTGTCAACTAAGGAATCAATCAACAGCAAACAATGATGTATTCTGTTAATAACAGTTAATCAGGACTTACTTATCAGGTAGTTACTGATGGTATGAAACCGACAATATCATTGGTAACATTTGCAATTAATGAATGACCAATCAGTGTTAATTCATGTTCAACCCTCTTCTTTAAATTTAAAGGATATTGTCCTGAATTGTATATTTTATAGCTTTAATGTAAAGTTATATATCGGACTTCATTGAGTTATTAGTTGTGTAATATTGTGGAGTATTGGGTGCATTATATAATAATTGAGTGTAATTTTACCTCTTCACTACAGTAATATCGGAGTGTGTTCAGTGTTAAAATATTTTGAATTCATCAGTTAAAACCTAGTGTTTCAGTGTTGTGTAATGTGTGTATTGTGCATTTAAATAATGGCGCAAGGAAAGTCACGTAAGAAGGAATTTCCATGTGGTTCCTGCAGGAAAGATTGCAGTAAATTATGTCTGCAATACAGGACCTTGTTTAAATTTTAAAATCCATTTGTAGTTACCTTTTTTGCAGTTAAAATGCATTTTACCAATGAAATGAAACTTTAATCTGTATTTCTTCAATCTATTTAATACTTCACGCCGGGTTCAAAATACTTTACGCCGAGTTTATAATACTTTACGCCACGAAAAATATTTGCAAGTCTGGGCCTTGTTTATATTTTAAAATCCATTTGTAGTTACCTTTTATTGCAGTAAAAATGCATATTACTAATGAAATGAAACTTTAATCTGTATTTCTTCATTCTATTCAATACTTTACGCCGGGTTCAATATACTTTACGCCGAGTTCATAATACTTTACGCCGCGTTCATAATACTTATTTGCGAAAAATATTTGAAAATCTGAAAATCTGGACTTTTATATTTTTACGTAAAAATGCATATAACTAATGAAATGAAACTTTAATCGGTATTTCGTCATTCTATTTAATACTTTACGCCGAGTTCATAATACTTTACGCCACGAAAAATATTTGCAATTCTGGGCCATGTTAATATTTTAAAATCCATTTTAGTTACCTTTTATTGCAGTTAAAATGCATATTACTAATGTAATGAAACTTTAATCTGTATTTATTCATTCTATTCAATACTTTACGCCGGGTTCAATATACTTTACGCCGAGTTCATAATACTTTACGCCGCGTTTATAATACTTATTTGCGAAAATTATTTGAAAATCTGGACTTTGTTTACATTTTAAAATGCATGTTTAAATTATTTTTTAGTAAAAATGTATATAACTAATAAAATGAAACTTTAATCTGTATTTATTCATTCTATTCAATACTTTACGCCGGGTTCAATATACTTTACGCCGGGTTCTTGATACTTTTCGCCGCGTTTATAATACTTATTTACAAAAAATATTTGAAATTCTGGACCTTGTTTACATTTTAAAATCCATTTGTAATTATTTTTGTTTAAGTAAAAATGCATATTACTAATGAAATGAAACTTAAATCTGTATTTCTTCAATCTATTTAATACTTTACGCCGGGCTCACATAATACTTTACGCCGCCTTTATAATACTTTACGCCTCTTTACGCCTCTTTACGCCAAAAAGTATACTTTACGTACTTTAGGCACACCCTATGGCGACCACGTCTGGAAGTTTTGACCAAAAGAAATTACGCGAACGACTGTCACTCTGGGACAGTCAAACAGATCCAAAAGCACCCCTTTCAACTTTCCAAAAGGATGTTCTTATAGAGCTAACATCATTCTCAAATGACAGGCCAATGCCATCTAACGTAAGACATTTTTCGTCAAGCCATTTGGCAAAATTGTGGGTGGGGATGTCGGTACGAAGGTATCCAGTCGGGGTCGGTATAAAACGCAGCTTTTTACGCAGCCTGCAATTTGCAGGCTGCGTTTTCGGGTTATAAAACGCAGCCTGCAGCAAATATAGATATAGTTGGAAAACGCAGCCAATATGAAATCTATAGGAAAACGCAGCCAGTATACAATAAGAAGGAGAATTGATGCAGTTGTAAATTTATAGTATGCGATAATATTTTTTTTTTTAAAAACTTTATATTATGTTTTTTTTCTCGTTTCTTTTTTCCTTTTTTTTCTAAACGGTGAGTAAAGATTCATGTACAAATGTTAAGAATCGCTTGCAATCCAAAATTTTGAGGACTGCCTTCATTTATTTCTTTTCTAATTTAATATCGTTATTTTTTTAGCTTTTTACACTGCCAATACAGAGATATAGGAAAACGCAGCCAATATAAAGATATAGGAAAACGCAGCCAGTATGGAATCTGTAGGAAAACGCAGCCAGTTTACAATAAGAAGGAGAATTGATGCAGTTGTATATTTATAGTATGTGATGATATTTAAGAAAAATAAAATAATATAATTTATATTATGTTGTTTTTTGTGTGTTTTTTGTTGTTTTTGTTTTTTAACGTACAAATGTTAAGAAACGCTTGCAATCCAAGGTGTTGATTTTGAGGACTGCCTTTATTTATTTCTTTTATAATTTAATTTATTAATATAATTGTTATTTATATCATTTGCTTTATTGTAGATTACCATATATTAGATACCGTTATTAATTGATAGAATTATACGCAGCTTTTTACGCAGCCAGTACAGAGATATAGGAAAACGCAGCCAATATAGAGATATAGGAAAACGCAGCCAATATGAAATCTATAGGAAAACGCAGCCAGTGATGAAACTTAGATGTCGTTGCCTCCGGCAACGATGACAACAACCTGTCGAGTAATAAGAATTTTGTGCGTTTCGTGTGCGGATACGTTATAATTAAGTGAATCTTAAATTTCCTATATGCTGTTTGTATAACTGTTAGAAATTTACATTATGTATTACTTGCTATACACAAAGATATACTTTCATTCAATCTACGTTCTAATTTTACTACTACTAACTACGATGACAATGGCATTGTACAAATACGACAGCTGTAGTTTATTTCTTAAATTTAAATCACTATTCCTTATTAACTAAATGCTGTTTGTATAACTGTTAATAATATACTCTATGTATTACTCCACACTGTCTCTGAAATTTTGCAATCGCTGTTTCTGTAATTGTTAACATATTACTTTATGTGTTTCTATACACTAAGATTCCCCCAAAGTTAACACTTTAGAATATGTCAGTATTAAATTCTCTACTTCTTCGCCATGTTGAAAAAAATACATTTAATAAAGAAATCTGTGTCTGTCTGTCTGTCTGTCTGTCTGTCTGTCTGTCTGTCTGTCTGTCTGTCTGTCTGTCTATCTGTCTGTCTATCTGTCTGTCAGTTATTTACATTTTTTATTCATCTTGTGCACTGAGTTCTAACAAAAAGGTTAGTATAATTGCACCACTCTTACATTGGAAATAAATAGTGCCATTTGGGTAATATGTTTGTGCTCTTCTGGAAAAAAGAAAGAAAGAACAAAAGCCAGTGAGCAATCTGTTAACATTTTTTAATGTTCTTCGTCTCCTTCGTTTATACTTTGAACGTTAGGCTATAAATATGTTATGACATCAGCGAATTACATTACTTTTTATGTTGAAATGATTTTTTTGTTCCAGGTGTTGATTATTTGTGAAGCTTGTCGCCTGCTCAGGCACACGTGAAATGGTGGGCGGAGAAATAATTTTTATACATTAATCCCATTGGCTGACAGCTATATTATGTAAATGAACTTGGTAGGCGGAGCAATTAAAATTATTCACATTAATTTCATTGGCTATCAATACAATTTGAGCGGAACGAAGTTTGGTCGATACATTAAAAACTAATTAATAAAATATTGATGGAATAAATAAATAAATTAAAGAAAGAAACACAAATATAATGAATCTCAGATGAAATGAAACTGATGAATGCTGTATAACTGAATGCAAGGATTATTTGCATCGTGCTTGACAATTCTTTTTATGCATGTTCTTTCATTGTTTTATATCTTACATTTATGATATTAACACATATAATGTGTTGGCTGCGTTTTCCTATAGATTTCATATTGGCTGCGTATTTTTATATCTCTATATTGGTTGCGTTTTCCTACATCTCTGTGTTGGCTGCGTAAAAATCTGCGTATAATTCTATCAATTAATAACGCTATTAAATTAGAAAAGAAATAAATGAAGGCAGTCAACATTTTGGATTGCAAGCGATTCTTAACATTTGTACATGAATCTTTACATACGGTTTAGAAAAACAAAAAACCAAAAAAAAAAAAACAACAACAACAACAAAAAACTCACAAAAAACAACATAATATAAAGTTATTTTATTTTATTTTTCTTAAATATTATCACATGCAATAAATATACAACTGCATCAATTCTCCTTCTTATTGTATACTGGCTGCGTTTTCCTATAGATTTCATATTGGCTGCGTTTTCCTATATCTCTATATTGGCTGCGTTTTCCTAAATCTCTGTATTGGCTGCGTTTTCCTATATCTCTGTATTGGCAGTGTAAAAAGCTGCGTATAATTCTATCAATTATTAATGATATTAAATTAGAAAATAAATAAATGAAGGCAGTCCTGAAAATCAACATTTTGGATTGCAAGCGATTCTTAACATTTGTATATGAATCTTTTCATACGGTTTAGAAAAACAAAAACAAAACAAAGCAAAAGAAACATAATATAAAGATAATAATTTATTTTATTTTTCTTAAATATTATCACATACAATAATATAAAACTGCATCAATTCACACAATGAACCGACATTTTTCATTATCCTTCTTATTGTATATTGGCTGCGTTTTTCTTACATATTATCACATACTACAAATATACAACTGCATCAAATCTCCTTCTTATTGTATACTGGCTGCGTTTTCCTATAGATTTCATATTGACTGCGTTTTCCTATATCTCTATATTGGCTGCGTTCTCCTTTATCTCTGTATTGACTGCGTAAAAAGCTGCGTATAATTCTATCAATTATTAATGATATTAAATTAGAAAATAAATAAATGAAGGCAGTCCTGAAAATCAACATTTTGGATTGCAAGCGATTCTTAACATTTGTATATGAATCTTTAAATACGGTTTAGAAAAACAAAAACAAAACAAAGCTAAAGAAACATAATATAAAGTTAATAATTTATTTTATTTTTCTTAAATATTATCACATACAATAATATAAAACTGCATCAATTCACACAATGAACCGACATTTTTTATTCTCCTTCTTATTGTATATTGGCTGCGTTTTTCTTACATATTATCACATACTACAAATATACAACTGCATCAAATCTCCTTCTTATTGTATACTGGCTGCGTTTTCCTATAGATTTCATATTGACTGCGTTTTCCTATATCTCTATATTGGCTGCGTTCTCCTTTATCTCTGTATTGACTGCGTAAAAAGCTGCGTATAATTCTATCAATTATTAATGATATTAAATTAGAAAATAAATAAATGAAGGCAGTCCTGAAAATCAACATTTTGGATTGCAAGCGATTCTTAACATTTGTGTATGAATCTTTAAATACGGTTTAGAAAAACAAAAACAAAACAAAGCTAAAGAAACATAATATAAAGTTAATAATTTATTTTATTTTTCTTAAATATTATCACATACAATAATATAAAACTGCATCAATTCACACAATGAACCGACATTTTTCATTCTCCTTCTTATTGTATATTGGCTGCGTTTTCCTACATATTTCATATTGGCTGTGTTTTCCTATAATCTCTATATTGGCTGCGTAAAAAGCTGCGTTTTATACCGACCCATCCAGTCGTTTCCCCCACAAACCAGTTCCTCCCCTGGATGTTTCCCCCACACTACAGTTTCCTCCAGGATGTTTCCTCCCCTATATATATACTATATAAAAAGTAGTTGGGATGGATGGATTTAAAATAATGATTCAGATTTGATTGAATAATTTTTCCAACACCTTTAACACATTATTTTATCCCAAAATAAATTAACGCAAACTTTGAAAAATTGTTTTCACACAATTGATGCTAAATGACTAATTGTTTAATATTTTATATTATCAATGCATACATAATTATCTCTAGTTATATATTTATCCACCATAAACAAATACAAAAAAAAAATTAAGTAAACTGTTAAAATTTAATTAAAAACCTAATACCTGATATCCAATAGATAGAAATTGTTTTAAACTACCTAACCCCAACTTTCTTTTATATTTAAGTAAAAGAATGATTTTGTCATGTTTTATTTGTTAAATATCAATGATACTAAATATTTCATAAAGAACAATATCATCATTATATAGTATATCTTCACATTACTATATAATATATATATATATAGGGGAGGAAACATCCTGGAGGAAACATCCAGGAGGAAATGTCAGTGTGGGGGAAACGACTGGAAACCGGTACGAAGCGTACCACTACACAAGCGTACCAGGACGAAGCATACCACTTTCCTGGACGAAGCGTACCACATATGAATTATATAGTGTATAAAATTATTGAATGTCTACATCTTCATGAGTTCATAAAACTGTCAAACTTGACATTGCTTTGACGGTGCGCAAGAATAAGTTATTATAAGAGTATAACAGTAAAGCACAATAGGTACAGAAGAAGGGGCAGCACGAAATACCCAAATACACCCAAATATACCCAAATACACCCAAATACATTTAAATTGTATTGTTTATTCAACTCATTCTCATAAACTGAGCAAGACTAGGGGCTTAACTTCAAATATTTGATGAGAAAATATAAGTTTTAATGGTTATTTTGAAGTTAATACTCGTTTTTTATGGTATTCAGATTTCTCCTCATACACGGTGTTGTGAAAAACACCCCTTGTGATAATTACTGACTAAGCATTACTATTAAATACTGGGAACAACACATATAAGGCCCCAGTTAAAGATAAATAAAATACCTTAAATATAAAAGAATATGCAATGTATGAAAATAAATCTCTGTAAAAAAGAATAAAAATCTTTTAGAGAAATGAGTTAACAGTTCGAGTAGACATTAACAGAGGGAAATAACCTACATTAGTATATGTTTTTCACAGATTGTAAATCTTACGATAGCCGTTTATGTCCGAAATGTGGCTAATATGCATGACTGAACATCTAAAATTTCGCTATAGATTTTTATTTTCTAGTAAATCTGTGCCTTGTAGAAACAATGTTGACAATAAGTGTTTATTGAAAACCATCTTTCACTAGTATTAAAGTATATTTCAAGTGTATTTGGGTATATTTGGTTGTATTTGGGTATTTCGTGTCGCCGAAGAAGAAGAGTCCCAGTCAAGATTAATGGCCAATAAAGATAATAGAAAGAAAAACAAAGTAGCATACCAAGTTACTTTTCACAATCATATCAATTATTGTCAATGAAAATAAAGACTAACTGAAACACGTTAATTATTGAATTGATTTAATCATTTAGCATTTTTAAATACTTTAATATCATACTCATGTTGTTCTTTTTTCAAATTATTCTAATATTAACTGTACTAATATCAAATAATACTATTTAAACATTCTTATATATGAATGAATAAGATAAAATATTGTCTTTTTGTCTTAATTTGCTGTTTTAACCAAATTATCATTTGTTGTGTTTCTTTGTCACAAAAGTGTAATTAAATTGTTATAAGTGCAAACTATGTCATGTGTCAATGTAATTGACACTATCTCAATGGCCAGCAATTATCTAATAAGTTACTGTATAATTTATATGTGGTACGCTTCGTCCCAAAATGGTACTCTTGTTAAGTGGTACATTAAGGTAGTGTTCATCATCGGTTTTGATGTCTAGTTAATATGATTTTAGTCAGAACGGCCCAGAACCAAAGACCTAGTTAAAAAACTAGACAAAGTAAAAGAAAGGGCTACACAAAATGAAAACACTTTATTTAAATTGTCACAATGACCAAAAACTTGATATTTATGCAAATCTCCAAAATTCTTGTGACAGATAAAAGGTAAAGGTTTCTTATTTAACATAGCTAGTCAGCATAAGTCCCAACCTGATTTGGATGGACTGACTTACTTCCAGAATAGTCTATGGCATGTTCGTTTACCTTCTCGACCTCCAGTTTATGGCGATAATGCTGGAAAAAGTATCTGGTTAGGTTACCATCCAGTCCTGGGAAATCAGTCGGTAACTCAGTCGCTACCCAGATTGGAACTCGGGTCACTAACTTCATAGGGCAATGTACCTACCACTTGGCCACTGAATCACCTATAAGATAACAAATAAGATCTCAAAAGTCTAGGTTGCACTGTATCTGAAATTTATCTTCCCTATAGATGGTCCCATAATTGATAATTTGACTGTCTGCCATTAAAGGTCTGCTAAAACCTGTCTACGATGCTAAGTTCCATATAACTTCAGTACATTTCAAGGTTACATCCTCCCTTAAATCACATGAATTTTGTTGCAGAATTAGCATTATTTTATTTTATTGTTATTACTTTTTTGTATATTTTATTCCTGACTTGAACATGTGATCAAAGACATAAGTATTTTTATTACTGCATCTGTAAAGGACATTTTAGACTTTCTGAAAATGTAAAGTTTATGAATGTGGAATAAATAATTGTTAAGTTTTATCTGCTGCAAAACAAGCCATTTTTGGTACTTTCTACTGACATGTGTGAAAAATTTCATTATTCTTATATCTTCTTTTAAGCTTCCAGCAGATGATGGACCAACATCTGTGCTACAGCCTGTACTTAGTACAGAGGAAAATGCATCATTTACAAATCCAGTACAGAAATACTTGTCTGGTACAGACACTGAAAATGGTGGGAAAATTGAAAATTCGCAACAGGTGAATATTTAATACTTTTTATGCCCCAGAGTTGCATTATCTGTCTGTCTGTTTGTCTGTCTGTACATCCATTACAATTTGTGACAGTTTTTTTTATTGGATTTTGATATAACATGCAATATAAATGTTCATCACATTGAGACAACATGTCATGAGTAATACCTGGACATCCAAAGTCAAGGTCAGAAACCGTTTTCAAAATAAGTATACTGCCAGCCTTTATATAGGCCCAGGGGAGTGTATTATGTTATGCCCGTAAATCTGATAGCATTTTTTTGTCTGAACTGCATCTTTTGAACTGATTGAAGAAAATAAAAAAATTTGGCAGAAATGTTAACTAAAATGAGATTATGTGCAGAGCCCAGAATTAGGCTGGCCTAGATCAAGGTCATGGGCATATTGATATAATGTGACGATTTTTTATGTCCCCTCTGTGTTTCCTGATCTCAGGGGTTCCATTAGACCCAGGACCTCAGGTTTTGACTCAGGAGATTTCAAAATTACTCGAAAATGACCCCGCCAAATTTTAATCCATGCGTCATACACAGCTGTGCGTCAATCAATAACTCCCAGAGTAATGTAAACCCGCCTATATGTCTGCTGGACCAATCAGAACACTTGGAGTCAGTGATTTTCCAATAACGACTTCACGCTTGGTTCAGCATGTATGCTACTGTCCCGGTTAATCTCCTAAATAGTGTTTGATTGCTGAGTAAACACAATTGGATCGTTCACACATGGTGGTGTTATAAGGGGAATAAGCAATAGGTCAAAATCAGTGTATATCAAACTGAGAAATACAGGTCGATTCCGGTGTATCATCATATGTGAGTTTTGTTTTCAAAAATCGCCGCTTTTCTTTCTGTTGTAAAAATTTACCAAGCTAGGAAACTTCAAATCATTTTGGCAAATATATTATTTCTAATTTATAAGAGTGAATAATACCTTTTTTATGACCTAAATTCAATATATTTATGAAATACAGCTCTATTCTGGTGTATATCTTTTAGCGAAAATTTTCCACAACTCGCTGATTTTCAGTCACGTATAAAAACTTTCCACTTGAAGATACTTCAAATTCCTTCAGTAAATATATTAATTCTGATGTATATTAATGATTAATATCATTCATATTACTTAAATCCAGGTTATTTATGAAATACAGCTCGATTCCAGTGTATATCCATATGCAAAAATTTGCCGCAACTTGGCATTTTTCAGTCATGTATAAAATCTGACTCCTGAAGTTCTGGATATGACCCTCCAAAATTTGGGGTCAGAGGTCATTGACCCTTGAGTTTCAGAGTCTAGTGAAACCCCTCGAACTGTTAGAAAAAAAATGGAACTATATGGCTGAAGTGTAAATATTCGTAATGAGATGGTGTGCAGAGAACAGTTTTGGGTGGCTCATATCAAGGTCACACTTACTGGCCACATGTCCTGCTTTGTGTCTTTTGAACTGTTTGAAGGAAATTGAAACTATTTGATATCTTGTGTCCACTCTGTATCACTTCAACAGCTCAGAGGAAATTGATCCTACCATTTAACCATACTGATATGATAGGCAGAGCACAGGTTCTGGATGATTTGGGTCATAGTAATGAATGAGGCCACATGTCATACCTGTATAGTGTGTGAGTGTTTCTTGTCCTCTTTGTGTTTCTTGAGGTAAAACATGAATAATTTACCCATCAGTAAACAATAAACATTTTATTTTATTGCATACATTGTTATGGTATTGTCCAAATACTAACTTCAAAGATTTTATTGGTGTAACCTTAAGAATGGTATTGTCCAAATACTAACTTCAAAGATTTTATTGGTGTAACGTTAAGAATGTTTAAGAAAAATTGGATGAAAATTCAAATGAAATTTTAAAAGACTATGAAATGATAAAAATTTAAATATGATATATGATTAATTTGATGTAGCACTGTGATAGGGTTCAAATGCATGCTGCTTTCTGTTTTAGTTTTTCTCCTGGTTTTCCGAGGTAGAGAGTGAAATCGAGAAAGAAGCAGATTTGCCATACAGGTATAAAATCTTTTCATATCTGAAAGACAGGTCATCAGGCTTTTCTAGGACAAGTTCTTGATATAATGTAACTACATGGTAGTGTAAAATTCTGTGGCCTGCAAATTCTTCAGTTTTTAGATAACTTTGGAATTAGACTCAGAATCAAATTTTTGTGAAAAAAATTAAGGTACAAATTGAAAAAGCAATGAAAAAAAATGTAGTAGAGTCACATGGCAGTAGCAGTTGGCAAGAAAAGAGTTATATGGAAACCTCTATAACTACACAAGTGAGAGAGAAATACAAGTTTTACACCAAACCCTTAGTATGCTCTATTCTGTTCTATTCCTGTAGTGTCACTTGCTTTGTTTACAATGGCCCATTGTCAGTGGGCCTAGCAAACTACTATAATTAGGCAATGTTTTAGCTAACAGAGTAAATTAGAGAGACAGATGAAATCTTGATAAGAACAGATTGAGGATAATGTTGAACTATCACAGAATAATTATTTGTACAACATGGCCAATGTTAAAATGTTACTTTGTTAAAGGTGCCATATTGAAGAGCTTGAAGCATACAGATCTCAGTGTGACAGCGTGTTAGATGAGGTGTCAGCAGGACTGGAGTATCTGATGAACCTTCAGCAGCAGTATATCAATGTATCAACAAAGACAAATGCTCTACATGAAGCTTGTGAACACTTGCTGGCAGAACAGGTTGGTCCTTTCCTTTCTTCCATAAGAAATAAGAGTTCAAGAGAGATGTTAGATTTAGCAGGGCAGTTGTCAGTGACCAGAATTCAAGACTGTGGATTCAGGAGTTGGGTGCAAGTACTGGTTTGATCTCAGAGTGCAAGTTCTGGTTTGATCTCAGAGTGCAAGTACTGGTTTGATCTCAGAGTGCAAGTACTGGTTTGATCTCAGAGTGTTTGATCTCAGAGTGCAAGTACTGGATTGATCTCAGAATGCAAGCACTGGTTTGATCTCAGAGTGCAAGCACTGGTTTGATCTCAGAGTGCAAGCATTGGTTTTGATCTCAGAGTGCAAGCATTGGTTTGATCTCAGAGTGCAAGCACTGGTTTGATCTCAGAGTGCAAGCACTGGTTTGATCTCAGTGTGCAAGTACTGGTTTGATCTCAGAATGCAAGCACTGGTTTGATATCAGGGTTCAAGTACCGGTTTGATCTCAGAATGCAAGTAATGGTTTGATCTCAGAGTGCAAGTACTGATTTGAACTCAGATGAGATTAATTTAAGTTGCAAGAAGATGTTTCTAAAATTACTGTCAAATAAAATAAAACTTTGAGATATTCTCACTTAACTTAACACTCTTATTACCTCTTAATAGAAAAAGTGTCCTATTGGAGAATAACAATTTGTCTAGATAGATGTAGGAAGCAGTAAATTTAAAAAATTACAAGTTTTGGAGTGGTTTGGGAAGGTGGGAGACATGGACATATCCTGAAACAATTTCTGCATTTTAAGGCATAAATTATTTGAAATATTCCTCTTATACAACACACAAGGATCTCATCATTGCTTTTTGCTGTCTTTCAAGTTTGGAGTCCAAGATAAGTCTGATTTAATCACATTTTATAATAGTGTTGTATAATTGTATAACTATTCTTTCTTTCAGACACGTTTGATGAACACAGCAGAGAGCATCAGTAACAAATTGTCATACTTCAACGAGCTTGACAGCATCTCCAGTGTAAGTAAATACTAAAAACGCAAAAGATTTTGTCTGATTTTGGCAGCTGGCTCTCACCTGAAATAACACATGTTTCCATTTTGTTTTCTTTTAGATAATTGTGCCCCCCATTTGAAGAAGTTTTGCACTTGTTGATCAGAAGGTTGGTCTGTCTGTCTGTTTGTAGACCAGACCTTGTCTGATCAATAAATAGAGATCACTTCAGCTTACAGCCCTCAGATTTGGTTGGGAAGCTTGGCCTTAATGTGTAAGAAACTCCTATTGATTTTGTTATCAGTAGGTCAAAGGTCAAAGTCACTTTCAACTTGAATTTGAAAACTACATCTGCTCAATAACTTGAGTTCTGTTTGTTCTACACCCTTCGAACTTCACAGGGTGGTTGCCCTTATTATGTCCCTCAGGTCAGAATTGACCCCTCTTGAGGGATCATTTGATTTACATTGAGTTATATAGGAATAACTTAAAAAATATTCCTTTTTGAAAATGCATGGTCAAGTGTCTTATAATTTGGTGTGTAGCATTGTGTAGTTGACCTCTGTCAAGATTGTTAAAAGTATTTCCAAGGGGTCAAAATTGGCTATGCCCTGATGGTCCTGTATGTGTAAAATATTAAATTTTTGAAAATCTTTTTTTCAGAAATTGTATTTCAGCTTTGACTTTAGGTGACATTGACCTTGTACTTCTGACCTATTTTCTCTCTATGAAATATAGACCAAATGTACAATTTTGCATGTATATTTCAGCTTCAACATGATTCTTTCATTGGCCTTACTGTTTCAATTTGTACTCAATGGTACTCATGTGAGCAATGCAGGACCATCATGGGCCTCTTGTTGAGTACAAAACCCCTATTGATTTTGGTATCAGCAGGTGAAAGCTAACTTGAATTTGATTTCACCTTGAATTTGAAATACATGTCTGTTCAGTAACTCGAGTACTGTTTGACTTACACCCTTCAAACTTCGTAGGATGGTTGCTCTTATTGTTTTGTTTTGATAAGTAGGTCAAGGTCATGGTCACCTTCAATTTTTAAAGGTTTCCGCTGAATATCCAAAGTGCCATTTGACCTATACCTTCAAATTTCATATTGTGGTTGATCTTATTGAGTAGAAGACCCCTATTTTTTGGGGATCATTAGGTCAAAAGTCAAGGTCACGGTCAGCTTGAATTTGAAAATGGTTTCCCCATCAATTACTTGAGTACCATTTGACCCACAACCTTCAAGCTTCAAGGAATGGTTGCCCTTGTTGCATAAGAGACCCTTATTGTTTTAGGAGTCAATAGGTCATGGCTAAGCTCATGATCACCTTGGTTTTGAAAATGATTCCTGCTCAATAACTCAGGTATCATTTGATCCAAAGTCTTCTAACTTAGTAGAATAATTGCGTTTACTAAGAAGAAAGCCCCTGTTGTTTTAGGCGTCAGTTGGTCAAAGGTCAAGGTCACTGGCACCTTGAATACGAAAACCATTTTCACTCAATAACTTGAATACCATTTCACCTACACCCTTGAAACTTAATAGAGTAGTTGCCCTTACTAAGTAAAAAACCCTTTTAGTTTTTTGGATATGTAGGTCAAAGGCCAAAATCACTGGCATTTTTTAAATAAAAGCAGTACTGGAGTACCATTTTACCCAGTTCCTCATAGATTGGTTGCCCTTATTAAGGAAAAGACAGCTATTGTTTTTTTGGATCAGTAGGGTCAAGGTCACTGTCACCTTGAATTTGATTACTGTTTCTGATCAATAACTTGAGTACTGTTTGACCTACACCATTCAAACTTCATAATGTAGTTAGTTGGTCATATTAAGTAGATGTTGTTAGGATCATAAATTCAAAGATCAAGGTCATGGTCACCTTTAATTTTGCCCCCAATCAAAAATGAGGGGGCGTATTGTTTTGCAGATGTTGATCGGATGGTCAGTTGGTCGGTAGGCTCTGTGTTTCAAATCAATATCTAGAGAACCCTTGGACCCATATTCCTCAAACTTGTTTTGTAGGTTGGTCATGACAAGTAGATGACTCCTATAGTTTTTCAGATAAATTGGTCTAAGGCCAAGGTCAGAGTGACCTTGAAAAGCAATAACTGCAGAACACTTGGTTTAAGGGTTTTCCATGACCAGTAGATGACCCCTATAGTTTTTCAGTTCAATTAGTCCAAGACCAATGTCATGGTGACCTTGAAAAGCAAAATCTTTTCCGACAATTATCTAGAGAATTTTTGGGGCCAAGGTTCCTCAAACTTGGTTTGTAGGTTGGTAATGACCAGAAGATGACCCCTTTAGTTTTCAAGTCATTAGGTCAAAGGCCATGGTCACAGTGACCATGAAAAGCAAAACTGTTTCCGATCAATAACAATATATAGCTTTGGCCCAGGTTCCTCAATTTTGGTATGAAGGTTGTTCATGACCAGTAGATGACCCCTATAGCTTTTCAGGTCAAAGGCAGAGGTCACAGTGTCCTTGAACAGCAAAATGGTTTCTGATCAATTACTATAAAATGCATGGGTCAAGGTTCCTCAAACTTTGTATTTATGTTGACCCTTATAGTTTTTCAGGTCACAAGGTCAGTGGCCAAGGTCAGAGTGACCTTGAAAAGTAAAACAGTTTCCGATCAATAAAAGAACTATTAGGCTTAGGCTCCCCAATCTTCGTAGGCAAGTTGATTCTTGCCTGTAGATGACCCCTATAGTTTTTCAGGTCACCGTAACCTTAAAAAGCAAAACAGTTACCGATCAATAACTATAGAACGCTTTGGTTCAGGTTCCTCAAACTTGGTGTGTAGGTTGTTCATCACCAGAAGATGACCTGTATAACTATACAAATCATCAGGTCAAAGGCCAAAGTCATAGTAACCTGAAAAAACAAAATGGTTTCTGATCAATAGCTATAGAATGCTTTGGCCCATGCTTTCTTAAACTTCACAGGCAGGTTGGTCATGGCCAGAAGATCACCCCTCTAGTTTTAAGAGTCACTAGATCAAAGGTCAAGGTCATATTGACCATAATCAGAAAATCAGTTTCCAATCTATAACTAGAAAACCCTCAGGCTTCACAGACTTGCTATGCAGGTTGGTTTGTTCAGGAGTTGACCCCTATACCTTCCAATACTTTTATGGCTGCCTCTAGGGATAAGGTGCTAGAGGGGCATATATGTTTTACAAGCATCTCTTGTTTGAAAATGGTTCCTGCTCAATTACTGGAGAACTATTTGACCAACAGCCTCCAAACTTCATAGAGTGGTTTGTTTTATTGAGTAGAAGAACCTCATTGTTTTTGATATCAGTAGTTTAAAGGTCAAGGTCACCATCACCTTTAATTTGAAAACTGTTTTCACTCAGTAACTTGAGTAACATTCGACACACAGCCTGCAAGCTTCAAACTTCTAGCAGAGGTATACATGTCATTCTGACATTGTTTATGCAGTTTTGTATAGACATTCTGAACCATTTACCAAGGAATACCTTTGATGCCAGTATATCTGAAACCACATGGCCCAGAGTTCTGAAATTTGGTGTTAAAATGATATTTGTTGCAGTGGGGAATTAAAAAATGAACCATCCAGGGGTATAGGTTATTTGGGTATAGATATAGAAGTTCAAGTGAAGATTGGTTACATTCAGCTTAACACTTTTTCATAGCATCACTGCCGCATTTCAATTACTGATATTGTAATTAACAGTCCTATATCTTCTGTTCACTTAGTTATATTTAAGCCAAATTGTTTCAGAAACTGGGATCACCTCAGTTAACAGTGACCAATGAGTCGTTTGTTCCTATGCTGTCACGTCTAGACGAATGTATTCTCTACATCAGGAGCAATGTAAGTTTTCAGATATGACATAATTTTGTACAGACTATATATTAGTTTTTAGGATTGCTTTTCAAATGAAAGTGTATAAACAGGCAGTAGAGTATGAGAAAAGAAAGGTTGGTACTGTTGTAACAGGCATTTTCGATCTCCTCAACATTGCCATCATGTGGGGCCCTTATCACATTGTGATAGCTATAGTCTTTGAACTGTTACATCACAATCTGTAAGGAATGAAAATTTCAACAAATTAAAGACTTTCTTAGAAAATCAACTGCTCAGTAATTTTTGGCTTAGGACACTTTAAACTAAATGCATTTAAATATGGCATTCAAATGGTTAATGAAGTAGTGTGCTGTTTTCCAGATTAGTTTTAAAACTAAATCCCTAAGGAATATGCTATTTGTTTTACAGCCACAGTACAAGGAGTCTGACGTTTTCATGGCAAGATTCAAGCAGTGTTTGTCACGTGCCTTGAATCTGATGAAAACACATGTAAATAATATACTCCAGGCTGCTACACAACATGTGAAAAATGCAAAGGTAAGAAAGACAAAACAAGGTGAACAGTGTTATTGGATTTTGCTAAATATTTAAAAAAAATAAATGCATTTGATTCAGGCCAGGTCAAACTCAGCTGTTCAGAGTACGCTATATTTATTACCTAAGTTGTTTACTTTTTGACAAAATCTAGGTACCATATTTTTAGTCTGATCCATGAACAATTTCTGTGTTGTAAAACACACAATCATAATATCCTTAATTTGGTGCTTTATTCAATATTACAGAAATGTTCAGATAAAGTTAGCTTTATATCTTAGTTATATTTACAGCTTGATTCTCAAGTAAATTCAGTTTCTACAAACACAAAAGCCATAGGCTGAGTGTGCAGTATAATCACATATACTTGAAAAATTGTTGTAAATATACCATACTGTGAATTAGTAATGTCAGTAAACTTTGTGTTAAGGTGGGCAAGTATGCATTGTACTGTGACCGATGAATCCTGAAAAACATACAGTCTAAGTATAAAGGTAACTGTGATTTTCTTTGGTATTAAATGTAAGTTAAAAATGTTCAGACAGATTCATTTTATCTTCTGAAGTATTATTTGTATACTGCTTTCAGTCTGTTACTCATTAGCTTATTTGATTTTCAGGAATCTGGGGCTGAGAGAGATAATGCTTTCACATTGTTTTATGGGAAGTTCCGTGCAAATGCTCCCAGGGTGAAGTCATTGATGGAGCAATTAGAGATGAGAACAGATAAAAGCCCAGAGTACATATTAATTATATAAATATTATATCAAGCCTTTCATACACTTTTGGGGGAAAAAAAATCAATAGTATTGAAGTGTCATTATTCATACCAGTTGGATACTTCTGCCCCCCCTCGACTTAAATTTAAAAATTTTTATTTAAAAATCAGTTCTTCTTTACTTTTTGGAAGGGTAGGTTATAAAATACAAAAAAAATGTCTGTTCTCATTTTGTTTCTTTTTTTGGGATAAGTAGGTACATGCAATTTTTTTTTTCATTTCCTTATTATGCATTGGTAGGTACTTGCAAGCTTGTTTCTGATAAATAAAACATGAGGGTCTTGCTCTTGTTTCATTTATTGTTTTGTGACATTCTAGATTAAATCAGTTTTTCAAATTACTAATTGATATCAGATCCATTGTTGAAAATCGATGAGATATCAGTATCACCATTTTTGAAGACAGCTTTAGCATTAAGTGAGGTCTCTAATTCGAGAATGAATGTACTTGATTGTAAGTCTATAGGCTGAAAACCTCTAGGATTCAGAAAGATTTCCTAAGCATTACAAAACTCCAAAAATTTCATCTGTAAAACCTTCTTCAATTGGCAGCATTATTTGCATTAGAAAATTTCAGATAGAACAAAACACAATGAATATATACAGCATATGAGTAGCTAGTTCTGACTGTATTGATGGGACATTTTGCAATGTCATGTATCCAGTCTGTAGTCAGGCCTATAAATGTTGTTATGCTGTTTGTTTATTTCTAGGTATGAGCAGATATTAAGTGACTGTCACCAGTGTTACTTCACACAGAGAGAGACCTTACTGGGGCCCAGTATCAACTCTACCATTAATGATCTGGCTACCAAACATGTCAGAGATCATTGCTCATTGGTTAGACTTACATGATGTTAAGAATAAATGAGATTTACTGAAATAATTTTTTTTATAAGAGTTCCGACTAATGTAGAGAATCTCCTGGTTTTTTTTTTTTCTTGGGGAAAGGGTAGCAGGAGGTTGGGGGAGGGGTTTGAAAAAAACAGAAAATGTGGCTAAATTCATGCTTGACATCAAACATGGAGGGAATTCTTTTAATAATTTTCCTGTAGGTTTCAGCTAATGTAGATAATCACAACTTTATTTATTGCAAAAGAAAGACGAGGAGATTTAAAAAGCATAGAAATAGGTGCATGCATGTGCATCCAGGATATACATTTGATAAATATCAGTTGGTCAGTCGGTAGACATTTCGTTTCTGATCAATATCTACAGAACCCTTGTACCCACCTTCCTGAAACTTGGTATTAAGGTTGGTCATGACCAGTAGATGACCTTGATAGTTTTTCAGATTATTAGGTCAAAGGCCAAGGTTACAGTGATCTTGAAAAGCAAAACGGTTGCCTATAAATAACTATAGAACGCTTGGTTCCAGGTTCCTCTAACTCTGTTAATAGGTTGGCCAGGACCAGGAGATGATGCCTATAGCTTTTCAGGTCACCAGGTCAAAGGTCAAGGTCACTGTGACCTAAAATAGCAAAACCGTTTCCGATCAATAACTGTAGAACACTTGGTTCCAGATTGTTCAAACTTACTGTGTAGGTTGGACATGATCAGTAGATGACAACTATCATTTTTCAGGTCATTGGGACAAGGGTCACAGTGACCTTGAAAAGCAAAACGGTTTCCGATTAATAACTGTAAAACGCTTAGGCCCATGTTCCTCAAGCTTTGTATATAAGTTGTTCATGACTTGTAGATGAGCCCTTTAGTTTTTCAGGTCACCAGGTCAAAGGCCATGATGAATAGCAAAATGGTTTCCAATCAATAACTATATAACGCTTGGTCCCACCACCTCAGAACTTTATGGCTGCCTCTAGGAATAAGGCACTAGGGGGGCATATATGTTTTAAAAACATCTCTTGTTACAAGCATCTCTTGTTACTGTAGTTTTGGTTTCTGTCATCAGAAGCATTGAAGTAGAATTTGCACTTTTTTCAGATTTCATCTAACATGTTTTCTACCCGCTTGATGAAAGAAAAATTAGGCTTTTCCTACAAATAATGAATAGAGTAATATTTTATTTTTCCTGTTTTGTGTTGACAGATGAGAAGTGGATGTGCATTTATGGTTCATGTGTGTGAGGATGAATACCAGCTGTATTTTAACTTCTTCTCTAAACCTACAGTGCTTCTTGAGTAAGTTATTATACTTCGAAGTGGTTCAAATATTTTATACATTGTTTTTAAATGTTTTGCAACTTTGGAGCAAGTAAATTAGTGGATTGGTTCAGTACAGATGTCTGGCTATAGTGGAAACAGTTCTTTGAATAGTTGAAATCTTTTTATATGCCCTTAAAAAAACGGCCATATTATGGCCATTATACTTACTGTGGCTGTTGGGCAGGCGGCGTCCAGAACTTGTCTGGACCATGTCTCTGTTGCTGATATTCAAACTCCCTACAGACCTGCTGTGCAGCTTTCTTGCAATGAGTAGAAGTGCAGTGCCTAAGAACCATAACTCTTCCAGGTCACATTTTTCAGTTATCTCCCCTCTTGAATTTTTTTCTGGAGCATAACTTTAAAACTGTGAGGTGAATGAGGAACATTCCAGAAAACAAATCTCCCTTACTTAGATAACATCAATGGTAGCCCAAATAGCACATTGGTCCTTTCAGTTGGAATCATCTGACTTTGTCCATGTTTCTAATTGTGATGGTCTTGACTTTTAGTTGTGAAAATTGTCACTTATATATTTAAAAAAAAGTTAGGATTATCAAAAAACAAAGATAATGGTGTTAACAAAACATGTTGCTAAACTTAATGTGTAATCTGACTACCACTGATGCAAATAATTAGGCTTAATAATCACCATATCAAAAGTGAAAATAGCGATAAAAGCAGAGGAATCCAAATGGAAGGACCAATCAGAGAGTATTCAGGGTAGATAATCCACTAATGTCCCCCATTGATGTGAAACTGAAAATAAAAATAGCTGATGACAAGGAGAAGTGCAGTGCCCTAGAAGCCAAGAAGCATAACTCTACCTTATCCTGTTTTTGAGTAATCTCCCCTTAGACATTTTGCACTGAGCACAAGCTACCAAGTTTGTTCAGAATATGCCCCTTGGATTAATATTGATACCTCACTTGATTTTACATAGGCTTATGTACAGATTCTGATTGATAACCAAAGCACCCTATGGGCCTTGCTGCCTTCAAACTTCCTACCTAACCACCATCCCACCTACCTACCTACCTACCCATAATTAAAATAATTGAACTTTATACATTTTATAATCAAAGTGTCAATGACATTAAACAGTTCCTCACATTCATCTACTTGCCATGGCAAGTAGCGTTTGATATCAGAAGCCCCAGGCATCCTCTACTTACGTACTGGCACAAGTCCCTGTCCTACTACCTTCCTATACTTCAATAGCTGCATCTAGCGATATGGCACTAGTGGGGCATGTATGTTTTACAAACATCTCTCTTTATAATTAATTTTGCTCCGGAGCATAACTAGAACTTATAAAAGAGATTGTCTTGAAACTTAAGATAAAGATAGATTGTAAGAAGCAGAGGTGCTGTGTTCATTTTTTTTGTTTTGTTCAGAACATAACTTTATAAAGTATGAAGTGAATTGATGTGAAACTAAAAATATAGATCGATGATGACAAGGAGAAGTGCATTGGCCAAGAAGTATAACTCTACCTTTTCTTGTTTTTGAGTTATATCCCCTTTTCAAATTTATGAAATTTTGTCTTGATCATGACTTGCGACTTTGAAAGGGATTGACATGAAACTTAAAACAAAAATAGATGATAATTGGTAGAAATACATTGCATAAAAACTCTTAACTGGTCCAGATTTTGAATCATCTCCCCTTTAAAAAATGTTTTGACTGGAGCATAACTTTATATATGTGAAGTGAATTGATATGAAACTGAATAACAGATAGCTGGCTGACAAGGAGAAGTGTAGTGCAAAAAAATCATAACTCTTCCTTATCCAAGTTTTGAGTAAGCTCCCCTTTTTAATTTCAATAATGAATTTTTGTCAAGAGCATAACTTGAACACTATGAAAGGGATTGCCTTGAAACTTAAGATAAAGATAGATGGTAAGAATTGAAGTGCACTGCACAAGAACCATAACTCTTTCTAGTCCCATTTTTGAATTATCTCCCCTCTTAAAAAGTTTTTTACTTGATCATAACTTGAAAACAATGAAGTGGATTGATGTGAAACTTCAAATATAGATAGCTGGTGACAAGGAGAAGTGCATTTTCTAGGAAGCATAACTCTACTTTATCAAGTTTAAGTTTGCTACCTTTCTTTGATTTTATAATGCTTTTTTACTTGAAACTTAGAATAAAGATATGTGGTAAGAAATAGAAGTGCAGTGTACAAGAAATATATCTATGTCAGATTTCATTTTTGAGTGATCTCCCCTCTTAAAACATTTTTGGTTTATAGATATTTTATGGTATATTGATAAGAGTCTTTAAGTATTGTTTCAACACAGAGTTGTAAAAATATTCTTGCTGAATTTGATGATTTCCAAATATTTGTGCAGTGCCATGTGAAATGTCTAGCATCATCAGATAGCAGTCTAGGCTGATGGGCATATATTGCATCTGTTCCGCAACACTTTTTTTCTTGTTTGTGGAATTGCTTTTTGATGGAATGTTATCATACATTCCTAGCAAGAAGTATTGAGCAGACCAAAGAATGCTTTCATTGTATACCAGACATATCTGATCTGAAACATATGTAATTAACATGCAAGTGTAAAGTCTATAATGTTTTCAATGAACATATATTTATATGATTAATTTAAGAAGTACAATGTAAAAGTAAATACTGCAAACAATGTGCAGTTATACACAACTAAATGTTAATATGTAGAGAATGGACTCTGCTGGTAAAGTAAAAATTTAATTTGATATTTTGGGGATTAACAACTGACTTAACTTTCTCTGTTGACATCATACATGTATATTACAGTGAAATGTTAGAAAGGTTATGTGGATACCTGTATGATGTATTCCGCCCTCTCATCATACATATCAACCATCTTGAAACTCTGGCAGAACTGTGCAGTATACTCAAGATAGAAATGATTGAGGAACATGTAGATCAGAACCGTATGTAGACGTGTATTTATATTAAGATCTTGGTCCTTTTATGTGAAGTGAAAGTTAATATAAATTCAGTATACAAATGAGCAAAAGATCTTTACCAATTATAATAGCTTTCAAGTAAAATTGTGGATATCTTTTCTGAGTGAAAAGCTGAGATACAGCTATAATGAAAACCACTTTACAATAAATTTGTCCAGGATTACAAGATCTTTAGATAGATTATCTTTGTTTTATACTGCATTAGAAGTAAAAGAATATATATTATCATTGAATCTTTCCAGAAAGTTCAAGATGAATTTGTTGCATTCAGAAATTAGAGCCATTTCCTTATGATATAGAAAATATATTTAGCCTGATCATGTTATATACATTGTGTACTTGTTTATGTTTATTCAAGGCTGATTAAGGTAAGTACTGCTGAAACTGCACTATCCTAATATTATCTGAAGTTTTTAGAAAATCTTATATTTTCTTGAAATATGAGATGATACTTGACAAATTTCAAAATCCATATATTTTTATTTAACAGCACAAGAGCTGAGGGCTTTTGAAAATGTAATAAAGCAGTTACTAATGGATGTTCAGGAGAGACTGGTGTACAGGACCTATATATACATCAGAACTGATATTCTCCAATACTCAGCTGCACAGGGGGATCTTGCCTATCCAGAAAAACTGGAAATGATGGAGGTAGGTAGTGTCATTATGTACACATCTCATATTGTGAAATCATTTTGTTCATGTAGGATGAATTTTTATGTATTTCTCTCTGTAATTGATTTTAATTCTGTTATTTTATGATACTTACAGAAATCTTAAGAATTATCCAAATTAAGTACTTGTCTGAAATTTATGCACATCATTTTGCCTCTTACCTTTAAAGAGGTAATACCTTTTCCATTTAATTGAAAAATTTTTTTTAGCTCACCTCTGCACTTTGTGCTTAAGGTGAGCTTTTGTGATCGCCCCATGTCCGCTGTGCGTTATCAACATTTACTTTAAACAACATCTTCTCCTTAACCACTAGGTGAAAGATGATAAAACTTTACAGGAATGTTTCTTGCATGAAGCTTTACCAAAGTTGTTAAAAGAATTCAATTCCATGAAGAACTCTGGTTGCTATGGCAACAAGAATGAAAAACTTTAAAAATCTCCTTGTCTAAAACTGCTAAGCTCAGAGGTCTGATATTTGGCTTGGAACATAGTTATGTAGTGGACCTCTACCAAATTTGTTCAAATAATGTCCTTGGGGTCACTATTGGCCCTTTGTGAGGGGTTACAAGTTTTACTTAGCAATATAGAAGAAAATCTTTAAAAATCCTCTTGTCTCAAACCACGAGTTTTAAAATTTGGCATGAAGCATTGTCTAGAGGACATCTAAAAAGTTTGTTCTAATTATATCCTTGAGATCACTATTGGCCCCACCTGAGGGGTCACAAATTTTACATAGTAATAAAGAATAAAATCTTTAAAAATCTTAATTTCTGAAACCACAAGGCCTAGAGTTTTATAATTTTACATGAAGCATTTTCTATTTGACCTCTACCAAGTCTGTTCAAATAATGTCCCTGGGGTCACTATTGGCCCAACATGAGGGGTCACAAGTTTTACCTAGCAATATAGAAGAAAATCTTTAAAACTCTTTTTGTCTGAAACCACAAGGCCTGGAGTTTTAAAATAAGGCATGAAGCATTGTCTAGAGGACCTTTTCCAAGTTTGTTCAGATAATGTTCTTGGGGTCACTATTAGCCTCGCATGAGGGGGTCACAAGTTTTACATAGCAGTATAGAATGAAGTCTTTAAAAGAATTTTCTTGTCTGAAACCACAATGCCTAGAATATTAAAATTGGGCATGAAGCATTGTCTAGTTGACCTTTTTTAAGCTTTTTCAAATTATTAGATTAGGTTTAAGGTCACCGAGGCTAAAAACAGATTTATCTACTTTACCTCATAGAGCCTTTTATAGATCAATATCTCTGATATTTGGTATGTCCTTTAAACGATGATAACATAATAAAACGTAACCGCGAAGATGGCACCTTTAGGCCTCCGTAGATTCCACATTAACTTCCCTAATATGGATGTGGCCCCAACATTGAAAAGTATATATGGCAAAATACGGGATGTCACGTGATCAAGGTCAAGGACAAATTTTGGACACCACTGTATCCATTTAAAAACGTATGTCCGTGCAAATTCGACAAAATGGAAAATTTTACTTCTACCGCCAACACATGTTTCTGAGCAGGTGCGTGTCACGTGACCTTTCCTGCCAAAATGTTGTATTTTTCGAAAAGATGAACATTCAAGAAAGCTATGCATGCTGGATTCACTGAAACTGGGTCATTCCTTTCATTTTTTAGTTTTTTTTTTATTTTTAAGTTGGCCAAGCATACATTGCCATGACTCCCTGCGCATGACGTCACATCCTAGAATCAAAAGCTCTTACGCGAGAATTTATGTCACACACCACTAAATCACATTTTCATAAGGTTAAAATATCCCAGTTTAGTGCCCAATCGGACTGAGAGACTAAACTTGGAGGTAAGGGGTCTCCAGGAAAATACTTGCAAAAGTGTCAGTCGTTCGAAGGATATAGGTTCCTTGCATGAACCTCTAACCATGGGTGGGGCTTGAGGGCTCTGGGTCAAGGTCACCATAGCTTATAATAGATATTTCTTCCTTCTTTCTTTCATAGAGCCTTTATTTATTGACTGTTATTTTACATGTTTGGTTTGTGGGCACCTACATATCTTCAATTAGAAAATGAAATACTGCTTACAGCCATTGTACTCAGGTGAGCGATCATGGGCCATAATTGCCCTCTTGTTATCTGTGTAATCAAGAAACAACTCTTACCATCGAAAACAAACAGTTTATCTTTGTAAAACACTCCAAACAAATTTTTAGCTCACCTGAGCAAGAAGTGCTCAAGGGTGAGCTTTTGGGATAATCGTCTTGTGTGCCTCGGCATGTGTCGTGCAGTGTTCATCTTCAACAGTTTGACTTGAATGACTTCTCCTGTATCACTAAGCCAACTTTGATGAAACATGCCTGGGATATTCCTCTACCAAAGTTGTTCAAAGAATTAAATTTCATCAAGAACTCAGGTTGCCATGGCAGCAGAAAAGAAAAACTTCTGAAATCTTCTTTTCTGAAACCACAAGGCCCTGGTCAATTGATTTTAGATAGGCGTATTTATGAAAAACCTTAAAAATCTTCTTGTTTGAAACCACAAAGCCTAGAACTTAGATATTTTTAATGGAGCATCTGCTAGAGGTCCTTTACCAAGTTTGTTCAAATTCTGCCCCTTGGGTCAAAATTTGCCCTTCCCCAGGGGTCACTTGATTTTAATAGACTTATATAGGGAAAACCTTAAAAAAAGCCAATGGCTAAGATTTTTTACATGGAGCATCAGCTGAAGGTCCTCTGCAAAGGTTGTTCAAATTATGCCCCTGGGGTTATTAATAGCTTGGTCCGGGGTCACTTGATTTAACATAGACTTATAAAGGGAAGTCTCTTATTGTCTGAAACCACAAGGCCTAGGGCTAAGATTTTTCCTAGGAACATCAGCTATAGGTCCTCTACCAGATTTATTCAAATTTTGCCTCTTGGGTGAAAATTGACTCAACTCTGGGAGTCACTTGAATTCATATAGATTTATATATAGGGATAACCTTAAAAAAGCTTCTGATGTTTGCTTAACAGCAGACCCAAAGCCAAAGTATTCAGGTGAGCAATCCAGGGCCATCATGGCTCTTAATACAGCCCCCACCACTTTGTAGGGTTGGGAGCATATAGATTTGCCCTTGTCTGTCTGTCCAGCTGTCACCCTGTCCGTATGTAGACTGGTATATGTCGCATGTAACTACAAACTTATAAGTGCTAGAGCCATGAAACTTTCTAAGAATAGTTGATAGCATGTGAACTTATGCACCCAGGTATTTTGACACAAATTTATTGGAGATCAACAGTTACGCCCCCTGATTAAGCAAACAATAGCATTTTTATACCCCCAAATTGAAGTTTGGGGGGTATATAGGAGTCACCCGGTGGTTGGTCGGTTGGTCTGGCGGTCGGTTGGGTTGTTCCTTGTCCAAAGCATAACTTGAAAACTAACAGTTGGAATTCAATGTAACTTCATACAATGGTCAAGCACAATGAGTGGATGTGCAGTGTACAAGAGCTATAACTCTGTCTTCACTATTTGCACAGTTATTGCCTTTTGTTGGTTTTCCTTTTCCAGCGCATAACTTGAAAACTGCTGGTTGGAATTCAGTGCAACTTCATGCAGTGGTCAAGCACAATGACAGGAAATGCAGTGTACAGGAACCACAACTATCTTTAATTGCCCACAAACATAAATCTGTTTCAATTCTTTTACAAAATATTCTGTTACTAATAGCTTCCTCAGTTCAGAAGCAGTGTTGTGGGGATTATTAATCACATCTAGTGATAGCTCTAGTTAGACTTGTGTCACATGTAATTCCAAACATATAGCATGGTGTTCATTCAAACGTAGTGCTTGTTTCTTATGGAGAATGGGACTTTGTCTTTCCCAGGAATGATGGTTTAGTTTACAAGGCATTAACCCTTAACCTGCTGGAACCGAAAGTGATTAGCCTTTGCCACCAGTATAGAGCCAGGCCAGCCTGCACATCCGTGCAGTTTGACCAGGCTCTATTCTGTTGGTAGCTCCATTTTTGCATTTTGATATCGAAATCTTTGAATGGACTGTTACAAATTCAAAGCTGGACAAATCCATTACAAAAACTCAGCAGGTTAAGGGTTAAAGTCAAACCAACTAAACTAGGAGTATTTCACTATATAATGTAAATATATGCATTACCTTTTTACTACTACTCTTAAACTTTTCTAGAGTATAGCTGAGAGCATAAAGAAAGGTCAGACCAAAGGTCACTCAAGGACACCTTCAAATGCATCAAGTACCAGCGCAGAGGTGGCCAGGTTGACAGGTGCTGGAGACTCAGACTCGACCTCTTTGGAGAATGTTCCACTACAAGAAGACCCGTCAACAGGATGGCATGATGTTTCTGCAGGACCAGGTACACAATTTCTCACAGATCCTTGTGTTAAGTTAGAACCTTGTAAAAAGAAGTTAACAACAAGATGTTTAATAACAGATAGAGGAAAATAGTATTATGTCTGATAATATTATATAGAATTTTGTTACATCAAATTTTGCATTACTGATACCGAGTTTTTATTTTGTTTCCTAATCTCCAATCAAATTTTTATTCCCCATTTCAAAGAAGCATGGGTATATTGCTTTGAACATGTGGGTCTGTCTGCCTGTAGACCAGACCTTGTCCAATCAATAACTTTACCATTTGGCCCACATTTGTCTAACTTCATACTGTTGTTTCTTTTACTGAGTAGAAGACTACTATTGTTTTTGGGGTCAGTAGCTAAAAGGTCAAGGTCAAGAACTCTTAGGTCCACAGTCCTAAGATTTAATGGGCAGGTTGGTCATGACACCTATGGGTTTTGAGGTCAGTAGGTCAAAGATCAAGGTTACTCTGACCTTGACCAGGGAAAGCTTGTCCAACCAATAACTAGAGAACACTTTGGCTTACAGACCTCAAATTTGGTGGGGAGGTTGTTCATGACATGTAGGTAATCTCTAATTATTTTGAGGTCAGTTGGTGAAAGGTCAAGGTCAATTTGACCTTTACCACAATAAGCTTGTCTGATCAATAACTAGAGAATGCCTTGGCAAACAGTCCTCAGATTTGTTGGGGAGGTTGGTTGTGACCGGTAGACGACCCCAATAGATTTTGAGGTCAGTAGGTCAAACATCAAGATCACAGTGAACTTCACCACAAAAGCTGGTCTACAGTCTTCAGATTTGGTAGTGTGGTTGGTCATGACCTGTAGATGACACATATTGATTTTGAGGTCAGAAGGTAAAGGTCAAGGTCACATTTAGAACTCCGTGTAACATGATTAATTGGTTGCCATTGGGGCATTAATGTTTCAGAAAAAAACATTTTTTGTTTCTGTAAAACCCTATTATGTAGCCAGTTGAAACCCATTTGTTTTTCATTGATTCAAAAACAAATTCAAGTTATATTTGCCATGCTTAGTGATTGCTTCATGGGTTTGAAACAGTATTTGCACAGAAAGTCTGGAATCTGGAAAATCTGTTGAGACTCTCACTTTTGGTCTAGTTGACTCTAGCACTCTACTGCACCCCTTTCTACTATTTATAATGAATAAACAGTTATTGAAAAGTGTTACATGGATAAAGATGGCATCATTTGCATACACAAAGAAAACAGGCAATTTTTTAGCTCACCTGTGCACGTAGTGCACAAGGTGAGGTATTGTGATCAGTCAATGTCCGTCGTCCGTCGTCGGTGCGTGCATCCGTGCGTGCGTCCGTGCGTGCGTAAACTTTTGTTTTTAAGAACATCTCCTCCTAAACCACTGGGCCAATTTCAACAAAACTTCACAGAAATGTTCCTTGCATGAAGCTCTACCAAAATTGTTCAAAGAATTTGATTCCATGCAGAACTCTGGTTGCCATGGCAACCAAAATGAAAATCTTTAAAAATCTTCTTGTCTAAAACCATAAGGCCTAGAGCTTTGATATTTGGTATGTAGCATCACCTAGGTCAAAAATGGCCCCGCCCCAGGGGTAACTTGTTTTACGTAGAGCTATATAGGAAAATCTTAAAAAATCTTCTTGTCAGAAACCGTAAGGCATAGAGCTTAGATATTTGGTTTGTAGCATTGTCTAGCAGACCTCTACCAAGTTTGTTCAAATTATAACTCTGGGTCAAATTTGGCCCCACCCTGGGGTCATTGGTTTTACATAGGCTTATATAGGAAAAACTTCGAAAATCTTCTTGTCAGAAACCACAAGGCCCTGAGCCTTAAGATTTGGTATGTAGCATTGTCTAGTGGACCTCTACCAAGTTTGTTCAAATTATACCCCTGGGGTCAAATTTGGCCCCACCCCTGGGTTATTGGTTTTACATAGGCTTATATAGTGAAAACTTTGAAAATCTTCTTGTAGAAGGAGAAGTAACATTTTCAGTCCAATTAATCTGGAAATTTGTTAGACAGGTTGTTTCTATGATTTCTAGTTCGAATATGGGTCATCTGGGTTCAAAAACTAGGTCACACAGCCCAAAAATAGAAAAACCTTGTTAACACTCTAGAGGTTACATTTTCAGTCACAATATCCCAGAAATTTGTCACAAAGGTTGTTTTGATGATTTTTAGCTCAAGTTCAAAATTTGGTCATCTGGGATCAAAAACTAGGTCACAGAGCCCAAAAATAGAAAAACCCTGTTAACACTCTAGAGGTTACATTTTCAGTTCAAAGAACCTGGAAATTTGTTAGACAGGTTGTTTCTATGATTTCTAAGTTAAATTTGAATATGGGTCATCTGAAATCAAAAACTATGTCACAGAGCCCAAAAATAGAAAAAAAACTTGTTAACACTCTAGAAGCTACTTTTCAGTCCAAATATTCTCGAAATTTGTCAGAAAGGATGTTTTAGTGATTTCTAGCTCAGATTGGAATAAAGGTCGTTTGGGGTCAAAAACTAGGTCACAGACCCCAAATATGGAAAAAACCTTGTTAACACGCATTGAGGTAACATTTTCAGTTCAGACAACCTTGAAATTTGTCAGAAAGATTGTTTCAATAATTTCTAGGTCAGGTTTGAATATGGGTCATCTGGGGTCAATTAACCAGGTCCATAGCAACTTTGTTAAAAGCAGTCATATTCAGGTGAGCGATATAGGGCCATCATGGCCCTCTTGTTTAGCTCACCTGAGCCATAAGCTCATGGTGAGCTATTAGGATTGATCAATGTCCGTCGTCTGTTGTCTGTCCACACTTAGTTTGTTAACACTCTAATGGTCACATTTTTGCCTTTAAACAACATCTCTTCCTAAACTACCAAGATAAAGTTGATAAAACTTCCTGCATGAAGCTCTACCAAAGTTGTTTAAACAACTCTATTCCATCAAGAACTGTGGTTGCTATGGCAACAGAAAGAAAAACCTTTGAAGTGTGAAACCACCAGGCCCAGAACTTAGATATTTTGCATACAGGTTCACCTAGAGATCTTCTACCAAGATTGTTCAAATTGTGCCCCTAAATGGCCCTGCCCCGGAGTCAGTTAAATTTACATAGCCTTAGGAAAGAGTTCTTGTCTGAAACTGTTTACCTTAGAGCTTAGATATTTTACATGTTGCATTGTCTACTGGATCTTGGCCAAGTTTGTTTAAATTCTATTCCAGGGGTCAGAATTGGCCAGGCCCAGGAGGCCTTGTTTGTGTGAAACATTTAGTCTTTTAAAATTGTCATGTCGGAAACATTGAGCTGCTCTATACCTTAGATTTTGGTATCCCAAGGCGGAAGGATATAGATTTGGCATTTTGCATTCAGCCGTCCATCCCACTTTGACTGGAACATAAATCTAAATCTTTTTAAGTTATAAACCGAAAACTTTGTTTGTGGTTAAATCTCATTGAATAGAATTGCAGTGCATAAAAAGTGAAACTCTTCACTTCATAATTTTTTAGATACTCCCCTTTGCTATTTTTCCTGTTTTAACTTCATATGTCATTATATCTCATTGAGTAGAAGTGCAGTGCATAGGAACTGTAACTTTTCACTTCATAATTTTTTGAATTATTCCCCTTTGCTATTTTTCCTATTTAATTTTTGTTTGGACCATAGCTCTAAAAGTACATGTATTTGAGGTATCAAAATTAAACTTCAAAGGTGCATAGATGTCATTAAGGAGTCATGCAGTGCATAGGAACTGTTACTCTTCACTTCATATTTTTTCAGTTATTCCCCTTTGCTATTTTCCCTATTTAATTTTTGTTTGGGCCATAACTCTTAAAGTAAAAGTATTTGAGGTATCAAAAATAAACACCAAAAGTTATGCAGTGCATAGGAACTGTTACTCTTGACTTTATAATTTTTTAGTTATTCCCGTTTGCTATTTTTTATTACTTAATTTTGTTTGGATCATAACTCAAAAAGTATTTAAGGTATAAACATGAAACTTCATAGGTGCATAGATGTAATTGAGGAGAAGGATTTAGATTTGGCATTGTCTCTCAGCTGTTTGTTTGTCTGTCTGTCTGACCATCACACTTTTTATTTGGAACATAACTCAAAAACTATTAAAGTTTAAACCTCAAACTTTATATGTGTAAACTGTAAACTTTAGTAAAAGTGCAATGCATAGGAACTGTAACTCTTCACTTCATAACTGTAGAGTTATTTCTCTCTGTTATTTTTAATGCTTAATTTTTGTTTGGACCATAACTCAGAAAGTATCAAAATAAAACTTCATAGGTGTCATTAAGGAGTCATGCAGTGCCTAGGAACTTAACCCTTCACTTGTTTAGACAAAAAATCGCTGTTCTGCTGCTGTTTCTGAATGTTTTGACATCATTTCTCTCAAATGACGTCATTTACTTTAAGATCTATTTCTGCTTGGCACAGCTGAATTTTTATAGGCATTGATTCATTATAGATAAAGATACCAAATCGATTTGTCACTCAAATTCCAAGGTCAAAGATCTATTCAAATTTAACAGCCCCATTCCAGTGATTTGTATTATTCAGTGGGGGATATCGGGAGGAGGGCGTTGGGGCTCTTGTTTAACATTGAGTTTGTGTAGGAAAATTTAAAATCTTCTTGTCTGAAACTGTATGCCCTAAAGCTTAGATATTTTTTGTAGCATACCAAGCTTGTTGAAATTATGTCGATTGGTTCAAAAGTGTCCCTGTCCTTGGGTTCTGTTTGTATAAAATTTAAGATCTTTGAAAATCTTCGATTCAGAAACTGTTGTTTTGCTTCTGATGTATGCTCAACAGCCAACCCACAGCCAAAGTATTCATTGAGTTATCGTAGGGCAATCAAGGCCCTCTTGTTTGTGAATTTCATGATATGTTTAATATTGTTAAGTTTTCAAGTACATCCTCCTAAAATTTTTTGAGAATTTTGCAGAGTATTAAACAAATTTATATTTTGCAGTATTTTGAAGAAGTAGCCTTCTTTTCCCATTTGATATACATGTTGTTCCAAACTGTCTTCTTTCAGGAGGAAACTTGACAACCTCTATGCCCATGTCCCCGGCAGATCTACATGGTATGTGGTACCCTACTGTCAGACGTACACTTGTCACACTGTCCAAACTGTACAGGTGTATTGATGTAAGTAGATGATGTTAAGTGCTATCATTGTTTATCAAAGGCTTTACTGTTAAGAAGTGCTGTCCAAGAAATACAAAACTACAATGCACAGTACCTACGCAAGAAATACATCTGCTGTTCTGTGATGTTTGGTTTGAGAGATTGTACCTAAGTACAGATTACTTTAATGACAAGTCTCCTCTAATGATACATAAACATCATTTTGATCTGATAGCCTAGTGGTTATAGTGTTAAGAAGGTATGGGGTTTGAATCCTAGCCAAATAGGTTTGTCCTAAGGCAAAGACACCTAAGCACTACATGCCCTGGTACACACAGCTTTGATTAGGAACCAGTAATTTTTTTTGGACTTAGTATTGCATCACATACTGGATCAAAAACTAGTATTTATGGTTTGATTTATATATCACATGGAACCTTTCTGTGTGGATCAAATATCAATAAAATAAAATAGAAAATATTGATTTTTACCTTATATAGTTTAATATTCCTGGTATATTTCTGGCAACCTCTTTCACTTTAGATTATTACTTTTTTGGCAGGAAATCTCTTGATGAAAATTCATTTATTTTGCTAAAACCTCTCCTCTTAAAAGAAAAGACAAAAACCATTGATTTATGATGAGAATGGAACTTAGTTGACAAACTGCATAAATATAAAGGGACTCTGTTGATACAGTTAAATTCATTGTTTGTAAATATCATAAAATATATCAGATACTGATCATTTTATATCAATACAAATACTGATTACAGTAATTGATACTCAACCTTATCAGTACCTAATAACTGTTACTGGCTCATTTCAAGCAGTTGATTCAGTCTGGGTTGGAGTCTCAAGAGCTCAAAAGCTTGGATAACCTTCCTCACAATGGAGCTAAAACATACAAATATACATTAACTGTCACTGAGTGATTTTGGCTTATCTGTGTTGTTTTGTCAAGTTGGTTCAAATCATGACCCTGGGGTTCACTTGATTTTACAAATAAGGTAAATTTTAAAAATGTTCTTCTCTAAAACTGCTTGACACAGAGCTATGTAATTTTTGTACTCTAGCAGACCACTACCAAGATTATTCATATCATGTCCCTGGGGTCAAAATTAGCCCCTCAAGGGTCACTTGGTTTTGCATAGACTTATATAGGAAAGAATTTCTATGGGAAAGCACAAAGACTAGAAAACTTAACTATTTATTGGATGGGTAGGCACTTGCTACCACCTGCATGGACCCCTCTCCCTCCCCAACACATACACAATTTTTTTCCTTTTTAGCTCACCTGTTACGTAGTGACAGAGTGAGCTTTTCTGATCACCTTTTGTCCGTCGTTCGTCCGTCCACAATTAGTTTGTTAACACTCTAGTGGTCACATTTTTGCCTCAATTGTCATGAAACTTGGTCAGGATGTTTGTCTCATTAATATCTCGGACGAGTTCGAACATGGGTTATCAGGGTTGGAAAACTAGGTCACAGAGCCCAAATATAGAAAAACCTTGTTAACACTCTAAAGGTAACATTTTTACACCAAATAATCTGGGAATTTGTCAGGAGGGTTGCTTCTATGATTTCTAGCTCAAGTTTGAATATGGGTCATCTGGGTTCAAAAACTAGGTCACAGAGCCCAAAAATAGAAACATCTTGTTAACACTCTAGAGGTTACATTTTCAGCCCAAATAATCTGGAAATTTGTCAGAAAGGTTGCTTCAAAGATTTCTAGCTCAGGTTCAAATATGGGTCATATGGTTCAAAAACTAGTTCACAGTGCCCAAAAATAGAAAAATCTTGTTAACACTCTAGAGGTAACATTTTCAGCCCAAATAATCTGGAAATTTGTCAGAAAGGTTGCCTTGAAGATTTCTAGATCAAGTTCGAATATGGGTCATCTGGGGTCACAAACTAGGTCACAGAGTCCAAATATGGAAAAACCTTGTTAACATTCTAAAGGTAGCATTTTCAGTCCAAATAACCTGGAAATTTGTCAGAAAGGTTCTATCGATGATTTCTAGCTCACTTTTGAATATAGGTTTTCTGGGGTCAAAAACTAGGTCACAGAGCCCGAAAGTAGAAAAACCTTGTTAATGCTCTAGAGGTTACATTTTTAGTCCAAATGTCCTTGAAATTTGTCAGAAAGGTTGTTTCAAGGAATTCTAGCTCATATTTGGATATGGGTCATCTGGGATCAAAAACTAGGTCACATGGTCCAAATATGTAAAAAACTTTTTAACACTCCAGAGGTTACATTTTCAGTCCAGATATCCTGGAAATTTGTCAGACAGGTGTTTTTTGATGATTTCTAGCTCAAGTTGGAGTATGGGTCATCTTGGGTCAAAACTAGGTCACAGAGCCCAAATATGGAAAAAACTTGTTAACACTCTGGAGGTAACATTTTAATTCCAAATAACCTGGAAATTTGTCAGAAAGCTTAATTCTATGGTTTCTAGCTCAAGTTTGAATATGGGTCATCTGGAGTTGAAACATCTAGTTCACAGAGCCCAAATATCGAAAAACTTTGTAAATACTCTAGAGGCTACATTTTAAGTTCAAATGTCCTGGAAATTTGTCAGAAAGGTTGTTTTGATGATTTGTAGCTCAAGTTTGGATATGGGTTATCTGGGGTCAAAAACTAGGTCACAGAGCCTAAATATCGAAAAACCTTGTTAACACTCTAGGAGGGTTGCTTCTATGATTTCTAGCTCAAGTTCGAATATGGGACATCTAGGTTAAAAAACTAGGTCGTAGAGCCCAAAAATGGAAAAACCTTGTTAACAGTCTAGAGGTAACATTTTCAGTACAAATAACCTTGAAATCTGTCAAAGAGATTGTTTCAATAATTTCTAGGTCAAGTTCGAATATGGGTCATCTGGGGTCAATTAACCAGGTCCATAGCAACTTTGTTAAAAGCAGTCATACTCAGGTGAACGATACAGGGCCATCATGGCCCTCTTGTTTAGCTCACCTGAGCACATCTCAAGTGAGTTTTTAGGATTGATGGCTGTCCAGCGTCCACAATTACTTCAAAGGACATCTCCTCTGAAACAACCAGCAGCCAGTTGTATAAACAATGGTTAAAGTTAGCTAACCAAACTGGTTGGCCAAATTTGATAAAAATTGCCTGGAATGTTCCTTGCATGGAGCTCTATCAGAGTTGTTCAAATGGTTCCAGTCCATTGCAGATCTGGGGCACAGGAGCTAAAAAATAGATTTTAAAAGTGAAAATCTTTGTCTCCAATCCTACAGGGCTTTAAGCTGAGCTATATAAAAATGTGTAGCATCATCTAGTGGTCCTCTACCCAGTTTGTTTAAATCATGGTCCTAGGGTCAAAATCAGCACTGCCCCATGGGCTACATGATTTCACATAGGCTTATATAGAGAAACTCAAAAATCTTCTATCAAACTGCAAGGCCTAGGGCTAAGGTACTTTGGTATGCAGCATTGTCTAGAGGATCTCTACCAAGTTTGTTCAAATCATGGCCCTGGGGGCTTATTGGCCCTGCCCCAGCTGCAACATGATTTTACATAGGTGTATATGGGGAAAAATTCAGAAATCTTTTTGTCTGAAACTACTGTGCCTTAGGGCTTGATATTTGGCATACTGGTTCACCTAGAGCTCCTCTACAAAGATTGTTATGCTCCCCGAAGGGCGAGCACATAGTTGCCGCTTTGTCCGTCCGTCCATTAGTTCGTCCATCCATCATAATTTTGTCCGGAGCATAACACAAAAACAATGAGTGATATCAAGACCAAACTAAGGTAATTAGATCTCATTAAAGAGCAGTGCAGTGCACAAGAACCATAACTCTTACTTTATTATTTTTAGCTCACCTGTCACATAGTGACAGGGTGAGCTTTTGTGATCACCTTTCGTCCGTCGTCCGTCGTCCGTTCACAATTGTTGTCCGCACTCTAGCAGTCTTAATTTTGGTGCGATCTTCTTTAAACATGGTCAGAATGTTTATCTCAATGATATCTAGCTCAAGTTCATAACTGGGTCATCTCACCCTTAAAACTAGGTCACTTGGTCAAATTATAGAAAAAGCTTGTCCGCACTCTAACAGTCTTAATTTTGGTCCGATCTTCTTCAAACTTGGTCAGAATGTTTATCTCAATGATATCTAGGTCAAGTTCATAACTGGGTCATCTCACCCTTAAAACTAGGTCACAAGGTCAAATTATAGAAAAAGCTTGTCCGCGCTCTAGCAGTCTTAATTTTGGTGCGATCTTCTTCAAACTTAATCAGAATATTTATCTAAATGATATCTAGGTCAAGTTCATAACTGGGTCATCTCACCCTTAAAACTATGTCACTTGGTCAAATTATAGAAAAAGCTTGTCCGCACTCTAGCGGTCTTAATTTTGGTCTGATCTTCTTCAAACTTGGTAAAAATGTTAATCTCAATGATATCTAGATCAAGTTCGAAACTGGGTCATGTGACCTTTAAAACTAGGTCACAAAGTCATATTATAGGAAAAGCTTGTCCGCACTCTAGCAGTCCTAATTTTGGTCCGAGCTTCTTCAAACTTGGTCAGAATGTTTATCTCAATGATATCTAGGTCAAGTTTATAACTGGGTCATCTCACCCTTGAAACTAGGTCACTAGGCCAAATTATAGAAAAAGCTTCTCTGCACTCTAGCGGTTTTAATTTTGGTCCGATCTTCTTCAAACTTGGTCAAAATGTTAATCCCAATGATATCTAGATTAAGTTTGAAACTGGGTCATGTCACCTTCAAAACTAGGTCACAAGGTCAAATTATAGAAAAAGCTTGTCCGCACTCTAGTAGTCTTAATTTTTGTCAGAGCTTCTTCAAACTTGGTCAGATTGTGTATCTCAATGATATCTAGATCAAGTTCGTAACTGGGTCATGTGACCTTGAAAACAAGGTAACTAGTCGGAATTTTAGAAAAAGCTTGTCCGCACTCTAGCTGTCTTAATTTTGGTCCCATCTTCTTCAAACTTGGTCAGAATGTGTATCTCAATGATATTTAGATCAGGTTCGAAACTGGGTTATGTGACCTTGAAAACTGGGTCACTAGGTCAAATTATAGAAAAAGCTTGTCCGCACTGTAGTGTTCTTAATTTTGGTCCGATCTTCTTCAAGCTTTGTCAGAATGTTTATCTCGATGATATCTAGGTCAAGTTTGAAACTGGGTCATGTGACTTAGAAATTTAGGTCACTAGGTCAAGTTATGATAAAAGCTTTTCTGCACTCTAGTGGTCTTAATTTTGGTCTGATCTTCACTTTCATTACCATAAGATCTTGGTTCCTTTCTTCAAATTGCCTTATTGCATTATTGGTTCCAGGGTTATGGCCCCTGAAAGTGCCAAAATTAACTATTTAGACCTTGTCTGCACAATAGCAGCTTCATTTTTGATTTGAATTTAATCAGACTTGTACAATACTTGAGTTAATGTAAGATCTTGCAGGTTTGCCAGGGGACTTGAAAAGTCAGGGAAATTTGATTTTTTTTCAAGGTCAGGGAATTGTCAGGTAATTTTGAAAATTGGTCAGTGGAAAATAAAAATCCAGAAAAGTTAGTGAAAAGTCAGGGAAAAATAATTTTGAAGGGCTAATATTGTTCTATTTTATTAAAGATTGCATTTACACAATTTTTTCTGTTATGAATCTTTTTCTTTATAATTGTGTACATTGTATTTTAATAAAAGTTCTAGTATTATAAATAACATTACTTTAAGACCGAAAGTCTCTGCAACCCTTACAACCAAAAATTAAAATAAGTATGTGTTACACTCAAAACCCATGTTCCTCCCTCCAAGATCCATGTCACAGCAACCCTCTGAACTTAGTAAGTTCTGCTATATAGGCTTTACTGCTGATAGTTTGTGTCTTGCCCATATATTTTTTGCATCTATGGTTGGATTTTAAAATAATTAGTAGAATTGGCAATAGAGTGAACATGCGTCATGTACATAATCCCTGTTTGGAACGGTGTTCCAACATTCAGTTCACAGCAACCTAGTTTTTTGTATAAAGGCAGGATTTTTTAAAAAATACTGCGGCACAAACTTCTACATTTTTCAAGATACTGATTTAAAACTTTAAACATGTTAGGTATCATGTGTATATGTGCCTGATATATTTTTTATGAGGCTCAGTCCATTATAGTCCACGTTGTGCTTTAACAATCCTGATGACGCACGACATCTAGTGAAACTCTACCAAAGATGACCCATGGTCATAATTGCCTGCACCCTTTTAGTCAATTGGCAATTGTATTTGCATCCACTGACTCTTGCAACCATTGAGCAGTTGTTGGCAGGTGAGCGACCCAGGGTCCCATGGACCCTCTTGTTTTGAGTTATTGCCCTTTGAAATTTCTCATACTAATTTTTTGTCCGGGGCATATCTCACAAAGTATAAGAATTTTTAGCTTGAAACTTTATAAGTAGATAGATCTCATTGATGTGCAGTGCAGTGCACAAGAACCACAACTCTTGCTTTATTAATTTTTAAGTTATTGCCTTTTGAAATTTCTCATACTTATTTTTTGTCCGGGGCATATCGCACAAAGTATAAGAGATAATAACATGAAACTTTATTGGTAGATAGATCTCTATGAGGAGAAGTGCATCATGCAAGAACCCTAACTCTATTTTGCATAATTTAGGAGTTATTGCCCTTTGTTATTTTTCATACTTAAAAAAAAATACATATTAAACAATAGCCCTTTTGGAATTGGCATTTATTCGGGGAGCATCCATCAGTTCTACCGATTTCTTGTTAAAATTAAGCCATTGGGGTCATAAATGCTACACCCCAGGGGTAAATTGATTTAGGTTATGTGGGGAAAAGTTTTGGTAGAATAGTTTTGTATATTTACTCTGCTTTTTTCTTTCCAGAAAACCACATTTCAGGGCCTGTCTCAGGAAGCCCTACAGTCATGTATACAGTCCCTGCTTAATGCTAAAGAGGGCATTAGAAAAAGAAAGGTAATCTAAAACAGAATAGATTTTTAGGTATTACGAGGAAGAGAAAGAAAATCAGTTTTCATTGACTGTGTATTTTTTTTCAGCATATATAATGAAATAAAAAGCTATTTTCTTTTCTTGATTAAAGAAGCCTTTGTACAGATTACTTGTTGTTGGATCTGTTCTTTACTTTTACCAAGTGTAAGTATTTAAAACATTGCAACAGTCATTGTCCATAGTAACAAAGAGCTACTGGGAGTTACAAACAGGTCATTTTGAAATAACCCGTACTTACGTCGAAAGTAAATGGCAGGCTGTATGAATAAGATCTCTTGTTTTGATCAAATCAGTCTGAAAGTAGGACTTACCATTGAAGTCTTACTGTGTGGATTAAAGGTTTTATGTTGTACCTGTGAAGAAATCTTGTAATCTAACCAAGGGATACACAAAAACTGTTATGACCTTTGCATAACCTATTCGGCAGGTGCAATGGTTTAGGCAAAGTACTGGACCTTCAGTCAGAAACTGGTTCAAATCCCACCAGGGATAAGATTCTCCAGTGACTTTCCGCATTCCATACTTTTGGAATGTGAGTCAAGCAGGAGTAATTTAAGTTCAGAGCAACAGATAAGCATCATTTTGTCATAAATAGAATTGGTTTTGCAATCAATGTAAAATGAATAAGTTAAAAGTAAATCTATGTTCTGCTTAATTGCAGAGCCTGCTAGATGGACAGCTGTTCATGATCAAACATTTGTTGATCTTAAGAGAACAGATAGCACCATTCCATGCTGACTTTTCCATTAGGGAAACCTCACTTGACTTCAGCAGACTGAAAGGTAATTATTATACCCCCAAAACAAAGTTTGGGGGGGTATATAGGAGTCACCCGGTGGTTGGTCGGTCGGTCGGTCGGGGTTTACCTTGTCCGGAGCATAACTTGAAAACTACTGGTTTGAATTCAGTGCAACTTCATACAATGGTCAAGCACAATGAGAGGAAGTGCAGTGTCTAAGAATCATAACTCCATGTTCACTATTTGCAGAATTATTGCCCTTTGTTGGTTTTCCTTTGTATGGAGCAAAACTTGATAACTACTGGTTGGAATTCATTGCAACTTCACACAGAGGTCTATTACAATGAGAGGAAGTGCATTGTTTAAGAATCATAACTCCATCTTCACTATTTTTAGAGTTGTTGCCCTTTATTGTTTTTTTTTGTCCGGAGCATAACTTGAAAACTACTGGTTGGAATTCAGTGCAACTACATACAGTGGTCAAGCACAATGAGAGGAAGTGCGGTGTCAAAGAAACATAACTCCATCTTCTCTATTTTCGGAGTTATTGCCCTTAATTGGTTTTCCTTGTCCGGAGCATAACTTGAAAACTACTGGTTGGAATTCAATGCAACTACATACAATGGTCAAGCACAATGAGAGGAAGTGCAGTGTCCAAGAATCATCCATGTTCACTATTTGCAGAGTTATTGCCCTTTGTTGTTTTCCTTTGTATGGAGGATAACTTGAAAACTACAGGTTTGAATTCAATGCAACTTCATACAATGGTCAAGCACAATGAGAGGAAGTGCATTGTCCAAGAATCATAACTCCATGTTCACTATTTGCACAGTTATTGCCCTTTGTTAGTTTTCTTTATTTGGAGCATAGCTTGAAAACTACTGTTTGGAATTCAATGCAACTTCATGCAATTATCAAGCACAATGAGAGAAAGTGCATTTTATAAGAGCTATAACTCCATCTTCACTCTTTGCAGAGTTATTGCCCTTCCTTGGATTTCCTTTTCCAGAATATAATTTGGAAACTCGTGGTTGGAATTCAGTGCAACTTCATGGTCAAGCACATTGAGTGGATGTGCAGTGTACAAGAGCTATAACTCTGTCTTCACTGTTTGCACAGTTATTGCCCTTTGTTAGTTTTCTTTGTCTAAAGTATAACTTTAAAACAATTTTTTTGGAATTCAGTGCAACTTCATACAATGGTCAAGCGCAATGAGAGGATGTGCAGTGTACAAGAGCTATAACTCTGTCTTCAATGTTTGCACAGTTATTGCCCTTTGTTAGTTTTCTTTGTCTAAAGAATAACTTTAAAACAATTTTTTTTGAATTCAGTGCAACTTCATACAATGGTCAAGCGCAATGAGAGGAAATGCAATGTACAAGAACCACAACTATCTTTAATTGCCCACAACCATAACTCTTTTTCAATTTTTTTACAAAGTATACTGTAACTAAACTGATAACTTCCTCTGTTCTGTAGTGGTGTTTTGGGGGTATTAATCACATTTAGTGATAGCTCTAGTTACATTTTCCATTTTCAGATGATTTGTTTTCTGTACAAAGGCACTTACACAGTTTAATCATCTGTCTGTAATTGGTATCTTTATAGGAAATAAAAATCTTTAATATATATAGTCACTTATTTTAATTTAGTGGAAGATGACCTATTATTCAGATTTTAGTAGGTATTTTTTGGTTCTTTCAATAGCAGACCAGATTTCTACATGAAATTAAGTCCAGTTAAATATAACCTTTTTATGATGGGCTTTTAAATTTAAATTGACTGATAACCTGGTTTAAATTCATAGAAAATTAAGATTTACCTTGAAGCAGTTTAATAAAGAATACCTTAGAAAACGGATGTTTAAACTATAGTTAATGGATGAAGATGTCTGAAGCTTTACTGAGCCCTGGCAAAACATGATGATATTCAGTAAAGAATTTCTTGAGTACGGCCAAATAATCCATAAAATAAATTATATGTAGTGAGATTGTGCTTGAATAAAACATTGTTTTTGCAGTGAAATTAACAAAAAGTTGTCATATGAAATATTTTGTTAAGGTATTAATGTAATGGTTTCTATTGATATGATTAAAACATATATTAATGTATCATATTAATGTCATTTTTTGATTATAAACAGTATAAGGCTTCATCAAAATTCTGCTCACTGTTTTTTTCACTAGAACTAAAGCTTCACAATTTTGTTGGTATGTTTGTTTCTACCTTCTTCTAGCTTATGGTGTTGTTTGTTTGGAATGCATAGATTTTGTCTGTTCAATAACATGTCAGTGTTATTTGTCTCCTGTTACAGTGCCATCAGTCTTAACATGTTGACACTTAAGCTCTTGTATTCAAATGTGAATTTGTTAGCTTATAGGATGTTATTTTGTCTGTCGTCTGTCCATCCGTCATCCACAACTGACTTTAAACAACATCTCCTCCTATACCACAGAGTCAGTTGCAATGAAATTTTACAGAAATGATGCTTGTATGGTCCTCTTTTAAAGTTGTATTAAAAATGGAATTCTATGCAGAACTCTGGTTGCTATGGCAACTGAAAGGCAAAAACCACTTGCTTGAATCTTCGTTTATTGACATATATCTTAGATATTTGGTATGTATGTATCATAAGCATCTACTTTTGGGTTAGATTTTAGGTCATTAGGGTCAAGGTCACCAAGGGGTCACTTAGTTTTATATGGACTGACATAGGTAAAACTTAAAACTCTTCTTGTCAGAATCCACAAGGCCTGGATTTTAGATATTTGGTATGTGAAGAAAGTTGTTTTCAGGTGAGCGATAAAAGGGCCATCATGGCCCTCTTGTTTGGATGGAGCATTTTCAGGAGGTCCTCTACTAAGATTGTTCAAATAATACCCCTTGGGTCATCAATAGCCTTGCCCTGGGGGTCACTGGATTTTACATAGGTTTATATAGGGAAGACTTAAAAAATCTTCTTGTCTGAAATCCAAAGACATTTTGCATAGAGCATCAGCTAGAGGTCCTCTGCCAATTTGTTCAATTAAGCCCCTGGGGTCAGAATTGGTCCCACCCTGGGTGTACTATTTGTGCAAAATATTTAATCTTTAAACATTTTCTTGTAAAAAAAACATAAACTTCAGACCTAAAATTGGATGGAGCATTACAAGCTGGAGGTGTTCTACTAGGTTTCTTCAAAATATCAAATGGGTCAAAATTGGCCCTACCCCGGCGGTCAACTTATATTACATAGGCTTTTATAGGGAAAACCTTATAAAATCATCTGGTCTAAAACCACAAGGCCTAGAACTTAGATATTTGGCATGGAGCATCAGCTAGAGGTCTTCTACCAAGTTTGTTCAAATTAGCTGTACCCCAGGGATCAATTTATTTTATATGGACATATATAAAGAAAACCCTAAAAAATCTTTTTGTCAGAAACCACAAAGCCAAGGGCTAAGATTTTTGCATGGAACCTCAGCTAGAGGTCCTCTACCAAGATTGTTCAAATTGAACCCCTATGATCTTTAATGACCTGGTCCCGGGGTCACTTGAATTTACATAGGCTTATACAGGGAAGACTTAAAAAGATCTTCTTACCTGAAACCACTAGACCTAGAACTTAGACATTTTGCATAGAGCATGGAGGGAAATCCTTAAAAAGCTTCTTGTCTGAAACCACAAAGCCAAGGGCTAAGATGTTTCCTAGGAACATCAGCTAGAGGTCTTCTACCAAGTTTATTCAAATTATGCCCCTTGGGTTAAAATTGGCTTTACCCTGGGGGTCATTTGAATTCATATAGATTTATATAGGGAGAACCTTAAAAAAACTTCTGATGTTTACTCAACAGCAAACCCACAGCCAAAGTACCCAGGTCAGAGACCCAGGGCAATCATGGCCGTCTTGTTCTAATAAACACATCTTGTTCCCATTCTGGGATTTCAAACATTGGCAAAGCAAATCATAAGCAAATACATTTGTCATTTTCTTAATTGTTGCTGTTACAGTGACATGTTCCTCTACCTAGAAGGATTCTAATGTACCTTGGCATATCATCCACCTTGATGAAACAGTATGTTGTATGTAAGACTCAAGTCCATAGCTCAAAGTTCAAGGTCACAGTCACCTGTCAAAGGTAAAAAATGTTGATGATAGACCTCGTCCAGGCCATAACTTCTCCATGCATGGAAGGATTTTGAAATACCTTTGCTTATTTGTTCATCTTGATGAGATAGTGTGTTTCATGTACAAGACCAAGGTCCTAGTTCAAAGGTCAAGGTCACAGTGACTTGTCAAATGTAAAAAAAAATATCTTGCACAGGCCATAATTCCTCTGTCCTTCCAGCAATAACTTCTCCATTCGTGGAATGATTTTCAAATATCTTTCTCATGATTGTTCACCTTGATGAGGCAGTGTCTCACATGTAGGACCCAGGTCCATAGCTTAAAGGTCACAGTCACTGGTCAATGTAAACAATTTTAATGACAAACCTTGTTCAGGTCATAACTTCTCTGTCCATGGTAGGAGTTTGGAATACCTTTGCACATTTGTTCATCTTGATGAAACAGTGTGCCGTATGTGCAAGACTCGGGTCCTAGCTCAAAGGTCATGATCACAGTGACTGGTTAAAGGTCAAATATTTTGATGATATACTTTGCCCAGGCCATAACTTCTCCGTGCATAGAAGGATTTTGAAATACCTTAACATATTTGTTCATCTAGATGAGGCAATGTGTCATTGGCAAAACCCAAATCCCTAGCTCAAAGGTCAAAGTCACAGTGACTTGTCAGAGATAAAAAAAATTTGATGATAGACATTATCTTGGCAGATTTGTTTATCTAGGTGAGATGGTGTGAAATGTGCAAGACCCAGGTCACTAGCTCAAAGGTCAAGGTCAAACATTTTAATGGTGGACTTTGTCCAGACTGTAACTTCTCCATGCATGGAAGGATTTTGAAATACTTTGACATATTTGTTCATCTAGATGAGACTGTGTATTGTATGCAAGACCAAAGTCCCTAGTTCAAAGGTGAAGGTGAGAGTGACTGGTCAAATGTAAAAAATTTTGATGATGAACCTTGTCTTGGCCATAACTTTTTCATGCATGGATGGATTTTTAAATATCTTCACATATTTGTTCACCTTGATAAAATAATGTGTCATGTGCAAGACCCAGGTCCATAGCTCAAAGGTCAAACCTTTTGATGATAGACCTTGTTTGAAACTTGGTGTGCATGTTCACCATAAAGTGCAGATGTGCATGACCAGTTTTTATGCACACCAATGCCAACTTTGTGGTTTTTCTGCACATCATAGCAAAATCTTTAACATGAATGACATCCACATCTCTAGAACTATTTATTTTAAACTTGGTGTGCAAAATGACCAATAAATTGTGCATGACATCTTTTATATTTCCCCTTTTCTTCTGATGAGGCAGTTTTTTGGGGTATTAATCACATTCAGTGGTAGCTGTAGTTGTTGTTGTAAAAAGTTTAAGTTGAGAACATAATCTTGTGGCTAACAAAACACACTGTTATACATATCCCATACAATATTGCATGATTCCTGTTGGGGCATTTAGCAGTACACCTATAATAATGTACACCTATGTATTTGTTATGTCATAAAATGCATTTTAATGTTACTGGATGGTTTGTTTGCTTTCACCATATCAGCCTGGTAATAGTGGGTGATAACAATAAAAAATTGTACTCTTCAGGTGGGTGGAGGGATGGTTTTATATTGTATTAGATACATCTAAAGCATTATCTTATATACAAAAATATCTACTGCATTGTCATAGATTTTAATTTCTAGTTAATTTAAAATTGTGTATTTGCATATATGTTGTATAGCTGTGAAAGTAAAATAGTAAAAAGTTTTAACATATAGTATTGTGTACTGTAGCATTTTGCATGAATTTTAATGGTTTCTCTACAAGTCTGGTAATTTCTAAGAAATAATAGTCTGTAGGTTTGGATATATAGATAGTCAGTTTGTAGAGTTGAGAAATCATTTCAACTTTAAACAGGAAAAATTTGTATTGCTTTGTAATAGTATAGATGGTATCATTTCTTTATGAGATATATGTCATGAAATATTTTAGATATAAAAAGTAGCTCTGATGCTAGCTTTATTTAAACTTTTCATCTTATCATTGTGTAATTGTTTACATATAACCTTCCTTTTATATCTGCAATACTGTATATGTTTCAGTATTCATTTACCAATTTAACATAAATGAGACGTAATTATCCATGTTCTGTTTATACAGATGCTGCATACGGTTTGATCCACAAGAGGTCACAGATCTTCTCCCTAAATTCCACCAATTCCCTCCTGCAGTTCATAGCTGAGGTAAGATCCAAAATGGTAGCAGCATCGCTAACATTGGCTTATGAATAGATCACAAGAATATAACCTTCTATTAGTTGTCCTCAGATTCAACTGTGTTTCAAGTGTACTGGTTTTGAGCCTATGATTTTAATCAGATCTAGTCCGTTTAGAAATTTAGAAGGTAAAGGGTTACAGCTAAACAGTTCGGAAATCATTCCTCTGACTTGAGAGGTGGGCCAAGCTCAAAGCTGCTTTCAGAATCAGAGGATTAGAATGGAGTTGATTGAATAGCTTTAAGAATGTCTATGACACTGCATACCATTTATTGTAAGATTTTCAATTTCATGTAATGAGAAACCTAAGTAACACAACCTAAGAACATTTTAAAGAAAATTTTAAAATATGCAGTTTGGAAATGGGAATGATTTTGTGAATGTTGAGATTGCAGTAACTGTTTCAAGTCTGTGCTAACATAAAAGTAAATGTTTCACTTAAAAGGGAACACCTCAGGTCATGGAGAACTTTGTAGACTCAAAACGAGATGTTGATTGGCAGTTGAAGAGAACCTGTGAAGAGTTTATTCATTATGTGTCAGATATGATGACAGAACCTTTGAAAACATTCCTGTCAAGGGCAAGTGTCTTGTTATTTCATTATAAAGTAATCAGTTACAAAGGGTGGTATAGCTTTAGCCCAAGGTGCTAAATTTCATGCCTCTGCATGCCATACTATGTTATATTTGCCAGTACATATCACTCTGCAGCATTGTCCATTTTAATTCCAACATTACAAAACTTTCTGTATCGAAATTTCAGTTCTTATTTTGGTGAGACAAAAATTAAGATGACATCATGATGATGGTGTATCAAGGAAAAAACAATATTTGATATCCTAATCTCTGTCTATATTTGATATCCTAATCTCTGTCTATATTTGATATCCTAATCTCTGTCTATATTTGATATCCTAATCTCTGTCTATATTTGATATCCTAATCTCTGTCTATATTTGATATCCTAATCTCTGTCTATATTTGATATCCTAATCTCTGTCTATATTTGATATCCTAATCTCTGTCTATATTTGATATCCTAATCTCTGTCTATATTTGATATCCTAATCTCTGTCTATATTTGATATCCTAATCTCTGTCTATAGGACATTGTGAAGTATTGTCTTACAGTGTATACTTTCATATACACTCTAGTTAGGAATCATTTTAAAATTTTTCAGTTTAAAGTTAAGTATGTCTTGCCCTTGATTCTTTCTATATATATAACTTTCAGCAAGTAATCAATGGACTACCCCACCTTTCTACAGCAGCTTACCTAAAGGAACTCAAAGTTGTTTTTTCTGTTTACTCAATTTTTTCTTCTATGATACTTTTTGCCTTTTACAACTTCTGAAAAATGCAAGTATGATATCATATATGCAGGCCTCAATCATTATTACCATGGGCAAGGACGACAATATAAAACAGGTTAGTCTACGTCAGCAGCCATTTGCAGCCCCAGAGAAGTTACACGATATCGTGGCCGAGACATACAAACTGGTGAAGAAATCTGTGCCCATTACACACAGAAGTATGGCATTGTATCTTGCCAACAAGGAGACAGAGATAATTCTCTTCAAACCAATTAAGGTAAATAATCTGGCTGTCATAACAACTGCTTGTAGCATAACAACTATTAATTGATTTTATATACAGTTTAATGGATCTTCAGGATGACCTAAATCTGGTAACAACAGATTTAGCCACAAACATTACCATGTGCTCATTTGTTATGTACTTGTTTGTGATGAAAATACACATTCATACTTCTTCCTGTGAGAGGTCAGGATTCCATCATTTCCCATAAAACTAAATAGATACATTTATCCTGTCACTGACAACAATTTAGAACTTATAACAGGTTGCCATATATTAATCTATGGCAGTTGGTCATGTGACCTTGATATACAGTTACCTGATCATGTGATCAGCCAGACTAATTTTAGTCGAACTTATTGATGTAGCATTTGCATTTTGTTTATTTTTTTTGTTGGTAAAAAGCGAAACAAAGAATTTGACAGGATAAATAGAGTAATAGGTTGGTATTGTGGATGGAAAAGTTAATCTGGCTCAGCTCTGAAATTTATCGGAATAAATTCCTATGCTTTGCCAGATAAACTATCTCCACCCATGACACCATCCTATTATTCTCTATTTCCTAGGTTTGTCGTATATACAACTACAGCTAGTGATATTGCTAAATGGTTATTAGATAGGCTGACATGTAAATCAGTTCAGAGTCTCACTGAGTTACTGTCATAGACTGTTATTCAACAACAGACCTAATTTTGATGGATAATTCAGTTTCTGTTACAGAAAAGAATGATTATGCTTACTGCCAAAATACACATCTGAACAGGTTTGAAAGGCACAACATAGGTAAAAATCAATTGAAGCATCTTCTATAAAAAATGTTCCTTTATGAATATATGGTTTAGAAAAGTAAAATCAAGTGTATATGTTTATTCTGTAAGTGTTGAAACCAGTTTTTTCCTACAGGTGAATGTTCAACAGAGATTCCTGAAGTTGACAGAAATTCTTGGAGAACATTACACTGAGGAGGATAGGCAGATTGTAGCATGCCCAAGATCTGAACAGGTAACAACCCGTTTTCTTTTTTACAAACTTATATCACAGCTTCCACGATCAGATGGTTAGATTAGCTTCATCTTATTTACTTGACCGTGATCAAGAGGAAAAGATCCACAGCATGAATAAATCCTCTGTTAATTACTGCTTCAAGAGTTATGAACAGTACTCCCACCAGAAACTATATGTTGATGAAATGCCAAAATAATGTGAAGGCATCCATATTTGTAACTTCAGTGGATCATTTTCACACATTTAACTTGCACTATGACTCATTCTTTGTTTTTATGAGAAGTGAATGAAAATCAAAAGGTTAACTAGAAATGGTTTTTGATTGAACAAAAACATATGTCTCCCTCCAGCCAGTTGCTGCAGGCAGTATTGAGTCAGACGATTGTAAAATAAGGGGGATATTTTTGTCAAATGTACATGATGAACAAGAAACTCATACTCTGTCAAGAAAGGATTGAGCAGAAACCTTGTTTCATATTGTACAAAATGGTTGTATTCATTCAGTCTAGTACCTGTAGCATGTTGGAATCATGTCGATGGCAGTGCTGTTACATAGATATGGGCAAAAAACATGAAACCAGTTACAAGGTGTCTTCTTCAAGCACTCAAGTTTAATCTATTTCCATTGATAAGGAGAAAAGTTACATCATGATAGCTGTAGTATGTTGGAACTACTCCTACTATGTTGGAATTTGACATTTAACCTCCAAGTGTGACTTTGACCTTGAGACACCACACCCGCAAAGTGGGTTCTGCACGTCGCCTTGATGAGGTGAAAATCTGACCCAAGTTTCATAAAAATCCTTCAAGGGCTTTGAAAGATACAGAGCGGACATGATTTTGTGATGGACAGACAGACAGATGGACAGACGGACAACTGGGGGAAAAACAATATGTCTCCCCCAATGAGGTGAACATCTGACCCAAGTTTCATAAAAATCCTTCAAGGGCTTTTGAAGATACAGAGCGGACACAATTTTGTGGCATTTGACATTTAACCTCCAAGTGTGACCTTGACCTTGAGACACAACACCCGCAAAGTGGGTTCTGCACGTCACCTTGATGAGGTGAACATCTGACCCAAGTTTCATAAAAATCCTTCAAGGGCTTTTGAAGATACAGAGCGGACACGATTTTGTGGCATTTGACATTTAACCTCCAAGTGTGACCTTGACCTTGAGACACCACACCCGCAAAGTGGGTTCTGCATGTCGCCTTGATGAGGTGAACATCTGACCCAAGTTTCATAAAAATCCTTCAAGGGCTTTTGAAGATACAGAGCGGACACGATTTTGTGGCATTTGACATTTAACCTCCAAGTGTGACTTTGACCTTGAGACACCACACCCGCAAAGTGGGTTCTGCACGTCGCCTTGATGAGGTGAACATCTAACCCAAGTTTCAAAAAAATCCTTCAAAGGCTTTTGAAGAAACAGAGTGGACACGATTTTGTGGCATTTGACATTTAACCTCCAAGTGTGACCTTTACCTTGAGACACCACACCCGCAAAGTGGGTTATGCACGTCGCCTTGATGAGGTGAACATCTGACCCAAGTTTCATAAAAATCCTTCAAGGGCTTTGGAAGTACAGAGCGGACACGATTTTGTGACGGACAGACAGACGGACAGACAACCGGGGGAAAAACAATATGTCTCCCCCATTTTTGGGGGGAGACATAATTATCATCAGTTCAAATGTCGCCAAATATCTGAATAATGTATGTGAGAAAGATGATAGTGTCTTTAACAGGTTTAAATGCTGAAGTATACCACATATACTCGCTTATAAGGCGTCCTCCCGTATAGCACGCTTCCCCTAAATTCAGGTCGAAAATCTGTACCATTTGCATTTGCCCTCTTATAAGACGCAGTATGAAATGAAGAAGACTTGAGGCATTGTAATTTGATGATATAAATGTAATTTATACAAATTCTGGCCACATCTGCACTCTCATTCAGCTTCTGCAATGATTCCAACCACAAATTACTCGGTTGCTTTTTAAATTTTAAAGAGTGGTTATAGAACCATTGCTGATATAAATACATTGGCTGGTGGTGGATAGTGGTTCAGTAAAGTCACTTTTGGGGTCAAGAAAAAAAATTCACTAGTAAGACCTGCTTATAAGTCACACTCCCCCCCCCCCCCCCCCCCCCCCATCTTAGTATGAGTAAAAAAGTGAGTCTTATAGGCGAGTATTGACAGTAGGAAGGATAGGTTTATTAGTAATATTGATAAAAATTGCCTCCTTACTCAGTTTGTCACAACAGTTGGTTGTTCTGAGTTTTACTTTTAACCGGATATCATTTAAAAAAAGTTTTAAATTGTATGTTTCAGATAAATTTGCTGCTGGTTTCTGCAAAGAATTAGTACTGAAGTGAAGAATTACACGTGGCATGCTATCATCCATTATGCATGTTTTTGAGACAATAGTTCCAGCATGTAGAATTTCTCTTTCTTATTGGCAGTGCTCACTTTTTCACATTTGGAAGAGTTTTTTTAGCAGCCACATGTTACAGTTGCATTGCATTGGGAGCTTTTAACATTCTTGGTTTAATAAATTCACCGTACTTAGTGGAGCCGCAGTTTCTTATTCTGGAAACATACACTGTAACATTTTGGGAACATGTTTCCTATTCTGAAAAAGATTATTGTGACCATCATTTTCGGAACATTTTCCATCTCTCAGAGACATATACAGTTTTGGCTAAGAAACAATTAGCAGTCCATAGCTTGTCTCTGAAGAACGATTGATTATACCCTCCACAGGTATATCAGTATTTTCCAGTCTAATAATTAGTGACTGGGTGTAATAGTTGTATTAGAATCCTTTGGGTAGGTAGACTGCCTTCAGTCTGTTGTGTAATTGTTCAAGATATTTAAATTTATAATACAAAAATTTGTACAGAGTTGGGTGTATTTTATTCATTGCTTCTTCAGTTCAGATGATACATATTTATTATTTATCAAATATTTTCCTGTTTTGTTAATTGTGGGTATATTGAAAATAGAAAAAAAAAGATGTTTTTCGTTTTTATTGTTGTATTCTGGTCTTAACATTTCTACAGCGTATTTAGTTACTGGAATTATTTCTACAGCGAATTTAGTTACTGGAATTAAACTGTATAGATGGCAAATGTATCTTTAAAAATGAATATCTGTTGCTTTCACAAAATTCTAAGCTGTCTGAGCTCTGAAAATATGTCTACGAAAAAAAATAACTACGGGAATAACTGAAAAATTGACATTGTTATGTTTGATTTGCATTTTAAAAGAATTCCTTAAGATGACTCCAGCCTTTACCATAGCAAATAGCAAAAAAAAAAATACTAGGAGTATCTATGTTGGTAGCTTTAACTCTTGTATTTGACCCTTATTTGTTTCTCTGGTATTTTAAAATGTGATTGAATCAGAATATCAGTAATTTGTTAGTTCATCAGATTTGTTTTACACAATGTTTTTTTAAGCAAATAATTGGAAATTAACACCTTTCAACATTTTCAGAAACATTGTTTCAGTTAGTCTTTTATTTCTAGTGTTAAACATAATCAGCAATATTCCTGGGCATTTCTTGGACCTCTGTGTTATAGAACTGCTCTATATCCTTCAGCAATCTTTCATCATTAAACGTGATGAAATTGATGGCCACGCCCTTCCGTCCGAATCTCCCACTTCGTCCAATCCTATGATAAGAAATGAAGAGTCAATGGTTGTCCTAAAGTCTGCTGGTCAAGTGTGCCTGAGACTTTATTATTTAGGTATTGCATTTCAAAGATTAAAAATCAAGCTATTCCACAACTTCATTACTGAGATAAGATAGTTTGATATTTTCGCTATTTCCAAAGATAATTTTTAACCCAAAATGTCTGGCCCTGTAAATTAGTCACATCACGTTACTATTTTCACCTCTAACATTAATTTATGATATTCTTTGTTTTTCTTTTGACTGGTAATGTATTGCATTACATAAAGTAAAACATAAAATGGCATAGAAATGATCTTGGGAGGTTAAAATAGTAACGTGATGGTTTATTTATAGGACTATAATATGTCATGATAACTTGCTATATCTATTTTCTGTTTTACATAGTTTGTAATTTAAAGCAAATTAATAGGAACACTGTTATTTATTAAAATGTGGTAATTTAGTATTATTTATCTGCAATGGTCTGTGAAATGTTAAACCACAAATTTTATCACTGCGCACTACACAAAATTTTAATTCTTACCTGTGAATGTAATTTTCTCTGACGAATGGAAGATCATAATTAATGACCAGGGACACTTGTTGCACGTCAATACCACGTGCCAGCAGGTCAGTGGTGATCAGTACACGACTGGAACCCGTGCGGAACTCGCGCATAATGGTGTCCCGTTCATCTTGGTCAATGTCACCATGCTGCAAAAACAAAAAATAAACTCTGTACTGAACAATTCCAGTTGCAGACTGAAAAGGCACAAACATTGGTATTTTCTTATCTTATTAGAAGTTTTGTAACTTCAGTTTGAATATACTGAAAAAACATGTGCAGAGATTGTCGTACAAGTAACATTTGGTATGAAAGAAAGAGAAAGAAAAACCAGAAAAACTTACAATTGCAGAAACAGTAAAGTCCTGCTCATTCATCTGTCTTGTAAGTGTCTCAACTTTTCTACGACTGTTACAGAAGATGACAGCTTGGTTTACGCACACTGTATTGTACAAATCACACAGGGTCTCAAACTTCCATTCCTGAACAAAATAAGCATGCTTTATTAGTGATGTTTCATTTTTTGTGAAAATTTAAAAAAATGAAGTTATAAAATGGCTAGATTTTGACTTGGGACATTGTTGATTGTAATATGAGAAAGAAAAGGCGCATCAATATTTAGATAGCTGAACCATTTTGCATTCATCAGTGGCATTTAGAGAATGAAAAGCTTTAATAATAAAAAGATTAGATTTTGCAAAGGTTGTCTCCAACAGTCTTTTGCAGAAATAAAAACGGACAGTAATTACATGAGACCTCTATAATACACACCTCACGTTCGACTTGCACATAGAACTGACGTATGCCATCAAGTGTAAGCTCCTCCTTGTTGACCAGGATTCGAACCGGGTCCCTCATAAACTGTGTGGTGACATCCAGTACCTCACAGGGCATTGTGGCCGACACCAGGATCACCTGTAAGAAATTTAGCCAGTGGTCAGTACTGTTACCACTCAAAAAAATCCCTTCAACATGATACAACCAACTTTCATTAACAGTTTGTTTAAATGGAAAAAGTTTTTTCTTTCATAGATACAAACCAGTTTTATGCAAAGTTGTAAAAGAAACCATGTCTAGAGATGACAGAAATGCACTGATGAGAAAAAGCTCGTTCAGGGTCTAAACTTTGCACCAATGACAAATCCTTATATATTTAAAGCTGTTCGCTAAACTGCTTGAACTTGTGACTGATCAATAATACATCAAATGGCATGCTGTAGCAGTGTTTGACAGGTTCGGTTTTAGTCAACTGGGAAATATTCTCACCTGGACATCTTGTGGAGTGTGCCTAAAAATGTCATAAATTTGGTCCTTGAAACCACGTGACAACATCTCGTCTGCTTCGTCAAGCACGAACATTTTCAGACAGCCCATTTCTGCAAAACAATGTAAATCAATGAAAATACCTAATAGTTCCCCGACCGGCTTTCTGCTAAAGAAGGGGTTATGGTGAGTTCCTAAAGTGCTTTTACAATGAGTTTCTTTGTTAGATCTACCATCAAACTTTGGTTTCAAAGAATCGTTCTTTGTGACACTAGATACTATAAATATACTGTTCACAGGGATATTAGGTTATTTTGTTATGATATGGGAAACCTACTCTACAGGCAATTATCATGTAAATTTTTACAACGGTCATTCATGTGTAGATAGCGTGGTCAATTAAGATTAGAAATCTCGTTCAAATTTGTGGTGCATATGCAACTTTAAGACATGAGGGGTAGCACACAGATTTTAACATTGACTGAAATGCAGACAGAATAAGGTTGTGTGGGGTGTACAAAAATACGGAAAAATGTTGATGTTACGATGTCATTATCAACGTCTCCTTAAAGTTGTATTTAAAGATGGCGTTTAAAAAAAAAAAGCAGAGCACCGAAATTGTAAAACCTAATTGCAAGAGTTTTTCACCAGTAACAGTCCGGTTCGGTGGTTGATCGACGCCATACCAATACCAACTGGCATTATTCAGCAAAGAACACATTGTGAAATTGGTATTTTTTAATTTGTTTACAGATACCTATTTAAGGTAACCTTTACATGTTGTATATCAAAAAACTTTATTCTGTCAACTATAACGTAGTTAATTTTGTTTTAGAGGAATTTTAATTTTTAGAAGAAATATAAAGCAACAAAATGGTATATGATATGAAAAACCCTGTACATTTTTAATGTTGAAGGAATCTAGCTTAGCATCGCATACCTAGTGCACCCTGCTTTATTAAGTGCATCACACGTCCAGGTGTTCCAACAATAACGTGAACCTTGCCACTCCGAAGTCTTCTGACATCATCACTGACACGCCTACCACCCACCAGACTGAGGACCTCGACCTTCATGTAATCGCCTAGGTAAAGTAGGTGACGGTAAGACTAGGAAAAAAAGTAAAATAAAAAGATAGGTTAACTGAAAACTGTGACACTGTTTATTCTTACCTCATTTAGCTTGGCTCTACGTCTACATCTGGCTAGAGGATAGCAATATTGCACTGAGTGGAGCTATGCTGTGACAATAAATCTTAATCGGCAGACAGTTAATACAATCTGACAAGACACATATTTGTCGTCTGTGCATGATTCCTGAAATTACAACCAAGATTAATTTCTCTAAATTTATCTATGTCGGTACTGGTTGTCCATATACAGGAACCATCTCATTCCAGAGACACTGCTAATGCTTTTGTATCCCCAATGGGACGTCACTTTAATGACCCATATGAAAGACAATTAACTGCGTTAGCAGGGGATCAAACTCGTGACCCCTAATTTACAAGTCCAGTGCGTCACCACTGATCAGCCCTAAGATTAATTTTGCTGAATAATATCCCACTGAGGTAAAGACGGGATTACTTTTTACTCACTTGCATCCTTGGTGGGGTAACTAATAAATTTATAGTATTCTGCTCGAAGTCTGACTCACCTGCTGTGCCAGTTCTCTTGTGGGAGACAGGATAAGTGCCTGACATTCGGAAAAGTCTGTGTCAACCCTTTGTAAAACTGCAGTGGAAAACGTTGCTGTCTTCCCAGTGCCTGACTGTGCCTGTGCTATGACATCAAAACCTGTTTTGTTTGCAAATGAACAAATAGAAATAAATAGATAAAAGATAGAGAAAAATATTTATAGTCGCAATATGGAACAAATTCTTAACATGATTATACTGGAGTAAGAGTAATTCAATGCAGACAATATGTAATTCTTGAACTTCTTGGTCTGTTTTTGTTTGACAATCAAATAGTATTTCTTGCTTTGTGTTCTTAACATGTAGAAGGTACTAATTTATCACATGTTCCAGTTAACAGAGATGCTAGAACTATGATCCTCAGTCAGCCAGTGGATACAAGCAGGTACCTGATACAAGTATGCAACTTGAAACAGTCCACCACAGTCAGAAGCAGGCGTTTTATATATTGAAGGAACTATGATATAGTACATATCACTATTTAATGCACATTTACATTAATAAAACAGATTTTTTTTTTAAAATGTACTTAATGCAAATTTATTTGTGAAATTATCACCTTGGATGCATGGTAAGATAGCTTTCTGCTGTATTGCAGATGGTTTTTCAAAACCATAACCATAGATTCCTCTTAGAAGTTCATCCTTCAAGTTCATGTCATCAAAACTGTCACACAGCCACTCTCCCTGAAAATGATGGTTAACAATTTAAGCTATGTACTAGACAGTATCTGAGAATTGCAGGCTAAATATGTGGTCAATCTCATTAAAATCATTTCCTAATTTCGCTCCTCTACTTTACGCGATTAGCAATCTCGTTAAAATCATTTCCTAATTTCGCTCCTCTACTTTACGCGATTAGCGTATAGAATAGGAGCTTAAGACTGGACTGATTTTAATGAGATTGAATATGTGGTAGTCTTAATAATGCGACTTCAGGCAGGATGCTTACGTCTCTGAAGGCGAATATCGACTATTAAAAAATATCACGATATTCAACCTTTTTAGTACTATTATTTGGGACTAAATATGTGGTTAATGATTCATAAATGACTGACATAGACTCTACTATAATTAAAACAAATATAAGATGCCTTTAGGGACAAGTATTTTGAACACAGTCTGAATTATTTTATTATAGAATAGATCCTAATATATTTTTATTTCTTCTTTCTTTGGATCTGTCACTCACTCTTGTTCAGCAAAGAATCCAAGTTGCCCGTAACTGAACTAAAATTACTTAGGTTATAGCTTGTCTAACAGGTATGTAATTTAAAAAGAAAAATGATATAACACGTGTCAGAGTGTATTAGACGGATCACGTATTTGGTACAAGTTTTTGACAGTCTGTGAATACTTTTACCACAGAACTTCCAGACGAGCATTGTACTTTGAATATCACAAACACACGTTTAAATAAATACTTACGCTTCTTTCGCTTTCATTTTCTCTGTTGTTCGAAGAACTTTCATCTTTTTCTTCATACTCATTCCTGAAATTAGTATAAACTGAATTTTACGCTCTGAACCTGATTCTAAACAGTATAATGTTGTTCACATATTTAACTAAAAATTTACTTCCATTCAAGCAGACAACTCTGAAAATAATTCAAAAATAGTTCGTTAGAGTTATGCAACCTTGATTGTCAAAATGCCAGCTCAGTTATTTTGCAATATGATACATGTATATACTGGCATGTGAATCATTATTCATTGCGGGTGTATGAATAACAAAGAGAATATCTAAAACTGATGAATAAAATAGACATATTGCATTTTTTATCGCTAGGGATGGTTAGATACAGTTTAGGTAATGAATTGAGTTGACTCACGGTACAAGAGGAGGAAAGAAAACCATATTGTTACCTTTAATGTAAGTCATGTATCAGGAAACAGGCTTTCAATCAATCACAACTGATAAGAAAACTCAAACAGAATGGGCAGTAATTGTTCTACATATAACTATTTCGAACTTGTCGAAATTAAATGCTTCAAGTAAAACGAACAAATAGTCTCTTTTAAAAAACGTTTTAAAATAGGTTCATATCCAACAGTGTTCTGAAAATTATCAAAATAGTTTAAAATTTACAAAACTAGAAATAAAATATATACTATAAAGATGTGAAAATGAACTTACTGAGAGACTTCCGGTGTACGCAAGTCCCCCGAGATGTTTTCTGGATCCTCAAAATAGTCGGGCTGCCGCGACGAAGATTCTTTGTTTTTTATATGTCCTTCTTCGCCCTTCCCTCGGGCGGTACCCCTTGGGTTGTTCTTCTCCTCCCCTTTCGCACGAGCGGTAGTTAATTCTACGCTTCTTTTAGATGATTGTTGTACACTTGTCATCGGACACGGGTACAGACAAAAATAAATACATTGACGATAGGTTTTGTTCAAATTTTTTGTGTTGATATGAAATTTAACTGAGTTACTTTACTTTATATACTGGTCAGTAGGTGTTTCGAAATATGTACAACTCGTCATGTTCTAATTTGGGACTACTTTTAGTGCGCATGTTCTTTAGCTGAATCATTCATATCTTTAGCTTCTTTATCAATAACTGATTGGTATATTATTTGTACATTTATGTAATCGATTAAGATTATTTTTAAAACAAGTATACAAACAACACAAAGCGAATTCTATGATGAATGATTTTTCCCGCAAAGTTCTCATTGATTGAAATTTACCATTTGTTAAAAATTTGAGAGTCGTACGGAATTCAAGCTTCGCTAAGACCTGCCTTGGGGCGGATCAGTGATTAGTAGTTGAACAAAAGAGTGTCTCTGAATTCTGCATTGGGATGCTTACTGTATCTTGCACAATTCTATACAAACTAAAATAAGCAAACTATCCTAAAGGTCATTGGTCGTATAGGCATTTTTCTCCACGATAAATGAATCCATTTTGAGAGAGAGAGAAAGAGAGAGAGAGAGAGAGAGAGAGAGAGAGAGAGAGAAACTGGCTTCTTTAAGACCAGTTTTCCAACAAAAATCTGCTGGAATACCATTGAATGATGTGAGACAGAACGGTGTACCGGGTTCTTTACCCACACCCAACCACCGCCTAGCTCAAAGACATTCCATCCCAGCTCGCTTGGATGAATATGTTTACATATTTACTGGTTATAATATATTTCACAAATGGGAACTGATGATTGATTTTGTCAGTAATACATAAATGTAGTGAAACATTCATTATTACACACGTAAAATATTCTTAAAGAAAATGAAGTTATTGTGGATGTGAGATGGTACTACTTTCTTGTAGATAAATCTATACTTTTTATCATTGATTTACCATTTACCAAAAAAAAAAAAAAAAAAAAAAAAAAAAAAAAGAAAAAAAAGAGGAGGAAATTATGTATCCTATTATGAACTTGAAAATTGCTGAAAGGATGTCTTTGTTTTATCTGTACCATGATACCGCAATGCCATTCATTTAGCATATAATTAGCCTTTCACGTATACCAATATTACTATAATAAGAACGTTAGATGGGAGAGAGGATGGAGGGGTTGATGAGATTAAATTTCGTTCATATATTTTGGAAGTCGGCTTGCTAAGTTGAACTTATAAACATAATTGATCTATATTTAAAGAGCGGATTCGTATACTAGTTGAAATACATTAAGACTGTTAAGTTGTATTAGATTCACCACTTCCTATGCTACAGTTTCCCCACTCCCCACGCAGAGCTCGCATGTTTGATTTCCCACCCCCACGCAGGTGTCGCATGTTTGATTCTCCAGTCCCAACTCAGGGGTCGCATATTTGATTTCCCATTCCCTACTCAGGGGTCGCATATTTGATTTCCCTCCCCGTACTCAGAAGTAACATATTTGATTTCCCACTCCATACTCAGGGGTCGCATATTTGATTTCCCACCCTTACTCAGAAGTTACATACTTGTTTTCCAACTTCAAACTCAGGGGTCGCATATTTGATTTCCCACTCCAAACTCAGGGATCGCATATTTGATTTCCCACTCTCAACTCAGGGTCGCATATTTGATTTCCCACTCTCAACTCAGGGGTCGCATATTTGATTTCCCACTCTCAACTCAGGGTCGCATATTTGATTTCCCACTCTCAACTCAGGGGTCGCATATTTGATTTCCCACTCTCAACTCAGGGTCGCATATTTGATTTCCCACTCTCAACTCGGAGGTCGCATATTTGATTTCCCACTCAAAACTCAGGGGTCGCATATTTGATTTCCCACTCTCAACTCAGGGTCGCATATTTGATTTCCCACTCTCAACTCGGAGGTCGCATATTTGATTTCCCACTCAAAACTCAGGGGTCGCATATTTGATTTCCCACTCTCAACTCAGGGGTCGCATATTTGATTTCCCAATCCAAACTCAGGGGTCGCATATTTGATTTCCAATTCCCCCTCGGAGGTCGCATTATCAACTCAGTGTCGCACGTTTGATTAATAATTATTGTGTAAACGTCAAATAGTTTTTTCTACGATTGTAGAGTCATATTATTCATATATGAAAAAAGCAAGAATTAGAACCTTAAACTGCCTTTAGACTAATACAGACCTTTTGTTTATATTACGGTTGAACATTTCTCTGTTCTTGCTGACACTACAAATGACATTTGTTTCTGAGAAAATTGGCTAGTATTCAAATTAATATAATCTATTTGGAACTATATGATAATTATAATTCTAACATGGCATTTATGTTGAGCAACAGGTAACCAATACAAAGAAGACAAACACAAAACATTAAATTTTATTGTTGTTGAATTTTAAGCCAACGATTTCAGTACTGCGTTTAGAAATGTAATAATGTAACATTTATTACCATGATACGGAAATCCACATGTCATACAAGTTACGCTTAATAGCTTGATATTCATTTTTCCTCACTTAATTGTGTCGGCCTGTAAATCATGTCTGACAAGTTTCCCGGTTTTCGTAGTATCAACCTGAGATAGGTATATTTATGCTTATTCTAAATGAGATATGAAGAAATTTATACAGGATTGAGGATTGTTCTTTTAAAAACAGGGATAATGTTTGACCTTAACGATTTTTCTTTTACTGTTTTTTTTTTGAAATACAATTGTTTGAATTTGAAATACACAATGGTTTGAAATACGACATTCTAAATCATTTAACTTGTGCATGATATCAAAATGAACAGAACCAAATAAAGATGTAGGCTACTACTGTTTGGTTTGTGCGGAAAGTGCATTGACCCAGTTCCAAAAGAAAGCCTATGACTTTCATTACGTTAGGCGTGAGACAACAAGGCACCGATATATAACCCCACATCTATTTGCAAGCATAGAAATATTGCGAAAAAACGTTCGCAGTATAACGTGTAGAATGTTTTTTTTGGTCTTATATACGTGTATCTATTTGAGTTTATTTATCGTCAGTAATAATTGCCTATATGACCAACAACCCCTGCAGAAGTTAGTTATTTTTTGTTGTAGGGGATAGGTGAACAATACATAAAGAATCCTATTCCAGAGACATCCCTAATTCTTTCCATGCTCAGTGTATAGCACTGGAGCGGGAGATCGAGCTCGCGACCCCTGGGTTACCAGACCAGCGCGTTACCACTGGGCCACTCATCCGCTCTATATACGTGTTTAAACACGGCCATCGTAATTGATGCACGGTCTCTGACACTGTGGTGACATTCACACATATTTTACTTTCATTTTCCTACACACTGGACAGGTAAATTTATCACATTTTGGTCGCCAAACCAAATATTTGTACAGCTGTGACGTAACCCCTTTGACAGGTGCGCCCCTGGGCACTTTTATTGCATAATAAAGAACAATGTCGATTTGTCTAGTTTTCATTTTACAATATTGCATGATAGGTGCGCAACAAAGAAAACAATGAAGATGCAATTTTGCCCCGAGGTACATCATTTAACACAATTGCTAAGGTAATGCATCACACCAAATACCACTGCTTTGATAAATCCAGTTATTACTTTATACATGCAGTTAAAACCAAGCGTGCAAGTAAATGTGATTAGGCTATGGGACCCTGTTTTAAACTTCTTATTTACAGAATACTGAAAGCTCTTTTTCAAATTATCCAGATCATGTTGCATACTAAATCCATGGCCTCTTGCTGATGCCAGAATTTTACTTTAATATTCAACAAGAAATTCGGTAGAACCGATGCTCCCCATCGTAGCACTATTTCAAAATGGGTGTATTCTTTTTAGTATTTTTTCTAAGTATAGATTTAATGGAGTAAAAATACTGCTATTAAATATAACTAAAGCTATCACTGAATGTGATCAATACCTGTACCATACCACCTTGTCAGAGGCAGAATAGGAAAATATAAAAAGAAAGAACTAAATAAGCAAGGTAGAGATTATAGGTCTTGTGAACTTAACTTCTCACACAGTTTTCTACCAAACTGTTCTATTTAAGTCTTAAGCCTTATGGTTTATTAATAATCAGTTTTGCATGACGCTGCCCATGAATCAGCGACCACAATAGCTCAACCTTTTTCTTCAAAAACAGGTGAGCTAAAAATGGGGGCAGATAATGTTATCGTTCTTGAACACTGCACTTCCCTCTATCTATGTGCCCAATATTAACTAAATGCCTTAAGTAGTTTTGGAGTTGTGCCCCAGACAAGCAAAATGTTCTAAGGGGAGATAATGAGAAACTAGTCAAGATGAGTTATGGTTCTTGTAAACTGCAATTACACTCAATGTGTCCTTTATCATCTTAAGAAGTTATAAGTAAATCCCTTCACTGGTTTTGAATTGGACAAAATCTGACATAAAAATGTAATAAACGGAGATAACTGAAAAATGGGACAAGACATTAAGTTACAATTAATTAACAGACATCGAGTTACTATTATTCAACACTGCACTTCATGTATACACTCTTTATCAATATCTTAAATATCAACTAAATCCCATTAATAATTTTATAGTTATGCTTTGGACAAGCATTATAACATAATAACAAAACTTACAGAAGGAAACAACTAAAAATGGGGGCAGCTACGAGTTATGGTTCTTGAACACTGCACTTCCTGCCACTCTCCTCTATCAATGTGCCAAATATCAACTAAACATGGTTTAAGAGATTTGCTCCAGACAGGCAAATGTACCACGGGGAATTAATGAGAAAACTAGATGAGTTATGGTTCTTGTGCACTGCGCTTACTCTCAATGTCTTCATTTAAGTAAATCCCTTCTTGGTGTTTTTTGTACTTGGGACAAAACCAGACAGACTGACAAACAAGTTGCTGACTATATGCTCTCCCTTTTGGGAGCATAAAAATGACCCAAGACCAATGTGGCCTAGACACTGGTCAATGTGGACATTTGACCTCGACCTGAATTCTATACAGGAAAACTAGGCAGAATAAAATATGCAATATCTGGGCTACATGCCTTGTGATTTTGTTGTAAGTATTCAATTTTGGTTGGTGACAAACCACACAGATTTCTCTTCATACAAAATAACTAAAAAATAAATACAAGTAACAACTGGGTGTGTTCTAGTCAAATCTTTATTGTAGTTTAAAAACATCATGTTAATTGTATAATCAAGTTACATTCATACAGTTTGTTTGTTACAAAGCGCATATGCTGTACATGTGTGGATTAAATATAACTAAATGTCACTGCAAACAGCATTATTGCCATTTCTACTATGAACTTTTTTCCGTCACTTCAAAATGAAAACCCCTAAATAATCTGCACTTTATAACCCCAACCCATATTTTTTTCTGTGTATATATATATATAAATTCTGTTCAATTCTTTTACATTGAGATTCTTATTAAAAACATCTGATAACCTTGGTCAAGTACTTTTTCAGACAAACTAGGTAAAAAATACAAAATTCACAACAACCGAATGAATTTACATAAAATGTGAATCATTGTATAATCAGTGTGTGTTATGTTTAGAATGAATGAACAGTTAGAAAATCTGACTACTGAAGCAAGCAACACCAGAAAAAATGTACACATTTTTCTATTCCTTAATCCCTTTTAAAACTTTTCACGATATGTTTAATTGTATCATTCAAAATAACACTGAATCAGAATAATTATGATGAAATAAAGTCCTGAGGAAATAACATTTCAAATATTTTGAAATAGCAATATTTGCTCTGACCATGCCAATGTTTTTTCCTTTCAAGATTGGGAAAGATATCAAGAATTTCGAAACAAATTTACATGTAAAAGCACCTTTGGTACTTCTAAAAGTGACCAAAATATACAGAATGACTTGCAGTTCAATAAAAAGATATATACACATCTAACATTCCTATACCAGTAGACAGATATGAGAAGTGCCATATGAACTCAATTACGAGCAAAAGCAGTTTGTGTTTTTGTAAGCAAAAAAAGACCACACCAAATAAACACTCTAGTATAACTAACCTGGAGGTTGCATGCATCAAGGGAAATAACCACTACTCTACTTAAGGGAGAAAACCCAACACCCATTCTATCTATGTACTTGACAGTGCCCTGTATTTACTACCCAGTGAAGACAAAAGGGACAGAAAAATAATCTATTTACCAATACCCAAGATATACAGTTTAACAACAATGCTACAACATTAATGTCACAATGCCTCAAGATTATAATTCAAGTTCAGTAAACCTCTACCAAAATAAAAAATATATTGCCTACTTTATTCTTGATCAAGACTGCTTGCATTTACACATGTACAATCCACTTGAGTCAATTCTCACTCAAAGAAGGGGCTCAGATGGGAAGATACATGTTTTTGGAGGGGTTCCTACAGTATCTTAAATTCACTTTATTTTTTTATCATGGACGATAACCGTCAGTCAATGAAGGGACTAAAATGAAAGAGTAATTCCTTTATTCCACTCGAGTCAATTCTCTCACAGAGAAAAGGCACAAATGGGAGAATAAATTAATTGTTCCATTTAAGTCCATACTACCTGAAGAAAGTCTCTGGTCACCTAGTTTAGAAAAGCTCTCTAAAAATGAGGAATTCGAGTGACTTTGTTTATATCTGTGAGTCCATGTGTCTACAATAACCACCAACCCTGTCATTTTACGAGTGCCTTTCATGTCATGTGACTTTGACTATTCCCTGGTAACGTTTTAAACATCTTCAAACCAATTAACATCAAACATTTTCACTAAGAAAACAGAAATTAAATGCAATTTGCAAAAACCAAATGTGAACAGTTTAAAAAGAATGAAATAAATATATATATATTTTTTTTTAACGTTTTGGTGCCAAAGTTCAATGGCATACTCTGTAGAAGCCGAAACAAGAATTAATAAAATCTTGAGTATACTACACTACAAGACTCTGGTTACACTGTATACATTACAACATACACAAACTACAGGCGTATATATATATATAACCATGCACTTCTACAGGACCTTTTTACTAAACTGCAAGTCAACATCTTGTACATTTCAATCCAACCAACAGTAAGTAATTTTAAAGCTTTCATTTAAGTACCAAATGAACTCTCTTGTTTCACTAAGATATTCATTCATTTCAGAAACTGATGGCTTAAATGAAACAATTCCAACAAGTTCTGAAAATACTGAAGTGAAAGCTTGCTCAGAATATTCTTAATCTAAAGCAATCCCAATCATTGTCTGGAAAAAAAAGAAGCTAAAACAAACAGAAATGATGTAAACCAACCTGAAATGGTCATTTATTGCTTTCATTTCATTTGATTACATTGTTTTTAAAGTTTGCTTTCTTTTTTTTTCTACTGTATGCTCAAGTATGAGTTCTGATGAATTACATGAAGCCAGTAAACAGGATGTCCAGCAATCACTGCCTTAATGAATTTATCAGTCAACTACAAGACACTCGCTAAATCTATTACAGAGATTCAAGAACCTATAAACAGAAACTACTTTACTTAAATATGCATCTAGCTCAAACACATTGAACTAACAGCATTCTAAACCAAAAATAATTGCAGTAATAGGATCTGTACAGAAGCATTCATTTTATCATTCCGTAGTTATTCATTCCATACTGGAAATTAACACTGCCACAGTATAACAGAAAAAAATGCAAATGATATAAAAGAAAAAAAAATCCAAGAAGCTTAAAATATACAGAACTGATTAACAAATTATAAAACAGAATGCATTTAAACTAACAACATATTATGTTTTTCCTTTTTTTTTTTTTCTTTTTTGAACTCAATCTTCATTAACAAGAGCTAAGTAAAGCTAGGTAAAGCTTGCAGTGTGTGTTTTAATTTCCCCAGTTTTCTCTTCCATTAAGTAGTAAATATAAATCTTATTATAAAATGAACAGCATCCTATAAGCAGAGATTAAATAAAGCTTTTGTTTTTAGTTTGATCTTATAATGAATGGTAATGATATATGTAAAAATACAATTATATTCCAGAATCTTAGATTAAAATGCTCTAAAACTAAGCTCTTTTCTGCCTAGACTTAGAACATTTTTACCTTAATTTCACATCAATGGTTAAGAGTAAACAAATATCTACATAGGAATGTACAAGGACATAATACCAACAATATAAATCACAAAATTCCCTTCTTTGTATGATGCACTGACACTCTAAACACATTCCTGTAACAGGAAACAACTGTTTTCCTTGCTTATCAATTCATAAAGTTTATATCTACTAAATTTTGTACTGATGACACAGTATTACAATTTTCAAAAGCAATTACATTTCTATCATTACAAAAAAATTATGAACAAATTTTTTTAGAAACTGTTCCTCTTTTTGCTATCAAATTGTCAACAGGTTCGATCCAGTCAACATCTCCATTGAGATCTAGTCAAAAACCTCAGGGAACCAGTCAACATTTCCATTTGGGAACAGTTAAATCCTTTAATGGGTACCAACCAACATTTTCCATTGGGAACCAGTCCTTATATCACCCGTATAAAAACACTAAGTCTCACTTTAAAGTCAAATAACACACATACGTACAACAGACTGCTTTCCACCATTTATCTGCATTTTTTAAACAGTTTTTTCAAGTTACATGTACATTGCACTGAGAAAAAGATTGCCTGTGTTTCTAATTGGTAACATTTTTCAACTGCTTCAAACATATTCATCAGTCGAAAAAATTTCCCCCCCCCCCTCCCCAAACCAAATTCTTGTATTTTAATAGTGTTCTTATTTAAAGTGAAGATTGCAAATATCCAAAAGCTAGTGTGCCTTTTTTAAAAAAAAACAGTGAAAGAACACTCAGCCCACTCAGCCACGTTCATACGTCTCCTTAACCTGATCTTATAAAAACACAAGTGCATAGAAAAACAACAGTAACCAGTGTCTAGATATGACACAGTATCTACTCTACTTATATGCCACTATGTAGAAATTCATCAAACACAGCCCTGTTGTACAAGACTACTATTTAATGTACTTCTATAGAAAAACTTAATGCACTATATTTTTCCATATAACATATATAATAACATCACTTTAGACACCATCACAACATGAGTAATCATGAATGACCTCTTAGCTACCACTAAAATGCATTGTTAAAGTCACAACAAAAAATTATTTATTTTTTGTTTAAAGAAACATAACTTCTGGGAAAAAGAACTGACTGTTCAAAATTACAACATCTTGTTAATCCTACTTTAGGTTAGCCAAGGTGCTTCTAGCAATGTCTGACAAAGCTGGTGCCGAGTCTTCACAGTTAAAATATCAAACTGTCTTAATTTTACATCAATAGTGTCCATGTGAGAAGGAAGCATACTGACTAAAAAGGAATCAAACAATCTAATAATTTACTTCTGTTTTGATAATGTAATTTCAACTGATTTGATCTTTTTTTCTGTTTGTTGAAAAGCTATTTATCTGGACGGAAAATGGAATTATAAAAAGACCTCTTCTAAAATACCTCAATATTAAAGTGTCAAAGAATTTATTCACAGTTAAAAGATCATATACTAACAGACTATCAGACTTTTTCTTAAAAATCTATATATAAAAAAAATGTAATGAAAATGAGCAACATAAAATCATACTTTGTAGTGTCAAAAAAAAAAAAATTATTATACATAACATAGCTCAACAGTACAATACAAACTTGATAGTTATGGAATTGGTGAAAAAACAAAAACTCTAAAGGGGTTCATCTCTTAAACTTTGTTAATTCAGAGGAAAAACCTGTCTTGCATTTTTGTTTCCAAAAGCTTAAAAATTCATTTTATATATATATATTTTTAAACTATGTGCTGAGTGTTAATTAATCAATCATTAATTCAAAGTGAACCATTCCTGACTTCTCCATTGAATCGTGAATGATGTTTTTGGCATAAACTTTGCATGTGACCATAAGAAGTTGGGCGGGGTTGGGGTTGTCAAACCTCACAAACACAAGAGGTGATCTGTAACCCTGCTGGTTTCGGTAGGGGAAATATTTGAAGTGGAATCCATTGGAAGGATAGTATACAATATCCCCAATATTGTCCTTGTCCGAAGGGTTCTGAAACAGAAAACATTTAATACTTTTGGTTTTCAAGATTTCAAGAGCACAGTTAAGATAATCTGGCCATAAGAAAGCCAGTTTTTGTTTATTTCTATACATCTGATTTCAATATAATGTTTATTTTTTCTTATTTACAGCAAATTTTCTGTTAACTGAAAACTGCACCCAGGCAACCAAGCAACAGCATTCTTCAAAACTGGTCATTTTGATCACGAATAAATTGCCAAAACTTAAATAAAATGCTCTTCAAGTAAAGACCAACAAACATATGCCTACCTCTCCATAGCAGTTAACAGTGACAGCATACTGTGTCCAAGAGTCAGCAATTATACCAGGCACTGAATCGTTTGTGTATGGTTCAGGCATCCAGTCAAAGATCTGAAATAAAACATATTTAAACTGACCTTATTGCATGAAAGGACTAGACTAAGGAATTCTACTTTTTGGATAAATTTTCACATAATCAATGTTACAAAGGACACCAAGCTTATTACAAATCACCTTTCAATGACAACGATTTTCTACCTACCTCCAAAACAAACAGTTCTACTGATTCAAACAGTGATCATTATACAGAAATTACCTAGTTCATTATCTTTCTAACAACCATCGTTTGAGAAGTTGTTTTTGATTTTCTCTTTTCTTTCAAGCTTCTGTATAATGTTCTATGAAGCGCAATGATTCGAAGTCATTGCTATTTTTAGGACACAAGTTATTCATAGTCTGCTAGCCTACTCATGTGTTCCATTCATGACCTGGCCTAGTCATGGAACAATTCATTTACGCACTTTTAAATAATAAGCGTTATGAGGTAGAGAGCAGCAAGACTTTTATTCTCTACAGCTGACTTTCAAAACATGGCTGAATTTGCAAAAACAACATTACATAGAATGAAAATCATGTGTGGCAAGAGACCAGATTTGAAGAAACTTTTATGCAGATTCAAAGAGAACCGATCCATCAGTTTTTGGTAAACCTTGATTGCACAAAAGTAACAACTAGATATACAGATATTATCTTTTTTGCATAAAAGTTACTACTAGCTACACTGACATAACTGTTGCATGAACACATGGTATCACATTGTTTACACACAAATATTCAGACTGAAGCCTCCAGGAAGTGAATACAAACAAAGAAAATCAACGAATTGATATCCCCTAACGAATGACACAAATACTGGAATGTGGCTGATATCCCCCAACGAATGAGACAAATACTGGAATGTGGCTGCTAAGTATTATTAACCTTTTACATAGATCTTTTACCTTGGAATTGAAGTGGCATATCAATTTTGTATCTTTATCTATAATGAACCAATTCCATAAAAATTGAGCTGTGCTAAGCAGAAATAGCTCTTATAAACCTTGTGGTTTTAATGAAGAAAATTTTCAAAGTTTTCCCTATATATGCCTTTATTATAAATCAGGTGACCACCTATACGGGGCCATTAATGATGCCTGGGGCATAATTTGAACAACCTTGTAGAGGACATGAATGGTGAACCTATGTCTTATGAAGACATAAGACTGTAGGCCAAACAGTTCTCAAGTTATCCTCCGGAAACCAAATAGCTAACAGATGGGCAGACGCCAAGGACCATAACATAATATGCCCCTTCAGGCATATAAAAAGGTGCAAGTACGGGAGAAAGTTTGACTATTCCTAGTGCATCATCTCTGGTGACCTTGACCATAAAAAATAAGAACCTGGATAATGTGTGAAATGCTCACTCTTATGTTAGTGAACATCTGTGATAGAATCACTAAATCCATGATCACTAAATGGTCCGTTCACACATTTTCATTTTCTTATCTGACCTTTAACCTCTATGTGTGACCTTGACCACAGGGACCTGAATTTTGCATTGTGATACTATGCCTTACAATTGTTAACATCTGTGCAAGGTTATAATAAAATCCGTCAATGCATGTAGAAGTTTTGCTCCATATAAGCATTTTCATCTGACCTTCTACTTTGACCTGGTTCATGCACTACACTACATCTAATGATGGTGAACATTTGTATCAAGTAATACTTAAATCCCACCATACATGTGGAAGACACGCTTCAATCAAAACTGGATGTCGCCTGCCCACTCGCCATGGGCTTTCCCATTATACATTTTAGAGGATATAAAAAGCATTCATTCAGAATTGTTGCAAACTTTATACACCAAAGATTTTTAACAGTATCTTTTAACTCTCTTTCTTACCCTGTTCAGCTTGAGAAGTACACATGGCTGGCCATCTTCATATCCGAACGATTGTTGTTTGACGCAGTCACCTCCAAGATCTACAATGTCGAAGCGGCAGGCCTTGTCCCAATCCTCATTAGGTCTCAACTCTGTGAATGTCGAACAATCAACGAGGATACCAGATTCTGTCTGTTGGTATTCATTCTCATAGTCTGTAATAAACATTTAGTTTTAGACAAAACTTTTAAGCACAATAAATGTTAGTTTTTCATTAGGACTAATGAAGCCATTTTGGCCTTTTTACAGTAACTGTAGACAAGATTTATTGCAACTGATCCGATTATCTGTTATTGCAAACCGTCCCTTGATTTCAACAAGTGATTCTGTCAAAAAGAAATGGTTAAAGTAAGATCCTGCTTAAGGCTCGAACTAGAAAATGTGTTTAAAATTAAACATGTCCCTCCACAAAATTGAATTTTACTCCAAAATCTATTAATTCATACAAAAAGAGCTACCCTGAATATTTGGTTTAGCAACTTTCCATTTTAAGTGTCATGTTAACAATTAACAACAATGGCTCTAATGAAAAACTTTTATGAATTTGAAACAGTTTTAATTTTTAATGATTTAAAATGTAACTTACATTGCAGAAAACTTTCTATATGGTCGACATAGGGGGTGTAAGTTGAGGCCCTTGCCTTGTTAAATCTGATTAGTGTGCTCTCTACATTTGGTAATGGCCGGAATGCTAGACCTGTATTCAAAAATCAAACATATCCTCATAGTAATTTGGCTCTGAAAATGATGTTATCTGCTCAACCCTGCCAGACACAGATTAACCATTTCTAAATGGACTTGGTTTCATTCTGGACTGACCCATTATAAAATGTTGGTGTATCAATTAAAAACTGTAGACCATTATCAAGCTACAACCATGTGCAGGCTATGGTTACAGTCTGCACTGGTAAAACAATAACCAACAGTAGGTTGGGACTCGTACTTAATTGATAATTTTGTGACTTTTTTATTTTTTGAAGTCTTACACATGTAATACTAGCAACATAGACAATTACTTTACCAACATATGTTACAAATCCAGCAGTATGCATAATATATCATACACTTATTATGTATCCTGTTATTCATTTATCATTAAACTGAACATCAGCAAATAAGAATAAGTGATTTCAAAGGTAAACGAAGATAACAACTGAAATTCTTCACCACAAGGAAGTCAGAAATCAGACTATTGATCTCTTTCTGCTAAAAAATGTTGTTCAACTTAACAATTTTAAACTTATATTTCTTAAAGAACTAGCAGTTTCTGATTTTGCTATCTTTGCTTACACTTTATGGGATTACTTGGATTACTTTCAAGCAGACCTTCCTTGAAAATATTGTGGCAACTTTTAAAAGAGGATCTTCAAAACTAACATTTCACTAAGAACACAAGTACAAAGCAAAATAGAAAGCCTTTTCTGTAAGCATATAGAAATACTAGCAGACGGAGACTTTCATTTACAGATTTGCAGTATTCTTTATTCTTAATGCAAAACCACAAATACATGTTTTACCACATGCTTCATACACTTGACTTAATGACAAATGATAGAGTTTTGACCTCAGGGTAGAAGGAACTCTTTGTAATCAATCTATCAATAGAAACATTATGAAGTTTTTAGACTTTCTTTTTTCTTTCTCATTTAATGCCATTGCATTCTGCAATGTATATGTATATTATTTCATTTTATGAAAGCTGAAAAAAAACAACAAATTCAAATTCCTTTAATTAAACTGAACTAATATCTTATCCAAAAACATCAATAAATCAAAACAATATATATAGTAAATAAATAAGGCTCCTTCAGGAGTACAATTTGATACAACTTTATGTATGATGCAAAAAAAACAATTAAAAAAGATCTTTCTGTTAAAAGCTTTAGTCTTAGCCTCATGCTGATGTATTTCAGTTCTTAACAAGGCTTTAATTGTGAAAAATACAATGTCACCACATTGTATAGCACATAATAATAGTAGGAACAAAAATAGTTTATCATTTGCTTATATATATATATACCTATCAATGTGCTATGTCAATTAGAACTCAAGGTATATATTTCAGCATGTGAAACAAAACACAATTATCATATGTTTTTAACAGGCTTGCAGTAATCGGACAAATAATCGGTCTGGGACCGGTTCAAATCTCCGAATATCCCATTTCAGTCGGTCCAGAAAATGATCATTTCCTATTCCTAATTTAAATCTAGCCAGTATAAAAATCACAAAAAACAAATACACAACATAAGATTGGGACCGTCTTGTGTATATCACACCTCACTAATCCGTACCAACAACTCCCTAATAAACTTGTCAAAAAACCAACTGACTCTGCATTATGATATTCATTTATTTCAGGACTAAGCCGTTTAGCACTTATAAAATGTATGTGCAAATCATTGTTAAAATTCACACTGCAGATCCTTTTCCTTCATCGTCGGAAACCAACATTCGATCCATTCCGTTTCACTCTATTTATCTACCGTGGGACAATTAGCTGGTAAAATTTCTTACTCATGAATAATTCATTACCTACTTTCATTGGTTTCCGTTGGATTTCCCTTGCGGAATCTCAGCCAATGAAATTACTTGTTACAATTTGCCTTCCGCGCCTATGTTTAAATCCTGGGAAATACGTCTACTTTAAGTAACTTGTCATTATGCCTACTCTCCACACTGAAGAGTGTCTATTTGTTATGCGGCATCTCATTCGATGAAGAGTTATATCCCTTTGCTAATAAATATTCATGAAAACGAATAATCAGCAGTCAATTATCCCACGGTTCATAATGTAGTTGTGTGGAATATGTACCGGGGGTCACCGACGATGCTTTTCCTTGAACATATAATGAAAACTTCATTGTATCAAATGATTTCGCCAGTGACGAATATTCGTAGACAATTTTCTGATCTGATTTGTTATTATCCGAGTACTCATATACTCCCAGCAGGGACTTGTGATTTCAGACAATTAGATTTTCAAAAATTTGCCTATATAAGCTTATGTAAAATCAATTGCCCCTAGGGCAGGGACAACTTTGACCCCCAGGGCATAATTTGAACATACTTGATAGAGGTCCAATAGACAATGCTACATACCAAATCTTAAGGCTCAGGGCCTTGTGGTTTCCGACATGAAGATTTTCAAAAGTTTACATCTTATAAGCCCATGTAAAATCAACTGACCTCCGAGGCAGGCCCAAATTTGATCCCAGGGGTATAATTTGAAAAACATAGTAGAGGTTTATTAGACAATGATACATACCCAATCTTAAGTCAGGGCCTTGTGGTTTCAGACAAGGAGATCTTTAAAGTTTTCCCTACAAAAGCCTTTGTAAAACAATTGACCCCTGGGGTGGGACCAAATTTGACCCTGGGGCATAATTTGAACAAATTGGTACAGGTCCACTAGACAATGCTACACAGCAAATCTCAAAGCTCATGGCCTTGAGGTTTCAGATAATAAGTTTTTTAAAGTTTTCCATTTCTGTTGCCATGGCAACCAGAGTTCTTCATGGAATTCAATTCTTTGAAAAACATTGGTTGAGCATCATGCACGGAATTGCCCAGGCATGTTTCGTCAAAGTTGGCTCTGCCGTATAGGAGGAGAAGTCATTCAAGTGAAATTGTTGACGACGCATGCCAATGCAGTCCGGACTATCAATGATCCTAAAAGCTCACCCTTGAGCACTTTGTGCTCAGGTAAGCTAAAAATTGTAATGGCTATACTGCATTACAAACAAAATTTGTCATGCGATAAAAAATGCTTTCAAACTAAGCTCTGGTCAATTCTGTAACAGTCTTAGCAGTTTGATCACTTTGTTCACATTTTAAGATTAACCAACATAAATAATACTTGATTAAAAACTTATGTCCATATATTCGAAAAACAAACACAGAGGGTAAGCTAAATTTGTTTTTGATAAAAGCATAAAATATGTTAAGCACCTTAAAGCAAATGTGCGCAAAGACTGTTATACAGAGCTTGACACAACTATCTGCTTCATTCTTTTCTTCTAGCTTTAGTAGTAAAATTAGTTAAAATTTCAAATTTACCATCAATTTGGAGAAGTCTGCCACCATCCCTTGAGCTTTGAGCTCAAACTAAGCTGAGAGCAGAAACTTCACAAAGGTAAAACATGATATATACAAGAAAATCATGGTCAAAGTGACTACTGAAACTGTGAATGAAAAAACTTTAAAATATGCTGAGGAAAAATGTTTAAAAGCCAGCATAACATGAAAAGCAAAATGTAACCTGACATGAGTCCTTTAATATCAGATGCAAAAAAACCCAACTATAATTCATATATACAGAAAAAGAAGAAAACTACATTACCTATATGCTTTTATTTCATTTTTCCCATCATTTTTGTCAATAAAATCCCATGAAGAAAACAGAACTTACCTTTGTCCAAGTTTTGAGCATCAATGGATATTTCAATGGAATGACTGTACTTAGTGTTTTGAAAATGAACTGACCTGTGCTCTGGTGTCACCATACATGCTGTTATACTGGTATTTTATGAAATGTCATAAATTAACTTTTTTTCCTAGAAAGCCTTTTAAAAAGTAAGACAAGCAGAAAATCTGTGCATATTTCATGCAGAAATCAAAATAAGGGTTTTAACAACATTCAAATAACCACCCCTCTCACCTAAACCACTTATAATTGGATAAATTCCTGATCAAGCCTGTTTTTCTTACACTTCTCTGTTTTGCCTTTTGAGCTGTTTTCTCTGTCATTACTAGGCCCACAACCAAGAAACCCAAAAGTCTGCTGAAAATGTGTCTGTTTTATTACAAAGAAAGTATGGTATGTTTACCAAAATGTCCACATTTGGTTAAAAATTTGCCAAGTTTTAACAAATTTCTGCAGAATTTTCAATCTCTTTTCATTCTAGATTAAATCTTTTAAATAAAACTCTGATTCTGAATTTTTGACTATCATGTTTGCTAAATATTATGCAAAAAAGGGCTAAATTTTCAGTAACTTACAAGCATTTTCTAGAATTCCCATTTTGAAAAAGGCACTCGAGCCATTAAGGGTATGCTTTCTTTACTCTAAACGTCAACAAAGAAATTAAACTTGCAAGGGGTGGGATAAATGATTTGTGTTGTTGCATCAGCAGACTACAGAAATACCTCGTTCATTTCAGAAATGAGTTTGTCTATGCTTAAAATTGTTAGCTCAACTTAGGCAATGCCTATGTTTCACCATGTACTCCAATCAAGTGATCTTTCAAAAAATGTCTTCACTAATTGTGTTCACTAAAGGTTGAATTCTATCAGCTACTTCATTCAAAGTCAGGACTTTTTAATGTTCAGCCATCAGCTTGCAAATACTTTATCTACAATAATACTTGCAAGTATGTTACAGAAAAAATACTGAAAATTATCAAGTTTTAAAAATTTAACTAAGAAATTATTCCAGAATAGGTTCTTACTAGCCTACAATTATTGCAAACCTAGCTGCACGATCTGAGAATAATTTAAGACCTATTCATGCCTAGGCAACTGTAAACAGAGTTATTCAAGTCTGAGAACAGAGTATCCCCATGAAATTGTCTAAACTCACTTTTTGAATGTCAGCAGTAACTAAAATGTCATTCCACTTTTGAATTCTATCATAGTTGTTCAACCTTTCCGTATTAATATATAAGCATAGACAAACAATTAAGTTTCGAGGCATTAACTCTAGTCAGTGTTTATGTGGTGAGAAGTCTGTGCTGCATTTCAACAGCTGACAAATACCTGGAATATTTCTCATACACGAATCAGTACCCATTAATCGCGGGACTTCAAGTTCAAGGGTCTGGAAGAACACTGTTAACATACCGAGAAAGAACCCGCCCAAGCAAGCGTAGTATATAGAAAAGAACAATCCAAGCCCACCTGCAAATATACATGTAAAAATCACTATGCCTAGCATGCTTGATACGCTAAGCTGGATAAAATAAATCTAACCTGGATTTTGTCTGAGTAAAGAGTCGGTGCCCATTAACTTGGGCTCATTCCAGTCCAGCATATTGTAAAATACCGCTAACATTCCAACAAAAAAACCAGATAGGCAGGCGTAGTAGACAAGGTAGAAAAGTGTGATCTGACCTGTAATAAAAAACTTCTGGCTTTTAAACATATTCTCCTACCAAACATTACTACCAGTTCACCATAAAGATACCGCAAATACCTGGATTTTGCTTGAGCAAAGTATCAGAGCCTTGTAGCTTGGGTATATTCCAGTCCAGTGTATGGTAGAACACTGCCAACATCCCGGCGAAGAATCCAGCGAGACATGCATAGTAGACTAAGAAGAAAAGTGTAATTTCAGCTGAAACAAAGAAAATATAAAACATAAAGGTTATTGTTCTCACTGCAACATCAGGAAACGCGATTCTCTTTTTTTGTGAAAACAGTATCTATTCACCAACACTGAAATAGAGTGAAGAGAGAGAGAGAAGGACCTAACACTGAAACAAAAGAAAGAGTTGGTACCAACCAGATACCAGCAAAAGACCACCAGAGAGAGCGATCATGGAAACTATACACCCTGTTTTCCGACTGCATCTATATTACATATTATAGACACTAGAAAAAACAATGCATTCACATAACCTTTCAATCTTAAAATAAAACATTATGCATGAACAGATATAATCAAAACAATCACACATGAAAATGTTGAAAATAAGGTCACCAAACACTATAATATACTGATGGCCTGTTTTCCAGCTGCAATGACCTAGGATGAAAAGACACCAGGGAAAACATATATTGCCATAATACAAAACGTTTCTTTATCCTTTGACTGCATCTATCTTGTGGGGAAAATAACACCAGAAAAATATACAATTCAGAACAGTAATACAACATTCATGAACATAGTATATATCCATGTATCTGAACTGCGGGCACTTACTATACTTTTAGCATTTTTTTTCCAGAAACAACTTAATGTCATGCCAATGCACATCTGCCAAGCCAAGCCAATAAGAAATCAAATACAAAAGACTCAGAACACCAGTATCACCATCAACCAATGTCAACACTCTGGATGAAAGAGCTCTGTGTTCTTATGCAATTATGTAACGCACATGCCAAAGCAGAAAAAAAGTTTGTTCAGTCTGTTTAATTTATCAAACCTACTATTATAGACAAGCCTTTTCACATTAAAAGTAAAGGCAATTATACATAACCTCAAAACAAATCTGAATTTAATCAAGTAAGTTTAAGTCAAACATTTACAAAATCTTTTAAAAAGTAAATACACTTCCATTCTTTTAAATTTTGAAGGATGTTAAAATTTTATTTCAATAAAATTAAGATTTCTAGAGCATTCATCTATCAACTAAACTTTCAAATCATAATAACTATTTGCCTTTCCACAAAGAAATTATATCTAATTTTATTCAGAATCAAGCTGTGTTGTGCATTTATTGACATAGTTAAATTCTTGCAGTAAAATACCGAACATCTGATCTGTTTAAATTTGTGCTTCCTACACGATCAAAACAAATCGTGGAGATTCGTGGATGACTGATATAATATTTCCCAGTGAATACCATCCGTTATCAGACAAAATCCGTCCCTGGGACGCCTCCGCAATCTACGGAGTTTCTCCACAATTTTTCTCATTATATTCGTGGAGTTAGAGTAAAATGTACATATCGCGTAAGCTGTACTATATGTTCCTTTATACAGGTGACTTTTAAACTTAACTAATGCTGTTTTAAATTTCTATATAGTTCAAAATTTGTCAGCAATGTAACTGAACCTGACTGGATTTCAACTGGTTTGAACTGTTTACTTAGAACTCAAAATCATTTACTTATAATGGTTTTAACTATATTATTACAAAACTTGATTCCAACTGCTTTAAAAACTATGTTTTTGTCTATCAATTTAGCAGTTTATACACATGTATTATTCATGATCATCAATACTCTAGAAAGTGCTGATTAATTAGACTAGGTGCATTAAGAGCAAGTATAGACTGGTATCCAGTGGGTCAATACTCTCAGACAGTGAAACCTGCATTCCATTATCAATTAATTTACATCTGCAATCCCTCAGTTTATACTTATGGCTACCCTCTGTTACTGTTACATACTGTTAGTATGTGTTTGATAAATGACTGCTTTTATTTTAGAGTCAAACTAGAATGGAACTTTGGAAAAAAAGAACAACAGCATTGGCTGATTAAAACTCTTTACCAAATTGTTTCCTATTAGCCCTACCCCTCTAATTAGCAGGTATTTTATAGAAGAAAATCTTACTTCAACATATTCAATATCAGGGCCTCCACTTAGAAGTGCCAAGTGTGCATATCTTAATAATTTGACATCTAATTTTCCTATCTGGCACATAATTTTTATCATTGCTAAATTTGATGTGACCATCTTCAAATGTCTTAAGACCGACACATCGAGTAATTGAGTAATTAACAGACAGATTGCAGGTCTGTATGCTTTGTCGATACTGGTGTTTACTGCACTTGCGGGGGGGGGGGGGGGGGGGGGGGGGGGGGGGGGGGACTTTAAAAATTTATGGAAAGCTGGTACAGGGATTTGTATCCTGCTGCTTGTGTAACTTTGCAAAGGTTACTTATGGACCACGCTTCAACTGCTGACTGAGAGCAGGGGTTCAGCAAGCAGAATCTGATTAAAACCTGAGTGCGCATTTTTTTTATCAAATAGGTCTTTGGAAAACAATGAGAATTAGTATAGATGGTCTTCCAAGGTGTTATTTTGAATTTTCAAAATCTTTATGAAAATGGGCAGGGCAGAAGTCAGGGAGTTTTTTCATATAAACATTGGATTAAACATTTGAGGAACTTAGGACTATAAGCAAAAGTGTTATTTTTATGTGCATATGTTACATAGAACATCATGTTACATTATACAGAAACTGCACTGATTTAAATGTGTAAGTATGAACATTTCCAGGAGTTCTGAAATGTTATGCATGACATGAGCTTCGTACAGATAAATATATAGACTTAATTGATTTAAATAATATATGTAAATTAGAAAGTTACAATTGCTTTTGTCTTTCTTTACTGTGCTCAGGTAATGACTCATATTTGGCTCAAGCCTTCTGAATTTGGCCCAAGATTTTAAGATTTGGCTCATGTCATGGTCCAAAAGAAAAAAAAAGGAGAGGCCCTGAATATCCAGCAAAAACAAAAGAAATAAGTAAATCCATAAAATTGAAATCACAAAATAAATGCTAACAGCAATCCTGTACACAACTTAGTGTAACATAATTTGTGACTGCAGAGGAAAAATCAATAACCTGCCAGTCATAAAATTTGGTGACAGGTAATACCATGTTTACAGTGTTCCTACCATCTTTTTTTATTTGGGGTATTTTTCCCCTTACCTTAGAAAACTGGGGGAAAATCAAAAATCTACATTGTGTTTATTCATTTCTTCTGACAGTGTAGTTGTGTATACACTACATTTAGTACATAATTGTGAACAATATATGAAGTTTTTCAAAACGTTCGAAAAATTACTTAGACTTCATCTGACTGACAATAAAGCAAAATACATAATTATGCTAGTCATCAAAAATCAAATTTATTTATGTATCATCATCATACTTAGGAACAAAAAGAATCATAATTTCAAAATGGGTGTACAAAATGATTGTAACTTAATCAGATATGTAATAGTTTCATTATGGATCTTAACTTTTGCCTTCGATCAAGTCCTAACAAAATTTTTAAAAATAGATTTTTTATGGACATGTTTCCTGTTTAAGCATTTTATTGCTTTTGCCTTCCAAAGATAGCTTTAATTGTATTCCTTCACATCACATTTTATTATCAGAAATGTTCTTAACAGTGTTTACACTCTGCTCAATGATGGTAGTATAAATGGTATTAAACCTGGACCAGTTCACTCAAATTTAGATCTTTCTTCACATTTAACATATCAGAAATAGCTGTGAAGTTTGGTTAAGAAAATGTTATTTGGTCATTTACAAAATAACAATCTTTTTATTTATCTAAATTAAGAAGTAAGAATCAATAAGGTTTCAGTTAATTACAAGACCAACCCTCGATTTTTTTACTGTGCCGAACTGTGATTGAACAGCTCATCTCCTGCTACCATTCAATAATTTCAACTTCTTTCCATTTCAACAAAACTCTCAACATATCTGATTAACTTAAAATGGCATTTTACATATTTCTTAAATTTGTCTAACAACATACTTTACAGAACAGAAATAGGTCAACATTTATGGTTTAAAACAGAGAAAATATGGTGTATATGCTGAATTCATTCATAAACATCTAGAGCACAGTCTGTACTCATGACAGCCAGGTAAAACCACTTCACAATTTACAGCCCAATTTATAATTCATATCAGGAGGGAACTAAAGTAGCGTGAAAGTGAAGGCAGTTTGACTTGTACTATACCTATATATGTATATATTAAGCAAGGCTGTGTCTACATGCTGAAGGCTTATACACATACAAGCAGAACTTTAAACATATTCAAACATGAATGAAATAATTTACATATAAAATGAAATGTCAAGTGAAACACTTTTACTTTTGGCCTATCAAATAGAACAAATTTAACTTACAAAACCTTTTATTATAGTTATTATCTAACATTGACACAACTACTGGGCCAAATTCATATATTCACAATGTATTACTTCATGAATCAATCAATTATATTTGTAGTCCTTTGCAACTGTACAAATAGATGTAAACCTTCCATGTAACATTACATAATTGTCATAAAATGACAGGTCCTTTGTTCCCCAAGCAACCATAAAGAAATACCCAAGGGTATCCATGTGTGTGTACATGACAGGTAGTGAAGCATATCTTTTGTAACCTTATCAGGCTATTGACCCAAAGGGGACAGGCAAATACTGATGATTAACAATCTAGCCTACTTAATTTATGTGGGGTCCAGTCATAATCTTGTGTCATAATCTTGTGTCAATTAAGTGGCTTCAAATAAAGTCATGTCCAAATTTACATGAATTTTAAATGGTACTTGCAAGTATTATCAGGAAAACAGACCTAAATAACATGTTTTACAGACCATCTAGGTCATTTAAACCACTTTAATAGGTTATATAGGTTCACAGTTGGATGCACTGAAGCATTAACTTTTATAATAGCATTTTATCCAATGTGAAATCTACACTAGGCTGTTTTTGTAAGAAAAAAAGTATCTTTCATTCTGTATTGTTGTACTCTTTGTTCCTCATTTTTCTCTTGACTGAAAATAACTAAATACTGTCTATCTGAAACTGCATATCATTGAGAAAGCTAGGCTAGTGCAGAACTAACCGTTACAGTAAAGAATACACCAATAAAATTTTGTGCACTTTTAAAATGACTGTATGGAAACTTTACTTCTACATTTTAGAATATTATTTTCATTTTTCCCTGGGAGATAGATGTTAATAACCAAATCCTGCATTGTCTTATTATCATAGATTTTTGGATATACCAGCCAAATAAAACAACTCTCTCCTAAAGCAAAAAGCGCATACAGCAAACAAGCACATTATAATTTACAAAACACGAAATAATTCTTACTATAAAAATCAAACTAAAACAGACGGTCTTTTTTTGTTTCAATGCTAGAATTGTCTAATTCACTAATTGCATAAACCTTACATTTCAAGCAATTAAGCATTACTAGTAATAGATGTTTTGCTGATACATCTAGTAAATACATGGCTTTTATTTCAATATGTCCATTTTATTAAATAAGAGTAAAGATGGATACCCGTGGGAAAGATAGTTTTTCTGTACGGAAAATTGCCAGTACTATATTCCTATATGTACAATTGGAGCGGGGTTAGTGTTATCCAATATTATGTAATTCTATGTTTTGATTGGCTGTTAGAAGATCGATTATTGCCGAAGCATTACATATTTTTACGATGTACTACCTGTTGAATCAATTTGCGAAGTTGTGTTATTCCGGAAATCCTCGGACAGAATCACGTGACTGTCTGGTAATATTGTGTAGGAACACTGAATGTTATTGTTTTGAAATCTATTAATAGTAACAAGTAACTGATAAGAGATACAGGTAACTTTTTGAACGTTGGCAAAAATATGGCGGTTGATAAAAATGCAAAACATAGTAATTTTGTAATTACAGTTTCAACGTCATTTTTCATCAAACAATTCAATATTTTATATCATTTAAAAGGTCTGAAAACTCATATTTTACATATCTAAAAAATAATTGTCAAAAGTGTTCAAATGGTTAAACTTAGTGCATCTAAGCTGTTAGAAAAATGCTGAAAAAAGTGCTGAAATGACAGGTATAACTTAGTTTAGTTTTCTTTTTTAAAAGCAAAAATTCAAAATCTGCTTATATTTTCAAAATATGAATTTAAAGAGCTTTCAAATGATGTAAAACGATACAATGTTTATTATGTTTAATGTTTTCAAATAATAAAATTCGGCTCAAAAAGAAAAAAGATATCTAAAGTTAAAAATTCTGTCTGTTTCCTGATCGTACTTTGCTACTATTGTGACTGTATTTCACCTGGTCTTTAATATGTTGAATTATATCAAAGTAATCAAAGAATGGCCATAGTTTATTATCATAATTGATATTACAAGTATATTTGTTATTCTACTCAAGCATGTTTGTTATTCTGTTCAAGCATGTTATTCCATGAAATTTATGTTATTTTGTTACTTATCAAAACAAACAATGCTTCAGTATCATAATCATCACCATTAACATCAAGAGATATATGGAAATAAAAGGTTGAACAAATATGTTGTTGTTGTTCTGCAAAATATGCGCATTGCCTTAATTATAATTTGTCTGAACTTCAATTTAAAGATATATATTAAATTTCTTTTTATTAGCATCTGCAAACAAAATAGAGTGCTGTAGCTTGAGGTTCCTTAAAAATACAGTAAAAACTGTACACTCAAATGGACTGAAGTCCATTTGAATTTTCCTTGTTATATATAAAAATGTCTCTTTAAAAGGAAATATAGAACTAAATGTTTATACCACACAGGAAAGCTAGACATACTTAACTAAAACCTATAACACTTGCTGTCAAGTATGACAATTGAAGATTGTCTCAAAATGCAACCAGCCCTCAGGACATCTTTCACTCAAGGTGACCTCATATTCTAAAATCTTTCACAGGTAAACTTATAGTGAAACCATGTATAAACGTTAACCAAATAAAAACAATATCTTTCTAAACACCAAATCTAAACAAAAGCGGAACATATCAAAAGCAAAAGTAGAAAGCCAATATACATGAAAGTCAGAACAGCAAAAAACATTACATCCAACAGCATCCGTTCATGTAAATGGTGCATGCAACTTGAGTGTGGTGGGGTAACAACAGTGAACGCGAGTTTTCACAACCTGTACATTATTAAAAACAAACTAAGGACAGAAATAAATAATCGCGTACTTATGTTTCAAGATACTGTACGTTGATTTTTAAAAGTAACAATCGAACGATAAGTCAATCCAAGCGTGGAAAACAACATTGACCGGCAAAAGGTTAAATTAATTACAGTCGCAGTTTTTCATGAAACTTACCCCAGCTTTTACCGGTTCTGCCAAGAACTTTCCCCTCTTCGGCATTGTAAAGAAAGGATAGGAAATCCTGCATCCTTTGTTGTATTCCTCCATTTTGTGGTCCAGAAACCGTAGTATCAACGGCGGTGCTGCCTGCTGTTGACGCCATCTTTCTAGCAAAGAATGAAATGCCCGTATGTAAAAACTATGACCTCGTACCTAATCCATAAACAAAATTAGAAGTGCGGTTGACGTCACATCAAGTCAACCACAACGAGGCGCTCAAGGGGAATGTGAATAAAAAATGGCGGTTATCAATGCCATTCATGCTTGTTAACAGATAAAATTCTGTGTAAGCATGTACACATTTACATTGAAAATATGTGATCATTCACAACGTTGAACATTTTTCATGTGAAATTAAATCAAAAACTAAAAATAAAGTGTTACTTTGAGGTGCCTCATTATCGCCTATTTCGAAATAAGGGTTTTGCGAAATGCTAGAATGCACTTATACGAAAAAAAGTTGAAACACAAGCAAAATGCAAAATATACAATTAGTAACTTCTTCAAAGTTCCATGATTGATCTCTACATATACCATGTTCGTGCGTTTGTCCACACACATGTTACTTCCTTTGATTGGTTGATTGATTGATTGATTGAAGATATTGTGCAGGTTACGAACCAAGTCCTTTTATTTATTTATTTATTTATTTATTTATCTGAACAAAGTCATTCCAGACTGACCTTACTGATACGCTGTCAGTTGTGAGAGCTTATCCTTAGAACTCATTTTAGAATAGGCTAAACAAGAAAAAAATTCAAAATAAATAAAGCCTCGCCTTAAAAAATATCTGTCTAACATATGGTTATGAAAATAAACAGAACTGACTTTAGAAAGAAAGAAAGAAGGAAGGAACGAACGAACGAACGGACAGACGGAAGGACGAAAAAAGAAAGAAAGAATCGATAGAAGAAAGAAACAATTGAAGAAAGAAGGAAATCAATTAGTACAGTGCCTTGAAAATCGTGGGAAGAAAAAGCTTTTATAAATGGCTTTGATCAATATATTTGTCTAAAGTCAATGCTTAATATTCGGTAAATCACGTTTATAAAGGTGTATTTATTGAGTTTAAAGACACCAAATATTTGTTGCTTTTCAGTAATAAAAATGGGTTACACATTGTAAACAAATAAAGACCGGTACATGTTCGTCAAGCTATCTATAACACGTTTTACATTTTTGGACATTTGTGCCTGACTCTTACGGAGAGTGACTGTGATACGGAATCCTGTTGAGGCCAATTAAAATGAGGCCGTCGCGCTTAGAGGTAGACGCTCGACAATGCGACGCGACATTGCGAAAATGCGATACGACGCTCGACAATGCGAAGCGACGCGCGACAATGTCATTTCGTATTGTCGCGCTATAAAAGCGCGAAATATCGCATTGTCGCTTCGCATTGTCGTGCGTCGTATCGCATTGTCGAGGTGTCGCGTCGCGTTGTCGTCCGTCGCGTTCTGCATTTGTGTAGGCCTCGACGTCGAATCGCATTGTCGTGCGTCGAAGACTACACAAATGCAGAACGCGACGTACGACAACGCGACGCGACACCGCGACAATGCGATACGACGCACGGCAATATATTGTCGCGCGTCGCTTCACATTGTCGAGCGTCGTATCGCATTTTCGCAATGTCGCGTCGCGTTGTCGAGCGTCTACCTCTAAGCGCGACGGCGACATTTTAATTGACCCCACTAATTTGAACGGACTGTTTGAAACTGAGTCAATTTAAATCTCGACTAAGCATACCCCCCCCCCCCCCAATCTCCCCCTCCCCTTTAAATGGATGTGCAATGTATCAGAACTTTTGTACCAGAAATATTTCTGGAACAAAGTTGCTTTTCTGTATCTTGTATTGTCCTCGCCAGAACCTAACATTGTTCAAAGGTCATATGGACAAGGGGCGATGTAGAATAAACTCAGATAGACGTTAGGTACATTTATCATGTCCTTCTAAATCTGTACGTATTTTGATTAAAGTCAGGGTAACAGAACAAAGTTATGAAACATTTTCCCAGAACAGCAAAACAGAACAATGCTTTATGTCATGTTAATAATACGGAATCCTGTTGGGGCCAATTAAAATGTCGCCGTCGCGCTTAAAGGTAGACCATCGACAACACGACGCAACATCGCGAAAATGAGATACGACGCTTGACAATGTGAAGCGACTCGCGACAATGTCAAACGAAATATCGCGTTTTCGTTTCGTATTGTCGCGCTATAAAAGCGCGAAATATCGCATTGTCGCTTCGCATTGTCGTGCGTCGTATCGTATTGTCGCGGTGTCGCGTCGCGTTGTCGCGATGTCGCGTTGTCGTCCGTCGCGTTCTGCATTTGTTTAGGCCTCGACGCACGACAATGCGATACGACGCTCGACAATGCGAAGCGATGCGCGACAACGCGACGCGACATTTTCACAACGTCTTATCGCATTGTCGCGCGTCGTGTTTGATCCTCTACCGCGACACACGAAAATGCCAAACGACACAAGACAACGCGAGACGACGCTCGAAAACGCGAAGCGACACTAGACAATGCGACGCGACATTTATTGGAATATCGTATTGCGTTGTCGTGCGTCTACCGGAAATGGGCAAATTTTATATTCCGGCCATCGAATTAATAAAGAACAAATTCCACAAAGAAAATGCAGCAATCACGGCCATGCTCTTAAAATTCGATATGGCTATGGGTAAGGCCGGATAATACACAGGCACGTGAAATTTTGTCATTGCACCGTCAGACTACGGAATCTTGTTGAGGCCAATTAAAATGTCGCCGTCGCGCTTAGAGGTAGACGCTCGACAACGCGACACGACATTGCGAAAATGCGATACGACGCTCGACAATGCGAAGCGACGCGCGACAATGTCAAACGAAATATCGCGTTTTCATTTCGTATTGACGCGCTATAAAAGCGCGAAATATCACATTGTCGCTTCGCATTGTCGTGCGTCGTATCGCATTGTCGGGGTGTCGCGTCGTGTTTTCGCGGTTTTGCGTCGCGTTGTCGTCCGTCGCGTTCTGCATTTGTGAAGGCCTCGACGCACGACAATGCGATACGACACTCGACAATGCGAAGCGACATTTTCACAATGTCTTATCGCATTGTCGCGCGTCGTGTTTAATCCTCTACCGCGATACACGAAAATGCCAAACGACACAAGACAACGCGAGGCGACGCTCGAAAACACGAAGCGACACTAGACAATGCTAAGCGACATTTATTGGAATATCGTATTGCGTTGTCGTGCGCCTACCGGTGACAGGTTAAAATGTGGCAAGATCTATTTGCCGTCTGACGGTGCAATGACAAAATTTCACGTGTCTGTGTATAATCCGGCCCTACCCATAGCTTTATCGCATTTTTAGAGCATAGCCATGATTGCTGCATTTTCCTTGTGGTATTTGTTCTTAATTAATTCGATGGCCGGAATATACAATTTTCCCCATTTCCGGTAGAGGCACGACAACGCGATACGATATTCAAATAAATGTCGCGTCGCACTGTCTAGTGTCGCTTCGCATTTTCGATCGTCGCGTCGCGTTGTCTAGTGTCGTTTGGCATTTTCGTGTGTCGCGGTAGAGGATCACACACGACGCGCGACAGTAAAATAATACGGAATACCGTTAGGACCATCGTGGTTAGACGTTAAAATCCAGAGGGCGACAATGCGATAGTGCGATAATGCGATGGCGACAGTGCGATAATGCGATGGCGACATTGCGATAATGCGATGGCGACAGTGCGATAACGCGATAATGCGATGACGACAATGCGATAATGCGATGGCGACAATGCGATAACGCGATAGTGCAATGGCGACAATGCGATAGTCATATCGTACTGTCGCCATCGCATCGTCGCCAACGCACTATCGCATTGTCGCCATCGCACTATCCCGTTTTCGCATTGTCGCCATCGCATCATCGCACTTTCGCATTGTCGCCCTCTGGATTATAATGTCTAACCACGATGGTCCTAACGGTATTCCGTATTATAAAGCCATCCATTTTATGTTTTTGCAATTGTTTTTATTTCGTAAAGATCGCTTGAGTACATACAAAAAAAACGATGTGCGGATGTGTACCTGAAGGCGATAGTCGACAATGCGATAGTGCGATAACGCGACAATGTGATAGTGCGATAACGCGACAAGGCGATAGTGCGATGGCGACAGTGAGATAATGCGATGGCGACAATGCGATAGTGCGATGGCGACAGTGAGATAATGCGATGGCGACAGTGCGATAATGCGATGACGACAGTACGATAATGCGAAAACGCGATAGTGCGATGGCGACAATGCGATAGTGCGATGGCGACAATGCGATGATGCGATGGCGACAGTAAGATATCACTTTTGCATTGTCTCCATCGCACTATCGCGTTATCGCATTGTCGCTATCGCATTATAACATTGTCGCCATCGCATTATCGCACTGTCGCCATCGCATTATCGCACTATTGCCCTCTGGATTATAACGTCTAACCACGATGGCCCTAACGGTATTCCGTAAAATAACGCCACACAAGCTCCAGTTTCAGAAGGAGCGTGAGTTAAATATATCGTTGTATTATTCAATTCATATCTTAGAACATATGAACGTTGTATGGTTGTTTACCTGGATTGCAATTTCCAGTGTATAAACAAGAAAGTTTCTTGAACAAGAATGATTTCTGTATCTATGGCTACCATTTAAAGTTAAACGAATTCTTAGCCAAAATTTTTTTAAAAAAAATTGATGCACCGCATCAAGTCGGCGCAGAAAATTCTGAAGATGTGAACGTGTGGATACAGTCATGTAATTTTACACATACAAAAATATTTTTATAACTGCAGAATTGTTGGTGCATTTAATCAGACCATCTATGAGTGTAATTTGTACTCATGCCGCCTCGGTTATAAGTAGTTCGCTAAACCAACGCTCTTACCACTGATTCTTGTCGCTTTTTTGGGAGGTTGTAGCTATAGGTTTCAGTGTCTGTTTCGTTACCCTTACATGTTCGCACTAGTCCTTTTTGCTACCCAATAAAAAGTCAATTTTTCGATAACCGATTAATTTTAGATGAATGATACTTTGCAATAACGTAACAACATTTGATTTTATCAAATACAAATTCATATATTTTAATGCGAATTTACATTTCTTAAATCAGTTATTAATGCAAATTAATATTTTCAGAGATAAATAGCTTTAATATATCATGTGCACGGTACAATTATTAAACAACATTATCTTTGTTTCGGAATAGGAGACACATTCTAGAAAACTATCTTCTAATAATTAAGAATTTTATCACTATAATTAATAAAACAAGTTATCAAACAAATCAGCAGCATCAAATACCAGAATACTGGAGATAATAGTGTATAATCATAAATTATCATTAAATTTTTGTAATGACACCGCCCATTTTTAACCGTACTAATTTAAAGTTTTCTATCATTTCGTCAAGTTCAGGACGAGTTTTAGACTCATCTGGTGATCCTTTTCAGGCTATATTCGTTATACCACAGGTGTTAGGCACATACCTAGGATCATATAAGGAGTATCTTGTCATTTCTATACACGTTTCCACCTTAAATATTTTGTGTATACACACTGACAGTTCAATCTATATTATTGCATATGAGGAGAATGTATGTCCAGAAATGACTAGGTACTGCGAACACTGTCACAAGTATGTGCCAAACACCTGTGTGGGTTATTATTCACAAGTTAGCAAATTTGCGATAAACCCTGTAGGTTAACCCTTTACTCCCTAGATACACCTTTATTGTGAGGGCATACAGTGTAGAACCAGATCAGCCATCACATCTTTGCCATCTGATCAGGATCTACACTGTTCACTTTTAGATTCATTAGGTTATTTCAGACCAAGACGTGACCAGTGCAGATCCAGATCAGACGACACAGATGTGCTGGCTGATCTGGATCTACACTTGTCACACACTCGTAAAAACGTGTTTTATGGAGTAAAGGGTTATACACCACCAAATCATTGTTGTTGGGAACCAGTCAATTTTGTGCAGAGTTTGTGCGGAGCTATAAGATGCCAAAGCTGTCTGGTTGGTCAAAATGGAAAGGTTGTTCTGAAAATCATTTTACTTGAAAACAACACATATATTGAAGAACAGATTGAAATTAGGCATAAGTGTGACGGGCTATTTTTTGTCGTTTTAAAATAAACAGGAAATTTCGACAGATTGTAATAAAAAATACCGAAGAGCGGTCATTTCTTTCGAGACGATATACCTTCACTTCAGCTTCAACTTATAACTGGCAATAGTCAATACTGACTATGCTAGGCAGGCGCATGTCAGGAACCTTAAAAATGTAAAATATAAAAAAAACAGAGTAAATAAGATTTTTACGAGAGATTTTACTAAAACATTTATTGTGAACGTTTAAAATCCATAAAACTTTCTCAAGCCACTGATAAAAGCTGGTACAGATTGTGTAGCCTTAATCTCGGTCGGTAATGCGTTCCAGAGTCGTATAGTCTTTGGGAAGAATGAGTTCATAAATATATATAATGACTGACCGAAATCTTATTAGTAGTTCTAATTTCGTCACAGGGTGAGTATGTGTTCGGGTATATGATTGGGTGTTGGATGCTTGTTTATTCATTTTAGGTCACAGTCAATCATAAAACACCATCCACATTCTGTGTTAGGCCCCTGTGTATGAAACATGATACAGCATTAGATAGATCCAGGCTGCTTTAGCTTCAGATGTCATATTATAAGTTGAATTTCTGCGCTAGAAATCGTGTGTTTCCAGCGTTATGCAATTAGCAAGACGGAAACCTTTCAAAGTTTGTAAATGTAACATTAAGATTTTATCAGATAATAAATTTATTGCACATGGACGGTCGCTGTTTTACGATTTCATTGACCGACTACACATCGAATTTTAATTAGCAACATAATTTACACTGTTTCTCGCTGATTCATTTCATTACATCAAAAGCCATCATTAGTAGATCTAACAGGTAATTGATATCGACTATTACCTTTATTAGTTATAAGTTCCCTTCATATTTGCAATACATCCTCAATTTCTTCTCTAACGCTTGTAAGTAAAAATGTTATAACAGAAGAGTTATGGCTTTTTTAAATTATGTTGCCAAAACAATCAGTACCTAGCGAACGCCGTTGACATACTAAGAATGTGAGGATCTCGAGATCTAAAATACCAAATGGTAAGTGAGGTCTTTGGTCTTAATAGTTTTGCACATATCGCGATAAACTTGTGAAGCTCACGGTGTACAACAAAGCTACACATTTGAAATGAAATTTGAGAATTTCAGAGACCGATCAAAGGGAAACAACTGCAATTTATGTCAGGACAATACTGTAACACTTCTCTCCCGTTACTCACGTCAATGACGTCACTATGTCAAACAGGTTGTACAATTACGCCAGTTTCAAGAAATAGTCCATTGCTTGAGTCTATAATTTCCATTCCATTTTGTAGTTTTCTTATGGTATTATAGAAAATCTATCCATTCGTTTTCCTAAGTAACTTAACTGGAAAGCTGTATGCAAAGGTTTATGTCTGTATCCATACAACTTATCTATTTCCGTTGTGTGATAAGGCCCCTGTCTCTTTCCTTTATTCGCGCTACTTTTAGCAAGAACATGTCTAACTACAACAGTGATTCGGAACGGTAAGTTTTTTTAATGATCTGTAAAACAGATGTAACTGAAAACAACCAAGGGGTGATGCTTAACATCTTCAGATATTTTTGTTAAGTTCTTGAATATATATATCATGTTTAATCCCTTCTAATAAGTGGAAGTATAGCTAGAAATTCGCCGGTGTCATGGCGGACATTTTCTGTGAAGCACGTGTGCGCTATTCAGTTGAAGAAACCATATGGAACGAGAGTAGAATGAATGAAACGTATACATCTGAGATATTTGTGTTTCTCAAAGCAATATCTTAACTCCAATCATTCAGGTGGGTTTTATGTAGTTACACTTCCATGAAAGAGAATGAAGTTGGAAATGTCAGTCAATTCATTAGTTGAAGACTTGAGCATTAGTCCAGGGAACCTTGCCGCATTTTACTTAGGTTTTGGGTCTTAATATTGCTTTTGAATTTTAGTTTTTGGACCCCCGAGTCCTTACACAGTGCTCTCGCTAGGGTCAAAATTTTAGGAGAAGTGACTTCTCCCTAAGGCAAGATTTGGGAGGTCAGAACTTGAGAAGACTCCTGGGAGAAGTTAGTACTGGCAATGCGAGTTCCATTTTTGAATGACAATGACAGACAGCAAATATGTGAAGTGACTTTTTATTCAACTTTACTGTTAAAAACTAATGTATCTGTGGCATGAAAATTCAGTAACTTTTTTTGTGAAAAGTCTGGAATGTGTTTCCAGTTTCACCAGAATTGTTTTGAACAAAATCCCAAACAATTTTAAGATGTATATTTTGTTGACTCATTATAATTGTAGCTTTCAAAAGTTACTATGACAGAAATATTCAAGTCTTAGAGAAAAGTGAAAATCTGGTACTTACAATCAAATCATGACCACTTATCTTAATAAATCGATTGAATGTTTTAAGTTTGCTATATAAAGAGTCTCCAAGACACCGTTTTCTATAAATAATAAAATATGTTGGGGTCGCTGAAATATATGACAAACGGAATTTATCCAAGATTTTCATTCGCTGCTTCATGTTTAATGAATTAGATATTTGCTAGAATTGGTTTCCTTCAGTTTGTTAAGCTTGTCTTAAATCTACTTGAGTTTTTGCATAAATAAATCTGAGAATTAAAACAAAAATACCAAAAAGTATTTTGCCATTTTCATGAATACACTGTTTAAAAGGTTAGAATGACATTGATATAGCATTGATGTTTAAACCTTTTGCCTTCAAAATTAAGCATTCAATTAATTTGTTAAAACATAGTTTGCTCGACTTTTAAGATTTGTAGAGTCTGTTGTACATAACACTTTTCTGCTCAGTGTACATCCCCAATAGAATTATTGACCCAATTCAACACCTGTTGATGGCTAAATGTGTTAATTGTGTATCGAGTGTCAACACACAGAATTAAATGAATGAAAGTAATAAAATGCACTCTGATTGGTCAATGCTTTGAAGGTGGTATGTATGGATGCTGTTTCCGAGTATAAGCTCCGCCCATAATCTGAGCTGAGCAAGTTATTGACGTCGGCAGATGAAACATTATCTGGCGAAGTTGATATCACTTTGATGCTTCATAAAGGCAAAGTCAGGGAGTTTTGGGCAACAATTTCGCATCCTCGTGAAAGCCCTGCTTATTATATGCAACTCTGGTCTTGGCCATAAAATGTAATCAAAATGTAATCTAATTACTTTAATAAAGTAATTGTAATTTAATCATTGCATTTTCCCATGTCATTCGCCCCAGGTCTGGCTGAAAAAGAGTCAGTGTACATGCAAGCATCGCTTGACCTGATATCTCACAGATTCTCTAAAGAATTAGTCATCGATTTCACCTTCAGAAGACATTGTTTCCCTTGGAGAACGAAATTTGCTACTCGATTTGACCCGTTTTCTTATCTCAAAAGGGCTTCCATGCCTTCTGCTTAATATTTGATAGACAAGAAAGAACATCCACAAAAGTGGAATCCATTACCATCAAATTTTCTACATTTGCTTGTCACTGCCAAAATAAGAATATAAAGATTTCTTGTTCCAGGACAAGTCCAGTGGATGCGGTAAGGCAAACTTCGACCGCAAATACTTTTCACCTTAATCACAAAAAAGTACTAATGCTTACTACGAAGTTTCAGAGTCAAATATTTCTTGCAGTTGTCAGTTATTCTTACGGACATGCTTTCAAGTCATTTCTAAGCATTGCCTAATCCCAAAGCTTCTAAAATTTTCGTGGGACATTCCATTCCCTGTATACTCAAGTTCCTCAGACAAAAAAGGCATTTATTCGAAGGGCATTTTTGTTACATCGCCAACATAAACATTTCATTGCAGTTCAAAACCATTTCTGGGAAAGGAAATAATCATATATTCATTCCCTTGTTTGAGTATTCAGTACATGGTACAAAAGACTGCAGCAAGACTTAATTCAAAGATCGATCTTTGAAAATCATTGAGTTCCTTTCCATCAATCTCTATGCAACTCCATAGACATTCCGCCCCATACATTCCTTTAGACTTGGATCTTCTGATCCCTGTCAACTAAGGAAAAAGGGGAAAAGAAGTTGGTTATTGTGCCCCCACTATGATGCCCCCACCACATAGTGTGGGGGCATATAGAATTGCACACGACCATCCTGTATGTTTGTCCATACGTACGTCCTGTTTCTTGTGTGTGAAATTCCTCCAACACTCATTGATGGATTGGAACTAAAATCGCTGGATTGTTGGTACCCATGTCCCTGGGGTCAAAATTAGCCCCAACCCAGAGGTCACTTGATCTTGCTTTTGCTTATTTATAGGAAAAACTTCTTATGGCCATTATTTTTATATTTTTTGGTTTACTGACCCGCCGACCCTGTATTTTGGAAAATGAAAAAAAAAAATTTTTTTTTCAGGAAAAAAAAATTCTGAACACAGATTTTACGGAAAATGTACCATATGAACAGCTCATTTTCCTTGGTTTCTTCACAGTAAAGACTGAATACATTATTAAAATATTCTTATATACAGTATTCAGAAATAAATAGAAATAAGAAGACTTTCCGATGTTTTTTTGTTTTTTTTTCTTTATTTAATTATTTTTTTTTCCCTCCTCCTACTCTACATTTTTTTTGAAAAAATTCAGTAAACCAAAATAAAATAAAAAAATTGGCCTAAGCTAAGGAATAAACTGTTTACTTACATTTTTTTTTTTAATTATGTAGGTACTTGAACTTTATTTGCAGACCCACACCCGAATTTTTTTTTTGTATGTAGGTACTTGGGCCAATGTTCCTCAAACTTTGTATCTATGTTGCTCATGACTTGTAGATGAGGGTTAAAGTTTTTCAGGTCAACGGTCTTGGGCACAGTGCCCTTGAATAGCAAATTGGTTTCCGATCAGTTAGAGAATGCTTGGTCTCAGCTCCTCAAAACTTATGGCTGCCTCGAGGTATAAGGCGCTAGGGGGGCATATATGTTTTACAAATATCTCTTGTTCCAGTATAAACTTACAAATAATATGATTCTGTCAAGTCCTTGTTCATCATGCATGATTTCAGTGTATCACTTTTTTTTCAGGCCTCGAGAGGAAAAGCAAGGGGTAGAAGATATCCATGATGGCCTTATTGAGGTAGGTGTTGAGATACCCAGGCAGATTCCATTTGTGCTATTTCAATAGTGGTAACAATTTGGCATGCCAAGTCAATCTTAGTTTTACTCAGGGCTACGGAAATACTCAAATCTGAATAGGTCCGGCAAAGTTTTGGTTTTCCGGAGCCTTGGTCTTACTTGTCAAGGTCTTGGGAAAGGTTTTCTTGAAATGGACTTGCAATCACAGATTTTGGATAGTTCTGATTCCAGAAAAGCCATTAGGCCATTATTTTTATATTTTTCGGTTTACTGACCCGCCGACCCTGTATTTTGGAAAATGAAAAAAAAAAAATTTTCAGGAAAAAAAAAATTCTGAACGCCAATTTTACGAAAAATGTACCGTATGAATGGCTCATTTTCCTTGGTTTCTTCACAGTAAAGACTGAATACATTATTAAAATATTCATATATACAGTATTCAGGAATAAATAGAAATAAGAAGACTTTCCGATGTTTTTTTTTTTTTCAAGATTTTTTTTTTTTTTTTTCCCTCCTCCTACCCTACCTTTTTTTGAAAAAAATCAGTAAACCAAAATATAAAAAAAAAATGGCATTACTGGTATCAAAATAGTATCAATTAGCAAGTAGTATCCATATTGTGGTGTATTTTGTCTTTCCTATGATTTTCTCAAAAAAAACCCCAAAAAAACCACAGGCCTTTTCCTAGCCATTTTGGGAAAAAGTACCTAGCCCAGTTTGGCAAATTGTGTCGTAAAAATTGCCTAATTGGGAAATTATTCAGTTCATTATCAATTTGGAGAAATCAAGAAAATCAAAAATTTATGAAAGAAACATACATTTCTCTTCAGGTTTCTTTTTTAAAGCATGTTAATCATTTTCACTAACCTAGAAACAAAAATAAATGTCGAGTGTAAGAAGTGTGCATATAAAGTAATGAACATATCTTTTTTTAACAAACTATTAATTCTTATATCATCGAGATCAACTTGACAGCCATTTTTTGGATTGTTAATAGCAACAATTAATTAATTGTTACTAACTTACATATCTCTGGCTTCAAAATTCAGTGACTATTTTGCAGGGGATGTGTTTCCAGTTTCACCAGAATTTTATTTGAACAAATTGCAAACAATATCAAGATGTGAAGTTTATTCTGGAGGTCACAGGTTCGAATCCCGTCAGAGGCAAAATATTTCTCTCACGATCTTCACATTCCTACATGCTGCGCGAATACTGGTACGGAACCCAGGAAGCAGTCATTGAGGGTGATGAATCTAAGTTGTAAGAACTTGTATGGCAATCGATGTAAAATAAATGAGTCTAAACTAAGAGTAGGATACATTATAATTGTTGCTTTCAAAAGTAAACTTAAAAGTAAACAGAATTAATAAAGTCTTGGAGAAAAGAAAAAAAAACAATGAAAAAAGAAAAACTAGCACTTTTGATAAAATCTGGACCACTTGTCTTTATCAATCAACTGAATGTTGTAAGTTTCACTTGTAAATAGTCTCCAAGACAATGTTTTCTATAAATATTAAAATACGGCAGGGTCGCGGAAATATATGATATACAGAATTTGTCCGAGATTTTCACTTGCTGCTTCATGTTTAATAGTGATGGGATATCGGTTGGAGAACTGCAACCGATTATCGGTTGGAATCAGTTAGCAAACCGATGTGATATATCAGAAAAATAATCGGTAAAATGTTATTTATTTATATAATTGTCTATTCAGATATTTATGTCTTAACAGTGACTGTTTTGCTTAAAATTCTAATGATCTTTTGAAAAAGTAAAAAACTTAGGCATATGTTATTCAGCTGGTTCCAAAACTAAGTTCTTTCAACTGATATTACATAATGGATATGGAAATGTCACAGCATTTTGTCCCTTGTTGAAAGATAGATTCAATCGAACATACCGTTATAAAATATGAAAATCAAAGTTTTGTTAATTCTTGGGAACTTATTGTTTGACGCTATGGGCGCCGCCATATTGACAGTTGTGCCTAACTGTATGATGTTAAATAAATTTTCATTGGATAACTGCAACGAAATACTAACGCTTCATTGGCTGACCATTTGCTGGCATACTTCAGTTTTAACCGTTAAGCATCAGTCATGTCTGATATTTCGGATGTTTTAAACTTTCGGACAGGCACAGGTTCTTTCTAGAGTGGGGAAAATATATCAGCAAAAGATTACACAAACACAGCTTTTGAGTTCCAAAATATAATGCTGAAGTCTTACATTAAAATACTGGACGGGAAATTTCAAAATATTCGACTAACCAGTGTTTTTGTTAGTCTTTTTACATAGACGACAAATGGCTATGTTCAAATTCAAATTGTCCTTTGTCAGTGGTAAATTCTGTCCGATCCTTTGAAAACAAAAGACCTTCCATACATTAGACTTAGTTTTGGAACCTGGGTTTTTTAAAAATCTCAGTATTGTCGTCTGCTAAAGCGGCCTTTTTGCGCACTTTTCAGATTTATTTCCCATTCAGAAATCTTCGTTCGTACCCGTGTGTATTTGTACCCGCTATCGACTCGGAGAAAACACAATCGATTATCGGAATCAGTTGGGCTTTTCTAGCCATTAATCGATTATACCCGCTAATTGGCCCATCACTAATGTTTAATGAACTAAATATTTGCTGGAATCAGTTGCATTTATTTTGTTAAGCTTGTCTTAAATCTATATGTGTTTTTCTTAAAAATAAATCCAATATTAATGGACAAAAATGCCATAATTATGCCACCAGTCAATTACGATACTAGAATGAACTTTGGCAAATTCTTCAGCAAATATTTTTGTGCGGATTGGTATTTTCATTTTGATTGGGATTTTTCTTTAAAGGATTGGGGAAAAACTAAGCATATTTGCCATTGGGAATGGGTCTGACAGTTTAGTTTAGATTGATCATCATTATGGCCCTCTTGTTCAGATTTTATTTGCATTTTGCGAGTATGCGAGCTTAATTTCGAAGCCTGTATTATCAATAAAACCAAACCAATGTCACCTTAATGTCATTGGAATACTTAGTCTTCCCACAATCCACTATGCCACCATAAATGCAATTCCATTTTTCTTGGACTACTTCACTAAAAGCTGGCGGCAGGGGATATAGCGGTCCTTTGCACAGCCTTGTTGGAATTTGGTTACACTGAAGATCATCTTTCCAGAGTAGATAGTTACAACTATAGTTTTGTTGAGAAAAACCTGCATATCATGTGCTTAATTTTGTAAAATTGATGAGCCTGAAGAGTTTCCAATTTCTGGTATTTACACACATTTCCCAGATACTCTCATTTTATGAACATGAATTTCCCAGAATGGACAGGCTAAGGCCTCTTCCCAGTTTAAGGTGAAAAAAGCTCTGATTTATATCAACATGCTGAAGTGACCTTTCTTTAATTGTTTCAGAGTAACTGGGAGCAGGTGGTGGACAACTTCGATGACATGAACTTGCGCGAAGAACTCTTACGAGGAATATATGCCTATGGTTTTGAAAAGCCCTCTGCCATTCAGGCTCGTGCGATTATACCCTGTATCAAGGGTAAGTGACTGGATGTATGTAATACAATTCCTAAGGCAGCAAGTTTCTTAAGTTCGCCATGATAATATGTGTTTTGTAGCAGGGTTGAGCATCGGACCATATCTATCAGAAATTAGCAGTTTATATTTTTAAGGAAATGGGCTTGCTCTGCTATTGAAAACTAATCAAATTTCCTACATAAAAATAATCAGTAAAAAAAACAGTTATGCCAGTGACTGACCTAAGCAGAAGGAAAGTTACTTTTTGCTACATTTATAAGATAGATTAAATGCATAAGGTTTGATGTTAAAACTTAAAAAAAAATATCACTAGAGCCAGTATGGCAGTTAGAGTCCTGCAACACACATTGAAATGGTGTTAAAAATAGCAGCAAGTAAATATGACTGACATGACCTACCTGGATTAAATTACTTCCTGGCTAGATACTGGTAGTTTCGCCAGAAGCAAGTTGTTTGTCTGTATTTTGACAGATAAGCAATATTTCCTGGTTGTAGTAATTAAAATGTGCAGTTACCATCTAATAACGATACTGTTTTTAGCTCAACTGAGCACGAAGTGCTCAATGGTGAGCTTTTGTGGTAATTGATTATCCAGCATCTGTCCGCATGCAGTGTGCATCGGGGGTCATCAACAATTTGACTTGAATGATTTCTCCTCCTATACTGGTGAGTCAACTTGAACCAAACATGCCTGAGATATTCCTTGCATGAAGCTTTACCAAATTTGTTCAAAGAATTGAATTCCATCAAGAACTCAAGAAAAGGAAAAACTTTGAAAAACTTCATCGAAACAACAAGGCTTTGATATGTAGCATTGTCTAACAGACCTCTATCAAGTTTTCTGAAATAATACCCCTGGGGTCAAAATTTGCCTTGCCGGGGGGGAGGGGGGGGGGGTCAGTTGATTATACATAGGCTTATAAAGGGGAAAACCTTAAAAATAATCTTGTCTGAAACCACAAAGCCTAGAACTTAGATATTTTTCTCAAGTTCAGATTATGCCCCTTATGCAACTTCATACGATGATCAAGCACAATGAGAGGGAGTGCAGTGTACATAAGCTATAACTCCATCTTCACTATTTGCAGATTTATTGCCCTTTGTAGTATTTCCTTGTCCAGAACATACAGTACAGCTCAAGCAATTTTTCCACTTTTCGCTCTGTCACTGCGGACACTTTTAACGGCGAGCAGAAAATCGCGGGGGACATACTATATATTCAGCCACGGTGACAAAACACCGCGGACGGGTAGTAAAAAACCCCGCAATCCGCGGTGAAAAATCACAGAGATTTGCCGTGTTTAATTCGGATATACATGTAAATGTTCACGTAAATGTACAACGTAGTCTTCTTTTAAAGCGACTGACTCACAGACGATGATAAAAAGAAAATGTTTGTACATCTTGAAATTCTTGCTGTAATCGTGAAGAACATATTTAAACTAAGTAACTGACTCAGTTTTTGTTACAGAAAAACATCAAAACATAAAGTTTTACACACTTTTATCGGTAAAAAATTTACCCCGTTAGTCACAGGGTAAATACTATAGTTATAAAATTAATTTTGAAGCGATCTATTAACAAGACGCCGTGGCTCAGTGGACTAAGTCGTTGCTCTACATTTTACTGACCGAAAGGTCGTGGGTTCGAATCCTGGTTAAGTCAAAACTTTTTTTTTCAGTTTTCATGGTGTATAAAAGCATAATATTATATTTTTTCCATAGTATATTAAATCCTCTTAAATTTGAAAGAATAAAAAATTTCAACAAAATTTTGTGAGTCAGTCGCTTTAAAAAATCAATTAAGACTTACAATGTTACTGTTGATTTTAATCAATAAAATTATTTAATTAGCTCGGCGATATTTATGTACATTTACCGGGGAGAATCACATCACAAAACAGTTCAATAAAAAAAGTTTCAAGAAAACGGAAAAATGATCCAACACACGTCACAAGGCAGCTTTTTGTGTTCCGTCCGGAATCTATGAGTTCAATAGGATGCCTTTTGGTCTCAAAAATGCACCTATGTCATTTCAAATGTTAATGACTAAAGTTCTAGGGTCAATTTTACGTTGGCGCCAGTAAAATTTGCAAATTAAAATTTTATGTGCCAGAATTAAAATTTTGGCGAGTAACAGCGGGAACCCTGTAACAGCCATGATTAATATGTTTATTTAGGTAAATAAACATGATATAGCAGTTGTGAAAAACATCGAGGAAATTTCACACGCAAATCTTTAAATTTTGTAATTATTTGCATACGACAGGGTGTTACGTTGTTTAAATACATAACATAAAGGGGTGTTGGTCGTTTGTGTCAAACCGTCGTTTTGTCAAACTCATTTTCTGTACAAAACAGGTAGTTTGTTCGTCAAACTTAATTTTTAAAGTAGATAATTACCGATTTTACGGAAGTGTCAAACAGATGCAATTGCATGCAAACAGACTATTAACGTTAAAGCTGTTCACGTTAAACGTCGAGCAAAGGTACCGCTGATTAATTGTTTGTCTTACTGGTAATTATGCCCCCACTTCAAAGAAGAGGGGGTATATTGCTTTGCATTTGTCTGTCTGTCGGTCGGTCCGTCGGTCCGTAGACCAAATGGTTTCCGACCAATAACTAAAGAATGCTTAGGCCTAGGAACTTCAAATTTGGTAGGATGATTGTCCATTACCAGTAGATGACCCCTATTGATTTTGGGGTCAAAGGTCAAGGTCACATTGACCTTGTAGGTAGAAACGGTTTCCGACCAATAACTAAAGAACGCTTAGGCCTAGGAACTTCAAACTTAGTAGGATGATTGTCCATCACCAGTAGATGACCCCTATTGATTTTAGGGACAAGGGGTCAAAGGTCAAAGTCACATTGACCTTGTAGGTAGAAACGGTTTCCGACCAATAACTAGAGAACGCTTTGACCTAGGTCCACCAAACTTGGTATGCTGGTTGGTCATCACCAGTAGATGACCCCTATTGATATTGAGGTCATTAGGTCAAAGGTCAAGCTCACAGGGACCTTCATCCTAAAAACGGTTTCCGATCAATAACTAGAGAACGCTTTGACTTAGGTTCACCAAACTTGGTATGCTGGTTGGTCATTACCAGTAGATGACCCCTATTGACTTTGAGGTCATTACGTCAAAGGTCAAGCTCACAGGGACATTCATCCTAAAAACAGGTTTCCGATCAATAACTAGAGAACGCTTTGACCTAGGTTCACCAAACTTGGTATGCTGGTTGGTCATTACCAGTAGATGACCCCTATTGATTTTGAGGTCATTAGGTCAAAGGTCAAGCTCACAGGGACCTTCATCCTAAAAACGGTTTCCGATCAATAACTAGAGAACGCTTTGACCTAGGTTCACCAAACTTGGTATACTGGTTGGTCATCACCAGTAGATGACCCCTATTGACATTGAGGTCATTAGGTCAAAGGTCAAGCTCACAGAGACTTTGACTCTAAAAACGGTTTCCGATCAATAACTAGAGAATGCTTTGACCTAGGTTCACCAAACTTGGTTTGCTGGTTGGTCATGACCAGTTAATGACCCCTATTGATTCTGAGGTCATTAGGTTAAAGGTCAAGGCCACAGGGACCTTGATCCTAAAAACGGTTTCTGATCAATAACTAGAGAACGCTTTGGCCAAACCACAAGCAATTAGGTGCATGCCGGGGGGCATTTATGTTTTACAAACATTTCTTGTTATACAAATTAGATTATTATCCCGCTAATTAGGTTGATTGCACATTCATTTTAATGAATCACAAACACACTTCAGCAAACAATTATAATTTGATTTCAATAGGTGTGAAATACTATATATTATTAATTTGACGAAACGACTTTTTGCTTGCTATATAAAATAATTTTGACGAAACGACGGTTTGACGAAACGACCATAATTCACATGAAGATTTTCTTCTTTAAAAAATGTGTTTGAGTTCGTTATACTTTACAGACGTACAGTAATAGTAATAAATGTCCACGTGTAATAAATAAATAAATGGTCATCTGAGAGAGCGAAATACCGCTGCAATATTTCACAGTGATCCGCGGTGACGATATCCCGCAGCACAAATTTCACCCGATCGAGTGGACGAGCGGAAAGTCACAACTGTCGCAGGGACATCGCGGTGACAATCCACCCGTAAAAAAATCGCGGGGATCGGCGGACTTTGGAAAAATTGCTTGAGCTGTACTGTAACTTGAAAACTACTGCTTGGAATTCAATGCAACTTCATACAATGGTCAAGCACAATGACAGGAAGTGCATTGTAAAAGAGCTATAACTCCATCTTCAGTATTTGCAGAGTTATTGCCCTTTGTTGGTTTCCTTGTCAAGAGCATAACTTGAAAACTACTTGTTGGAATTAAGTGCAACTTCATACAATGGTCAAGCACAATGACAGGAAATGTACAAGAACCACAACTATCTTTAATTGCCCACAACCATAACTCTTTTTCAATTTTTTTACAATGTATTCTTTTACTAATAACTTCCTCAGTTCCGAAGCGGACTTGTGCTGGTATTAATCACATTGAGTGATAGTTCTAGTTGAAAAATTATGGGCAAATTGTGCATCAAGCATCCCAATTTCTGTACAAAAAGCCTCGAGTTAGAGAATTTGTCATGAGGTAAAAAGTAAGTAACCCTTATGATGCCTCCTATTGTTCAGGCCTTGTCTTAAGTTGAAGTATTTGAATCCATTTAATTATACCCCTGCTTCGAAGAAGTGGGTGGTATACTGTTTTACCCTTGTCCGTGTGTGTGTCCGTCCGTCCATCCGTCCGTCCGTAACAAATTTCCGTTGCACTTTCTCAGCAACTATAACATGCAGAAGCCTGATATTTCACATATTGCTATACCCTATAGTCCCATATGGTGTAAAGCAATTTTATGCTCCTTGCTCATCTACTTCCTGTTTACCGAATACTTAGATTTTTACACATAGTTGACATACATTCACAATTTCCGTCACAGTTTTCTCAGCAACTATAAGATGCAGCAGCCTGATATTTTGCATATTGCTTTAACCTACATTCTCATATGGTATAAATTGATTATATGCTCCTTGCTCATCTACTTCCTGTTTACCGAATACTTAGAAGTTACCAACACACAGGAAAGGAGGTTCACTTGATCATGTTTTTGTGAATAAAGACTTCGATGAATCAGAAATCACAGATGTAATACCTGTTCATTATTCTGACCATTTTCATATCCATCTAGCTGTGCCTTGGATGAAGTTGTATTAAATTCAGGTAAATACTCGGAAAAATTTGACACTCTTTATACATATGACAAATGCAAATTACATTATGAAAGTCAAATTTCTGATAGCGGGGGTATCACTAGTGAGCATTACCTCACAAATTTACTTGTTTATAATATATGTTGAGAAAGTTATTTGTTCTGGCTGATTACTGCAAGTTTGCAGAAGGGGAAAAATCTGAACGAAATATTGGTCTTAACATGTTTAATCAATTGACCTGAAGGTAAAAGTGTACAGATGAAGTTAGAAGGCTAGGCTGAAAGAACATGTTTTTACCCATTTCAGGTCGAGATGTAATTGCTCAGGCCCAGTCAGGTACTGGCAAAACAGCAACCTTCTCCATTGCCATTCTGGAGCAGCTGAAAGTTGACTTCCCAGAATGCCAGGCCCTTGTTCTGGCCCCAACTAGGGAATTGGCTCAACAGGTATAACTTGACTCATTATGTTGGGTATATGATTGTGAATATGAAATGTACAAACTCAGTCATGAAAAATCCTTACAAGTCAGTTTTCATGAAAGTGGGTTGCCTGATCCCAAGGAAAGGCTCGAACTGATTCAGGGAACCAGGAATATGACTAATTATCCCCCACCGAAAAGGCGGAGGGAGACATGGTAATAGTCTCCATCCGTCTGTCCTACCCATCTGTCCCTACATTTTTGTCCAGAGCATATGAGGTATCAGCTTAAAACTTCATAGGTGGATACATCTTACTAAAGAGGAATGAAGTGCACAAGAATGATAAAAATCCACCCTTCATAATTTTTATGCCCCCACAAAGTGGGGAGCATATAGCGTTGCACTTGTCCGTCCATCTGTCCGTACGTCTGTCCGTACGTCCCGAAATCTTGTGAACGCAACTCCTCTTAAACCGGATGGCAGATTTTGCTTAAACTTCCAGGGATGAACAACCTTAATGTGTAGATGGTAGTAAAGGAAGGAATTTTTGCTGCGACCAAATTTAACAGAATTATGGCCCTTTGTTGATTTTTTCACTACATACCATATAGAAATTTTGTGAACGCAACTCCTCTTAAACCGGATGGCAGATTTTGCTTAAACTTCCAGGGATGAACAACCTTAATGTGTAGATGGAAGTAAAGGAGACCATACATGTGTTTCAAAATTAATTTTATTCAGACACTAATATTGTATTCCATCTGTAAAGAGACCAAATATGATGCCTCAAGAGTTAGGTGACTTTTTTATCATTAATACATAAATTGAGGAAATTTCAACTGAAATGCTATGATAAGAACAGAATTTTGTAGACATTAAATGAAGCTGCTCTTGTTTACGAGCACATCTGCACAGTGGGGGCATCCGTGTCCTTTGGACACAGTTCTAGTTTTAGCTCACCTGAGCCATAGGCTTATGGTGAGCTATTAGGATATATCAATGTCTGGCGTCCGTCGGACGTCCACTTTTAGTTTGTTAACACTCTAGTGGTCACATTTTTGCCACAGTTTTCATGAAACTTAGTCAGGATGTTTGTCCCAGTAATTACACGAACAAAATTGAACATGGGATATCTGGGATGAAAAACTAGGTCACATGGCCCAAAAAAATAGAAAAACCTTGTTAGCGCTCTAGTGGCTACTTTTTCAGTCCAAATATCCTGGAAATATGTCAGAAAAGTTTTCAGTGATTTCTAGCTCAAGTGCGAATATGGGTCATCTGAGGTCAAAAACTAGGTCACAGAGCCCAATTATAATGGAAAAACCTTGTTAACACTCTAGAGGTTACTTTTTCAGTCCAAATAACCTGAAAATTTGTCAGAAGGGTTGTTTCGATAATTTCTAGCTCAGGTATGGGTCATCTGGGTTCAATTAACCAGGTCCAAAACAACTTTGTTAAAAGCAGTCATACTATTTTTGTCTGGAGCGCAACTCTAAAAACATTTGAGATAACAACTTGAAACTTCATAGGTGGATGGATCTCATTGAGGAGGAGTGCACTGTTTAAGAATAATAACTCTGCCCTTCACCATTTTTGAGTTATTCTTATTTTACATGCTTATTTTTTTCCAGAGCATAACTGGAGAAGTGTTTGAGATATCAACTTTAAACTTCATAGGTGGATATATCTCATTTAGGACGCTTGCAGAGCACAAGAGCACAAGAATGATTACTCTACCTTTCGTAATTTTTAAGCCTCTCGAAGTGAGAGCATATAGTCGCTACTTTGTCCGTCTGTATGTCTGTAATATATAATAATATCTTTATGCTGAATTTGGCAAAGACTTAATGGACACGCTATTCTGTGTCCAAAACCTATTCGGGGAGCATCCCCGGTTCGACCGGCTCTTGTTAGTTATATTCCCGAAGGGGCATATTATGTTATTGTCCTGGGCATCTGTCCATCCATTAGCAATTTGGTTTCTGGAGGATAATTTGAGTAACTCTTTTGCCTACAGTCATTTAACTTCATTTGATTATTGCCCACATTAAGTGGATGACCCCTATTGATTTTGGAGTCAGTAGCTAAAAGGTCAAGGTCACAGTGACTTTGAAAACCATTTCCGCCATGTAACTAATTCTACTTGATAATCATTTGTTTAAGTGACTTCAAAGCTTTATACCGTGATTGCACACATTGATTGGATGATCCCTATACATTTTTTCAGGTCAGTATGTCTAAGGTCAAGGTCACAGTGACCTAAATGTTTAGAATCACTCTGTAACTCAAAAACCATTTGTCCTAGAGACTTCCAAATTCATATAATGGTTGCTCACATTGAGTGAATGACCCCTATTGATTTTGGGGTCAGTAGCTAAAAGGTCAAGATCACATTGAAGTATGCAGTGATAACTATTTCCGCTGTAAAACTTTCTGACCATTTGTCATACAGACTTCAAACTTCATATGATGATTGATTACATTGAGAAAATTACCCCCATACATCATAGGATCAGTAGGTCAGATGTCAAGGTCACAATGATCTAAACACTGAAAAGCTTTTCTGCTGTATGACCTGGCTACTACTTTCCGTACAGACTTCAAACTTCTTAGGATGATTGCCATCATTGGTTACATGACCCCTTTACTGTTTGGGATAAGTACAGAAAAGGTCAAGGTAACTATCGACTAAACAGTCAATATATTCTGCACTTTAACTTGATAACCATGCATCACAGCATGAACAACTTCTGAAAGACTGACATTTTATGATCTATACAAATTATAAAACCTAGAATTCAGATATGATAAAGATCTGTAAAACTCAAAAATTAAAATTATAAAATGTTAAAAATCTATATTAAAAATCAGGAACAAAAAATTCAAAATTTACAGCAAATCGTCAAAACACAGAAAAACCTTGTTACACTAGAGGCTACGTTTCCTTTTCAGATGTCATGAAAATTTGTCAGAATGTTTGTCTTGATGATACCTAGGTCAGGTTTGGAAATGTCAAAGGGTTCAGAAACTAGGTCATCATGTCAAAACACAGATTTACCTTGTTAACACTCCAGAGGCCAATTTTTTTGTCTAAATGGCATGAAAACTTGTCAGAATGTTTGTTTTGATGATCTCTAGGTCGAGTTTGAATGTGGGTCATCTTGTTCCTTTTGACCAACCTCATCCTGTCATGGGTTCCAGAGTTATGGCCCCTAAGCAATGGGATGAAGGTGAGTGATTAAGGTGACCGTCTTGTTTAGTAAAAGAAAAAAAGACCATGAGTCAGTGGCAAAATATTAGGGTAGTATGTGAAAATGTTTTCTTCTTAAACATTAAAACTTATCATGGTTACACTCTTTTATTTAACACTTATATGTTTCAGATCCAGAAAGTAATGATTGCCCTAGGGGATTACATGGGGGCCCAGTGCCATGCCTGTATAGGTGGAACTGCTGTACGTGATGATGTACAGAGATTACAGAGTAGCACAGTGCACGTTGTGGTTGGCACACCTGGCCGAGTACACGATATGATTAACAGAAGAGCTTTAGGTTAGTAATATGTTATTATTTTTTGGCTGATAAATCAGTTTGTCAATGAATCTGTGACAAAGCAGTCACTGACATTCTGTCAGTTAAGACTTCAGCAAACTGTACAGAATATAAAACTGGTTTATATGAGAACTGCAAACCAATCAAAAAAGGGGGAAAAACAAAATGTTATTCATCAGAATGGGTCACATGGGTTTCTACCTTATGTAGTTTTCTTTTGAATCAAAATATAATATTTTAATATTCTGATTTAATTCAGTGTCCAAGTGTTCGGCAGTTCTAACCCAAACTGGGCCACACAGGAAATACTATCCCTGCTATTTTTTGGAAAAAGCTGAAATGCTTACACAGAGCTGGAAATTAACACACAAAATCCCTAGTGGAAATTGAATTTTGCTAGTTCAGTTGATGACGACTGGTCTTTCTGTAAGTGCCAGACTTAGAAAATAGAAAAGAAAATAACTTTTAACCATTTTTTTGCTAAGGGCCCTTAACAGTCTTCAAAAACCATGAACACACAACAGAACTTCCAAGAGAAACCAATTTAAAACTTGTAAAAAGTCCATATGTGTTAGTGATACATATATATTTTTCTAACTGTTTGGAAGGTCCTTCTTGCAAGCTGATGCATAAAGTATTTATTTCAGGCGTTTCTCAAAAGAAAAGGGCGTGCTCTACAGACTACTGTTCTTCCTTTGCAATGTAATTTCAGCTCTGATGCATTTCTTCAATCACACCAGAAGTCCTGTGTACTTAAATTATTGCTGGTCACTATTAGCAATTGTCGCATAAACCTATGTTTAATCATTACGCTAGTTCTTTAATCAACAACATAAGTTAGTCCCTTGTGTCAAAGCAAACAACGAAATAAGTGTATCAAAACATTCACACCTTCCACAAATTTAAAACATATTTTGACCTTGTGTCACAAAGTTATAAACTAGACTGCGTTAAAGATTTTTTCTCAGTATTGAATTGCCTGTATATAGTAGCAAGTTCAAGTAATAACCATTATTTTGGAGTAAAATAATATATACATGATTCAAACGAATAAGTGCTTTAGCAAATATTTTTAGCCGGATGGATTTTTTTATTAGCCAGTTTATGAATATTTTCGCAAATGGCAAATTTGGCGAGCGGCAGGGCAAGCCCTGCATGTTTGATATGCCTGAAATTTTGCATGTAAAGCTTGGTTTGTATGGTTTTTGCTGGGCTTAGAGTTCAAAAGTTAAGAGCCCAGCTGGCTACTAGGCTAGAAAAGTTAATTTATATCTCTGCATGAAAAAATTTTACATTTGGTTTTATGTAAATTTCAGGTCATAAATATTTTAGTACTTTTCAAGTTGAGTATTCTTATATAAAATTTTTTTGAATGTCTGTTGTAGCTCACCTGAGTCAAAAAGATCGCCTAATGTCCTGCATCTGTCCGTCAACAATTGCATTCAATGGACATCTCCCCTGAAATCATCAATTTTATATGGTGAATGTCTTGTTCTTGGTTTTAGATCCTAGAAGTATCAAGATGTTTGTACTAGATGAGGCTGATGAGATGTTGTCTAGGGGATTCAAAGATCAGATCTATGATGTGTTCAGATACATGCCTCAAGATATACAGGTAATTGTTAAAAAATAAATACCAGAAAGCATTTATATCATCCTTTGACTATCTGCTAGTCAGGGTTGGGCGGTAAATACCACCCCCGGTATTTACCGGTGGTATTTACCGGTATTTACCGGCCTGGAAAATACTCCTCAAAGTGGCAAATACTACAAAGATGAGGTTTTTTGCCTTAAAATACTACAGAAATCTCAATTTAGTTGACAGTTATTAATGTATAATCATAATAATAATTCAATTACTCAGACATTTTATTTAAATATCATATCAGGTTATCACTATAAGCACATACGGTAAAAATAATTTTGAAATAACTGTCTTTTTTTACTTAGAACCTAAAATACAGCAGGTGAGAAATTAATGCAAATTCACCTGTGCACCTGGCTATTGACATTTAACAAGTGAAGCCATATTGTCTAGACAATTAAAACAACAGGTTTCAAACATGGGGCTGTAATAGCTAGGGGCAACAAAGACAACAGTAAAGTGTCATAAATTACCTAGACAACAGAGTCTGGGACCTTTCCAATCTCCAAAAATCACATTTCAGTAGGTTCAGAAATTTACCATTTTCTGTTCCTTTTGTAAATCTAGCCAGTATAAAAACATAAAATCTGCCAAAAACGAGTACACAACATTAGTCTCAGATCGTCTGTGTAAATTACACCCTAATAAACTTGTCAAAGAGCAAATGACTCTGAAAAACAAGTCCGAAAATTGATAGCTCCCGTCATAGCCTTCAAATCGATAAATGAAATCCTTTAGTTTAATGTGTTTGCAGCTGTTCCACGTCAGCTCACATGTTCATAGAAGTCGGCTCCTTTGAAGTAGCTTGAAAGTAAAAAAGCCCTTTACACAGTTACTTTTGAGTTAAATTGGTGGTGTGTTTCTTGTGCTCCATACTGTTTGAGGTTAGAAAGGAAGTAGCAAAGCGATTTTTTCTTGAAATACATCAATTAAAAGCGTTAATTTTATAATTATTATGCACGTATACACAACATCAATTTAAAAACTAAAATGTGTATGTTTTTGATTGGGGGGGGGGGTGTAATCGTTGGATGTTCATACCGATTGAGCTTGAAACATTTCTGCAAGCCTGTTCCCGACCATACCGATTTTGGAGCGAAACAGAAAAAAATGAACGAGATTAAGTACGAATGATTTGGAAATGCAAACTTTTAGTGATCAAAAGTATTCTCCATCTCTTCACATTGATTTCCCCTTCATTCTTTGGAAAGATCTCTGCCGACACGCATTAACCTTAGCTGAATTTTAGCTATATATATACATTTTGTAATAGTCTATGAACTTTTTTTAAAGAAATTTTTTTTTCGTTATTGTTTAGTTTCAGTTGTAATTGCATCAGTTTAACATGCCTTGATGTAATGAACTAAAAAAGAAGTAATTGAAAGAAATAAAAAAGAAGTGGCCTTACTTGATCTCTTAGCTAATGTTCTGGGTTCTGAAGGTCATGAAAGCTTGGATAGGTCTTGTACCTAATGCTAATGACTTGGAAAACAACATGTTTGTAATTAATAGTGATTAGAATTTTGGACAATGGCAACTGTTCAGCTTTAATATTCCAGGTGATCCTGTTATCTGCTACTATGCCTGATGAAGTATTAGAAGTAACCAAGAGGTTCATGAGAGAACCTATTCGTATTCTAGTGAAAAAAGAGGAACTCACCCTTGAGGGTATAAGACAGTTCTATATTCAAGTAGAAAAAGAGGTAAGTTGTGACTGTTGGAATGTACATGTATATGTAGTGAAGTCTTCATTGAAAACACTTTATCCTGCCTCTGAACAAGCTTCTACTGAGAAAGTGTATTAGTTCAAGCATCATTACTGACACTGACTAAAGGTGTGTAGTTTCTTACAAAGAAGACAGTCAAAATAACACAATGTCTTATAAGGTTGTAGTTAGTCCGGACTTGATTGAATGCTAATATTTAGTAAAGTGTGTCTGTTTTCTTTCACCATTTTGAGAAAGAGGTCAGTGCTTTTTGATTGGAAAATGTTGTTTTGAATACAATTGGGATTTGACATTTTGCTTTAAAATGGTGAGTGAGAAAACATGAATCGAAGGCAAACACGAGACAATACACAGTGCTTGAATGTATCAGTGTGTTAATTCGGCGACTATTTGTTTCGCATCCATTTATATAATGTGATCTCATTAGGTGTTGAGAAGTTTGTTTTATAATTACAAAAGGTATTGATTTCAGCGGTTAACAAAATTAAAATAAATATAAGCACCTTACAAACATGCTTTTTAATTGACTATTTTTAAATTTGTCACGGAGTAAATGAAAACAACCTAAGTAATACTATGCTTTATCCTATATCTCGGCCCGTTTGGAGAACACCTTCTTGTGCGAATCATCCCGATTACGCGGAAGGGAAAGAACTCTTAATGAATGAATTTTCGTGATTCGCCTTCAAATCAAATCAACATTTATTTCTATCTTTTAAGAATGTTTTGTTACTTTCAAAGATAAAATGTAAACTTAGAACAAAGACATTTTCAAACATGCTGTTACTGAGTCGTACGTTACTTAAGATAGCACTTAAGGAACAAATGTTTTGACTATCTTGGAGTAAAGATGAGACCGCTCGTGCCGCGATTAGAAAGTCAGTGATAATAATGATGATAATGATAATATCTAAAAGAATTTAAATGACTGCAAGATACTATTTGTATTGTATTTTTAACTTGAATTATCATATTAAAAAGTTAATGAAGATACAACAGTAGATAGTTATGATTCTGAGTTCAAAGTAACCACATGCCTACTAGTACTTAAGAAAGCCAGCCAACATTACCCCCTAAATAGGCGGTCACCTTGCTTAAGCAGCCAAAATAACCGTTTCCCTTTGCTGGCTGCTTAAGTAAGGTTGGACTGTAGTTTATGTAACTTCAGGTAATTCAAAAAGTAGTGCCAGTAAACACAATGTTATGATAAAAAAAAACTGGACTAAGATGACTTTTTTTTTTCAAGCTTGACCATTGTATTCTTTCTCATTTTGGGAATTAATTTCGTACTTTCTGGCATTGGGAATAGGGCCCTGTTTCCTACCCAGTTAATTAAGAAAATAAACATTGCAGTGGGATTCTTTGTTTTTGATGCTTCTTGACAAGTGATTACTGTGAATTATTATCAAAGTTTAAAGTATTGATCTTCCTAAAAGCACCAGTTTTATCTTGCCTATTTTGCTGGCTGTCAAATGGAAGTAGATTAAAGTGAAGACTGGCTTTTGGGTGAGGTTTAAGCACTTTTTTGTTGCTAATGCCTCAATAAGTCAACGTACATCTTGGCATTAACAAATGGTGATTAGAAGATGCTTAATTTAGCAGAGTGTTAATTTAAACAGGTATGAAAATTTAGTCACACTGCTTTAAAAACATGCATAGCAGATCATCATTGTATATGGTAATGTTTCTCAGTGCAGCAATTTTAAATAACTTTGAAATGTAAAGTTTTGTTTAACTCTTGAATTGTATCATTATCAGTTAATAATGTAATCCTATCAAGATTTGATTCAGTTACAAATACTGGTGAATCAGTTTTACACAAAAAGTATGTCCAAAACAGAAATAATAGTACTTGTTTTAAATCAGTGATCATTTCATTCAAAGAAATGAATCTGTCATAAAATTTCAAGTACAGTGCATAGAATCATGTTCCTCATGGCTGCAGTTAAAAGATTGAACTATGAAATTAAAGAAAGGTATATATATGATTCTTCCTAAAAGCACCAGTTCTATCTTGTATTGTATTGCTGGCCGTCAGATGGAAGTAAAAAAAAAGAGAAGACTGACTTTTGGGTGAGGTTGAAGCATTTATGTTGTTTTATGCCTCAATAAGTCAACCTACATCTGTATCTGATCTTGGAAGTGAAAAATTGTGACTAGAAAGGTATTGAATAGCAAATGTTAGCTTGACTGCTAGAAGTTTAGGTATACAGAGTTATGAAAGCATATGATTTTATGAAGTCAGCAAAATAGATTTCTAAGATTAGATCTAAAACAAGTTAAAAACATTTTGATTCTTTAAATGATTCTTTACTGTGACAGTAGCTTATTGATATATTATCCCAATGTTTTGTAGGGTAATGTTATCAAGATATAGCCTTTTTAATAAAACATTTAAGTATGTAACCAGTAATTATTTGAAAGAATTATATTGCCATTTCCCATGTAGTAACATCTGACAGATTATTAACTAAAAGTAAATGTTTATAAATGATTTTATAGAAGTAAAATTTAAATTTCATATACAGTAAATAACGTTTCTCTGTGTCAATTTTAACATTAAATTTGTGGAATAAAGAAAGTCATGCAAATCTTCCTAAAAGCACCAGTTCTATCTTGTATTGTATTGCTGGCCGTCAGATGGAACAAAAAAAAAAGAGAAGACTGACTTTTGGGTGAGGTTGAAGCATTTATGTTGTTTTTTGCCTCAATAAGTCAACCTACATCTGTATCTTATCCTGGAAGTGAAAAATGGTGACTAGAAAGGTATTGAATAGCAAAATGTTAGTTTGACTGCTAGAAGTTAAGGTATACAGAATTATGTCTCCCCCGAAAAATGGGGGAGACATATTGTTTTTCCCCTGGTTGTCCGTCTGTCCGTCACAAAATCGTGTCCGCTCTGTATCTTCCAAAGCCCTTGAAGGATTTTTTATGAAACTTGGGTCAGATGTTCACTTCATCAAGGCGACGTGCAGAACCCACTTTGCGGGTGTGGTGTCTCAAGGTCAAGGTCACACTTGGAGGTTAAATGTCAAATGCCACAAAATCGTGTCCGCTCTGTATCTTCAAAAGCCCTTGAAGGATTTTTATGAAACTTGGGTCAGATGTTCACCTCATCAAGGTGACGTGCAGAACCCACTTTGCAGGTGTGGTGTCTCAAGGTCAAGGTCACACTTGGAGGTTAAATGTCAAATGCCACAAAATCGTGTCTGCTCTGTATCTTCAAAAGCCCTTGAAGGATTTTTATGAAACTTGGGTCAGATGTTCACCTCATCGGGGGAGACATATTGTTTTTCCCCGGTTGTCTGTCTGTCTGTCCGTCCGTCTGTCTGTCACAAAATCGTGTCCGCTCTGTATCTACCAAAGCCCTTGAAGGATTTTTATGAAACTTGGGTCAGATGTTCACCTCATCAAGCCGACATGCAGAACCCCTTTGCGGGTGTGGTGTCTCAAGGTCAAGGTCACACTTGGAGGTTAAATGTCAAATGCCACAAAATCGTGTCCGCTCTGTATCTTCAAAAGCCCTTGACGGATTTTTATGAAACTTGGGTCAGATGTTCACCTCATCAAGGCGACATGCAGAACCCACTTTGCGGGTGTGGTGTCTCAAGGTCAAGGTCACACTTGGAGGTAAAATGTCAAATTTTACAATCGTCTGATTCAATACTGCCTGCAGCAACTGGCTGGGGGGAGACATACGTTTTTGTTCAATCAAAAACCATTTCTAGTTATGTAAGCATGTGATTGTATGAAATCAGCAAAATACATTTCTAAGGTTAGATCTAAAACAAGTTAAAAACATTTTGATTCTTTAAATGATTGGGTGACAGTAGCTTATTGATATATTATCCCATTGTTTTGTAGTGTAATGTTATCAAGGTATAGTCTTTTAAATAAAAGATTTATGTATTTAACCAGTAATTATTTGAATAAATTATATTGCCGTTTCCCATGTAGTAACATCTGACAGATTATTAACTAAAAGTAAATGTTTATAAATGATTTTATAGAAGTAAAATTTAAATTTCATATACAGTAAATAACGTTTCTCTGTGTCAATTTTAACATTAAATTTGTGGAATAAAGAAAGTCATGCAAATCTTCCTAAAAGCACCAGTTCTATCTTGTATTGTATTGCTGGCCGTCAAATGGAAGTAAAAAAAAAGAGAAGACTGACTTTTGGGTGAGGTTGAAGCATTTATGTTGTTTTTTGCCTCAATAAGTCAACCTACATATGTATCTTATCCTGGAAGTGAAAAATGGTGACTAGAAAGGTATTGAATAGCAAAATGTTAGTTTGACTGCTAGAAGTTAAGGTATACAGAATTGTATTGTATTGTAAGGATGTGATTGTATGAAATCAGCAAAATTCATTTCTAAGGTTAGATCTAAAACAAGTTAAAAACATTTTGATTCTTTAAATAATTGGGTGACAGTAGCTTATTGATATATTATCCTATTGTTTTTTAGTGTAATCATGTATATAAAAAAAAATTATTTGAATAAATTATATTGCCATTTCCCAAAATAACATCTGACAGATTATTAATTAAAAGTAAATGTTTATAAGTAAAATTTAAATTTCATATTGAAATATTTATTTGTACTACATGTGAATATTTTATTTGTAACATTACACCCATGTAAAAGTCATGCGATCTTTTTGATTGTCTGTTGTATAAAACATATCTTCATCTATCATTACAACAAACTATTGATTTCAGCTAATTTATTATTATATTTGAATTTCGGTTCTATTTATTGTGACAATGCCCTTTCCGGTAGGAGACTTTATTGCTTGGCAATATTCTTACTTGTTTTTTGTTTGTTTTACAGGAGTGGAAGTTGGATACTCTATGTGATCTGTACGAAACACTGACAATTACCCAGGCTGTGATCTTCTGCAACACAAGGAGGAAGGTAGACTGGCTCACAGAGAAAATGCTGTCTCGAGACTTCACCGTGTCTGCTATGGTAAGATAATAAAAAAAAATCTTATACCTACCTAACTGTTTGAGGTAGCCTATTCTTTTATGTACCTAACTGTTTGAGGTAGCCTATTCTTTTATGTCAGTACAGTGAAAAAGGGTCAGTATCACAAAAGAATTGACAAATAATGGAAAAAAAAGGCCTAGATGCTTCCACATGGAGGAAAGGTCACAACTGAATCTGCTAGCAAAGACCAAGTGTCAGAACTTAAATACAGTTTCTTTGAATGTTCATAATGGGCTTTCAACAGGAAGAAGATTTACTTTGCTAAAATATTGTACTACATGAAAAATTATTTATTTCTCATTTGGGTAATGAAGAGGGCAATGAGATGATAAACTGTATAATTCTCAGCTAATTGTACAGATTATACAATTTGATAGGCAAGGGAAAAAAACAGACAAGTGGACTAATGGTGCAAACATATTTTAGAAAAATTGTCCAGTATTTGAAGAAAGCTTCACAAAAATATATTTGGAAAAAAGAAAGCATTTGTTTCCTATTTGTCAAGAAGTTGTGCAGCAATTTACATTCATTTATTGCAGCACGGAGATATGGATCAGAAGGAACGTGATGTAATCATGCGAGAGTTCCGTACAGGCTCAAGCCGTGTACTGATCACCACTGACCTGCTTGCACGTGGCATTGATGTACAACAAGTGTCCCTGGTCATCAACTATGATCTGCCAGCAAACAGAGAAAACTACATTCACAGGTAATTGTTTGTAAAAAGTTTTGCAAGCCTTTCACTAAGTACATGTTGGAAGTTTTACTGGAGCAATAACAAATCAGATGACTGTATATTGAATTCAGTATATTCTAAAAACAGACATCCAATTACATTCCAAGGGAAGAGCAACATTGATCCTCTTTTGAAGTATGTAAATTGTTAACATGATGCTAAAAGGTGGTCTAAGAAGGTGTGAACAGGTACACTTTTCCAGTTAAGGATTTTAGACTTGCTTTAAAGCAACACGCTGTAAAATATACCAGTGACATACTTACTGCATATGTATTTTATTGGGTCATTCTCTTTAAAATGAAAAAGAATGGATACTTCAAAGAAGAACTTATGTCAAAAATGATTCCTTAAGGCAAATAGAAACAAAGTAAGTTTGCATTTATAATAAATGGTTATCCATGCAACAACAGTACAACTCTCTATGGAAAAAGTAATAATACTGCATTTGGTTAACCTGTCGTACTTAAAATTTTCAACTGACACCTTGACATTATGTAGTAATTAATTCAGTACCAATAAATTTATTTTGAAATAAATGGAATACTCAAAATTTTAGGGTATGCCTTAAGCTATTGAAAAATGAATATAAGTATGTCTTGATAACAGCTTTGATAAGAACTTAGAATTCCTGAAGGATATACTGGAGTCTAAACACACTATCAGTGTCTCAAATCATGCCTTGAGGCAATGTAACTTCAAGCCAAAGAAAAAAATAATGCATTTTAAAGTGCCATGACAGTGTTTAAAGCTGTTGTGTCTCATTCAAATGCTAAAGAAACCTGCCAGTTAAAAAAGCAGTGTCTATTTTGTTTGACATTTGCTGTTAAATGAATTGACACAGTAATAAATTATTTTTATGCCCCCAGAGGGAGGCATATATTAATCGAATTGTAAGTCTGTCCCCTTTTTGTCCAGAGCATAACTCCAAAAGTATACAAGGCAATGACTTCAAACTTGGAATATAGCTTGATGGCCATGAGAAGTGAAGTGCACAAAACCATACTTGTCCGGGGCATAACTCTAAAAGTATTGGAGGAGTCCACTTGAAACTTCATAGATAAATAGACCTCATTGAGGAGAAGAGCAATGCCCAGGAACCTTAAGTCTCTTTTGCATAATTTTGGAATTACTGCCCTTTGAATTTTTTCATACTTAATTTTTGTCCGGACATAACTCAAAAAGCATTGGAGGTATCAATTTGAAACTTAATAGATGAGTAGATCTTACTGAGGAGAAGTGCAGTACCTAGGAACTATAACTCTCTTTAGCATAATTTTGGAAAAATTGCCCTTTAAAATTGTTCATACTTAATTTTTGTCTGGGGCTTAACTCAAAAAGTATTGGAGATATCAACTTGAAACTTCATAGATAAATACATCTCATTTTAAGGAATAATGCACTTTCAAAGAACCATAACTCTCTTAACCATAATTTTGGAATTATTGCCCCTTGAAATGTTTCATACTTAATTTTTGTCATGGGCATAACTGAAAAAGCATTGGAGATATCACCTTGAAACTTCATAGATAAATGGATCTCACTGAGGAGAAGTGAAGTGTCTAAGAACCATAACTTTCTTTTTCATAATTTTGGAGCTGTTGAGGTTTTGTTTGTCCGGAGCATAACTCAAAAACCATTGAAGGTATCAACTTGAAATTTCATAGATAAATAGATCTCATTGAGGAGTTTGTCAGTGCCCAAGAACCATAGCTCTTGTTAGCATAATTTTGGAATTACTGCCCTTTTAAATTTTTCATACTCTATTCAAGTCCGGGGCATAAAGTCAGATGTTCCCATGTATCATTAACCTACTGAAAAAGCGGCATGTGGGGGGTATTGGCGCCAGTACATTGGCAGTTCTAATTTTCACAGACTGCGCATTTTTTTGCACAAACAATCAAGGTAACATCAAGTTATAAGCTACCATGACTGTGACCATTGCCTTGTTTTGGGGGCATTCATATCTGTGACACATTTCTTGTTTATCTCAACATAATTGATCTCATTTTATGGTCAGTTTTGCCTACAGACAAGTTGAAAAGATTACTGATTTTCAAGACTTGAAAATGATGAGGAATGCTGCATTAAGCTTCACAAGAAGATATTTTTTTTGTGATGTAATTTACCTAAATATTGTCAGCTTGACCAATTTGAAGTTGATTTTAGATAACAAGTCAATGCAATAAAGTTATTTTTTGCCATTTGGAAAGTGGTATGATAAAGTAATTAAGATTTTGAACAACAAAAAGCAGATAGTATTTTAACAGCGTACTTAATTGGCAAAATAAAGGTTTTACCTTAAGGTAATGGCTTATTTCCAGCACAGATCTAAGGAATGTCAGAAAGGTGTCGTACAGGATTACTGACAAAAACAGTGTTTTGTTATGTTTTTATGTCAAGTAAATTTTCAAGTGTTTCAAATAATTTTTGACTTCTTTAAATTCAAAAAAGTTTTTCTGTGTTTCAGAATTGGACGAGGAGGACGATTCGGTAGAAAAGGAGTTGCAATAAACTTTATCACTCGGGAGGATGAAAGGACTCTACGAGACATTGAACAATTCTATAACACTCAAATTGAGGAAATGCCCATGAATGTGGCTGATCTCATCTAGGTTATCTGGCTGTCTACGAGTTGTTACTGCGCGCTTATTTTCAAAATAATACGTCATTGGTACTGAGATATTGGAATATTATTGAATTTGTGGGTTACGTCCTCAGTATCGGTGAATTCTCTTGATTATTGCAGATTCTGGTGTTATCGTCTGCTTGCAGACGATTTTCTATATATAGTTAACAGTGATTCTTTGCGAGGATACGGTTAATCATAGTCAGGCACAGCGATACCTTTAATGTGAGAAGACATTCATTTGGACTCCCCTTGGCATTTTGTGCTACTCTAGGGAGAATTATTTGACTTAATTCAAATGTTAATGTTATAAATATTTGTATATATACATCAGTTGTATTGTTAGGAATTTAATTGTCTGTGTTTTTTGCTATGTAAGCTATTGATAACTGGTGCATTTTTGTGGTAAAAGAGGGAGAGTTTTCCCTTTTTGGGATACGTCCTTTGTTGGGCGCCGTTTCAGGGCACTACTTTGTACCCCCAGCAAGGTTTAACCTCTCTGTTTTTGCTGTAAATATACATGTTATAGTGCTGCTGTATAATTAAGCTATAGTTACATCCACTCAGCATCTCCTTTCTGTCTGTAGTGTTTCTTCTTTCCTTAATTTATTTCAGTATCCTTTTTATACAAGTGTTTAGTTTTCTTCAGAATGGTAAGATTTTTCCAGTGTGATCAGTGCACAGAATGTGCCTGTAATTGGGCAAAAGTGTGTGATGAGGATACTGTATCACATACAAATCATGTTGAGCGCTACCAACAACAAATAATTCAAAGCCATAGGTGTATTAAAAAATTATATAATTTCATATTGTTTCTCTGTTTTTACTTCCACAAGACCCCCACTTTAATATTTATTGGTTTACAAAACACACCTGATATAGTTTTTGCAAGAATGAAAAAAAGAAACAAGTTTTTATTTTTGTTGATGGGTACAAAACACAGAAAAAGATAGTGGTGTCCTTGAATTATTAAATAAACCTGAAAATATAACAAGATTCTTGAATGAGTGTTTTAGCAGAATATGAAATGTGTATATTAAATGACAGGAGTGATGTTTTTCTTTTTTTCTTTTCTTTCTTTTTCTTTTTTCTCTTTTTTTAAACCTTCCAGTGGACACTTTAAAAACGTTCCTGTAAACCAAAAAATAGAAAAGGGTGTGGTCCAAGTAATCCAGCATGTATCAGTATCAGTGGGTTACCAGTTGTTCAGAAAGAAAGAACCTGGATATTGCTATAGGATTGCAGTAAATTTATTAGTAATATGATCTGTAATTCCTACTCAAGTTGGTGATCTTGTACAATTCAGTTTTTATAGGCCTGATGAAAGACGGCTGTATTATTGGAAACCCCGTGGCGAGCGGGCGGGTGAATCCAGACCTCGTCTGAGCCTTCCTGTTGATTGTCCGACTGACTTCAAACTTGCTTTGCAGCTTTTTTGCAATGAGTAGAAGTGTAATGCCTAAAAACCATAACTCTACCTTTTAAAATTTTTTAATTATCCCCCCTCTTGAAATTTTTTTGTCTAGAGCGTAACTAAATCTATGAAGGGAATTTTTTGTGAAATTCAAAATTTAAATAGCTGGCGACAAGGAGAAGTGCATCACCCAAGAAGCATAACTACCTTACCCATTTTTGAGTAATCTCCCTTTTTTAATTTCTATAAAAATTTTTTTTGGAGCGTAACTTGAATACTATGAAAGGGATTGTCTTGAACAAAGATAAAGATAGAAGTGCAGTGAACAAGAACCATACATGTAACTCATCCTGGTCCTATTTTTTAAATATCTCTTAAAATTTCTTTGACCGAAACATTACTTTGAAACTACATAGTGAATTGATGTGAAACTTAAAAGTTAGCTGACAACAAGGAAAAGTCTACCTTACCTGGGGGGGGGGGGGGGGGGGGGGGGCATATAGTGTTACCCCTGTCCATGTGTTTCAGTCCATAACTTCTGCATGCATGATGGGATTTCAAATAAATTGGTACACTTGACCAACGTAAGTAGACAATGTGTTGTGTGCAAGACCCAGGTCTCTAGGTCAAAGTTCAGTCATAGCAGGGGATTGAACTTTGTGCATTTGTCATATAGTCTTAAAAGCGATTGGTGTCCAGTCCATAACTTCTGCATGCATGATGGGATTTAAAAATAAATTGGTACATTTCACCATCATAAGGAGAGGATGTGTCACATGCAAGACCCAGGTCCCTAGGTCAAAGTGAAAGTAGGGCATTGAACTTGGAATATTTACCTGGTGCATAACTTTTGCATGCATGATTGTATTTCAGTATCAATTGACCATCTTAAGTAGAGGATACCATTTTTAGCTCATCTGTTTTCTAAGAAAAGGTGGAGCTTTTATGTTCACTAAGTCGTCGTCATTGTATAAAAACTTGAATGTAGCTGATTATTCAACATAAAACATAAGACTGAGTTTTGATATTTGGTGTGTAGCATTGTCCAGTGGACCTCCGCCATGTTGGTACAAATCATGACCCCAGGCCCCTCTCTGGGGTTTATTTATTTATCCCCCCGCCAAAGGCGGAGGGGATATTAGGAATGCCCGTCCGTGCGTCTGTGCGTCCGTCCGAAACAATTTTGTCCGGAGCATAACTCCAAAACTACTTGAGGGATTTTATTCAAACTTCATACACTGACAGAGCACATTGGTAGGTAGTGCAGTGTGAAAGTGCAATAACTCTACCTTGCCTTTTTTTAGAGTTATTCCTCTTTATCAGAATTACTTGATCAATTTTGTCTGGAGCATAACTCCAAAACTACTTGAGGGATTTTATTCAAATTTTATACACTGACAGAGCGCATTGGTAGGTAGTGCAATGTGCAAGTCCAATAACTCTACCTTGCCTATTTTTTAGAGTTATTCCCCTTTATCAGATTTACTTGTTTACATTTTAAAAATCCCAGCATATACATGTATATCTAATTCTTGAATTCTTGAACTTATTATCCCCTCGCCAAAGGCGGAGGGGATATTAGAAATGGTCTCTGTCCGTCCATGTGTCCGTCTGTTCCAGTTTTGTCCGGAGCATAACTCCAAAAGTACTTGAGTGATTTTCTTCAAACTTCATATACTGAAAGAGCACATTTGGAGGAGGTGCAGTGTGAAAGAATAATAACTCTACCTTGCCTACTTTTAGAATTATTCCCCTTTATCAGATTTAATTGAAAAACTTAGTCCGAAGCATAACTCCAAAAGTGCTTGAGCGATTTTCTTCAATCTTAATACACTGAGATAGCACATTGGTAGGAAGTGCAGTTTGCAAGAACAATAACTCTACCTTGCCTATTTTTTGTGGGATTTTCTTCAAACATTATTACATTGAGTGTTTGAAAGTACAACCTTCAGGTAGCTTCTTCCCGGCGGGGGGGATTAACCATGTGTAACATGGCTCTTGTAGTTATATAGGAAAAACTTTGAAAATCTTCTCTATAACACATGATGGGATGGGTAGGAACTTGCATGCTCATTTCCGATAAATATAACAGATGAGCATTGGTGCCGCTCTGCAGTGCTTCTGGTTTTACTTGCAACTTGTATTCAAAACCGATTACATTACTAGCATGATTATCTTTTCAGTATTAATCACGTTCATACTTGGTCCAAATTTGATAATGCATGATAGCATTGCCTTATAACTTACATATATTCAGCATAAAAAAGATAATGCTAATATCTGCTGACAGAAAGCTCGTTGCGGGGGCATCATGTCCTATGGACACATGTCTAGTTGAGTAATCTAAAGATTATTCCAAAGATCATTAGACACAGGTATTGTTCTAAAGGATTGGAAACATGCCATCATCACTCCAGCATATAAAAAGGGACAAAATCAAAACCTAGCGACTATAGACCAATATCACATGTATAGTATCAAAGCTAATGGAACATTGTTTTAAACGTGATGGATTACTTTGACACACACAACATACTCTGCCCCCAGCAACATGGATTTAAGTCGAAACACAGCTGTGAGACCCAGCTGATCGGCTTTACACAAGAAATAGCTGACAACCTAGATAAAGGTCAACAAACTGATGTCATTGTCGTGGACTTCATGAAGCTTTTGATAGTCAAAACAGCTGTGAGACCCAGCTCATAGGCTTTACACAAGAAATAGCTGACAACCTAGATAAAGGTCAACAAACTGATGTCATTGTCATGGACTTCAGTAAAGCTTTTGATAAACTCATTCACGAGCTGAAACACGTGGGAGTTCACCCACACATCACTTAATGGATACAAAACTTTCTCAAAAACAGATCGCAACTAGTATTAGTCGAAAGCAAGGTTTCCGACAGGATCCCTGTGCTTTCTGGTGTCCTCAGGGATCGGTCTTGGGTCCGTGTCTCTTTCTCACATACATCAATGACCTACCAGGAAGTGTCAGGAGCCAGGTGCGTCTATTTGCGGACGACACCATAGTTTATTTCACAATTAAATCACAAGCATCAGCACAAAGCTTACAAAATGATTTGCACAAGCTTGAAATAAGGGAAAAAGAATGGTCAATGGAATTCAACCCAGACAAGTGTGAAGTACTCGGAATACACAGGAAAAAGAAACCAGTCATCTTTTCCTACACCCTACACAACTCTTTTCTGAAAACCACAGAAAATGCAAAATATTTAGGGGTTACTATAAGTAGTAACCTGAACGGATCATCGCACATTAACAGCATTAGATTCATCAGACGAAACGTCAAAACACAAAACAAAGAAGCAGCATACAAAACATATTTATGACCACAGGTTGAATACTGCTCAACCATATGGCACCCATGGCAGAAATATCTCACTCAAGAATAGAAATGGTCCAGAGGTCAGCTGCAAGGTATGTTCGTAATGACTACCACTAAACAAGCAGTGTAACAAACATGATTAGAGAATTAAAGTGGTCAACACTAGTGCAAAGGCGAAACCAATCCAGCCTGGTCATGCTATACAAAATTAAGAAAAAACAGGTCAATGTCGATCACAGTCACCTTATAGGCACAAGAAACAATAAATTCCTCATCCCGCAATCAAAAACACAGCATCACATGAACTCAGACTTCCTGAAATTCGTCGGACCGTCGGACATGTCCGATAAATTTTCACTTGGTCCGACATTTTTTCAGTCCGGATCGGTCCGACTGTCCGGCATTTTTCCCAAGCCTAGTGCTTACCGAAACTTATTTTAAAAAGTACCGGCAAATACTTCAAATAAGGGTACACTTATCAATACATGCTTATAAACATTTCATAAAATCTCGTCATTTTACTAATGTCAAAAGCAACTATCATCAAATATAATCGCTCAAAATAATAAATAGGCGCCGCCATTTTGTCTAAAACGCTTACGAACCTGCCTATCATTATCAGCTTTTTTAGAGGTGTAGCAATGCGGTAAAAGTTCCGACTTTAACCCTGTGTAAGAAATCTTTCTATCTGGTTCAGTATCCCCCTCGACATATAAAATAACGATTTGAATATTAAAATAATGCTGACTGAAGGCAACCGTTTCCAAGAAATATTTAGTTCATTAAACATGAGGCAGCCATTGAAAATCTCGGATAAAATTCCGTTTGTCATATATTTCCGCGACCCCGCCGTATTTTAATATTTATAGAGGACAGTGTGTTGGAGACTCTTTATAAGGCAGGCTCACAAAATTTTATTTACTGATTATAATAAGTGCCATGATTTTATTATAGGTACCAGTTTTTCCTTTTTCATTGAAAAAATGTCCTTTTCTCTAAAACTTGAATATTTCTGTCATTTAGTTCTGAAAGCAACAATTATAATGATCGAATCAACATACTTGAAATTATTTGTGCTTTGTTAAAAAAATCTGGTGAACCTGAAAACACATCCCATTAGTAACCTGAATTTTCACAAAATTGTCACTTAATTTTGATGCCAGAGAAACATTACCTTCTAGTTTATAATAGTAAGTTGAATAACAGTCAATCCACGTAATTATCTGCTGTCTGCCATTGTCTAATAAAGTTGAACCAAATTTCTGTTGAAATTTTTTCTTTAAGATCTCTGAATGTATCGTTCATGCAACACTTTCTGTGTTTCATGTTTTAAGTTTTGATCTCATTTATTTGTGACTTATTTAAAATTTTCTTCATTTCTGAAAAAATCGATCAATGATATTTTTAGTGTTGCTGAAATAAAACAAAACTTAATTTAGAGACTTAAACTCTATTCCGGTATGGTATTGTTTCATCCTTTTATCCAAGCCTCGTGAAGACAGTATGAGAAAAGCAAAGAGAGAGAACATTTAATGAAAAATGGAAGCAGGACAGAGAATGGTGGTGTACGACTCAGAGGAAGTTAAAATGCACTGTACTGACTGTTCTGATTTCAACGGGGAGAAAATTACATGTTTTCATTTGTTTTTGTTGTGAATTCCATTCGGTCTGACAAATTTTGTTTCGGTCTGACGGATTTTCAGAGCTTGTCAGACTGAATGTCTGACACTTTTTTTGAACTTTCAGGAAGTCTGTGAACTCATTCTTCCCAAGGACTGTACGACGCTGGAATGAAGTACCGACCGAGATTAGGGCTGTCACACAGCTTTTATCAGTGGAGTAAACAAGTTTTATAGATTTTAAACGTTCACAATAAATGTTTAAGTAAGATCTTGAGTAAAATCTTTTCTTTATTACCTTTTATACTTTTAATGTTCTTGGCACGTGCCTGCTAAGTATAGTCATTATTGACTTTTGGCAGTACTAAGTTGAAGTTGAATATCACCTTCTTTAATTTCTGTAATAAATTTTTGTCTGGAGCGTAACTTCAACAGTATGAAAGGAATTGTTTTTAACTTTGATAGATGGTAAGAAGTAGAAGTGCAGTGTACAAGAACCATAACTCTGCCTGGTCCCATTTTAGTGCCGCGACATATAGGGATCACTTCTCCATCGTCTGTCTGTCCATCTGTCCGTTGGTCACAAATCTTGTCCAGTCTAGTTTTGACGAAGTATACATATTCAGAAAACTTCCAAATATTGGTATTTGACCTTGTCATTTCCCCGAATTCTTTGCTTTGGAAACTGCGAATAAACAAGATTTTTAATTGGCCCGCCTATTCTTACCCACCAATGAAACCATATATTTCAAACTACTTAGGCTTGCTTTCATATATAACGCAACCAGTAACAATTTCTTGACTGAATAAAAGATTCTGGAGAATAAAGTTTTTACCGGCAGAATTTAATACGAAAGATCTTGAAAAGGCGGCAAAAACAACACAAAATGAATGGAGATGGGAATGTCCGAGTGAGTCTGACAAGAATGGCGAAAAAAGGGAACCTGGCTCACAAATTCCAAAATACATGGAATGGCTGTTATTGATTGGTTTGATTGGGGTTTAATGCCAGTTTAACAGCTAAGGTCATATCCCGGCGGTCAGTTCACCTAACCAGTGTTCCTGGGTATCCAGCCAGTTTACTAACCAATTTCTCCGCAAGTGACTGACTACTTCCTCACTTGCTGCAAAGGTGAGGGACAAATGACCTATAGATCAATTATCACGGAGAAAGTTTGCCGGCCCTGATGGGCTTTTATTGAAGTGTGCGGCAAAACAATTAAATACGGGTTTAGCGGAAGAAAGGACTGAAAAACCATGCAGATAATTATGCTACTATTTGGATTTTCATTTTTCATATAAATGAGATATAATAAAAAAAAAGCAGGTATTTAAATTTGATTTTTTTTTCTTGTTAACTTATGTGTTGGTTTAGTGTGGGGTAAACTAATTTTTAGTCAGTTGTGAACTCTTTGCGCTGGTTGTTTCTGTCACCAGAAAAGGAAGTTGTTTTGCTGGAAAATGCATTTCATCGACTTTAATTTGCTAAATTCCGGGGGCCTCTGCATGGTCCCCTGAATCCCCAGCCAGGGCTTTGCCCTGGACTTAAAAGGACCCCTACTGACCCCCATATGAATTTTCAGTTGTTTTTTTAAATCTCAACTTTTGGCCATGCAGAAAGTGCAGTGCACAAGAACCATAACTCTCTTTTTCAGATTGTCCTTAGAAATTTTTCATACTTAATGTTTTGTCTGCGGCATAATTAAAAAACTATTTGAATTATCAACTTGAAACTTCAACTTCAATATTTAATAGATCTCATTGAGGAAAAGTGCACTGCTTAAGAACCATAACTCTCTTTTTCATAATTTTGGAGTGAGTGCCCTTAATATTTTTTCATAGTTAATTTTTGTCCAGGACATATCTCAAAAAGTATAAGAGGTATTATCTTGAAACGTCATGTAGATAAATAGATCTTATTGAGGAGAAGTGCAATGCCCTAGAACCATTACTTTCTTTTGCATAATTTTAGAGTTATTGCCCTTTGAAAATTTTATACTTAATTTTTGTCCGGGGCTTAACTCAAAAAGTATTGGAGATATCAAGTTGAAACTTCAACAGATAAATTGATCTCATTAAGGAGAAAAGCAGTGCCAAAGAACATAATTCTCTTTTGCCTTAATTTGGAGATATTGCCCTTTTGAAATGTTTCGTACTTATTTTTTGTACACAGCGTAACTCAAAAAGTATTGAAGATATCAACTTTAAACTTCATAGATAAGTAGATCTCATTAAAGAGCAGTGCAGTGCCCAAGAACCTTAACTCTCTTTTGCACAATTTTGGAGTTATTGCCCTTTATATTTTTTCATACTTAATATTAGTCCGGGGCATAAAGTAACACGTTTCCATATATTATATCAATACCCTGCTAACAATGCGGCATTGGCGCCAGGACAGTAGAAATTCTAGTTTTTGTCAGGAGCATATCTTAAAATCTATGAAGTGAATTGATGTTTAACTTAAAATATAGATGGCGACAGGGGAAAGTGTAGTGCCAAAGAAGCATAATTTTACCTTATCCAGTTTATTACTAATGTCCCCTTCTTTAATATTTATAATTAATTATACCCCCCGACTATCGAAGTTTGAGCGGGTATATAGGAGTCACCCTGTGGTCGGGCGGTCGGTCCGTTGCATTTTTTCTTGTCCGGAGCATAACTCTAAAACTGTTCAAGACATTGACTTGAATCTTGAAATATAGATACATGGTGATAAGGAGGAGTGCAAAATGGAAAACCATAACTCTCGTCTCATTTTTAATTATCTCCCTTCTTGCTTTTTTGTTGTCCGGAGCATAATTCCAAAACTATTCAACGGGTGACTTGAAACTTGAATTCTAACACTATCCGCAATTTGCCGACAATAAACAAAGAAGGAATTGAGCGTGATATCATATGATATATCGTCACTGAGAACGCCACTGTTAAATAGTGCACATACTTACGTCCCTTATAAATATACGTACGTGTTAGAATGGAAATAGATTTTAACATTTTCGTGATCTACCGTCGTATATATCACGGTTTCTCGTTCATATGCGTAATTATTTAATCACTCAGGCCTACGGCCTTCGTGATTAAATTACTACGCATCTGAACTCGACACCGTGATATATCAGACGGTATTTCACTCAAACTTAAAATCTATTTCCTAAATATATACTTTACTTTACTTTACTTTACTTATATATACATGGTGACTAGGAAAAATGCAGAATGAAAGAACCATAACTCTGTCTGGTCCCATTTTTGCATTTTTCTTCTCTGTAGCATAACTTTTACTTGTCCCATTTTTTAATTATCTCCCTTTTTGAAATTTTCTTCTCCGAAGCGTAAATTAAAAATTATTCATCGGATTGACTTGAAACTTTAAAAATATATACATGGTGACTAGGAGAAATGCAAACTGAAAGAACCATAACTCTATCTGGTCCGATCTTTTGTTATCCCCCTTTTTGCAATTTGCTGCAAATTTCTTGTCCGGAGCATAACTCTAAAACTATTTTAAGGATTGACTTAAAATTGAAATAAAGATACATGGTGATGAGGAGAGGTGCAGAGTGAAAGAACCATTACTCACATTTCCCATTTTAAAATAATCTTCCTTTGTGCAATTTTCTTATTTGGAGCATAACTCCAAAACTGTTCAACGGAATGACTTGAAACTTGAAATAAATATACATGGTTACTAGGCGGATTGTAGACCTAAAGAACCGTAACTCTCACGTGTCCCATTTTTAAATTATCTTCCTTTTTGCAACTTTTTCCCGTGGAGAATAACCCCTTAACCGTTCAACAAATTATATATAGGTACATGGTGATGAGAAGTGCAGAGTGAGGAACCACAACTCTCACTTGTCATATTTTTTTAGGTTATATCCCTTTTTGCTATTTTCTTTTCCGGAGTATAACTCTAAAACTATTCAACAAATTGATTTGAAACCTAAAGTATTTATACATAGTGAGCATTTCAAATAACTATACTCCATACTTAACTATCAAAGCGCTGTTCGGGGGTATTAATCACCTTCGGTGATAGCTCTCGTTTTTGTATGGAGCATAGCTTGAACACTGTAAAAGAGATTGTCTTGAAAGATAGCCTGTAAGAAGTAGAAGTGCATTGTTAAAGAACTTTAACTCTAACTGTTTACATTTTTAATTATCTCCCTTCGTATTTTTTTGTCCAAAGCAAGCTTTATGAAGTTTGAAGTGAATTGATGAGAAACTTAAAATATTGATCGATGATGACAAGGAGAAGTGCACTTCTCAAGACGTTTAACTCTACCTTTTCCTGTTTTTGTGTTATATCCCCTTTTCTAATTTCATAATGAATTTTTGTCTGGATCATGACTCGAGGACTATGAAAGGGATTGACTTGAAACTTAAAACAAAAATAAAGGATAAGTGGAAGAAATGCATTGCAGTATAACTCTAACTGCTCCAGATTTTGAATTATTTCCCTTTTTTACCAGAGCATAACTTTATAGAATTACTTGAAGTGAATTGATGTGAAACTGAATAATAGATAGCTGGTGACAAGAAGTGCATTGCGCAAGAAACATAACTCAACTTAATCCTTTGTTAAGTTACCTACGTTTCTTCGGTTTTATAATGATAAAGTCTAAACAGATAGATAAAGGTTACTATGTAAGTATAACCTGATAAATCAAGAATTAAGAAGTAAATAATCAAAGGAAAACAACCACGGCTCTCTACATAGCATTTTTATCTATCTATTTGTACTTAGGACGATCCATCAGTTTTTGGTAAACTGATTAATAACCTCCGCCCAGGATCATGGGGGTGCCGTGAGTTATTACAGGAATATTTTTTATCATTTCTGACTGTTGATTACGTCATACAAAGTATGTACATTCGTTAGACGTGACCTGAAAAAAAGTACATAATTTTCAAGTATGTATAATATAGAACATGTCCTGAATATTGACTGTAATAACATGTAAAGGACCGCTCAATATTCTAATGTCATCCGCTGAATATTATAATTTTCACCACTGCTTTAGAGAATGTTCGCTCACCTGGATGAAATTAGTTTATGTATTGTATTCTTGTCGCTGTAGGATATCAGGACAATATCCTTCGCATCGTTTAGTGCACAAGGAAAAACTCCAAATAAAAGTGAGTACTCAAGAACGTCTTGTTAATTAAAGACCTAAATACCAGTAAGTTGTCTTCTTTAAGACTGAAAGACTATGAATATACTAAAACACCTAATAAGTGGTTATTTACTGTTCTTGGTCAGCTGATGTCCTTATGGTTTTTGTACAAAACATCAAAAACATCAAAATTTTACGTCATATCCGTAATATAACTATCATTTTCTTGCTTAAAGATGTACTAATTGCACCATGCTTTTTAGATTAAAAATAATTTCTGGCTACTTTACATCTGAATAATGATTCCGTTGCAGAAAAATATAAAGAAACGTTTTCTACATCTTCTACAGATTTAGGGCGAACTTCAATAGTAAAAAATTATATTGAGACGCCAGAAAATATTAGGCCAGTGAAAATTCCGCCAAGTTGCGTGCCTCGTTCATTTGAAGGCCAAGAACAGAAAATTATTGAGGACCGATTAAACATGGAGTTTACTGAAGAAAGCAACAGTCCTTTACGGTGGATTTTTCCGGGTTACATTTGGCGCCCAACGTAAATAACTCACAAGTGTAGATTTGAAGGCACCCTTGGAAAGTACCACAGACATTCAGTGCTCCAGGAATTCGAGGACGAATTCTAAGAAGGAGGGGGTGTATGTAGCAGATGTATAATACTCCCTTGCCTATCTGCTAGCTTTTATTGCGACGTGGTAGAGTGTCCGCTTAGTAATCGAAGGTACCCGAGTTCAAACCCACCTCGGGGCAGGTGGATTTTTCTGGGTTACATTTGGAGTGCACACTTGTGTTTTGTTAAGAAACGTGATAGGGGGGGGGGGGGGGGGGGGGGTAAGGGCTTGTGTAGAATATCGCCGTTTGAATGATGTCACGAAAAAATGCTTACCCCCCCCCCCCCCCCCACACACACACACACACACCCGACACACTTCAAGAATAGATCAGTGTTTAGAGAGTATGGGGTGGGGGAGGGGAATTGTCGGTTTTCCTCAATGGACTTGTTAAGAGGATTGTATTAAATTAAACTTAATGAGAGTGACATGGAAAAGAACGCGTTTAGTACATCTCGCGGTGGACTTTATCATCATACTAATTTGCCACAAAGATGGATCTCCTGCTACGTTTCAAAAGTGTAGGGACTTAATATTCAAGGGGCTTCGGGGAAATATTTCAGTAATTTACATGGATGGCATATGTTCATTCACTGCAACATTCAACGAAGCTATTCAAAGGCTTGATGAAGTTTTGCAGCGACTGCAGAGGGCAAATCTGAAGCTGAAATCTAGTAAATGTCACCTTTTGCAGAAAAAGAGACATCCTAGGACACACAATAGATTCTTCTGGGATTCGCCCAATAGACGAAAAAGTGAAGGCAGCTCAGACATGGCCTAGACCAGGAAATCTTAGTGAATTAAGGTTTTTTCTTGGATTCTTTTCGTACTATCGCCGGTTCATAAAGGGTTTTAGTCAACGTGCCGCACCACTTGACCGCTTAACGGGGTCCGGTCAAGCGTTTATTTGGGGTGAAGAACAGGTAAATGCATTTGTTAATTTAAGAACTGTTTTAACTGGAGAAGAGGTAATGGTTTATCAACAAGATGAAGAATTGTTTATAGTAGACACAGATTCTAGCAATTTTTCTATAGGTGGATGCTTAAGCCAGGTCCATTTGTGCAGCAAGTGAAGGGACTATGTGGAGAAACCAGTTATATTTGCTAGCAAATCCCTGGATAAAAGTCAATGTCGTTACTGGGTTACAAGAAAAGAGTTTTTGGCTGTAGTAACATTTATTACCCAGTTTAGACATTACTTTTCTCCAGCGGACAGATTGTTCAAGTCTTAGGTGGATTATGTCATTTAAATCTGATCAGATGGCTAGATGGTTAGAGTGTTACTCGGATTTAAACCAACTCCTAAGTAACGCTGCGCTATTAGGATATGAACGTCACCAAAAGAAGGTCACCTTCTCAGACCTTTCAATCAGTCAATCAGTGCCTAGCTTTCAAGTTTTTGCAGGCGAATCAATTTCTATTTTAACCACTTGAACATGTGGAAAATCTATATTTAAATGGGAACCCAGATAAGTCAGTCCTCGCATGTCGAGGGTTTTCTACCACAAACAATTGTAGTTGCACTGTTATCAAAATTATTTGAGGAAATCTTGTAAAATATTGGGATAATTATGTGTGGGAAAATTTTACCTTTGATAGATACTGCATGTATACCAAAATAAACAGGCCCGTTTCCTTGATTTATTTCGCCACCATGCTCATATGCTGACTAATAATCATTTAGTAAATACAAACCAAAACTTTAGTAAACTTATATAAATCGAAGGAGATTTCATTTATTCGACGAAACACAAAATATTTTCAAAATATTAAAGATGATTTAAACATGCTATAGAAGTTTACACACACCGTGTGTACACTATAAAGACGCATCATAAGATGCAGTCTCATTGGGCTGGGATATAAATAAAAATTCTGGAAATCCAGATTATCAAGAAGATAGAATTGAATGGGTCACCTTCAGATCTAACTGTAGTTAGTTTGTGTTATTCAGTCAGATTGCATCTATGTGGTCTGGTGAACACTTCAGCATTCTGGAAAACTCAAGATGAAAGAAACACAAAGCAGTATCCTTATAACAACACTTCAAAGGGGAAAAATACAGTACTATAGCTACTACTCGTTTTAAACTGAACAAAAATATAGGTTTAGAGTGAAATTTACAGGTTATTTGAGTTTTTTTTTCTTCTTCAGAACATACAAAGATTTTAAAGCGACTGACTCACAGATGAACCGGCGATGAAAAACAAAAAGAAATGTTTATACATCTATAAATTCTGGCTGTACTTGTGAAGAACAAATCTAAACTAAGTTACTGACCCATATTTTGTTACAGAAACACATCACAATATGAAGTTGTACACTTATCGGTAAAAGAATTTACCCAGTTAGTCATAGGGTAGATATACTCCTCACAAAAAGTCTAGCAACAAACTCATTTCTTTCTCGTTTTGGTCCTATGACACATATATTCACATAAGTGTACATGTGAAGAAAAGCAAGTAATCATTGCAACCTTACACCGTTAACACTCAGCACAAGACACACGTGCAAAACGAGAAGTCGGCACTTGATGTGTTAGGTACTATTTCACGTTTTTCTTTTGGTCAAATCAGACTGTTCAGACTGAGTTTCGTTTTATGCTTCGTCATTGCACTCATCAAAAAGAAAACCCAGGCTAGTTTCTGTACAGTTTTCCCTAGTGACAATGGTTCGGCGAGTTTTGACAGAAGTTGAGGTAGCTCATGCCATTGGAATGCTTCAGGGTGTTGTTTCCCAGAGTGACGTTTCTAGGCAGCTCGGCGTCCACAGAAGCGTCATCCACAGGGCCTTTCAACGCTTCCAGACAATTCTCGGCAAGGTCAAGAAGTGGTCGTCCAAGGGCTTCAGCCCAACGAGAGGATTGGTACCTTGTCACTTCTGCAAGGCGCCAACGCTTTGTGACCGCCTAGAAGATGCAATCCGACCTGGAATCTGCCACAGGAACCAGAGTTTCCACTCAAACTGTGCGGAACAGGCTTCACCAGGCTGACTTCCGTTCACGCCGACAAGCACAACGGGTCCCTCTGAGTCAGCGTCAGCATCAGACTCGTCTCAACTGGGCTCGCCAACATGCAATTGGAGGCTGAATCAGTGGAGATGAGTCCTTTTTACTGATGAGTCCAGATTCAGTTTGGATTTCAATGATGGGCGTCAGGAAGTTTAAGGAGACAGCCAGGGGAACGATTTGCAGCTTGTGCTATTGCAGAACACGACCGTTATGGGGACGGCAGTTTGATGGTTTGGGGAAGCATCTGGGCTGGGTGACGTACAGATCTTCTGTGTTCCGGAGAGGCACGCTGAATGCTGAACAACGCTACTTAAATGACATCATCAGGCCTCAAATGATCCCCCAAATGAGGATACTTGGTGATGAATGCATTTTCATGGATGATAGTGCGCCATGTCACAGAGCACGAGTCATTCAAAATGAACTGAACGACAACAATGTCGCTTGCCTTCATTGGACAGCCCGTTCCCCAGACCTGAACCCCATCGAGCACGCGTGGGACATTCTTGGGCGAGCTGTTTATGGTATGTCCGTCCGTCCCCACACTCTGGATGCCCCGTAAGTAGCCCTTGTGAGGGAGTGGAGAGCCATCCCACAGAACCAGCTGGACCGCTTAATTGCCTCGCTGCCACGCCGCATTCAGGGCTGCATTGGTGCTAACGGGGGTCACATGCACACGCTATTGAAAATGGTTTCGCGTGTTTTTGACCTGAAGTGTTTGAAATTTGTGTTGGCTGTGTACATTGTACAACACCTGTATTCCATGTACCTTACTTTTTGTTAACAGTATCGTGAGATCGGAATTGATTTCCAAGATGCTTTGTTAACTTTCACTTGATGAAATGTTGAAGATCATAGTTATTTGTGCACGTATTCATTTACTATTGAGGTCTCATTAAAAAATTTTCACAGTTTAAATGTTTGTTGCTTGACTTTTTGTGAGGAGTATATTTTAGTTATATCATTTATTTTGACGAGGCCTGATAACTAGTCTATGTGGCTCCGTGGTGTAGATGGATGCTCTTTATTTTACTGTTTGGAAGGGCACTGGTGCGAATCCTGGTGAAATCAAAACCTGTTTACAGTTGTTTTCATGGTGTATATAAGCAAAACATTATGTTTTTTTTCCATACCTTTTCAAATCTTCAATCCAGAAACTATGATTTTGCTCCTGATGTTTGCTCAACTGCAAACACTCAAAGTACTCAGGGTGAGCGATCCAGGGCCATTATGGCCCTCTTGTTTAATTTGGTTTTGAAATTTAAATAGATAATTTCAGATTATTTCCAGGTTACATAAATAACCCGCATTAAATGATATAGTAAATGCTTAGTTAATCTGAAATAAGAACCAACCAAACAAAAACTGTTAAAACAATGCTGGCCTTTTGTTTCTGAAAAATTTGGTTCTTTAGGCCTACTAAGTCGTAACAAAATAAGTCGTTTGAAGTAACGAAGAGGTCAAAGGTCGGTATCTAGAACAAGGTTTCGTTGACAATCCTAAAACAGGATCTATGTAAAAAGTATTTAGACGACTCATGCGGATAACTCAGATCTTGCGAGCCATGGCACCTGTTGTTAAAACTTTCGATTATCCTCGTTATAGGCGGGGGATCAGGGGGTCTAGCAAGTGCACGAAGGGCTGCAGAGTTTGGAGTGAAAGCGGCTGTCATTGAAGAAGCAAGATGGGGAGGAACATGTGTGAGTTATCATTTATACATTTTCGTTTGTTTTCTATAGTGTTTAACGGTATGGATGCCTTGGTACCTTCCAAGCAGACCAGACCAGTTAGTCTCAATATTGCGACTTCAGGCAGGATGCTGCCTTTTCTGAAGGCAGATACCGACCATTCAAAAAATAGTCACAATATTCAACTTTTTGAGTTCAATTATTTGGACCACTAGACCAGTATGCGGATGCTGCCAGCAGCAGGCGGTCACTTCTATGCATATATAGATGTCAATGTGCTAGTTGTGGATCACATATGCTAGATGGGTTATATTTATAGTCAAGATGTACCCAAGTCAAGATGTACCTATGTTCTGGTCAAGATGTACCCATGTACAAGTCAAGATTTACCCATCATTAAAAACATATTTTGATGTTGTTGGTGTGCACCAGAAGCTTAGTATTCCTCAGTCCTATATCTGAGTATAGTTGAATGATTATAGCTTTAAGAAGATGAATAGTTTTTAGTTTACATGTTGTTTAGACTCATTTATTTAACATTGACTGCAATATAAGTTCTTAAGATTCATCAAGCTCGATGACTGCTTCCTGGGTTCCGTACCAGTATTCGCGCAGCATGGAGGAATGTGAAGATCGTGAGAGAATCTCTGCTGACAGGAATTCGAACCTGCGACCTCCAGATCCAGAGCCCTGCTCTCTTCCCCTGGACCATGGTGCCTTACAGAAAGAATTATATATCAAACTTTGAAAAGATCCTACATATTGAAGTTTATAATTACCCTCTATATTTCTAAATCTCACTTTGAAAAAGACACTTCCTCCTGAATTTTGTGAAAAAGATGAAAAAATCTGAGATGTTCACAATTGAAGTTGTGTTTCACAACTTCCTAAGTGTGAACAAACATAGACCTGCGACAAAGTAGCTGTGACATATAGGGATCACTTCTCTGTCTGTCTGTCCGTCCCTCACAAAACTTGTCCGGACTACTCAAAAACTACTGGTGCAGTTTCATCCAAAAATTACAGGAATGATATGTACCAAGTATTATTGTACAGATCATCGGCATTTTCCAGTTCAGTAATTTTTGTCAGAGTTATGGCCCTTCAGTGATTTTTATTTTAGCTCATCTGAGCACAAAGTACTCAGGGTGAGCTTTTCTGATCAGTCTTTGTCCATCCGTCAATCCGTCAACTTTTCATTCAAACGACATCTTCTCTGAAACCAATTGACCAAATTTAATGAAACTTGCCTGGGATGTTCCTTGCATGAAGCTCTACCAAGATTGTTCAAATGGTTGTGGTCCATTGCATTTCTGGTTTACTGGAGCTGAAAATAGATTTTGAAAATTGGATCTTGAAAAAAAAAAATCTCCGAAACCTAAAGGCCTGGAGCTTAGGTATTTGGTATGAAGCATCATCTAGTGGACCTCTACCAATTTTTTTTCAAATTATGATCCTGGGTCAAAATAGGCCCTGCCCTGGGGGTCACTTGTTTACATAGTTATATAGGAAAAAGGTTTAAAAAATCTACACATCCGAAACCAAAAGGCATAGAGCTTAGATATTTGGTATGTAGCATTGTCTAGAGGACCTCTACTAAGTTTGTTCAAATCATAGCCCCTGGGTCAAAAATGGCCCCGCCCCAGTGGTCATATGTTTTACATAGAGTTATATAGGAAAAACTTTAGAAATCTTCTTTTCAGGTACCCCAAGGCCTTGAGATAAGATATTTGATGTGTAGCATTGTCTAGTGGACCCCTACTAAGTTTGTTCAAATCATAGCCCCTGGGTCAAAACTGGCCCTGCCCCAGGGGTCACATGTTTTACATAGAGTTATTTAGGAAAAAGTTTTAAAAATCTACACATCAGAAACCAAAAGGCATAGAGTTAAGATATTTGGTGTGTAGCATTTTCTAGAGGACCTCTACGAAGTTTGTTCAAATCATGCCCACCACCCCCACCAGTGGTCACATGTTTTACATATAGTTATATAGGAAAAACTTTAGAAATCTTCTTTTCAGGTACCCCAAGGCCTCGAGTTAAGATATTTGGTGTGTAGCATTGTCTAGTGAACCTCTACTAAGTTTGTTCAGATCATAGCCCTTGGGTCAAAATAGGCCCCGCCCAAGGGGTCAAATGTTTTACATAGAGTTATATAGGAAACACTTCAAAAATCTTCTTTTCAGGTACCCCAAGGCCTCGAGTTCAGATATTTGATGTGTAGAATTGTCTAGTGGACCTCTACTATGTTTGTTCAAATCATAGCCCCTGGGTCAAAACTGGCCCTGCCCCAGGGGTCACATGTTTTACATAGAGTTATTTAGGAAAAAGTTTAAAAAATCTACACATCAGAAACCAAAAGGCATAGAGTTAAGATATTTGGTGTGTAGCATTTTCTAGAGGACCTCTACGAAGTTTGTTCAAATCATGCCCCCCCACCCCCACCAGTGGTCACATGTTTTACATATAGTTATATGGAAAAACTTTAGAAATCTTCTTTTCAGGTACCCCAAGGCCTCGAGTTAAGATATTTGGTGTGTAGCATTGTCTAGTGAACCTCTACTAAGTTTGTTCAAATCATAGCCCCTGGGTCAAAACTAGGCCCCTGCCCCACGGGTCACATGTTTTACATAGAGTTATTTAGGAAAAAGTTTAAAAAATCTACACATCAGAAACCAAAAAGCATAGAGTTAAGATATTTGGTGTGTAGCATTGTCTAGAGGACCTCTATCAAGTTTGTTCAAATCATGCCCCCCTCCCCACCAGTGGTCACATGTTTTACATATAGTTATATAGGAAAAACTTTAGAAATCTTCTTTTCAGGTACCCCAAGGCCTCGAGTTAAGATATTTGGTGTGTAGACTAGCATTGTCTAGTGGACCTCTACTAAGTTTGTTCAAATCATAGCCCCTGGGTCAAAATAGGCCCCGCCCCACGGGTCACATGTTTTACATAGAGTTATATAGGAAACACTTCAAAAATCTTCTTGTCAGAACCACAAGGCCTAGAGTTTAATTATTTGGTTTGCAACATTGTCTAGTGGACCTTTACCAATTTTGTTCAAACCATGACCCAGGGGTCAAAACTGGCCCCACCTGGGGGGGCATCATTTGATTTTACACAAGGACTTATATAGAGAAAACTTAAAAAATCTGCTGCTCTGAAACACTAAGGGCTAGACCTTTAATTGTTCATTGTTGTGTCTCCCCCCAACCCTGACCTTCTGATGGAGACATATTGTTTTTGCTCTGTGCATGGGTGTCTGTTTGTCTATCAGTCTGTCACACTTCGTTTCCTGTCAATAACTTGAGTACCAGTGGACCCAAGAGCCTTCAAACTTCACAGGGTTATTGCCCTTATTGAGTAGAAAAAAACCATTTTGTTTTTTGGGTCAGTAGGTCAAAGGTCAAGGTCAGAGGGACCTCTAGAGTGAAAACAGTTTCCACTCAATAGCAGGAGTACCATTTCACCCAGACCCTTCAAACTTCATAGGATGATTGCTTTTACTAAATAGAACCTGTAGAGTGAAAAGTTTTCTGCAGAGTAACTGTAGTACAATTACACCCAGAACCTTCAAACTTCATAGGGTTATTATATTAAAAGAACCCTATTGTTTTTGGGGTCTGTAGGTCAAAGGTCAAGTTCACTGGGACCTGTAGAATAAAACTATTTCTGCTAAAAAAATTTGAGTACCATTACACCCAGCGTCTTCAAACTTATTGCAAACTTATTCAAACTTGCGAACAATGAACACCCATAACAACCCATAATGATACTTGTAACATGAGCAATGAGACTCAGGTGAGCCAATTTGAGCCAGCATGGCCCTCTTGTTTCCATTATTTTCAGTATAAACATAGATGGTTATACTGTATATGTACTAAAAATGCCTGTTATTACTGTGTCTACATGTATATTCTCCTCTTTCATGAAGGACATTTTCAGTATCAAAACTTTTTTTTCCAGGTAAATGTAGGTTGTGTTCCCAAGAAGATAATGTACAACACTGCCTTGCATGCTGAATTTATACATGACCATAAGGATTATGGTTTTGATGTGGAGAAGAAAGGCTTTAGCTGGAGGTAAAGTTTGTTATAACCTGATATCTTGGCATAACAGAATGCTTTTTCATTACAGGAAAACTGTTAAAAATTATTATTCATTGCTTTTTATATTCATATTATACTGTATACGAGCATATTTCTGCAATTACTTTTTATATGCCCGAAGGGGGCATATTATGTTATGGTCCAGGGCATCTGTCAGTCTGTCTGTCCGTCTGTCTGCACTACCAAAAATAAATAGGGGGCAAGTCTAACTGTAAACATAACAAAAAAGAACAATAGGGTTCATTCAACATTAACAATAGAATAAGGGGCCAATGGCCCTCTATAAAACGAAAGAAAATAACAAAAGAAAAGGTCCCCTATCCAGTTTCGGCTGGACAGACGTCCGTCCGTCCATTAGCTATTTGGTTTCTAGAGGATAACTTGAGTACACTTTGGCCTACAGTCTTTTACCTTCATTTGATCATTGCCGACATTGAATGGATGACCCCTATTGATTTTGGAGTCAGTAGCTCAAAGGTCAAGGTCACATAGACCTTAACATTAAAAACCATTTCCGCCATGTACCGTAACTTGACAGTCATTTGTTATAGAAACTTCAAACTTTATATCATGATTGCACACATTAAGTGGATGACCCCTGTACATTTTGGGGTCAGTATGTCAAAGGTCAAGGTCACAGGGACCTAAATGTTTAGAATCATTTACACTCTGTAACTCAACAACCATTTGACATACAGACTTCAAAATTCATATGATGGTTGCACACGTTGAGTGAATGACCCCTATTAATTTTGGGGTCAGTAGCTCAAAGGTTAAGGTCACAGTGACCGTAGCATTGAAAACCATTTCCACCATGTAACTTAACAATCATTTGTTATAGAAACTTCAAACTTCATATCATGATTGCACACATTAAATGGATGACCCCTGTGCATTTTGAGGTCAGTATATGAAAGGTCAAGATCATAGTGAACTAAATGTTAAGAATTATTTACACTTTGTAACTCGAAAACCATTTGTCATATAGATTTCAAAATTCGTATAATGGTTGCACACATTGAGTGAATGACCCCTATTGATTTTGGGGTTAGTAGGTAAAAGGTCAAGGTCTCATAGATCGAAACATTGAAATCCATTTCCACCGATGTAACTTGACAATCATTTGCTATAGAGATTCAAGCTTTATATCAAGATTGCACACATTAAGTAAATGACCCCTATACATTTTGGGGTCAGTATGTCAAAGGTCAAGGTCACAGTGACCTAAATGTTTAGAATCATTTACACTTTGTTACTTGACAAACATTTGTCGTACAGTGTTCAAAATACATGTAATGTTTGCACTTGTTGAATGAATTTCCCCTATTGGTTTTGGGGTCAGTAGCTCAAAGGTCAAGGTCACAGTGACCTTAACATTGAAAACCATTTCTGCCATGTAACTTGACTATCATTTTTATAGAGACTTCAAACTTTATATCATGATTGCACACATTGAATGGATGACCTCTATACATCTTGGGATCAGTATGTCAAAGGTCAGGGTCACAGTGACCTTAATGTTTAGAATTATTTACACTTACACTCTGTAACTCGACAACCATTTTTAATAGAGACTTCAAAATGCATATAATCGTTGCACACATTGAGTAAATTACACCTATTGATTTTTGGGTCAGTAGGTCAGAGGTAAAAAAATTCAAAATTTAAAGCAAGTCATTTAATTTTAAAGCCTCAGGTATCCTCCCTTATATCACAAATGCATCATACTTAGAAAAAACACCCTTCTGGCTTATAATGCTCTGCCTAGCCATGCTCTTGTTGTAGTCTGCTCAAAAACAAAATTAAATAATCCATAAATGAGGAGAATTACCTAAAAAGCATGTTTATTATTTGTTTGGGTTGTCAGACCAAACAGTTTTAGACACGATGCAGCTTAACTTAGAAACTGACAAATAGTCCGTCTGTAAAGTATCCTGCCGCTAAAAGAATTTAGTTCCGGTTTAAGGCTAAAGAAAAGAAAAATATTTTTTTACTGTAACTTCTTTATTTCTTGAGGGATTTTTATCAAACTTCAAATATATGTTCCTTATCATCACCCACATCATACCTGGTAAAGTTCATAACTCTAGCACCTGTATTTCCAGAATTATCTTCCCTTTAGACTTTAAATTTTCCTTAAAAAATGTCATATTTTACTATAACTTCTGTATTTATTGAGGGATTTACTTCAGACTTCATATATTATGTTCCTTACCATCACCCACATCATATGTGTTTAGGTTCATAACTCTGGCGGTCATATTTCCAGAATTATCTACCCTTTAAACTTTTCCTTAAAAATTGTAATATTTTCCAGGGTTGTTTTAAATTTATTTTTCTGTAATTTTTATATCAATGTCAATGATAAAATAATAAATATTATATGGTATTTCATCTACCATGGAGAAGATTCTTGTCTATATATATATATAGAGAGAGTGAGAGATTTTGAATTAAATTGATTTTTTGATAGTTATCCCTTTCTTAACTATCCAGTTCTTAAATAGTCAAGCATGCTGTCTTCACTTACAGCTCTTGTTAGCTTGACCATTTGGAGAACATTATTCACTAAAACCTTTGAGACATTGCTTTAAGAATACTTGTTTCTTATCATTACCACAGGGTAGATAACTTTATCAAGATTAGATAATTCTGTCAAGGATTTTTAAGAAAAAATTAACAGTTTTCACCAAGGAAGAATTTTCACTTAACCCATAGAAATATTGTTTTGAAACTTGCATTTCTTGTTTTAAAGTCCCAGTATCACATTGATTTTACTAACACAGAAAAATAAATTTACTGAAAGGATACTGATCGAACTGTGTTCCGTTCACTTTTAAACAATGTTGACATACCGTATGCCTTTCTTTCATATTCAAGTAATTTCTTCAGAAAAAAGCATTTTATCTATATTTTTGCAATATTGAAATAATTACTGCACTGTATGTTCATTGATTTAAAAAGCATAGTTAGGAATGATTTTGTTACAAATAAAGATCATTTCCATTGGTAGACATCTTTCTCAGTAAAATAAGAACTACTTGTAATTGTGATCGTAGGACTTCAGTCCATGACTGGTTTTGGCAGTGAGAACTGTTTTACACTATGGAAAAATAAAAGGGCTGCTTTAGGTATACTATTGAACACTCAGTCAATGAATTTACTTATTTTGTAAATTTGACAATCTTCATTAATCACAGTATTGCCTGGAGTACAGTTACAGCATACATTGTGAAAATACAAGCTATTGTACATTTTGTAGACAAACAAATTTAGTACCTACAGGGCTTTGATTCTCTAATGCTTCAGTATGCCTGAGTTTAACCAATCTTAATCGGTAATCTGAACTTATTCATGCTTAGTTTGCAAATTGCTAGATTTTTAGCTCACCTGAGCACAGCATGCTCATGTAAGGTATTGTGATCACATGATACCCATCATTGTGCATTGGTTAGTGCATTTGTGCGTCAACATTTTGATTCAAATGACATCTCCTCTGAAACAACTTGGACAAAAGTAATGAAACTTGGCAGGGATGTTCCTTCCATGAAGCTTGTTCAAAGAATTCAGTTCCATGCAGAACTCTGGTTGCTATAGCTACCCAAAGAAAAATCTTTTTAAAATCTTCTTTTCTGAAACCACAATACCTAGAGCTTAGATATTTGGCATAGTTTATCATCTAGAGGTCCTCTACCATATTTGTTCAAATTATTTCCCTGAGGTCAAAATTGGTCACCCTCTAGGGGTCACATGTTTTTACATAGAAATATATAGGAATTTTTTTTAGAAATCTTCTTCTCTGAACTACCACAAGGCCCAAAGTTTTAAAATTCTGCAAAAGCATTGTCATGTGGACCTCTACCAAGATTGTTCAAATTATGTCACAGGGGTCAAAATTGCTCTTTCCCAGGGATCACTTGATTTATATAGGGAGCCTTCAGTTATTGACTGATATCTTATATTTAGGTACCTTGCATGGACCTCTACCACTTAGTTATGGGTATGAGGTCAGTTGGGACAAAGTTTAGGTCACAGAGGTTAAAAATAAATTTTTCTACCTAACGTGTTTTGCTCGCATTCGATTCAATTTCAACCAAACTTCTATAAAACATTTATTAACAATAGATTTCCTTTCTTTCACTGAAGCAGCCATCATGGGTTCCAGAGTTGTGGCCCCTTAGGAGTTGGACTCAGTTGGGCAATTTAGGGCCATCTTGGCCCTCTTGTTTCAAGTGGAAGGCTTTAACGAGAAATCAGCCACATTTGATTAGTATTATTGAAACTGAAGATACCTGATGCTTGATTGCATTTGAACATTTTTGAATGATTTTATAATTCTGTTTTTCATAGGAATGTAAAAGCAAAGAGGGATGCTTATATCAAAAGACTAAATGGAATCTATGAAACAAATCTGGAAAAGGTATAATACTTAATTACCTACTCTTTTCACAAGTATACATCTTGAAGATATAAAGGCAGTATAATGTATGCTTCATGTAGAGTTGACTTAAATGTGATATGTAAATAGATAATTGTGCCTTTAGATTCTGAGAGTTAATCTTTTTCGCTTACCTGAGCACATAGAGCTCATGTGAGCTTTTAGGATGGATGGCTGTCCAGCGTCTGTAATCCGCAATTACTTCAAAGGACATCTCCTCTGTGACCACCTGGCCAAATTTAATAAAACTTGGCAAGAATGTTCCTTGCATGAAGCTCTATCAAAGGTGTTCAAATGATTCCAGTCCACTGCAGATGTGGCCCACAGATGCTAAAAATAGAATTTAAAAGTTTAAACTTCAAAAATATTTTTCTGTGAAAATCGCAGCAACTGGAGCTAAGATATTTGGTATGAAGCATCATCTAATGAACCTCTGCCAAACTTGTTCAAATCATTAATTACCCTAGGGTCAAAACTGGCCCAGTCCCAACTGCAGCACGATTTTTACATCGTCTTATATAGGGATATATTGTCTCATATGGCATACAGGTTCACCTGGAGGTACTCTACAAAGTTTTTTTTCAAATTATACCCCTGGGGTCATTAATGCCCTTGCCTCAGGGTCTCTTGATTTAATATAGGCATATATCGGGAAAATTTTGAAAATCTTCTTCTTTGAAACCACAAGGCCTAGGGCTTAGATATCTTGCATGGAGTGTCAGCTAGAGGTCCTCTTTAAATATTTTTCAAGAAACCAAAAGACCTAGTGTCATAATATTAGATGTGTAAGATGGCCTAGTGGACCACTACCAAGTTTGTTCAAATCTTGGCACTTTGGTCAAAATTTGCCCCTGGGGTCACCAGTGCTAAAAATTCACTATTCAACTTTTTGTCATAGAGCCTTAATTAGTCCCCTACTGGTTTAACCGGAGGGGACTATAGGTTTACCCTCCGTCCGTCTGTCTGTCCGTCCATCCGTCAGTCAGTCAGTCCATCCGTCAGTCTGTCCGTCCGTCACAAAAACTGGATCCCGTGATAACGCCAAAAAGTACTCAAAATATTTTAATGAAACTTGAAATATGGGTAGATGGCAGTCTCGAGATTATGCACGTCTTTTTTTTTTCTTCATATGTTGAAAATTTTGGTTGCTATAGCAACAAATATACTTAAAATATGGCAAATATAACAATATTTGTGATAACTCAAAAAGTTCTATGAATAATTCTATGAAACATAAAATATAGATAGGTGATAGTATGGAAATAATGCACCTCAAGGTTCACAACTCTAGCACCAAAATTATTAGATTTATCCCCCCTTGAACTTAGAATTTTCATGAAAAAAATGTGTTTTTTGTAAAACTAAAAAGTACTGAAAATATTTTTTGGAAACATGAAGTATGGATAGGTGACGGTATGAAGATAATGCAACTCAAGGTTCACAACTCTAGCTCCAAAATTATTCGATTTATCCCCCTTGAACTTAGAATTTTCATGAAAAAATGTGTTTTTTTTGTATATAACTTCATTATTTCTTAATGTATCTACTTCAAACTTTAAATATTGGTTTCTTATCATCACCCACATCATATGTGACAAGGTTCGTAATTCTAGCACCTAAATTGTCAGAATTATCATCCTTGAACTTTCAATTTTTTCATCCTTTGTTGAAAAATTTGATACATTTGTCTTTCCCTACAAACTGTATCCATTGAAATGTGGATAAATGGCAGTATGGAGAATATCCACCTCATTTTTTTATGAACTTAAAGGAGGAACTGTCCGTCCATTTATCAGTCATTTCCTCCGAAAACTTTACCATTGACATATTTTCCTTACTACTGAATGGAATAACTTCAAACTTGGCCACAACAATACCTTGGACAAGACCATTCCAATGAAGGACATTTCTGTGACCTTGACCTCTGAATGACCTTCACCTTTAAAGTTTTCTTGTCCAAAAACTATAAGTTTGGCCATAATTCCTTATTTCTGAACAGAATTACTTCAAACTTGGTCACAACAACCCCTTCGATAAGACCTTTTCAACAACATATATTTCTTTGACCTTACCCTCTAAATGACCTTGACCTATGACCTTTTCTTCTTTGATGATACTTTGTACATGGATAGAGGATCATATGGAGATTATGCATGTCCTCAGACAAATTCTTTAGTCAATTTCCACATATGGGTTGGAGTTAGGGAGATGGACATTGCACCGGTAGGGGACTGTTGCTTTGTCTGTGACAAGCTCTTGTTTATTGACCAATATCTTTGATATTTGGTATATTGGCACCTTGCTTGAATGTCTGCCAAGGTCAAGGTGACCAGGCTAAAAACAGATTTTTGTTTTTTGCCCAATAGTCTTCATATCTTGTCCAATATCTTAGATATTTGGTATTTAGTTATATGCAATGACCTCTACCTTTGGGTGGGATTTGAGGTCACTGGGTTCAAGGTCACCAAGGCTAAAAATATATTTCTCTACTTTTTGTCAGAGATCCTTTGATTAGTGAGCAATATCTTTGATATTTGATATGTAGGTACCTTGTATGGACCTCTACCTTTAATTGGGATCAAGGTCACCAAAGCTAAAAACAGATTTTCCTACTTTACCTTATAAAGCCTTCATTTAGTGAGCAATATCTTTGATATTTGATATGTATGTACCTTGCATAGACCTCTAAACTTGTGTGGGGTTTAAGGTCACAGGGTCAAGGTCATCAATGCAAATAATAGGTTTTTCTTTTTTCTGTCTTAGAGCCTTTATTTATTGACTGATATCTAAGGTATTTTGAATGTAGGTAACATGCAAGGACCTCTACCATTCACTGGGGTCAGGGTCAAGATCACCAAGGCTAAAAATAGATTTTTTAACTTTTCATTATGAAGCCTTCTTTTATTAACTGATATCTTAATTTTTTGCTATGTAGGTACCTTGCATAAACCTCTACCACTGGGTTAGGTTTTAAGTCACTGGGATCATTCAAGGTCTAGGTCACAGAGGTTAAAAGTAGATTTTTCTACAATCATAGTATGATGCTCACATTCAATTCAGTTTAATCAAACTTTCACAAAACATTTATAAACAATAAATCTCCTTTCTTTTCCTGAACTAACTTGATCCCAACTTGTGGGACCAAAGTAGGTATATTTTGCATGATAGCAGTTTCACAGCTTAGAAAATCTTACAAACAACAAGCCTGATTTCAAAGAAAGTTAACACAACTATAATTATAAAGATTAAGCAATGGGACTCCGGCAAGCAATTAAGGGCCATCATGGTCATCTTGTTTAGTTATTTTTCTGCCACCAATCGAAAATGAGGGATATAGTTTTGCAAATGTTTGTCGGTCTGTTAGTAGACACTTTGGTTTCCAATCGATATCTAGAGAACCCTTGGACCCACTTTCCTCAGACTTGGAATGTAGGTTGATCATGACTAGTAGATGACCCCTACAGTTTTTCAGGTCACCAGGTTAAAGGTCATAGTCAAAGTGACCTTGAAAAGCAAAAAGGTTTCCGATCAATAACTTTAGAATGCTTGATCCCAGGTTGTTCAAACTTAGTATGTAGGTTGGTCATGACCATTAGATGACCCCTATAGTTTTTAAATCACCAGGTCAAAGGTCAAGGTCACAGTGACCTTGAATGGTAAAAGATCAGTTACTATAGAATGCTTAGGCCCAGCTCCTCAAAACATCATAGGTAGGTTGGTCATTACAATTAGATGACCCCTGTAGTTTTTAGGATTATTAGGTCAAGGTCACAGTAAGCTTGAAAAGGCAAAACAGTTTCTGCTGAAAATCTAGGGAATCCTTATGCCCAGGTTTGTCAGACTTAGTTTGTAGGTTGGTCATGATCAGTAGATGACAACTATTGTTTTTCAAGTCCTTGGGTCTAAGGTCAAGGGTCACACTGCCCTTGAAAAGCAAAATGGTTTCTGATGAATAAGAATGCTTAGGCCCATTTTCCTCAAACTTTGTGTATAAGTTGTTCATGACTTGTAGATGAGCCCTTTTGTTTGTCAGGTCACCAGGTCAAAAGCCATGGTCACAGTGTCCTTGAATAACAAAATGGTTTCCGATCAATAACTATAGAACGCTTGGTCCCAGCTCCTCAAATCTTCATGGCTGCCTCAAGGGATAAGGTGTTAGTGGGTGGGGGGATGGGGGGGCATATATGTTTTACAAACATCTCTTGTTTTAACTGATGTTAATTTCAAATGTTTTCTGTTCTTTCAACATTATTTGTGGGTTGTTTGTCTGGTCTGAAGATTGAAACAGATACAGAACTGGCTTTAAAATGTACATGTCAGGAGTTCAAAGCAGTACTTTGTTAGTTTGATGTGATAAAATCATACTATTGTTAACATTTTAGTCAAAGGTGGAGAAGATCATAGGTCATGCATCATTCTCAGGTGATGGTTGTGTAGAGGTAAATGGAGAGAAAATCTCAGCTAAGCATATTCTGATTGCTACGGGTGGGAGGCCTTTGGAAGCAACAATACCAGGTATTTTATTGGACAATGAAATATGAAAACTCTTAAAAAGATGCACATGTATATAATTTTGAATGCTAGTGATCATTAAAACATATGTGATCTGATGTAGGGGCAGTGTAGGACTTGACAGCAAGTTCCTCATGTCCTTACTTTGGCACAATTACCAATATTGATCAGATTTCAAGGAAGCCATTATTGATTGTATTAATGCAGATAATTAGCTGACAATGCCATAATGTTAGAAAACTGTTGTCATTTTATAAATCATGACATTTTTGGTATGCATAGAGAAAGTAATTGGCTACAATAAACTGCTTGTTGTCTGTTAAGGAAGAAAGTATTCCATGTAATAATACTTCAGGGTCAGACATGTCTTTTAAAACATATACATATACATTTTTCAGGAGGAGAACACTCTATCACAAGTGATGGTTTCTTTGATCTAGAAGATCTGCCAAAGTAAGAAAAAAAGTACTTTTACTGATTTTTAGAAAAAATACATGTACATATTAAAGATTTTGTAAAAAAAGGAAAGCTGTTACATATAGTTTGAAGCATAGAACCATATGAGCATACATATCACAATTACTTTATGATTGTACCATTTGTTTTGAATGCAGGAATTTTAGCTGTTGTTATTTGACTTGTTCCGAAAAAGCCATTGCTTCCCAATTTCTGATTGGCCTGTTTAACATTTTCCACCAATTTAGTGTCAGGCTTTATACATTTCTCAACTAATGTAAGACAGTGAAGGTAGAAGATTTGAATATATGTTGAATATATTTCAGGAAAGTTGTTGTGGTTGGTGCTGGATACATTGCAGTGGAATTGGCTGGTATCTTCAATGCTCTGGGATCTGACACTTCTATATGTATCCGTTATGACAATGTTCTGCGTACATTTGATAGCATGATTAGTGAAACATTAACACAGGAATTGGAGAAATCTGGTGTTAAAGTGTGTCGCAGAACACAGGTTTGTTGATAGTTTGATTTAAAAGGATAAAAGCATTTTTTATATCTATGACTTGAGAAGGTCACTTCTTGTAGTTCAGTGGTTGAAGTTGGCTTGTACACCACTGCTGTTTTGGTTATGAATGCTTTGTATTTGGTCCATGCTCCTATCTGGCTGTTTGTATGAGCTTATAACTGAGAATAGGAATTTAAACTGGTAAACAGGCTTGTAATACAGCATCTGTTTATAGCATGTTATGTGGTTTCGATGTCAAACATTTTCATTTGAATATTGAAAACTTCATTGCACTGTTTGACAGATACTCATACTTTGTAAACAAGAACTTCATTTTCCTATCAACAGGTTACTAAGGCAACAAAAGAAACAGATGGCACTCTGACCCTTGACCTCAACACAGGAAGTAAGGTCACTGATGTCAATTGTTTGTTGTGGGCTATAGGAAGAGTTCCTAACACAGACAAGCTAGGTCTGGAAAAAGTGGTAAGATAACCAAAAAATGGTGTTAGAATATAGATGGAATATTGTAACAGTGTGTAAATCTGAAGGTAAAATCTTTTGAGTTATTTGAGTTATAAGAGTGATCCTCATCCACAGATTAATACAGGCCTCCCAGTTATTGATTTTTGTGTCACCTGCTACACAGTGGCTGCGACATGCTACAAAGTAGCCGTGACATATAGGGATCACTTGTCCGTCGTCTGTCTGTCTGTCCATCCATCACAAAACACTACTCCCCAAAAACTACTGGTGCAGTTAAATCCAAACTTTACAGGAATGATCAGTACCAAGACTAGTTGTTTTTGCATATCGACAGTGTTTTCCAGTTCAAGTGATTTTTGTCAGAGTTATGGCCCTTTAATGATTTTTATTTTTAAAGTTTGTCTGGACTGTTTGACAGTCAAGTTGAAATAGTGTACATCCACATAACACAACCACTGTGTATCTATGTCTTCTCAGTTTATGCAAAGCCTAATACAATGCTGAAAACCATTACAAAAGACATTAGTTCTGCACTGGAAGGTATTACTGGGTTGGTCATTGTGATGGGAAATTACAACTGTGAATGACTTTAACATTTTTGAATTAAACAGAGCTTTGTCAACATGTAAAAAAGGTGCTTCAGGTGAAGACGGTATTCATTATTCTATTTTATGAAACCTTCCAGACAATGCTAAATATACCTTACATAATTTATTCATCCAGTCTTGGCAAACAGGAACCACCCCAGAATCCTGGAGTGGGACAGTTATAATACATCTGTTAAAACCAGTTAAACTCAAAAAAGGACCATTGTCATTTTATCCTATATCACTCACCTCCACATTCACTAAACTTATGCAAAAATGATTAAACCAAGACTCTGCAATTTCCTACCATATAGAGCCTTCAGTTATTTACTTATATCTTAGATACCTTGCATCAACCTCTACCATAATTTGGAGTTAGGTTACTGGGTCAAGGTTAAGGTCACCAAGGCTTATAATATATTTTTCTACTTTCTGTTATAGAGCATTTATTTATTGACTGATTATTTAGATATTTGGTATTTAGGCACCTTCCATGAACCCGTACCCATTCACTGTGGTCAGGGTCAAATTCACCAAGGTTAAAAATAGGTTTTTCTACTTTTTGTTATAGAGCATTCATTTATTGACTGATATCTTAGATATTTGGATGTAGTTACCTTGTATGGACCTCTATCACAGAGTGGGGTTTGAGGTCACTTAAGTCCAAGTCAAGGTCACAGAGGTTAGAAATAGATTTTTTTTACCATAAATCATAGAGTTATACTCCCATTAAATTCAATTTCAATAAAAGTTTCACAAAACATTTATTAACTGCAGGTCTCCTTTCTTTTCCTGATCCCATCATGGGTTCCAGTGGTATTGGAGTCAAAAGAGGCATATTTTTATCATGTCTGCATGATAGTGATTTAAACTGTGATAATTTTACAAACCACTGGCTGAGTCTTCATTTATTCACTGATATCTTAGATATTTGATATTTATGTGCCATGACAATCTGCCCTTAAGTTGGATATTAAGTCTCAAGGGTCAAGGTCACTGAGGCCAAAATAAAATTTGGTTTTATATAGACTGACCTAGGTAAAAACTATAAAAAATCTTCTTGGCAGAAAACACAAGGCCTGGAGTTTAGATAATTTGTGTGTGAATGAAAGTAGTTGCAGTTATACACAGGTGAGCACTAAAAGGGCCATCAAGGCCCTCTTGTTTAGAGTGCAATATAAGATAAAGAAGAGTTGACACTCAAGGATTGCTGTACTAAGGGAAATGCTACCAGTACAAGAATAAAATACTTGAGGTTAAAGGGCATTATAATTCTGGCTGATTTACATATTTATTTGTAACTGGAATAAAATATATATGATGTGTCACTATTAAAGGGGTCTTACAACTGTTTTTTGTTGTTGAAAATTTACTTTTAACAGAATCTGACAGTTCAGTCTTTTCTGTTATTGAAAAAATACATCAATTACATATTGGACAATATATTACTAGTATATTAAGCAGACCAGTTTCTTGCAAAATGGTTTTAGAGGCACTGTCATTTGAATTTTTCCCAATGATAGTTCATGTACTTTTGACCTTATATTGACATTATGTAATGCACAAACATAGGGCATCTCTTGTCAAATACACTGCATATTAGTAAATCACTATATGCATGCTTTCCTTGAATTCATGGGATACTGAATATTTTGGGGAGATTCTCAGGCTGCTTTCATCAGAACACAAATGCCTAACATATCTTGGGTTTCCCAGTTTAACCTAGGTAGGCGTGTTAGTGTTTTGTTTGATTTTCACTCATAACCCTTGGTTTGAAAGCATACACTCTAACATGTTGTTATAAAAGTTATCTGATAGACAAAGTTAGTAGAAGTACAGTATGATTACTTTATACTACATGTGTAAGACAACAGTTACTGTAAAACTAAAATCTAAAAATTAACCTGCACTTAAACTGTTGTACAAACCACGTTTTGTACTTTCAGGGTGTGAAGACAGACTCTAAGGGAAATATTACCGTTGATGAGTTCCAGAATACATCAGTACCCAATATTTATGCTCTTGGCGATGTTTGTGGAAGAGCTTTACTAACCCCAGGTATTGAATTCCTATTACATATTAATGACTGATCCAAAACTTTAATATTAAAAATTTGTATAAATGTACTAAAGAAAAATTAAATTACAAAAATTATTTTAGAGCCTTCGTTTGAATTGTTAGATTAACCCATACAACCCTTACCCTGTTAAAATCTAAAATGGAGATGTCCATCTTTGCCTGTAGACAGTACCATTTATGGTAAATAGTGGATATAGTAACTTAAAAATAGCAAACATGAAGATCATGATCATAAAAATGTGATGTCTGCATTGGTCACAAGATTTTTTTATCTAAATACAGTTGCTACAAGTGGGAAAGAGGTTAACTTCCTATAACAGTATTTCATTTAATATATACGGTAGTAAAAGCACCCTACTATCATTTCTCAGGTATACAATACTAGATTGTATTCAACATGAAAAACTGCCAGTTACACTAATATTGTCCCACTAATGTCTGGAAAGTAAGAGCACTTAAATGCAAGACTTTTATCTTAGTAACAAGTCACAGTGACTTACAAATCGCGAGTCTGAATCCCTGTGCTTTAAGTCTGTGATTTTATGTGAAATCCAGGCAATCATTGTTTTATGTAAACATTTGAAACATTTTTAAACTCCTTTTTCAGTTGCCATAGCAGCAGGACGTAAGCTAGCGCATCGTTTATTTGATAACAAGTCTGACTGGAAATTAGACTATGACAATATTCCCACAGGTAGTTTTCTCACATCCACCTATAGGCACTATTGGAGTTACAGAAGGTAAGTGCACATTTAGACTTGGCTGTTAAAATACTCTTGGATTTACTGTTATAAAGTGAATGTGGAATTTCTTTTCAACTTCTTAATCTAATTAATTAAATAATCTTAATTATTGATTGGAATCCCTTCAAAGTAGTACTACTCTTGGTATACTTTACTCAAGATGGACTGATTTATTTCCTCGAGGAAATATTAAGGTTTGTTAATTACAACTTAATGTGTTCAAAGGGAGTGACATTATTCAAAATACAAAAATAAAGTGTGCAAATAGAATACTGTTGAAACTTAGGTAAGTCAGTCATTACTCCAGTGTCAGGACTAAATAAGTGAATGCCTTTACCTAATGTTTACAGTGAAATATAGAAGTTGTCATGGCCACACTACTGTGAAAGCCCTGAACATGCTAAAGAATACAGCCAAATTCTACTAAGTTAGTAATGGCTCTAATTTCAGGATGTGATAAACTCTTTTACTAATGTTTTCAACAAAAGAAGTGAATAACCAAACACCATTGGTGCATATTGGCCAGAAGGCTATAATTTATCTATAAAATGACCAAAGAGGTCACAATTACTGAATTGTTTTGTTCTGAGAAGCTCAGATATAAAAGTAAGTGAACAATGAAAGGAGTTATCAGATGAATTTTCTAGAGTTTTGTTTTTTTGGCAGAGGAAGCTAAAGAGAAGTATGGAGCAGATAAAATCAAGATTTATAGGTCAACATTTGTACCTATGTACTACGCAATGACAGAAAATAAAGTGAAATGCAGCATGAAATTAATTTGTCTTCTCCCTGAGGAAAAAGTGAGTAGATTACTTTATGCTTAACTGAACAAAAGTTTATAGATTTTTAGCTCATCTAAGCAAGAAGTGCTCAAGGGTGAGCTTTGGGGATCATTGATTGTCCAGCATGTGGCATCAACAATTTGACTTAAATGACTTCTCCTCCTATACCACCAAGACAACTTTGATGACACTTGCCTGGGATATTCCTTGCATAAAGCTCTATCAGAGTTGTTTAAAAAATTTAATTCCAAGCAGAACTCGTTCTGCTAAAACCTTAAAAAATCTTCTTGTCAGAAACCACAAGGCCTAGATGTTAGATATTTTGCATTGAGCATCAGCTAGAGGTCCTCTACCAAGTTTATTCAAATTATGCCCCTTGAGTCAAAATTGGCCTACCCTGGGAGTCACTTGTTTGTAAATAGACTTATACAGGGACAACCTTAAAAAATCTTCTTGTCTAAAAGCACAAAGCCAAGAGCTAAAATTTTGTGCATGGAGCATCAGTTAGAGATCAAATTATGCCCCTGGGGTCATTAATGGCCCTGCCCCAGGGTCACTTGATTTTACGTAGGCTTATGTAGGGTGCTTTGAACTTAGATTTTTTGCATAGAGCTAGAGGTTCTCTACCAAGTAAATACAAATTATGTCCTTGGGGTCAAAATTGGCTCCTTCCTGGAGGTCCTATTTGTGTAAAATATTGAATCTTTGAAACTGTTCTCATCAGATTTGGTATATTTTTTGAATTGAGCATCAACTAGAGTTCCTCAACCCAAATTGTTCAAATTATGCCCCTTTGGTCAAAATTGACCATACCTTTGGGTCGCTTGATTTTACATAGACTTAGACATGTATAGGGAAGTCCTTCAAAAACCTTCTTGTCTGGAACCACAAAGCCAAGGGCTATGATTTTTTGCATGGAGCGTCAGCTACAGGTCCTCCACCAAGTTTGTTCAAATAATTCCCCTTGGCTCATTAAGGAACTGCCCTTACACAGGCTTATATAGGGAAGACTTAGAAAATCTTCTTGTATGAAACCACAAAGCTTTGAACTGAGATATTTTGCAAAGAGCATCAGCTAGAGGTCCTCTACCAAGTTTGTTCAAATCATGTCCCTGGGGTGTAAATTCACCCTTCTCCTGGGTTACTTGATTTTACATAGGCTTATATATGATAGGCTTAAAACATCTTCTAGACCTAGAGCTTAGATATTTTGCATTGAGCATCAGCTAGAGGTCTTCTACCAAATTTGTTCAGATAATGTCTCTGGGGTGAAATTGGCTTCGCCTTTTTTGTTTAAAATGTTGAATCTTTGAAAATCTTGTGAGATACCATAAGCTGAAGACCTAAGATATTCTTCATGGAGCAACATCTAGAGATCCTCTACCTAGACTGTTCAAATTATGCCCTTTGATTCATTAATGGCCCTGCCCTTGGGAGTCACTTTATCATATAAAAACTTATTCAGGGAAGATTCTTAAAATCTTCTTGTCTAAAACTGTATCCCTCAGAGCTTAGATATTTTTATGTTGCATTGTCTGGTAGACCTCTATCAAGTTTTTAAAAAAATTTCTCACTTGAGACAAAATTGGCCATGCCATGGGGGTCCTAAATATTGAGTCTTTGAAAATCTTCTTGTGAGAAACTGTTAGCTCTAGACCTTACACATTTGGTAAGAATCTGGGACATTTGCACCCCCTCCTCCCCTCAAGTCTTTAAATGTATTATTAGACTTTTGCTCCACACATGAAATTTCACCTATCAGCTCTGCCAAAGTTGTTCATAGAATTACATGATATGCTGAACTCTGCTTGCTGTTGGAGCAAAAATGAGAAATCTTGAAAGTCTTCTTGTAGAAAATCATCAGTAACTTTGCTCCTTGGGCCACATTTTAGTTCCATCCCTGAAATCAGTTGTTTAACAAAGACTTACATAGGAAAACTCTAAAACAAATCTCCTTGTCAAAAACTTTAAGGTTTAGACTTAAGAAATTTGATATATAGTATTGTCTTATAAAGCCGTGTCAATATTGTTCAGATTATGCCCCCTGAGGTCATTTTTGCCCTAACTGGGGCCACATGTTTTACTAAAAATGAAAATGAAATTACAAAGCTATTAATTAAATAATCATTATGTAGGAAGACTGTTTTCTTATGCAAATATCTGAAAACTTTGGTATGTGGCCATTCAGCATTTTCTAGTTATTTACACTGGAAAAATGCACTTATCTTTTTCAGCAGTTAATCTCAGGTGAGCGATTTAGGGCAAGCATAGCCCTGTTGTTTAGAATCACAGCGCTTACTGTTTATTTCAAAATTTTAATTACTTTTTTTGAAAGCTGTAAATAAATGAATAAATAAATTTCAGGTGATAGGATTACACATGCTGGGTCAAGGTTGTGATGAAATGTTACAAGGCTTTTCTGTAGCTATTAAGATGGGTGCAACAAAAGCACAGTTTGACGACACTGTTGCGATTCATCCAACATCCAGTGAAGAACTTGTGACCATGAGATGATTAGATCACAGATGCACATCTACAGAAAAATCTAAAAAATTTAATAATCACTGATTTAAGGAAGAGAAAACATTTACATATGACTGATGACACAGGAAAAGAGTACTGAGACATAAACTTGCATGATTAGTCCTTTTTACAGACTTTGAACAAATGAAACCCCAGAATTAATGCCTGAAAAATACAGCTTCATGCATAGAATAAATATGATATACCGTCTTGATGAAAAGGAACATGATGTGAAAAATTGATTTTTATTTAAATGATGTCATATACCCTAATTTGATGTTAGACTCTATTTATATTCCTCTTGGCAGTGAACTTAAATGGCAGATTTTAGATAATTAACTTACAGTATTTTATTATAAAATTACTTGTATATACCTTTTCAGAGTATCCCATCTTTTTTCAAAACTGTATTTGTTATCAATCAGTGTTGCAGTTTATTTATTTTTACATAAAAAAGAACTGTCTTATCAATAAGAAGTTTAATACAAAAAGGTATTTTATGAAGGATAAGTGAAGGACAAATTTGCTGACTTTCAATTCAGTTTATTTCAACAGTATAACAAATGTACAATTGCCCTTTTTCCCCTGTCCTCAGTCATATAAATAGTAAGTAATGATGGGTAAAATAAAAATTAAAAACCAAGGAAATATGTATAATAAAAGTCTCTTTAGATTTTGGTATTTATTAATGATGATACATGATATGAAATGTCTTAAGGTACCTTAAGTTTTGAAGTAGTAAAAAGCACAGCTGGGATGGACTGAAGTTGTCTTCATTGTTATTTGTTTGTGCAATTCAGTAATGTAAGAGGGTCACCATTGCCCTCAGAAATATTATGATATTAAGATGTTAATTTAGATATGAAATTATGGTAAAACACTGACTCAAATCCCTAGCAGTGTGGTTATCATTTACTCTACGGTTTTGTTTGTAACAAGTGCCAAATACCTACCTTGCAATACCTAAGTGCTTTTTACAATCTAAAGGTACTACTTTCTTACAATGTGTAAGTGCAAATACCCATATTTTTAGTTTCAAAATCTGCTTCCTTTGCAAATCCATCTTGAGTTACAATTGTTGAGGTTTCTCATGTTGTATTTATTATGTATGTACCTAAACCAGTTTACACATGTTAATAGCTTTTTTTTTTACAAATATGTTTGTGAAATTTCCTGTCTGTTTAATATACTGCCGCTCCTATAAATGTATGCTTTTTTACAAACTTGTTTATGATATTTTTACAAATATGTTTATAATTTTTGCTGTCTGTATAATAAACTGACTCTTCTATGAATGTATGAACACTTCGTTTATGTCATGTTTTACTTTATTATACCCCCAGCACAATGAACTTGTAAGGGAGTATATTGGAAACAGTTTTTCTGTCTGTCAGACCGTTGGGTTTTGTTTGTCTGGGGCATAACTCAAAAACTATTGCAGGTATCAGCTTGAAACTTCATAGATGGATAGATCTAATTGAGGAGAAATGCTTTGGCCAAGTACCATAACTCTTTTTTTCCATAATTTTGGAATTATTGCCCTTTGAACTTTTTCATACTTAATATTTTGTCCGCAGCATAGCTCAAACAGTATTGAAGATATGAACTTAAAACTTCATAGATGGATAGACCTCATTGAAGAGAAGTGCAATGCCCAAGAACCATAACTCTGTTTTTCACAATTTCGGAGTTATTGCCCATTGTAATTTTTCATACTTAGTTTTAGTGCGGGGCATAAAGTAACATGTTCCCATATATCAATACCCTACTGACAAAGTAGCATTCGGGGGGTATTGGGGCCAGGACAATGGCAGTTCTAGTTTAAAACAACTTTATCGGTGTAAGTGTCGTGAAAACTACCTCATCCATACATCTTTTGTTGTGTGTGAGCATGACAAAAGTGCATATTAGCATGTGGTCAGACTTGGCATTGAATACTTAGGTCAGTAATTGATTACATTACAGTTACTATGTTATTTTCCAATTAAAGTTACTATGGAGTGCTCTTAATTTGCATCAGTAATTGATTATGTTACATTACGTGAGTTTACATATAATCAAGAAATCATGATTAGGTTTGATTTCTCTTAATATAAAGGCTACGCAGACATTTGCTAGAGCAGAAGTTTAGGCATATATCTTCATGTAATGTTTATTTTCAAAGTTTGATGATACATTTCAGTTGGAACATTTGCAATGCATGCAACATATAACAGATTGTGATAAGCAAGAGTTTGCATTGTATCAATAGAACAGCAGAAGCATTGTCAGAAATTTTATGTTGTTTAAGGCATTATCATGAATATGAAAAAGCATTTACAACAGTAGTACTGTACTAATGACAATTTTTATACCCTAGGGGCAATGTTTAACTTCTGTGTATAGTAACTGCCAAATATCCTATTTTTTCACATTACAATACATGCATCTCAGGTAGAGAAGAGATACAACAGACACAGTAGATAATTAATCTTAATAAGCTAACATGATAATAAGAAATTAACTATTTGCTACTCTGTCTCTGTGCATTGTCAACAATGTTTAGTTTAATAAATAAATAAAATAAATATAAAAGGAGAAGGTCGGTGGAACACACAAGACGGGCCGGATTTCTATAATTTATTTAAGACCTTCGTTTCAGCTCAACAAGAGCCTTCTTCAGGGTTAAATTACATATCTGCAGTGTTTCTGAAGTAGTAAAAATTAGGTGCTTTATTTCATGTGATTATGCTATTTAAAGCACAACAGTTTTTAAGTTGTTTTTTTTTTAAATATAATTGTCTTAAGATGATTTTACCAAGAGTTAGACATACAAAATAAATCTTGCTAGTTGTTTGTTATTTATTAAAATTCCTGTAAACTGAATATATGAAAGTTTCGATGTTTTGTGTAGCACTTATACAGTCTTTCTCATCCTGGTGTATTGTTTTATTGCTGTCGCTGTTGGATATGACATATGTAGAGGAGTTTTTTCCCGTTCTATAGGGTGACATCGGTTGTGGTGAATTTGGCATTAAGTTTGAAGTCATTTTATTAAAGATTGTTTCCCATTCCTGTTTTGGTTTGAATTGTTCTTTCAACAATTGTTTTTGTCCCGGCATGACTGTAAGTTTTGGTACAGTATATTTCAGTATACATTCAAAGCATGGTTTCCATTTCTTAATAGGTTCGATTTCTGCTAAATTGTATTTTATTCTTGTAGTTGTTTTCTTTTTAATTTGCTTAGGTTCTAGTTCATGAATATTTCTGCAATGTTTTAAGAGATAAGTAATTAAAATGAAGAATAGGTGTTCTAATTTGCCTGGCCCAGTATGCAGCTAAAATGACATAAACTCGTGTAATACTGTTGCTCAAGTAATCCATCAAAAGTATAATCTCATCATATAATGTAATCAGATTCACTGCAGTAACCAAATACATTTGAATACTTGCATTTGAGTAATAAATTACAAGGGATTACAATTACTGTATTCGATTACCCCAAGCCTACATGTGGTCATCAGAGACATTTTGTTTAATATTTTTAGGTTCATAGTTCCACATTTTTGTATGTTTAGTGTTCTGTGCCCTGATTTGCAAGGCTTGATCTTTACAAGTTTTAAACTTTAATTTGATATTGTGAAAGACGAGGGGTAAGTTCTTAATTGTCTAGTTTTACTTACATTTAGATACTTGCACTGTGGGTTTAAGTCCCATGTTTGGCACCAATACTAAAGGTGTAGGAAAATCACATACAGAGAGTTTGCTCAAAATGTGTGACCCCCTGCTCTTGCATGTATTTCAGTGCTGTGGGTTCAAGTCTTTTTTTGAGAGCCAATATCCTAGGTTCAGAAAAAATATATACATAGAGCTGGCTTGAATCTTTGACCTGCTTGCAGGTCAGGTACTCTACCCAGTGAGCTGTGGGCTTACTGGTGGTAGTATTTGAGTAAAGGTTAGCACCTAAGTATTGTTTCTGTGACATGTATAGGCAAGTAGATTTTTTCCAAGAAACTTGAGCATCATTGCAAAATTACCTCCTCTTCTTACACAAGGCACTTTCTGTGTACAAAGTAAGCTGAATTTTAGTTGAATCATTATTATTTTTGTGTTATCTTTTCATTTGTGATACTGCACTAAAAGTGTTTATCTGGTATAAATTGGTATACTAGTAAGCAAACATCAGAAGATAAGTGCAAAGAGTATGTTATGTTGTATCTAACGAGGTTATTTATAAGCTAGATTAGCTTCAAATTTCCAGTGAAGTTTTTAAAAAAATAAACTTAGTGATGCAACTATGACTTGTTTTGAAAAAGGTTGAGCAGTTTTTCTGTCCAAAGGTGAAGAAGTGAAAAGAAGTAGAAATCAAAGCACAGAGAGTACTGTCAGAGGTGAAAGTAAAAATGTGAGAAGATTGTTCTTTGTCACTGTACCCGTGTGATAAGAATCACATCAATTCCTTTAATTGCTTTTTAGACATGCTCTAGAAAAGCATAATTTCAACATAAAAGTAATGGAGATAATCCAAAAATGAACCAAGCCAGAGTCATTGTTTGGGCTTTCTTGTCACTTAAGTGTGCCCATTTATAGTGTGTGCCCACAGTATAAACTCAATACCCTAAGTATTTTCTGAGTTGTGACATACAGATGTGATAGCAGATACTTTGGTCATTTCAGATGCTAATAAGAGCATCGCATGCAGTGGCTTAATAAAATTAATTTCAAGAGTGTTATGGTGCTACTCAATTATAGCTGTTTTGAACTTCACTTAAGATGTATAACTATGTGATTGTGAATGTTCAAGATATTAATTTATACAAAAGCTTAATTATTTTCCATGTGAAAAAGGGGCATTACTCTAGAAACACTGATTACCTAGTAATGTCCCTTGTGGTACAGATGTGCCTTGTCCCCAGTATCAATTATGCTGTCCCCAGTAGCAAGTATGCCAAGAATGAGTACAATATTTTTGACAGTTTTCAAAATTTTCTATATCAATTATCAATTTCAACAAAAATTTCAAGTTGAAATGGGGCAGAACTCTGAAAACAGCTTTCAGAGTAATACCCCTTGTCTTACAACTGTGCCTTGTCATTCTAAGCAAATATACCAAGTTTTATATTGATACCTTTGATAGATTTGAAATCGTTCCATTTAATAACCAATTTTGACAAACATTATAAATTGAAAAGGGGCTTAACTACAAAAATATATCTCAGAATAGTGCCAGTTGTCTTACAGCTGCACCTTTTCATTATAAGCAAGTACTACAAGTTTTGTAATGATATCTGTAACAGGGTACATCAAATTTTGCACCACAACGTAGACGACCTAGTGATAAGCTAAAAATAGGGCAAATACCATGGTGATCTCTATTAAACTGAAATATTTGACAGTTGCCTATATCCAAGTCAAGGGCAGAAATCAGGAATATATATTTTAATATATTAAGTAAACTGTTCTTAAAAAAATGTAACAAAATCATGTGAGCAAATGATTAAGATGTGAAAACAGTAGATAAATAACCTGAAATGTATAAAAACAGTACTACAAATATAAATTGCAGCCTCAAATGCAATTATACTGGCAACATAGAAGTTAACAGAAACAAATTTCTTGACCCCATGATCATGTTCAAAACATTCAGTGCTGTTTTACTAGATGTAATTTGGATATCAGTGTACTCAGATTTGTCCTAGACCTACATAATGACTATGTGGAATAACCTCTTGTGACAAGTAATGTGACACATACATCGTACCTTATTTGAAGTAAACTTGCATAAAGACTCCTATTCTATCAGATACTTTAAAAAAAAACTTTTTGAAGGTATTAACAGTGTCAGACTGGATCTTATCTTTTGTATAGGTAATGTGGCATGAAATAAATTTAAACAAAACATGGTCATGATGAAACCACAAACGTTTTCATTGAAATGTTTTAATCCTTACATTCTTTTAGACCAAGATACTTGGAGATGCGTGCTTATCAATGATCAACTGAAGGTGTTCAAGAAAACCATTAAAATATTTTTATGTGCATTATATACTGTATCTGTTACGGTGTAGGGCCTATTCAGCATGGAATAATGGGGGAGGCGCGTTAATAACGAAGGGCAGCTTTAAAGCCCTCAAATATCTGTGCGCGTATTACACTACTGACTAGATGGTTCCAGTCCAAACACATTTTCACACAATTTTTTTAATTGCTCCATTTTACACTGTTTGATAAAAGCCACGATCATGATTTATCACTTGGTTTTCTATAATATTAGAAGTTACACAGTCTTTAAATTGTGTAATCTTGATACGTCTCTTAGATTTTACCTCTGTTCAATACTCAGAAGGTTGTAGAGTTGGCACCAGGTCCTTGGCCACCTTATACAGAAAGATAAGTCTGTTTATACATCAATGGTCCTGGAGTGTTGGAAGACCCAGCCTGGCTAACATATCGGTAACAAACCTTCGCTTCTAGACTTACAATCCCCTGTGATGAAGCGTGCAGCTTGAGACTGAACTCTTTCAAGTTTGTTAATATCTGACTTGATAGGGGTCCCAAACTATTGCACCATAATCGAGTACGATCTTTCAGCTTTCAGAGCAGTATTTTAGGTTTCTACGGAGAAGAGCCATGACGGAGTTTGCTTTCCTAGTAATTTTATATATATGTGGTTGCCACGATTACGTTCAGAAAGTGTAAGTCTACGATACGGATTGATAAACATGTTTCAAAATATGTCCACATAGAGAATAAAAGTGTGGTGTTTGGTTGTTAACACTTATAACATAGCACTTTTTGGCGTTGAATTTCACGCCCCACTTATTTGCCCATATTTCAAGTTCACATAGGTAGTCTTAAAGGATGTTGTAGTCACTCTGATATTTGATTGTTCTGTATAACAATCATCCGCGAACAAACGTACTTGTGATTTAACAGATAACAGTATGTCATTTATGTGACATAAAAACAGTAGAGGTCCGAGCACTGTGCCCTGTGGAACACCAGAGTCTACAGTTGCTTTTTCAGATTATTCACCCTCGACGTCAACCTGCAAATGTCTCTTTGTCAGAAGTGTTTCTAACGATGTGTAAATAGAGCCTTCTTTTCCAAAGCTTTCCAGTTTACATAATAATTTGTGGTGGGGTACCGTTTAATATAGGTACTGTTTAACAGTTTTCGAGAATTTCTGTTCGCGCTTTTATTTTTGATCCTGGGAAATACTTGTCAAACGGTCAATGTCAATATAATGATGTTTGAATTTAGGATCCAGATTAAAGTTGCCAGTTTTTTTTATAGACTTATAATAAAAATGGACCCTGTGGGTGAAAAGTTCATAATTTAAAATGTGTCACAAATATACTAGTATATGGTTTAACTATATTAAATTTGAAGAATGATACACCTTCGCAAATTTCTAAGCGACGTTATTAAAATATGTTTCCGAAACAGTTTAAAATAACATTTACACCTGGACATTGTGCCAAGATTTTACTCTTGATATAGTATTTATGCGTTTGGCTAGTAAGCTTTTTTATGCCCCCGAAGGGAGGCATATAGTAATCGCAAAGTCTGTCCGTCCGACCATCCGTCTGTCCTGTAAAATCTTGTCCTCGCTTTATCTCCAAAACTGCTTCAGGTATTTCATTGAAACTTAAGAGGCATGTTTTTCACCAAGTCTAGTTGTGCATATCGTCTGGAGATTCCGCTCGATTTATTTTTGGCAGAGTTATTGGCACTTGGTCATTTTTTAAATCTAAAATCTTGTCCTCGCTTCATCTCCAAAACCACTTGAGGGATTTCATTGAAACATTAAAGGAGTGTTTGTCACCAAGCCTAGTTATGCATATCGTCAGGAGATTCCACTCAGATTGTTTTTGGCAGAGTTATTGGCACTTAGTCTTTTTTTATCTAACTTCTATAGTAAAGTCTTCTCCACACTTTATCTCCAAAACCGCTTGGAGAATTTCATTGAAACTTCACAGGAATGTTTGTCACCAATCCTAGTTGTGCATATTTTCGGTTGTTTCTGCTTGGATTATTTTTGGCAGAGTTATGGGTCCTAAGTCATTTTTTACTTTAACTTCTTTATTAAAATTTTCTCCACACTTCGTCTCCAAAACCGCTTGGAGGATTTCATTGAAACTTCACAGGAATGTTTGTCACCAAGCTTTGTTGTGCTTTTCTTGAGGAGTTTCTGCTCAGATTTTTTTTGGCAGAGTTATGGGCACTTAAGTCATTTTTGTCGAGCCGCTTGCAGTGAGCTCGACTTAGTCGCCACTTTGGCGTATAGTTCGGTGTATGTGCTTCTGTGCGTCTGTCCGGATTTCTTCAGTCTATATCTTGCTCATTCTTTGAAAGATTTCAAAATAATCTGGTATAAATGTTAACCATGATGGGTGGTGTGTCGCACACAAAACCCATGTCCGCCGCTCAAAGGTCAAGATCACACTTGGGGGTCAGCGCAATACCCATGTCCGGAGCGTAACTTCTACATGCGTGGAGGTATTTTAATATAACTTGGAACAAATATTCTCCATAGTGAGGCAGAGTGTCGCGCGAAAAACTCAGGTGTCTGTTGCAAAGGTCAAGGTCACACTTAGGGGTCAAAAGTCAACTAACAAAATAAAACATTCATTTATGAGTTTAACTTCTATATACAGCGATGGATTTTAATATAACTTAGCACAAATGTTCTCCTTGTTGAGTTGAGTTGTCTCGCGCAAAAAGAATATCAAGGTCATAAGAGGTCAAAGGTCAAATAAAAATATTAAAAATTTGTTTGCTGGCGCGGTATCTTGCTTATGCTTTGAAGTATTATGCTTAGTGGTCAGAGGATTTAAAAAATTGAAGTCTGATGCAATGTCCAAGGTCACATTTAGGGGTCAAAGGTCAAATAACAAAATAAAACATTCATTTGAGAGTATAACTTCTATTTACATGGATGGATTTTAATATAACTTAGCACAAATGTTCTCCAGGTTGAGTTGATTTGTTTCGCACAAAATGAAGGTCAAGGTCACAAGAGGTCAAAGGTCAAATAAAAATATTAAAATTTATTTGTTGACGCTGTATCTTGCTTATGCTTTAAAGTATTATGCTTAGTGGTCAGAGGGTTTTGAAATTGGTGAGCCCCCTCAAAATAGTTTGATACAAATGTTCACCATGATGGGGTGGTGTGTCACACGCAAAACCCAGGTCTGCCACTCAAAGGTCAAAGGTCCCACTTGGAGGGTCAGCTCAATACCCGTGTCCGGAAAGTAACTTCTACATTCTTAATATAACTTGGGACAAATATTCTCCATAGTGAGGCGGAGTGTCGTGCGAAAAATTCAGGTGTCTGTGGTAAAGGTCAAGGTTTTACTTCAGAGTCAAAGGTCAAATAACAAATTAAAACATTCATTTGTGAGTATATTTCTTTATACATGGATGAATTTTTATATAAGTTATAACAAATGTTCTCCATAGTGAGTTGAGTTGTCTTGTACAAAATGAAGGTCAAGGTCAAAGAGGTCAAAGATCAAATGAAAATATCAAAATGTTCAAATAACATGAATTGAGTTTTTTAGGCACAAATGTATATCATGAGACTTTGTGTCATGCACATGAACCAGGTCACTGGGTCGGAGGTCAAGGTCACCTAAGATGATGCAATGTCAAGATTTTGCCTTGGGTATACATCTTTCTCCTTGATCTGAAGCTTATAGGTTCAGGTTTGAATTAAGACGAGCGGGCTCTACATTCTGCCTGTGGGCATGTCTTGTTTACTCTAACTTCTATATTAAAATCTTGTCCACGCTTCATCTCCAAAACCACTGGAGGATTTCATTGAAACTACACAGAAATGTTTGTCACCAAACCTAGCTGTGCATATCGTCAGGAGTTTCTGGTCGGATTTTTTTGGCAGTGTTATGGGCCCTTGGTCATTTTTAGCTCCACTTTTCGAAGAAAAAAAGTGTAGCTATTGTTATGACCCCCTCGTTGGCGTCATTGTACCTTTTTGTTAAGGTCCATTTCTCAGAGACTATTAAAGTTATTTACTTCAAATTAGGAATACATGTTCACTATCAGAATGCGACATCATTTCTCAAGAGCAGATAACCATCAAATTAAATTAAATATTTTTGCAAAGTTATGCCCTTTTTCTCAACTTAAAATTTCTTGGTTAACCTTTTTGTTAATGTCCATTTCTCAGAAAGTGTCAAAGATATTCCATTCAAACTTGGAATACTTGATCACCAGCAAGAACCCTAAAAAGATTGTTGGTACCAATGTACCTGGAGGTCAAAATTAACCCGACCCCATGGGTCACTTGATTTTGCTTATACTTATATATAAGGAAAAAACTTCTTAAGCCTGGAAATAAACTTTAACTTACGTAGGATGGGTAAGTACTTCCCCTCCTTCAACCTCCCCTCTGCTTGGGGACCCCCAGCCCTGGCATTCCCGCCCCCCTAACTGTTTTTCATTATAATAATCTTTTTTTCTTTTATAAAATATGAAGGTACTTGACTCCCGTCCCTGCCTGCTACGGGGATGGGTCAGTTTTGGTGCGCAGATGCATCAGCTGGGACGGACGAACTGACCTCGTTGTGCTAAGCAGAGGTACATTGACTGGTCAGCGGTACATCGATGAGACGTTAGACACCCAGGTAATGTGCGTCCCCTAAGGGCCAAGGTGGTCCACCACTACCTGCAGAGGGAGGGTATTGAGCGCCTTGACTGGCCAGCTCGATCACCCGACCTAAATCCAATTGAGCACCTGTGGAATTAGCTGCTGGTATGGATATCAGCTCGCCAGGTGCAACCTAGAAGCATCTAGGAGCTTGAGGCCATGTTGGTGCAAGAATGGGCCGCTATCCCCGCTAGGACTGTCAGAAACCTCATAGGGAGCATGAGAAGGCGTTGGCATGCAATTGTCGTTAGCAGTGGGTGACAAACACGCTACTGAGTCTAAACTTGTAAAGATAAATGGGGTTGTGACAGTTTGGAAAAAAAGATGCATGTCCAAAAATCATGGATATAGGGGGTCTTCCTCTTCTCTGGCACATAACAAATGCAAAATCAGTAAAAATTAAACATGAAATTGACATTAGAAATCATTTGTACGACGGTTATCAAATCATTGCCGAAAATATTCACTCTAAAACATTTGGTGCTTAGCAAAAGTTGTGTAGTATATAAAACAGAACATAACAGAACAGAAGTTTAATCTGATTTAAGCATATAGCTCATCGTCATAACAAAATATGCAGATATACAAATACATAATATTTTTTCACTATGGAAGAATATAATCTTTATTCGAAGTTAGAGTCATGGCGACATCCTTTGATACCCGCGGGACCACTTTACAATGTGTTACAACCTACTTAAACATAGGGCACACACTAAGAATGCTAACTTGGTCACCAATTTCTGTAGGCAATAAATCACACCTGAGATAATAATAATTGACATAGTTACATTCATTTGTATCAGTTCGTGACAAGAAATGAGTGTTTGAATATTTAGATATATCTTGAGTGTACCGTATATTTATGTCAACTTTTAGGTGAAAGTTAACAAAACTGAAAGTATTGAAAACGATCATTTTTGCCTAAGTCAAAGACAGAACTATCTTCTAAATTAAAACATTTCTTAAAGCCTTTACCTGTTCATACTTTAAATCAATTTTTTAAAATTTTTTCTAAAGAATAAGAGAAACACTGCTTGAATTCCGCCATGTTTGTTTATATTTTTATCAAAGCCGGGGCAAATTACCATTTGGTGTATTCATACACTTACATACGAGGTCTTTATACGAAGTTGTCGGAGAAAACCGAGTTGTTACGATTGGATTCTTTAACTCAGTGGTTAGAGAGTAAGCCTTCGATGCGCTAGGATTGGGATTCGAATCCCATTCTAGCTTTTTTTGTAGTCTTAAATGCATTTCATCTTTATGTTACGGACTTGCTTCTTCGTAAGAATTTGATCGCCTGACACTGAATAGGAGAAGGACTTTAAGGAGGAGTTACTGTCTGTCCATTGCTTTTTTGTGACATCTTTGTATTTCTTATTCCACTTGTATATTTAATTCCTTGTTCCTTTTACATAATAACTGTTAAAGAATTATTTATGAACACAAACCCTGTTAGAACAATTACATTCATACATCGCCAGAACATGTATTCCTTATTTCTTTTCCATAAATAGTACACTTGGATAATTTTTTCAAATGTTTGTATTAGAGAATAAATTATAAAGCAAAAAATAAATAAGACATCAAAATATAAGTTTGTATAAAATGTATTTATATATTAAATAATGTAGTAGCCTTAACAGTCAAGATCAAATTAAAGAACATGAAAAATTGTGCTGAAACATTGTTTACAGTATGACAATGTACAAACTGAATGTATAAGGAAACCTGAAATAATGACAAGGTTGCTCTGTGCAACTATCTATGGGCCACTATCATTGGATGGTTTTTGTTGTCACTGGACGAGGTTTAAGATTAATATACTAAAACTAAATTTCATTTTTAATTTAGTATGAAATACATTTGTTTTGATACAGTTAATGTTCCCCTAATTGAAATATTACACGCATGTATAGATATAGTTCTATTCATATACAAAGTATTGTGAAGTTCGTTGCTAAAGTTATTTTATTTCAATACTATCAAAGATAATGCTATATAACTTTAAATACATCTTCCTTTACTTCCAGTGGCTGATTCCAACAAATATTAATGGAATTCTTGCAAACAGTGTTAATTCATTCTGAGATATTAAATTGGAAAACAGAATCGCGTCTGATCTATCATTTAACAGGTTTGCATTTGTTTGTTTGCAATGTACCCAATAAGAATTATATGTATCGATCGACCAAAAATCCATTAATACAGCATTCACTTGGTGCAATTTAGTTACTTATAGATACTGATTTGCACACTAACACTAACTGTATATTATTCCAACTTCATACACCTGATATTAAGCAATTACAACTTGGATTTCATTTCCAATTTCATTATATCCCCCGCCAACCTCCCGCACATGGAAGGGAAGACGGAGGGCAGGATACTGGAATCAACTTAACCAGGTAACTGCCTGGTTTGGTTATTTGTCGAGAGCATAATTCAAAAAGTATTGGCGGTATCAGTTTGAAAATTCTTTCATGAAACGACAGATGGATAGACCTCATTGGGAAAATATAGATCTCCTTTGCATAATTTAAGAGTTATTGCCATTTGTAATTTATCAAACTTGCCTACATAGATGGACAGATTTTACTGAGGAGATCGCAGTGTCCAAGAACCACAACTTTCTTATGCATAATTTTGCAGTTATTGTCCTTTGTGATTTTTCATCCTTAATTTATGGCCGGTGAATCACTCAAAAGTATTGGATATATCAACTTGAAACTTCACACTTTGATAAATTTCATTGATAAATTTGCAGTGCCATATGAACCACGACGTTCTAACGCATAATTATGCGATTAATGTCCGTTGTAATTTTTCATATTTAATTATTGTTCATAACTTTAAGGCAATATCATGTATCAACATGAAACTACATAATACTCTACTGACAAAGTGACATGTGGGAGTATTTTCGACAGGACAGTGCTTTTCACGGTTCAATACCGAGTACACTTGTGCAGCATCTAGAGGAGTATTCAGTCTTTAATAAGATCAGCCAATAATTATGAGATATGAAAACCTTTTTAAAAACAATCTTTCTGCAAAATGGAAGGAAAATAAAATATTGACGACACTGTGACCCAAACAAATTCAGTGCCTTCAGTGCTTTGATATACCTTAATAACTTGCAGTCTCTAAGAATATACTCAATGGACAGCGAATATCTCTTGAGTTTATATATCGTCGGTACCGGTTGACCATATGACCATATGACAGACGCCCACTGGCAGATATTAGTTATTTTATTTTATAGGGGTTAGTGCAAAATACAGGCAGCATTCCATTCCAGAAACAACCCTTGGGTCTTTTCCATGTCCTTTGTACAGCACTGACACAGTGGACATCGATTTAACGTCTCATCCGAAGAACAAGTAATGTTCCCCAAGAAAATTTTATAAAAAAAGTCGAGTAAATGACTCATTTTGGTGCATTTTAGGCATAACAATATAATGAAATGTGTGCGAGAATTTAAAGGAGCTGTGCTCCGGATGACAAAAAAAAAGAAAGTTTTCTTGTATTATAAATTTCTTGTAATATTTATGACTAATGCTTAAAAAATAACTTACTGACAAAAAATAAGTCAAATAATTACATTATAAATTGATTTTTTCCCTTTCAAAGTGCTATACCGTAACGCGACGGTATAACTATATCGTATAACATTGAAAATATCAGTTGCAGCGGTGGTGGTGACAGTTAAAGCGTTGGAAATATTTTGTTAACATGAGGGGTCCAGAGTTCAAATCAGGCTGGAGCGAAAATATTTTTTTTTATTCCATTTTGACTTTTATAATCAGTTTTGAAGTAAAATATTATGTTGTTATAATCTCACGGCATCTAAATATATAATTTATGGAAAAAAATTTTTTATGTCAAATCTGGAGTACAGCCTCTTTAAAAGAAATATACTGGTATTCTTTGAAATGTTCAACTAAGGCAAAAACCATATGACAAATTTTAACTCTCTTCATTTTATATTTATAAAGTCCTCTGAAACAAATAATTTATTATAAATCAATTGGCATAACAAATAACAATGTCATCACAATATCCAATCTCCTCGCAGTGATATCCCCTTCATTCTTTGGAAGATCTCTGCAGACACAGCTTAACCTTAGCTGGATTTCAGCTATATACAGGTATGCACCTTTTTTAAGAATTATTTTTTGTCTCTGTTTAGATTAGTTACAATTGGAAATGCATCGATTAAACATGCCTGGGTGTAATGAAATTTGAAAAAATGTAACTTGAAAAAAAGTTTAAAATTGTGTTTATTTACTTTCGACCATCATCACGTGACATGTCTGTTTTTGGTCTGAAAAATGACTATTCACAAGTAGAAATAGTCGAAATCTGATCTTAACATTTCCAAATAAAACTTCAATTTCCGTGGAACGAATCTGAGTTTGAAGATAAAATATCCACAAATTAAATATTATGACCTAAAGTCTAATTTGAATTAGAATTGAATTTATTGAATTTAAATATTAATAATATTAATTTTTTTATTAGTTTTGGTATGGCCGAATAACTTCGGTAATCCAGCAAATGTCGTTCTTGACGTTAATTGGTTCACGGAAACTTCCGAATTTACTCGGTTATCAATTCATTAGCATATCGCATTTGCTGTTCGACTTTTGGTCACTTTGCCTCTGTCTCTAGAGTAGACTAGTCGTTCCTCTTTCTCGCTCCTTAAATCTAAATTTAATTCCTAGCTTTTATCATTCATCATCATAACCACACAGGGATAAATTTCCAGCAGTTCATTACTGAGGATGTAGTTTGTTTACATTTTCGTCTCAGGGGCACATTTAAAAAGCGTTAATTCCGTGTTCTTTTAAAATCTGACATTGATTCGGGACCTTTTTAGTGACACTCTGACAAGATAGCTTTGTTAAGGCCATTTTAAACAAAATAAAAATAACATTAAGCCGAAAGGATTGAAGTTTATCTTGTTTTCAAGTTGGTCTGAACAACCACCTCAGTTTACCGGCCGCTTCCAGGCCTTTTTCGCTACCAGGCTTTCATTTTGCGCTACCTTTAACAGCACTCACTCTTTAGAAACTTTGGTAAAACAGATCAATCCCTAAAAAGTTGATTGCTGATGTAAGACATTTGGGCCTCTGAGATTCCCCACTCAGAGAGACCTAGGGACCCAGGGGCCTAGCAAAATGAGGTCATTCTGGTTTTAATTGTTATCGCAATTGTGTATCTACAAATTTCACATAGAAGCAAGTTCTTTAGGGTTCTCTTTCCTGCGTTTGTAATATGTTTTAGAAATATGTTTTGTCATTAATTCAAGTAATTCCATGTTGAAACCCCAATATTTCGGAGCTGCATGTTAAAATAGGTAGACAGTATAATCGAATAATTGCAACGTTAGGTCAAGGGGCAGATCTGCATTCCTAGTTTTAGTATTAACGGGATACAAGACCTTTGCTAAATCGTTTCTCCTCATTTAAAAAAGAAGCCCTGCTTGTGAAAGAAGGTATATTTCCTAAAGTTTGGAAGAAAGCAAGCGTTATTCCCATATTTAAGAAAGGTGAAACTGATAAACCAAGTAATTATAGACTAATTTCTTAACTTCTTGAACACAAACCGTTACAATCGGATCGAGTCAATAACAGCTGTGTTATATAAATGCCGGTGTTCCACAAGGCTCTACATTAGGACCTCTATTATTTCTAGTGTACGTTAACGACATAGTAGAAAATTTGCTTAGTATAACAAGATTATTTGCAGATGACACTTCAATTGATCAAACAACATTCTAATATCCAATACCTAGAAGGTATCATTCAATATGACCTACATATTATACGGAAATGATCTAAACAATGGCTTGTTAAATTTAATCCTAATAAAACGGAAGTTTTATTTTTTTCTACATCCAGGGACCAAACTCATCCTGTAATTTTCTTTGATGGAGTCCAACTTCAGTTTTGTGTACACAATAAACATTTAGGAATTATGTTTAACAATATTGGTAAATAGCAGGAACATATCAATAACATTTATAAAACAGCTTCTAAGGTCCTAAATTTAATGAACGTTTTGAAATCTGAATTAAACAGGAAAACGTTAAATCAAATTTTTTGTCATATATGCGACCATTATTGGAAAATGTAGCAGTAGTATGGGATGGTTGTACAGAATTTGATATAGGTTAGAAAAATTACAGTATGAAGCAGCAAGTGTCGTGACAGGGTTAACCCGTTCTGTCTCTATAAATAACTTAATTGGTGAAATTGATTGGTTATCATTAAATGATCGACGACAGTTTCCGAAGTTGGTTATAATGTACACACTGAAAAACGGGTTATTACCCAATGAATTTTCAACAATATTTCAAAGAAATATAAATGAATATATCACTTATAATTTACGAAATTCACAAAATTATACCATCATGCCAAGAAAAACTACACTGTTTTCAAAATCCTTCGTGCTATCCAGTGTTGATTTCTGGAACAGTTTACCAGATCATATTAAAGAGCTGCCAACTCTAATGAGTTTCAAGCAGAAGCTTAAAGATTATTTTTTATAACAAAGAATGTCCCCCCACCTTTTATTTAGATGGAGAAAGGAAAACTATCAGTTATACATACACGCTTGCGAAACGGATGTAGTAGCTTAAATTATGATCTATGTAAGAACAATTTAAGAAACGATGCACTTTGTACTTGCAATATAATGCAATCCTAATTAAATGCCCATTGTTCTTACAACAGAGAACATCCTTATTTAGGGGCACACATAAATTTCATCCGTTAAATGCTAAAACATTATTATGTGGTAAATAAGAACTTTTAGATGTAGACAACACGAGCATTTTTAGAGCAGTACAAAAAAACATACACGAAACCCGCAGATTTAATTAGTTATTAATTAATTATTCCTTTGATCTCTACGTGTTTGTTCGGTGGAGATGAAGTTGGGGGGAGGGGATCTGAACGTAGCACACCACCTTATTGCACGTGTAGCACTAGAATTATTACTATATATATTTCAATGTACAGCACATGTTTGCTTATCGTTTTGTTTTGTTTTGTTTTTTGGGGTTATTTTAGTTAAAATTAAAAAAATGTTAAAACTGTCCTCTGACCTATGTTAATCTGTAATGTTATTGTATTTGGGGAGGGCCGATTTATAAGTGGTAAGCACTTGTGCCCCAAACCTTTTGCTTATTTAAATGCAATAAAGTATGTTTAAACCAATGGAGTAATCCATATATAGTAGAACAAGTAGTTTCAGCCAACTGGGACTGGTTCAGAAATCTAGTTATGAACACTAAAATTTAGATTTAACCAATTAAAGGTGGGAAGCCCTGACGGTGCAGAAACACAGGTCCAGCAGGTTTGTTATATCAATTTTCTGGTATGAAATTTTACAAAATAAATTGTTTAAAAGGTTGAGTGTTGGATGTTTTTAATAGAACAGCCCTCAGTCTGAACTGCCCTAAACGAGTGCCTGTGTAGTACAAAATGTAGTTCCAACTTTAGGAATATGATGTTATTCTCTGTATGGCAATATTATCACTTAATTGCCTTAAACATTTGAAGACCAAAATAGAAGGGCTGTTGAGACAAGTGTAATAGTGTCAGTTTTATCGAGAAGCTTACTTTTCTCACTACTGTTAGCTTTTATGAAAGCTAACATGTTTTTGTCAATTCGTTCCGCACGGACGATTTCATGGGATTTTCTCACTTTCCCGCCATTTTTCATTTCACTCAGAATTGCACGATGTGCAGAACAGTGTGTCTTTGGTTGTGGTGGTGGGCAGTCCTTATGTTTACACTTTCATCTATTGCTTTGGGCTTTTGTCAGGTATGTGCTTGTTTTTTTTAATAAGCAAGAAGTTTTAAATAACTTAGTAAAGAAGTAAAAGTAAAATTTTTAGTTTAGATATATATTTTGAGAATTTGATTCGAAATGGCAGTTCTATCTCTTTTTTATCAGTTTATTAATATGTGGTCTAAGAAAAAGAAACATGCATGCTAAAAATGGTCATTGTATTTTTACAGCCGTGCTCAGCAGCAACAAGGTACTTGAAGTCCCCAGATGAGAGAGAGAGGGTAGAGAACTTCAAACCCACAGTTCCGGTAAGAACGTATAATTTACTTTAGCTTGGTTTTTAAGAAGTTTTGCTGTCTGTGTCTCCTAAATTTTTAGGGATACAGCTGTGTTAATTCAGTTGTTTTAATTGCATATTAGAATCATAATTATATAACCAATAGCTATATAGGTAGTGCTTTTCAATAAAAAACATTTTGTCTTTAAATTCTGTTACCTTAAAGGTAATAGGACACAATTTTTTGACCTCAAAATATTCATATGAGAGAAAAATATACATCTAACTAGGACAGTTATACAAAATTCTCCAAGTAATTTTCATCTTAAAGATGTTTTTGTAACAAAAAGTCTGTATCTCACACACTTGGTCACAATATGCAACTGTCACGTGCGAAGCCTGAAGTGACTCACATTTATCACTTGCCACCTGGCACAGCTACCTGGACTGTTAAGGAAACTTTAAAATTATGATGAAAAGTGAAAATCTAGACTGAGAATAGTCACATAACAAAACTGAAAAAGTTGGATATATATTGATGAAATGTTTAAATAATTAACTTTAAATTTTGATGGACTTGGAGGCCAGTGAGCAAAATTCAGGCTAGTTCATTAAGGATTATAGAATTTCATAGCCTAAGATAAAATGAAAATCAGCTATTTCCAAATACATGAATTTTGACTTTTAAAATGGAAAATAGAGGTTGTCTCTCGGTTTATGGATGGCACCATTGTTGCAAAAATACATGGCGAGAGAAAGCAAGACTTGAGATTTGTGATGCAATGGCCCATTGAAGAATGGCGAAAATGTACACATCGTGATTTATAGATTTCATCTAAATCAATTTTTGTATTTATATTTGGATAATTAATGTAACTCATCATCTAAAACAATTGAATTTAATCATACAAAGTTCCATCTGTACAAAATATACCTTGGCTTATTTAATAATCTATTCGTTCAAAGCTCTGTCTGTAGACAAATCTTAGATCTGGACAGAACAATACTATAATACTTTTTGACCATTCATAAACATATCAATTTAAAATTTGGTTAAACATACATTTTAACAAAAGAAAAGGCCCCCTATCCAGTTTCGGCCGCACGTCTGTCCGTCTATCCGTCGTCTATCCGTCCGTCACAAAACTTGTCCAGACTACTCCTCAGAAACTACTGGTGCGATTTCATCCAGACTTTACAGGAATGATCAGTACCAAGTCTAGTTATGCATATTGTCGGCATTTTCCAGTTCAGTGATTTTTGTCAGAGTCATGGCCCTTTAATAATTTTTATTTTTAAAGTTTGTCCGGACTACTTCTCTTATAGTACTAAAGCAATTAAATGAAATGTTACAGGATATTTCTGTACCTTAAGTACTTGCGCATGTCTTACATTTTTTTGGTTGAATGATTTTTGGCTTGTTATGGCCCTTGAATAAAAAAATGCATTTTTAGCATACAAACTGTCCAATCGCCTCTCAATACTACTGTTTAATTGGTTATCATCAGGCGACACGTGATCACTGATCGCCTTGTAATAAATAAATAAAATAAACTTAATGAATAAATTAAATTTATTGCCTTTTCATTGATACAAAGCTTTTATAAATATGTGTAATATAAACAAAGTTATGACCCATAGAAAAACACTACCAATACCATAAAAATACGGCCTATTGGCATCTGTCCACCCGACTTCTGTCTTATCAGATGAAAAGATAACGCATTGTTTGCAGACACGATCTCTCCTGTTTACTGCTTTATAACAAAGTCACCCAAGTTAATGCCTATTATAATTTCTATAAAGATTGTATTTGAACATTGAACAAGTTATAAAGTGCAGATGCAGGGGTTTCTGTTTTATACCATTAACAAAAAGAAATGTCTGTAATTGACACTTAAAATTATTCAAAAAATCCAGTTTATTTTCCTCTGACAGAATTCATGTCTTCACTATTCAATTACATGACACATCAAAATTCATTTCTAAAAACCAGTACCTGGGTATTATGTTTTTTTTCTATTCAAATAGCACTTCTACAAGATTTTAATGTTCCCTGAAAAAAATCAGGGCAGCATATAGTTGTTTTATCCTAATATATAACAGCCTGAAAATGAAGTCAGTTTGTTTCCATTCACTGTAACTTGGCAATGTTTTTAGCCATGTTGTATCAGGGATCCATTGGTGCCATCAATATTTTTGTTTTTCTGTGTTCAGCATTTGTTTTATTTCCTGATTCAGTACAGTTGGACCAACTTTATTTTACTTTTTGTTTATGTGACCAGTTAGGTTTTACTTACGGTGTGGACATCGGTGTCGGCATTGGCATCCGATTTTGCTTGTCCAGGGCATAACTCTAAAAGTACTGGAGATATCAACTTGATTCTTCATAGGTGAATAGATCTCATTGTGGGGAGGTGCAGTGCCCAAGAACCATAACTCTACTTTCTCAAGTTTTTTGAGATTTCCCTTTGTAATTTTTCATACTTAATTCTTGTACTGGGCATAACTTTAAACGTTTTGAATATATTAACTTGAAACTTCATAGGTGAATAGGTCTTACCGTGGAGAGATGCAGTGCCCAAGAACCTTAACTTTTTCTCATAATTTTTTAGTTATTGCCCTTTGTAATTTTTCATAATTCATGTCCGGGGCCTATAAATTCCCCCTTCCATAGAAAAAAAAAAAAAATAATTAGTATGCTGTCATCAGGTGACATGTTCGACTTGTGGAGATTATTTTTTATACATTTTCCTATCAGTAAAAGTGAACTACTTTAATAAGTAGTCTTTTTATTCCAGGAGCCAGTCGGGGTGTGTAGTAACAGATGGAACATGTCCTACAGATGCAGAGGAGAAACTCAGTGAAGATGTTATCATTGATGCTGCTGCTGGGAAGAAATCACTTAAGCTAAGTTTTTTCATTTTCTTTTGTTGAAACTTAATTTGTTTTTGCTCATTTATTGAGGTTTTCACTTACATTGTACCAAAACAGTACTGGTGAAACTCAGCTTGACACACTTGTGCATATGTGTGTATTATTTTAAAGTTGATGAAAATCTAGGGTGTTGTTACCCTTAAGGTATTTCATTATTATGCTTGCAGCTCAATATATAACAGCCTGAAAATGAAGTTAGTAGGCTAATGTGATTGGTCAGTCCAGCTAAGAAGCTCCTTCAGTCTTATCTTGGCATATGAAACTTGAATATTTAATTGATTTGACTGTAGATTTTATTAAACTTGAATATTTAATTGATTTGACTGTAGATTTTATTAAACTTGAATATTTAATTGATTTGACTGTAGATTTTACATATTCCAGAATATTGAAATGACTGATCACATTAGCCTGTTAAATTCAATACAATAATTTTTAGATTATTTGGGGTCACTGCCTTCATTAGGAAATGAAGCATATCTTGACTTAAAGTGGCATACCCTGAAATTAATCAACAATGTACTGCTTACAGTTTGGCTTACTTGTCCACTTTGACTTCTTCATAATTCCAAATTGTAAAAAAGCATATATCATTAAATGCAAGTAAATTAGTCAAAATTGTCTTATTTTTCCTGATACAAAGATAAGCTTGTCAGCATGTGTGCATACATGACTTAATATGGACAAACTGTAACCTATGTCATGGTCATATATCCAAATTTTATTGAATTTATTGTGGCTCTCTTCTACACTACGCTTGCAAAAAATTATATAACATTTTATGTTTACTAATTACTAATACATTCATAATTGTGATAAAAAAATTCTTTGGACATAGAGACACTAAGAAAATGTTTATTTGTAAGAAATCACTAAATTTTAGGGTATGCCTCTTTAAAAGTTTAGTCAGCGACTGTCCAGGAATAACATAAAGAAATTCAGTTAAAGTTATATTAGTGTTCAAAATGATCAAAATACATGACAGTCATGATTAAAGCTGAAAACACACTATGATTAGACACCTTGTAAATTAGAAGTAACAAAGACATCTGTAATTTGTAAGAGATACATAAATATCAACCTTCCAGGGTCATTTTGACCACTAATATAATTTTGAAATGAATATTATAACACAGAACTTATTTTACTGATAATTTATACAGAATGGGATAGAAAAGGGCAACATAGCAGTTAAAGGCAAACATTTTATAGCAGCTAGAATCTATTTGTTGTTTAATCAATTAACAATATATCCTCTACAGCATGTACTTAAACTGATAAAATAAAAGTATAATCAAAGTAAAACTATATACCATATTAATTAAAACAAAATAATTACACTTTGAATAAAGTGAAAAGAAATCGCAGATTTTATAATTATATATGAAATAAAAGAAAAATCATTACAATAAATAAAAGTAAATCATTAAAAATATAATTAAATCCATAAAATAATAAATAAAATGCAAACGATAAACAGATCTAAAAGAAAATATAGATTTAAAATATTAAACAAGCACCGAGAAAAAGTAAAATAAAAATACACATTATAAGTTAAAATAAAAGCACTAAAAATATATAGTGTAAAGCAAGGTTAATTGATACAGAAACACGTAATATTTTAATATGATAAAAGATTATAAAAATAAAATTGATTTAAAACATAAATTAGCAGTAGCATGCTATAAAGCAAAAAATATCTTTTAAAAAAAAATAAAAAAATAAATAGAAAGTAAATGAATGTACACTTAAAACACAACTCATAAATTAAAAACACCATAACATTATAAATAAATTTAAAAAAGAAATTTAACTCATAAAAAAAGAATACAAGAATAAAGTAGATATTGTAAACACATATTGAATAAAAAAAAATATGACTGAATAATAAAAATATAATAGTGAAAAGATAAGGAAAATATAAAAAGCAAAGAACAACAACATAGGTTAAGGAAAGTAAAAAGTGCTGTAGTACAAAAAGGATATATTTAAATTGGGGATATTAAAGATATTTTTGACACTGGAAAGAGTTGTATACAAGTCAGTAAAATAAGGCTGTCATTATAAACTAATTAGTTCTTTTTTAGCAATCAGGTATGCTCACGCAGTGACAGAAAAAACTACAGATTTATTCTTATGTATAAGTTAACTTCTAAGGAATTCAGTTGTTTTATTCTCATTAGAAAAGTCTTTCCATTGACAAATGCATAGTAGATTGTTTTGGTTCAATCTTCCTTGGAAGTTTGAACCACCAGTTCTTGAGTTTGCAAGCATAACTTTTGTTACCAATTCAGGAACTGTTTCTGTTTGTTTTTCCTTTGCATCAACAAAATATACATTATTTTCTTAAGAAATGAAAGGTCGCAGGAAACTTTGAAATGAACCAATGTTGAAGTGGACAAAAATTCAGTTGATTTTAAAAAAGTTTAATTTCTTTTAAAGATTCAGTAAAGTTTTTCATTGATTTTGTTCATTGCTGTTTTCGGTTGAGTTTGCTGCAATGCAGAAAACTGATTAAAAGACACTGTACTTTTCTTAAAACATACATTTCTTATTTTCAAAAGATTCTTGTTTTGAACCTTCTTTTACTGTTTAAAGCACAGTCTGATGATTTTGAATATTTTGCTTGTATTTTAGTTTTGTAGTATTAAATACATAAAGATAGAAAGGCATCCTTGGTGGCTACTTACTGTTACAGCTTTGCTCAGCTGCTTTGGTATTTAAGCCGCTGGTTTTGTTTCTCTGTAAGCCTTCAATTACTAACAGGGTACCACAATGGTTGAAAATGTACTTTATTCAATTGCATTGCAGTACCAGTAATTTTCAAATTTTCTCAGTAATATCTTTGAGTAAGTATTAACTGGCAACTTCAGTTAATTTTTCTTATTTTAATCATTACACAAAGTAAGGCTTTCAACCACTAGGCTTGTAAGCATTAATAACTATGCATTGGTAAAGTGTGACAGTCTTGACCAATTTATTTTACTAATGCATACTAATAAAAAATGTCTTACTTGAATTGAAGACATTTAAGTTACTACAGTTGCAAATGATAATTTGAATAAATCCAATGAAGGAATTCTTGTATTTACAGTTGAGCTGTAAGTATGTTATAACAATAGGTTGTTAGAAAATTACTAACACAAATAATGTTATATCTCCTAGTAAATCTGCTCATTCACAATTACAAGTTAAAAATTAGGGAGAAAATCTGAAATAGTAGACACAAAGGGAATGGTTTATCATCTTGACCTTTGTAAATAATATTCTGCAAAATGATTTAAATTTATTATCAAGTTTTAAAAACCTGTCATACTTCTCCCTTTATTTGCAATGATGAAAATTAGTGTTCAAAATATTTTATTTTGAAGAAGTATCATAATCTTTTTTAAGTGTTCCTGTAATTTTGGTTGAGCAAATGTAAGTTAATATAGAGCTAAGTAAAAGTATAGGTATAGTGTGATGGTTCACCATGGTGACGACAGATACCACAGGTCTGCTGTATTCATTGATCTTTTATTGTATTATTGTAGAATCACAGAACAGAGTCCTCACTTGACTGCCAAGATTCTGGCAATGAGCACCTATTAGAAATTTACCAATTCTGCAAGAAGATTTTGGCATTGCCTGTACTGTAAATGTTAAAATGTACCTTTTTTCAGCTAAAACTTTTCCAGAAATGTAAACAAACAAAAAGTGTCAAGTTACTTATGAGGAATAGTAAGATTCTGTTGTATTGAAGATAAGGTCAGGTAAAAATGATTTTCATTGATGACTTGAAATCACTAAACCTCTCACTGCTAGAAGGTCATGGGTTCGAATCTTGGAAGTTGGCATTTTCTTACAGAGGATAGAAGACTAGCTTTGTCCTTCCTGGGAATAATGGTTAGACAAACTGCCTGCCTGATATGATTAAGAGTGTATCATAATAAAACTTTTATTCCAGTCCAACTAAATCTGAATAGAGTAATGTTTAATTTGACATTTTTCAGTGCAATACATAAAAAAAAACAACAACAAAAAACAAAAAGAAAGGGTCTTTTAGATAATTTTACTGGTATTATTAGTAAGTTTTATTTTTTCAGTTAAAAAAAATGCTCTTGGTTTTAAGTTTTTCTTCAGTCTGTGAACCATAACTGATTAAATGAAAATTATGGTCCAAATATTTATCAGTATTGTACAGAACTGTGTTAGTTAAACTCCATACTAGTATAATATACATATTGTGTAATATTATTGCATATGCAAAATGAATTTCTTCTTTATTTCATTTCATCTTTGAGTCCATATTTTTTTTATAAATCGGCTGTGTATAAATTTGGTATGTGGCCTGTTTATCAACAGGATTTTGTTCTAAAACTTGGTAAACAATAGTGGCTATTGATTTTGTAAATTCTGTTGCTGGCTTTCAGTTACAAATAAATGAAAAATTCTGAGTTGTTTTTTTAGACATTTTTTCATTTCATTTCAAGCATATGCAATAAAAAGGTTATTTAGTTTGTGCTAAGAAATGTGTACTTGTTCATCCTCAGAGTTATAAATACTGCATTCCTAAGTCATGCAATATTATATTACTGCATGGGAAGAACTTGTGCATATATATCTCAGTACAAAGCAAATAACCCATAATGACTTTGTTATGTCTATTGGTCAAAGGAAACAAGCGAAACTTTGCTTAAGTAAATCTTATGCTCACAAGGTGCATTTTGTGTCAAGTTGAGAATGAGCAGTACTGTTTAAAGATTAAGGCTTATCAGTTATGCTAGAGTGTACATAATGTGAAGAAAAGCAGTTAACTTCAGTGTTATGTTCTTGTAGCTTTTAGGTGTAAGTAGGATATTATAGGCCTTTTCACTTTTCATCAGTAACAGGAAGTCCATACTGGCCTCTTCGTTTTGTCTGCACTGGCATTTGGTGTATTTGGAGGAAGTGTCAGCAATGTTTCAGAGGTAGGTCTGTACAGGAAAATCACATGGCCACTTATGCAGTCTCTGAAACACTGCATGGACTGAAGTTTTTGCCACATGAATGCCAGGCAGGAATGCCTTTGTGTGTCTGTGTGTATCAGTCTTTCCTAAGTCCTCAGTTTTGTCGAGGTTGCTCATTGTCAGTCATTGAATTGATAATAAGAAGAAAAAAAAAAACCAAAAAAATTCTGGCATCATGCGAAACAGGGCACTTAAATAATAAATTCTCAGATGAAAGCAACACAACTAAAAGCGAAATGAACTTACATAAGCCTTTTAATTTGCATTACTATACTTAAGAGGTGATGAAGAATTAACAAGTCTTTATACCTCTTACTTAGGATATAGATTTTAAGTTCGAGTGATCTACCGTCAAATATAGCACAGTGTACAGTTCAGATGCATATTAATTTAATCATTAAGGCCACAGGCCTGAGTGATTAAAAAATTATATATGCATCTGAATGAGAAACCATGCTATATTCAACGGCAGATCACTTAAACATTAAAATCTATTTCCATTCTGACACATATGGTTATAAGGGACACAATTATGTGCACAAATCATGCAATTTTTAGGGTTGTTTCGGATGTCACTGCGAAAAATACACCAATATACGGAAGTGTACGATCCCGTATTTTTTAGATATACGGACATATACGGGACGTATTCGCATAATATACGGACATAATATACTAATCCGTATTCGGAACATCGGGTATACGGGAACTCCGTATATTTGTCATTACAAATACGGATTTCCGTATTCTTCCAATATACATGTATGTATATGTGTCCGTATTTTTGTAATATACGCACAGTACAAAACCCGTATTTCAACCATATACGGGCTATAACAACATACAGTTTACTAATATACGGAGGATATACGGACTTGTATTTTTATAGATTACGGGAAAGCTAAAAATCGTACATGATGCATATACGGGATAGAATACGGATTATGTATACTAGAGATATACGACGAATATACGGAAATGTATTTTCATAGAATACGGAAATGCTTTAAAGCGTATATGACACATATACGGGGCAAGAATACGGACTTTGTATACTGTAGATATACGTAGGAAATACGGAATTATATTTTCAATGAATACGGGAAAGCTGAAAACCGTACATGACACATATACGGACTTATTATATTACATGTACGGATCAAGAATACGGACATGATATATTACAGGATACGAGAACCAAATATAGACTGATAATATACATGTACATGATGTGCGGGATCATTATATGTAGTTACTACTCATTTCTAGAACGGACTAGTTAAGATCCTCATCGTATCTACTTGAAGCATACGAAAAAATATAGACCTGCAATGTCTGAGAGAACGGTAGGAAACATACCTTTCTTTAACTAGATATACTGACAGTAAGTTTACTTTGGCGTACACGAGATATGCCATAAGCATGATAAAAAATAACTGAGTAACTTGTTAGGAAGAGGAATTGCACAAACAAAAGTAATTCAAATTAGTTCTGAATTTAATGAATAGTATTTTATAAACAAGCTTATCAATAAATGTAATATGATCATAAAAGAGTAACAATCAATAATAAAACCAAGCATATTGCAATGATAAGAACATAACTGAAATCAATCTTGTAGTTATGCAAACAATGACTAGTGAACCTTGGCCACTTGGAAACATATATTCAAATTACAATAACATATGTAATATCAAAGATTTGTCACCTTATGCCATTGGTATTGTCAAAAGAAATCCAAGTATCACTGTATGTGTATGTAATCACGGGTCATTGTTTAGCTGTTCTACATATAAATGAGAAACATTTTTAAAAATCTTATAAAAACTATGTGGAAGTGTCATTTTTACTTGCTACGATCACAGCTTATATATAAGACCCAGTTTCACGTGCACAGATAAACATACTAAATTATTGGATTGTTGTGAGTTATTTCACTGTTTCTACCACGGACATACATTTACAACATGCATTTCATAAAGTTTTATTCTTTTTGTTCTTTTATTCTGCTTCATTGTCTTGTGGCTGTGACTTCTTCTGGGACTCGTGCAAGACTCGCATCTGCTCCTGCAGCTCTGCAATGGCATCATGAAGGTCCATTTGTCTGAAAATACAAAATGATAGTATTGATTTTGTATTTTGGTTAATTTTCAATTATTACTTTTAAACATCTACTGTCCGTGTTTGATCGCTTTTGCATAAAAAATTGTATTACCTATTTCGAAATCGTTATTGTCATGGAAAGGTGCTAGATGATTAAGAGTTGCATAATTTATCAATTAATTACTCTCATTCTTACTATTTTTGTGTGTTGGCAGTTTTACATAGACAGAGACATAGACTTATTTTTCACATGTTTAAAAGATGCGCATGCGTATTGTGCAAAAAACATGGTGTGCATAAACGTAAGGAAGTATGGATGCATAAAGACAAATAAGAAGTAAGGATGCATAAAGATAAGTAAGGATGCGTAAATATAAAAGTAATGATGCGTAGAGATTAGTAAGGAGAAGTAAGGTAAATATATGTAAAGCGAAGAAAAGATAAGTAAGGAGAAGAAATGTAAATATAACTGCCATTATCATTTTCAAGCATATTGAATATGTGATTTATTCAATTCTTCATCCTACATTTCTCTGAAAAATTGAATTATATACCGTTACTGAGCGATGCACGTGACCTGTCGAAGCACGTGAAGGGATGTTATGTTTCATAGAAGACTGGTAAAAACAAATTTTCAATTTATATTCCACTAACAAATTCATTAGTTATATTGCATTGAAGAAAATATATTTATGAAAGTGAAAAACGGGAACAACGCTTATTACTTAAAGAAGCCGTTCTTCTTAAAATTAAAGAGAAATCAAAATATCATGAGAAAAAACAACAACATAATTTTACGCTTCTATACACCGTTAGAATGGAAGAAAAAAGTTGTTGACGTAACGGTGTGCAAACTCATGTCCTTCCAATCAGTAAATCTTTTTTCGCTAGGTACACCACTGAACCACGGCACAAAATTTATTTCTAATGTACATTATTAACATTATGCCTGTGATGATCTGTGAGTCAGTCGCGGGACGGTATAAAACGCTTACACTATAGAATAAGGAGTAAAAGTTAAACTGACTTAGGAATAAATTTTGTTATCATGACATAATTATTCACTAGCTTGATAAACACTTTAACTGTAACAGGCCATGTGTTTCATACAACATGTAATCAACACCTTTATTAATGACATGGTAATTTGCTTAACTCCTGTCTTAAGTTCTGTAACAACATCATAATCAAGACTGTTTTTGTTGAAATTTTTCCTTTAATTTATAGGAATAACTTTGATAAATTAGGTCCCCAAAAACAATATCGCTAAATACAACGTACCGAACTCAGCAGTTACTTGTTCGTTGTTTTTTTTATATGTATTATCTGATTTTCCCCTTTATGACAAAACTAAAGTAATTTCTTGTTCCGGAGTCATTAACTTTCGTTTCCGACTACAAAACATTTGATATACCCAATGTGAAAACCTTGATAAAAAATATTGTTATGTTCTGTTCTGCATAATATGCTATACACACTAGTTTATTGATTAGCGTTGTGAGTTCTTAGCGCCGATGAAAATATTTATTCTTAAGAAATTATAAAAACTTTTGAGTGTATGTACATGCGTTGTCAATTAAAAACAATTCTTTAGTCAATCATGTTAAGGAACTAGGAACAGGATGTTACACAATTTACAATTTCATTACCAGTGCGTCTTATATACTCATATTTTGTCTTTAATTAATAAAATCTTTAATTTTCTTAATTTTGATTTCGATCCTGAAATAATCGCTTAACTGTTGTTACTTATCTAATTGCCGACATTTGTGAATGTTTAACCAAATAATCAATCTATCAGGACTTATTCACGGAATTATTCAGTCTCACTTATCTTTTAATATGCAAAAGATTTACCGAAATGTCGGTAACATGATTTTATATAGTGAAAAAAGGGAAAAATTGGTAACAATAAAAATACTGTATGTACCCATAAAGGTGATAGAGTAGGTGTGAAAAGGCATGCTGGGGTACACTGCTGATCATAGAAAGGTGCTAACGACACGTGTTGGTCGTTAGATAGGTTATAAATTTGTCTCAGCAAGTAATTACATAAAATGTGTTTGTCATGCAATTATCATTATAAAATTATTATAACTGATTCTAAAATTTTATAATCATAGTTACTTTTTCGCACTTAAAATGACGCCGAAGGAAGTAATGTTTTCAATGATTACGGCTTGATATTTGATTTAAATCGGTTTATGATCTAATAACGACAATGTTTTAAAATGAAAACACATTTAAAATATATAAAACTTTAAAATATACCGCAACACATCAATACTCGCTACATCACTAATTAATATATTTTTATATACAACTATTTATTTATAGAAATTGCACAAAAACACCAATTAATATCGGTCATCCAAGGCGCTTTTCACACCAACTATATCACTATCTCAACTATTTAAAATTACCAACAATATTCTTTAGGTACCGATTTCTCTGGGGTCTTTTACTATATAAAATCATGTTACCAATTATGAAAGAAAATTGCCGTCATAAAAAAAGCGATAATTTGATTATTTGGTATTCAAGAGAGAAAGTCTTGTTTTTATTCTTCTTTTCATTTAAATTTCATTTGATATAAATCTAATGACTAGCAGTTCTCTTACCATCATATTCTGTTTAAAAGTAATAGAATTCAATTCAAACATAAATCAAAAGAGTAATCTTGTTTCAAAAAATAAAATCAGTTTCTAATTTTCATATTCAAAGATCATGTACGTGTACGTTCCTGATAAATGTATTATTTTTTCACGAATACATGGTGGATTTCGACGTTGATTCAAAGATAAGTAAGTGAGAATGTTCTTGAATGGCAAAGTAAATCAAAACAATCATCCAATTATCACTCATCTCTATTAAAAACTACGTTATAACAGAAGCATTTGCAGTGTAACAATAGTTTCAGTTTATTGGCAATCAGCAGCACGACAACAACAAACTTTATTAGCAAATCGACTTAACACATGTCTTTTTTCTTTTTCGATAACATAAGATTTGTGAATTTTCTAAGATCGTGCCATGCAAATTTTGGGAGATAGGTATCTCGAGTAAGCAATACATTTGCCTTTGGCCATTTAAACACACACACACACACACACACAATAAACAAAACTAATAGCAATGACAATCACATGCATTAAAGTACAAGTATACAGATAATAAAAAGCATTACAAAATCTTTTTACTCTGAGATGACGTTAATGCATTGAACTTCTGTATATTAGACCATGAACATTGACCTAAGTGTTTGGATCTTATACAGCTGTATCCTGAGCAACATAATATAAAATTATCTTCTAATTCTAGTGTTTCTGGATTACATACCTTACACAATCTTATATCTCTGTCTACATTATTATACCTTCCTAATTCTATCTCTAAGGTATGTGAACATAATGAAGCTTGTTATTTGTATACATTTAAATATTTTTCAAAACAAAATTCAGTTCAATACCTGCAAAAGGAATTTAATTTTGACGTTGAACAACAATTTACCAGCCTTACCGAACTTACACCCGTTTAAAAACGGAAGCATACAAAAACCATCATAAGCCATTCATTGCAGGGCATGATCAAGCATTTAATTCCAAGCATGAGTTCAGTAAAACTGAAAAGTATTATACAAAAACTATGACTTACCTCATTTTACTTTCAAAACGACGAAGTCTTCGATAAAAGGCAATTTTTGAGATATGTATTGCTGAAATCTGCTTCTTCCATTTCGCGCCCAAAGAAATGATTGGATAGGTGAACACAAGCTATACTTGATTGGTGCAATCTGATCACATGAAATAAACCCACGCTTCATTTGATTGGTGGGATTGATCACATGAATAAACCCACGCTACCTTTGATTGGAGCGATCTGGTCACATGGTATGTGCCTTGATACACTGACTGGTACAGTATATTTCTCTTTCTCGTCTTGGGGAAATATTTTTTATAATAATAAATTAAACTTGATGAATATGTTTTTTTTGGTTGGTATTGTCGCATAAATACCCTGGTATCTCTATCCAACTGCGCAAAAATATTTATCTTGTAGGGTTAGTCTTGAGAAAAAAAAAAACAACCTAGCAAATAATAAAATAAAAACGAAGACTTTAAACACCTCTTTCTTTGTGTGATGCCTAAATTATGATAATAACTGAGTGAACCTCTTTAAATATAAACCGTTAGCCTTTAAAAGCTTTTTTTAATGTATGAATATTGATCATTACCGGAGATCTGCTCTGAAGTTGTAGCGCACATACAGACCGTTCCATAATTGATAAATTGAACGCCGCCATTGTGAAGGTCACGTGACTGTCCGCCATTAAAAGGCTGCTTATCTTTGCTGTGATGCCCAAGTCTCGTAAAACATTGTATAACTTAAGCACATTTTAAGGTGACTTGCTGTCTTTTATCGCGTGAATTTTGTGATAGCATTTTATTGTATTATTATTACTTTTCTGTATGTTTTTTCCTGACTTGAAAATATTATTATCTTGAATTATTAAAACATGAAAGACGGTGAATAAAGACCATCGACCGTTCAAAATTAAAGATTTAGTTGTGTAAAACACATATAACTGTTCCTTTTTCATAAGTTGAAAATATGATTTCAATTATTTGAAAACCTCTGAAAGTATGGACAAAATGACACAATTAAACATTTCGCTCATCAACCGCATGTTGATGTAGAATGTTAACTAAAACTTGTTTTATTCTATGATACACTTTCAAACAATACTTGACATTAAAAGTGCATTATTTAGCGCTTCTATTATTATCACACTCTTTTGTCTTTCGCGGTGTCCTGTGGTGAAGGGATGTAGTTACGTAATATTGGAGTGACATACTGGCTTTGTTTTGATAAGTCACCGTTAATTGTCATTGTCGGTGTTCCTTGATTAGTCACAGTAAAACACTTTAGTTAACAAATTTTGCTCTTGAGAAAATGCCTGAAGGCTATAACACATGGTATTTATTTGTTCCTGATTGTTATATAAAATTTAGCATCTACTGCTGAATGGACCTTTTCTCTAATATTTTTTTCTTGCATTTCGAATTTTTGTGTGTGCAAAATATTGATATGTCCAGCATTCGAGTTTATGTATGCAGAAAAAAATAATAGCTTCAATGCACACGTTTGTAAGATATTGATCTTACAAATAATACGTTTGCTTTCTTTTTTCTTATTTCTAATATTATTGATGGTATATTTAATGTACTACGGAAAACAAAATAATTATGACACCCATGTAACTGTACCCTTTTATTCAGATTTCTTTTAAAGATAGAAACGTACTTCTTAAAAGCAGTTTTTCGTGAAATTTTGATAAAATAAAAAGAATTTATCTACCGGAGAATATCACAAGAGCTTAATTCAACAGTTCATTAGATTGAGATGTTATCTATGATTCGTCTAAGTAAATTGTAACTGTAAATTGATTATTCGTTCTATATGTTAATTGATAATTGATATCTCATAACAAACAAAACTTTTTGTTTATTGTTATAACATACAGCAAACTGTTTAAGGTAGTTTAATGTTATGAAGCTGTTTAACTTTCTGAAGCAAAATCTTAAATGTTGTATTACTGGCTTAAATTTCTTTGTTGTTTATAAGTAATCATGCTTCATCATAGGTGAAAAAAGATGTCTAACCCAAAACATGACAGTTTAGATAAACATGTTCGATGTTATCAATGCAAAGGCAAACTAATTATTTCAACAGAAGGTCTTTTTAAGAATAATTGAACCTGCTACTTTTTGTTTAATTATTAAAAGTCATTATGGTTTAATTTTCCTTCAAAAAGACAGAAGCAAAAGCAGACCTAAGACGAAAGAGCACATTTTAAGTGTAAATAATATCACCATAGAATACTTCCTTTAAATCGCAATATTGTTTTAAGACAAAGTACATCACCGTTAAGCAATATTAGATCAGCCAGCAAATAAAATTTTAACAAGAGGCACGGTTTGATTAAATTTAGTTAAAAACTTGAAAACCCTGCTGTGAACTATGATACATATCCGGCTTTAATAATCCAATACTGCAATTTGGTTAAGACAATAAAGCACATCACTGATCATCTTGGAGATAAAAATTAGAAAATAGACACGGGCAGATTGATTAAAGTTAAGTCGGTTTCATTTTAATTTCGTTTTCAAGTTTGAGACGCCTGCATTGGATTATGATCTATATCCGGCATAAAATCAAGAGTGGAATTTAGTTTTGACAGAACCCCCCCCCCCCCCCCCTCCCAAAAAAAAAAGGAAAAAAGAAAAAAAGAAAAACATTATTCATTATTACAAAAAGAAAACATTTTGCTATATAAAGATTCTTAGTTTCAACTAGTAAATATAACTCTATATAACTGTAACTGTGTAACTATGACCGATATTATTTTCGTATTTTCAAGTATACGGAATGCTGTATTCGAGTAATATACGGACTTGCAAGCACACTCTCGTATTTCAGGAATATACTGAATAGTACTTCAAGTTTCTCTTAGTAAATATACAGAAACCCTTATTTGAGCAGTATACTGACTTGATTTGATATGCCCGTCTTATTCAATTATAATCTAAATAATCAAATAATTATTATGATAATCATTACTTTTCCAGTTTACAGATACATTTTTTATTTGTTGACTTCTCAATCAGTAGTTTTCTAGGGATTTTTCTTCTTAAAATAATGATCTCCGAACCATTTTACATATTTCCAAATTTTTAAGCATACGGAATGCCGCATTCGAGTAATATTTGGAAAAACTATCGTGTTTTAGACACATAATAGGTTCCAATATTTACAAATTTATAGAACACCTGATTTGAGCAGTATACTGACACCCGTATTTCAGTATATACGAAAAGTACATTGATTCTTGTTTTCTTAACTTTCAAATAAAGGGACATATGTAGTTTAGCAGTATACGACTGTTCATGAATATGCAGTCTTTTTAGATTCACGTATTTGTAAGAATACTGGATGCCGTATTTTAGTAATATACGGACTTATTATGACGTTCCCATATTTTAGAAAAATACGGACACCGTATATCTAGTTTTCCGTATTCTATAAGTATACGGAACACCGTATTTTGGTCATATACGGATTTGCTGAATATACGACACCGTACACCTCCGTATTTTATGTTTTCCGTATTTTTACCTGTATATTAATGATATACGGAATTCCGTACACTCCCGTATATCTATATATTTTTCGCAGTGTGTTAGAATGAATATTTTATTAATGTTTAATTGAAAATAAAAATATATGTATTTTTTTTTTATGCCAAATAATTACTTGGCACCGTAATTACAAGAAGAAAAGCTTAGTTTAGCATTTCTATAGCAACCACTGGTTAGCTGACGTGCTACAGTGTAAATATTGTAGAAATGTTTGTCTAGAATTAAGTAACGAAAATTTTAAAAAAGAGCAAACAGATTGTTGGCCTGAAAGAATTTTCTCATTCAGACTTAACTGGCATTTGCAGTTTAAGAAAAGAAATGGAAAAATTCCATTGCTATGTAATGTTGCGAGTCAAAGTCAGCCGTGACAAAATAGAAGAGTCTTGGGATGATATTGTGCACAGAAAATGAAGATGTAAGCATACACAGTTGACTAGGCTAAAAGTTGACTATAAAAGTCATAAACTAAATTTTTATTTGCTTATTAGTATTTCTAAGGTGATGCCAACTTATACTATAAAGTATCTTCAAAATCTGCCTTTTTAGGTAGGAAGAAATAAAGATGGTGTATGTAAAGGAAAAATGCTAGTGCATTACAATAATGTCTGAAAGTAAACAGAAAAGCAAACATGGTACAGCAATTTCAGATAGATCACCTTCATTATCAGGTGATATCAGATAATTGTAGTTTTAGTTATGAGCACCATTTTTGCAATCAACCTGTGTCTGTCATGGTGAGTACTTGTCTCATAAGTCACTCTGAAATTGACCATATTTTAAAAAATTCTTTTTTCATGCAGAACTCTAGTTGCTATGGTAATTAGAAGGGAAAACTTGAAAGATCTTCTTGTATGTAACCACAAAGCCTAAGCAATTTCATATTTGACATATGGCATTGTACAGTGCATCTTAAAAAAGACTGCAATAAGTATGCCTCTGGTGTCACGGTTGATTATTTCTAAGTCTTCCCATATTTTATAACATTGGAAAGTGAAAGAAAATCTTGCAGTCCTCAGCAGAGTGATTCATTGTCAAGACCCTTAACACTTAGCACAACTCAAAAGTTTCTTAATCAAAAAGAATGCATGACAATTTTTTCCTTCGTGAGATGAAAATTGGTCAGCCAGCTGCTTGATAGGAAATTGGATTTCATAAAGAATTGTTAAACACAAAGGGGGTATTGCAAGAGTATTTCACAAGTTCTACAATATGTATTTTTAGGTAGTTATAATGATATCTTTGATAATACAAATGTGTCTATTTTTGTGAAAGTGCCCTGTTTCGCATGATGCCATTTACTACACTGATGTAAGAAAATGTTACTCACTACATACAGGGTGTTAAGAATGCTTATATGCTATAACTATGAACATAGGATGGCCCTTTTTAGAATCTTTGTATGAAGTTTTGATCACAAGTCAGACTATATGACATGTCAAAAAGTAATATCATATTGAAGGCTAAATTTAGAAGTTTTGATCATGATGCAGACTAACAGACAGGATATTCATCTTTTTATTTTGATTTAAATGAGGTTGAAAATTTTGTCAATGAATGTATCACAGAACATAAAATCTTGGGTACTTCTTCTTTCTGACAAAGAAATTTAGCTTTATAATGTGCTCTTACACTATCATTGTGTATCAAATTAAAATGAGAAAAAAAAGTGTACTTTCTTTGCTATTCAAATGCACTGGCTATATCAGATGACAAGTTAGTTTTAATCACCTGTTTGAAAATATTTGTAAGTCTCAAAATCAAACCTGTGTAATCAAAAATCAATTTACAGTCTGGACATTGCTTGTAGCTCCACTTTCTGAAGAAAAAAAGTGGAGCTATTGTCATGACCCTCCTGTCGGTGTCAGCATTGGTTAACCTTTTCATTTAGGTCCATTTTCTGAAACAATCAGAGCTGTTTACTTCAAAGTAAGAATACCTATTCACTATCAAAATGATGCCATTTCTAAAGGGCAGATAACCCTCAAATTTATTTTTGCAATGTTTTGCCCTTTTACAACTTGGTTAACCTTTTTTGTTATGTCTATTTCTAAAAAAGTGCCAAAGATTTTCCCTTCAAATTTGAAATACTTAATCACCAACAAGACCCCTACAAAGTTTGTTAGTACCCCTGTCCCTGGGGTCCAAATTAGCCTCACCCCAGAGGTCATTGCTTAGACTTGTATAGGAAAAAACTTCTTAGCCTGGATACAAACTATTTACCTAATGGGATGGGTAGGTACTTCCCCATCTCCCACCTGCATGGCAACTCCATTTTTTTAAAATTCTTCTTCTCATAAGTCGCAAGGCCTACAGCTGAGATATTTTTATGCCCCCGAAGGAAGGCATATAGTAATCGCACTGTCTGTACGTCCATCCATCCATCCGTCCATCTGTCTGTCTGTCCTGTAAAATCTTGTCTTCGCTTCATCTCCTAAACCTCTGAGGGATTTCATTGGAACTTAACAAGAGTGTTTGTCACCAAGTCTAGTTGTGCATATCGTCAGGAGATTCCGCTCAATTTATTTTTGGCAGAGTTATTAGGACTTAGTCATTTTTTAACTCATCTGAGCACTGCTCATAGTGAGCTTTTGGGATTGTTGATTGTCCGGCATGAGTCGACGTGCGTCGTCCATCATGCGTCATTAACAATTTGACTTGAACAACTTCCCGTCCTAAACTGCTAAGCCAATATTGACAAAACATGCCTGAGATCTTCCTTAAATGAAGCTCTACCAAAGTTAAAGAATTCAATTCCATCAAGAACTCTTTTTGCTATGGCAACTTAAAGGAAAAACTTTGAAAATCTTGTCTGAAACCACAAGGCCCTGAGCCTTAAGATTTGGTATGTAGCATTGTCTAGTGGACCTCTACTAATTTTGTTCAAGTTATACCCCTGGAGTCAAATTTGGCCCCACCCCAGGGGTCAATTGATTTTACATAGGCTTATAAAGTGAAATTTTAAAAATCTTCTTGTCTGAAACCACAAGGTCCTGAGCGTTAAGATTTGGTATATAGCATTGTCTAGTGAACCTCTACCAAGTTTCTTCAAATTATGCCCATGGGGTCAAATTTGGCCCTGCCCCGGGGGTCAATTGATTTTACAAAGGCTTATAAAGAGAAAACTTTGAAAAAACCTCTTGTCTGAAACCACAAGGCACTGAACCTTAAGATTTTGTATGTAACATTGTCAAGTGGACCTCAACCAAGTTTGTTCAAATTATACCTCTTGGGTCAAATTTGGCCCCACCCTGGGGTCTTTGGTTTTACATAAGCTTATATAGGAAAAACTTTGAAAATCTTCTTGTCTGAATCCACAAGGCCCTGAGCCTTAAGATTTGGTATGTAGCATTGTCTAGTGGACCTCTACCAAGTTTGTTCAAATTATCCCCATGGGGTCAAATTTGACCCCACTTTGGGGGTCAATCGATTTTGCATAGGCAAAAATTTTGAAAATCTTCTTGTCTGAAACCACATGGGCCTGAGTCTTAAGATTTGGTATGTAACATTGTCTAGTGGACCTCTACCAAGTTGTTCAAATTATACCCCTGGGGTCAAATTTGGCCCCACCCAGGGGTCATTGGTTTTACAAAGGCTTATATAGTGAAAAATTTTGAAAATCTTCTTGTAGAAGGAGACATAACATTTTCAGTCCACATAATCTGGTTATTTGTCAGAAAGGTTGTTTCTATGATTTCTAGCTCAAGTTCGAATATGGTCATTTGGGGTCAATTAACCAGGTCCATAGCAACTTTGTTAAAAGCAGTCATATTCAGGTGAGCGATACCGGGCCATCATGGCTCTCTTGTTTATTGTAAATCTATAATAAAATCTTGTCCACACTTCGTCTCCAAAACCGCTTGGATAATTTCATTGAAACTACACAAAAATGTTTGTCACCAAACCTAGCTGTGCATATGGTCAGGAGTTTCTTGTCAGATTATTTTTAGCAGTGTTATGGGCCCTTAGTCATTTTTACCTCCACTTTTCGAAGAAAAAAGTGGAGCTATTGTCATGACCCCCTCGTTGGCATCAGTTAACCATTTTTAGCTCACCTGGCACAAAGTGCCAGAGTGAGCTTTTGTCATAACCAAATGTCCGTCGTGCGTCGTGAGGCGTCAACAATTTCATTCAAACGACATTTCCTATGAAACCACTGGGCCAAATTCAATGAAACTTGCTTGAGATGTTCCATGCATGAAGTTCTTCCAAAGTTGTTCAAAGAATTCAATTCGATGCAGAAATCTGGTTGCTATGGCAACTTAAAGGAAAAACTGAAAATCTTTTCTGAAACCACAAGGCCTGGAGCTTAGATATTTGGTATGAGGCATCACCTAGTGGACCTCTACCAAGATTGTTCAAATTCTGATCCTGGGGTCAGAACTGTCCCCGCCCTGGGGGTCACTTATTTACATAGAGTTATAAAGTGAAAACTTTAAAAATCTTCTTGTCAGAAACCGCAAGGCATGGAGCTAAGATATTTGGTGTTGAGCATTGTTTAGTAGACTTCTCCCAAGATTGTTCAAACCATGGCCTCTGGGTCAAAATTGGCTCTGCCCAAGGGGTCACATGTTTTACATAGAGTTATATAGTAAATTCTTTAAAAATCTTCTTGTCAGAAACTGTAAGGCCTAGAACTTAGATATTTGGTATGAGGCATCATCCAGTAGACCTCTACAAAGATTGTTCAAATTATGACCCTGGGGTCAGAACTGACCCTGCCCAGGGCTTACTTGATTTACATAGAGTTATATAGGGAAAACTTTAAAAATCTTCTTGTAAGAAACTACAAGGCATGGAGCTTAGATATTTGGTGTTGAGCATTGTCTAGTAGACCTCTACCAAGATTGTTCAAATCATGTCCCCTTGGTCAAAACTGGCCCCGCCAAAGGGGTCACGTTTTACATAAGAGTTATATAGTTGCAAAAAACTTTAAGAATCTTCTTGTCACAAACTGCAAGGCCTGGAGCTTAGATATTTGGAAGTATACTCTGTGACTCTGTGGGGTCAGTTTCTCGCCCCCCACTCCCCCTTGCCCAAAAATTTTTTTCTTATTTTTAGCTCACCTGAGCACACAGTGCTCAGGCTGAGATTTTCTGATCGGTCTTTGTCCGTCGTCCATCCGTCGTCAACTTTTCATTCAAACGACATCTTCTCTGAAACCAATGGGGCAAATTTAATGAAACTTGCCTGGGATGTTCCTTGCATGAAGCTATACCAAGATTGTTCAAATGGTTCTTGTCCATTGCATTTCTGGTTCACTGGAGGTAAAAATAGATTTTATAAGTTAGTTCTTTAAAAATCTTCTTCTCCGAAACCGCAAGGCCTGGAGCTTTGATATTTGGTATGGAGAATCATCTAGTAGACCTCTACCAAGTGTGTTCAAATTATGTCCCTGGGGTCAAAACTGACCCCACCCCAGGGGTCAGTTTATTTTACATAGAGTTATATATGGAAAATTTTAAAATCTTCTTGTCAGAAACAAGAAGGCCTAGAGTTAAGATATTTGGTATGTAGCATTGTCTAGTGGACCTCTACTAAGTTTGTTCAAATCATGGCCTCTGGGTCAAAAATGGCCCCGCCCCAGGGGTCACTTGTTTTACAAAGAGTTATATATGAAAATCTTAAAAAATCTTCTTGTCAGAAACCGTAAGTTATAGAGCTTAGATATTGGGTATGTTGCATTGTCTAGTAGACCTCTACCAAGTTTGTTCAAATCATGGCCTCTGGGTCAAAAATGGCCCCGCCCCAGGGGTCACTTGTTTTACATAGAGTTGTATAGGAAAAATTAAAAAATCTTCTCTTTAAAAACCTTCTTGTCAGAAACCGTAAAGCATAGAGTTTAGATATTTGGTTTGTAGCATTGTCTAGTGGATCTCTACCAAGTTTGTTCAAATCATGGCCTCTGGGTCAAAAATGGCCCCGCCCCAGGGGTCAATTGTTATACATAGAGTTATATAGGAAAATCTTAAAAAATCTTCTTGTCAGAAACCGTTAGTTATAGAGCTTAGATATTTGGTATGTAGCATTGTCTAGTGGACTTTTACCAAGTTTGTTCAAAGCATGGACTCTGGGTCAAAAATGGCCCCGCCCCAGGGGTCACTTGTTTTACATAGAGTTATATAGGGAAAACTTTAAAAATCTTCTTGTCAGAAACCGTAAGGCATAGAGTTTAGATATTTGGTTTGTAGCATTGTCTAGTGGACCTCTACCAAGTTTGTTCCAATCATGGCCTCTGGGTCAAAAATGGCCCCGCCTCAGGGGTCACTTGTTTTACATAGAGTTATATAGGGAAAATCTTTAAAAATCTTCTTGTCAGAAACTGTAAGGCATAGAGCTTAGATATTTAGTGTGTAGCATTTTCCAGTGGACCTCTACTAAGTTTGTTCAAATCATAGCCTCTGGGTCAGAATAGTCCCAGCCCTGGGGGTCACTTGTTTACATAGAGTTATATAGGAAAAGGTTTTAAAAATCTTCACAGAAGAAACCATAAGGCTTAGAGTTAAGATATTTGGTATGTAGCATTGTCTAGTGGACCTCTACTAAGTTTGTTCAAATCATGGCCCCTTGGTCAAAATAGGCCCCGCCCTAGGGGTCACATGTTTTACAGAGAATTATATAGGAAAAACTTGAAAAATCTTCTTGTCTGCAACCACAAAGCCTAGAATTTTAAAATTTTGCACGAAGCAAGCTTTATCAAGCTTTTTCAAATTATTAGATGAGGTTAAAGGTCACAGAGGCTAAAGTAGATTTATCTACTGTACCTCATAGAGCCTTCATTTATAGACCAATATCTTTGATATTCACATAGAGGTTCCTTGCATGGACCTCTACGCATAGGTAGGGTTTGAGGTCACTGGGTCAGTGTCAAGGTCACCATAGCTTATAATAGATATTTCTACTTTCTGTCATAGAGTCTTTATTTATTGACTGATATTTTACATAATTGGTTTGTAGGCACTTACATATTATCAATCAAAAAATGAAATACTGCTTAGCAGCAAACCTACAGCCAAAGTACTCAGGTGAGCAATCCAGGGCCATCATGGCCCTCTGTAAGTTTTTCGCTATGGCAATAAAATTTTGACTATTTGTACAGTTTTCCAAGATGATTTCGAAAACGTCATAGCATGACCTATATTTTTGACCTACTGACCTTCTTTTTAGCTCACCTGAGCACAAAGTGCTCAGGATGAGCTTTTCTGATCAGTCTTTGTCCGTTGTCCGTCCTTCGTCAACGTTTCATTCAAATGACATCTCCTCTGAAACCAAAGGGCCAAATTAAATGAAACTTGCCTGGGATGTTCCTTGCATGAAGCTCTACCAAGATTGTTCAATTGGTTCTGGTCCATTGCATTTCTGGTTCACTGGAGCTAAAATTAGATTTAAAAAGTTGGATCTTTAAAAATCTTCTTCTCTGAAACCACAATGCCTGGAGCTTAGATATTTGGTGTGCAGCATTGTCCAGTGGACCTCTACCAAGTTTGTTCAAATCATGGTTCCTGGGTCAAAAATGGCCCAGCCCCAATGGTCACGTTTTACATAGAGTTATATAGGGACAATTTTAAAAATCTTCTTGTAAGAAACTGCAAGGCATGGAACTTAGATATTTGGTGTTGAGCATTGTCTAGTAAACCTCTACCAAGATTGTTCAAATCATGTCCCCTGGGTCAAAACTGGCCCCGCCCAAGGGGTCATGTTTTACATAGAGTTATATAGCAGAAAACTGTAAGAATCTTCTTGTCACAAACTGCAAGGCCTGGAGCTTAGATATTTGGAAGTATGCACTGTGACCACAGTGGGGTCACCACAAGGCCTGGAGCTTAGATATTTGGTATGAAGCATCATCTAGTGGACCTCTATCAAATTTATTCACATTATGACTGTGGGGTCAAAACTGACCCCACCCCAGGGGTCAGTTGATTTTACAAAGATTTATATAGGGAAAACTTAAAAATCTTCTTGTCAGAAACCACAAGGCCTAGAGTTTAGATATTTGGTGTGCAGCATTGTCCAGTGGACCTCTACTATATTTGTTCAAATCATAGCCACTGGGTCAAAACAGGCCTTGCCCCGGGGGTCACTTGTTTACATAGAGTTATATAGGAAAAGTTTTAAAAATCTTCTTGTCAGAAACCACAAGGCCTAGAGTTAGATATTTGGTGTGCAGCATTGTCCAGTGGACCTCTACCAAGTTTGTTCAAATCATGGTTCCTGGGTCAAAAATGGCCCAGCCCCAATGGTCACGTTTTACATAGAGTTATATAGGGAAAATTTTAAAAATCTTCTTGTAAGAAACTACAAGGCATGGAACTTAGATATTTGGTGTTGAGCATTGTCTAGTAAACCTCTACCAAGATTGTTCAAATCATGTCCCCTGGGTCAAAACTGGCCCCGCCCAAGGGGTCATGTTTTACATAGAGTTATATAGCAGAAAACTGTAAGAATCTTCTTGTCACAAACTGCAAGGCCTGGAGCTTAGATATTTGGAAGTATGCACTGTGACCACAGTGGGGTCACCACAAGGCCTGGAGCTTAGATATTTGGTATGAAGCATCATCTAGTGGACCTCTATCAAATTTATTCACATTATGACTGTGGGGTCAAAACTGACCCCACCCCAGGGGTCAGTTGATTTTACAAAGATTTATATAGGGAAAACTTAAAAATCTTCTTGTCAGAAACCACAAGGCCTAGAGTTTAGATATTTGGTGTGCAGCATTGTCCAGTGGACCTCTACTATATTTGTTCAAATCATAGCCACTGGGTCAAAACAGGCCTTGCCCCGGGGGTCACTTGTTTACATAGAGTTATATAGGAAAAGTTTTAAAAATCTTCTTGTCAGAAACCACAAGGCCTAGAGTTTAGATATTTGGTGTGCAGCATTGTCCAGTGGACCTCTACTATATTTGTTCAAATCATAGCCACTGGGTCAAAACAGGCCTTGCCCCGGGGGTCACTTGTTTACATAGAGTTATATAGGAAAAGTTTTAAAAATCTTCTTGTCAGAAACCACAAGGCCTAGAGTTTAGATATTTGGTTTGCAGCATTGTCTAGTGGACTTCTACCAAGTTTGTTCAAATCATGACCCTGGGGTCAAAAATGGCCCAGTCCCAGGGGTCACATGTTTTATATAGAGTTATATAGGAAAAACTTCAAAAATCTGTTTGTCAGAAACCACAAGGCATAGAGCTTAGATATTTGGTATGTAGCATTGTCTAGCGGATCTCTACCAGGTTTGTTCAAATTACCTCTGGGGTCAGTTTTGGCCTCACCTCGGGGGTCAATTGATTTTGCATAGGGAAAACTTTGAAAATCTTCGTCTGAAACTACATGGGCTTTAGCCTTCAGATTTGGTATGTAGCATTGTTTAGTGGACCTCTACCAAGTTTGTTCAAATTATACCCCTTGGGTCAAATTTGGCCCCACCCTGGGGTCATTGGTTTTACATAGGCTTATATAGTGAAAACTTTGAAAATTTTCTTGTAAAAGGAGAGGTAACATTTTCAGTCCAAATAATCTGGAAATATGTCAGACAGGTTGTTTCTATGATTTCTAGCTCGGGTTTGAATATGGGTCATCTTGGTTAAAAAACTAGGTCACAGAGCCCAAAAAGAGAAAAACCTTGTTAACACAAGAGTTTACATTTTCAGTCCAAATATCCTGGAAATTTGTCAGACAGGTTGTTTTGATGATTTCTAGCTCAATTTTGAATATGGGTCACCTTTGTTCAAAAACTAGGTCACATAGCCCAAATATGGAAAAACTTTGTTAACACTCTAGAGGCTACATTTTCAGTCCAAATGTCCTGGAAATTTGTTAGAAAGGTTGTTTTGGTGATTTCTAGCTCTAGTTTGGATATGGATCATCTGGGGTAAAAAAAACTAGAATACAGAGCCCAAATATCAATATCAACTTTGTTAAAAGCAGTCATATTCAGGTGAGCAATACAGGGCCATGATGGCCCTTTTGTTTGTTTTTAGCTCACCTTAGCCTTTGGCTCATGGTGGCTATTGTGACCTGTCTTTGTCCCTTGTCCATCAATAATTTCATTCAAACGACATCTCCTCTGAAACCTCTGGGCCAAATTTGATGAAACTTAAGCTCTACCAAACTTGTTCAAAGAATTCAATTCCATCAAGAACTCTGGTTGGTATGGCAACTTAAAGAAAAAACTTTAAAAATGTTCTTGTCTGAAACCACAAGGCCCTAAGCCTTAAGATTTGGTATGTAGCATTGTCTAGTGGACCTCTATCAAATTTGTTCAAATTATGCCCCATGGATAAAATTTGGCCCCACCCCAGGGGTCAACTTATTTAACATGAAACTTTAAAAATCTTCTTGTCTGAAACCACTAGGCCCTGAGCCTTAAGATTTGGTATGTATCATTGTCGTGTGGACCTCTACCAAGTTTGTTCAAATTATACACCTGGGGTCAAATTTGGCTCTGCCCCAGGGGTCAATGGATTTTATATAGGCTTATATAGTGAAACTTTAAAACGACAAACGACATCTCCTCTGAAACCTCTGGGCCAAATTTGATGAAACTTAAGCTCTACCAAACTTGTTCAAAGAATTCAATTCCATCAAGAACTCTGGTTGGTATGGCAACTTAAAGAAAAAACTTTAAAAATCTTCTTGTCTGAAACCACAAGGCCCTGAGCCTTAAGAATTGGTACGTAGCATTTTCTAGTGGACCTCTACCAAGTTTGTTCAAATTATGCCTCTGGGGTCAAATTTGGCCCCTACCCAAGGGCCATTTGATTTTACATAGAGTTAATTAGGAAAAACTTTAAAAAATCTTGTCTGAAACCACAAGGCCCTGAGAGCTAAAATTTGGCATGAACCAAGCTTTATCAAGCTTTTTCGAATTTTTAGATAAGGTGAAAGGTCATTGAGGCCAAAAATAGGTTTATATACTGTACCTCATAGAGCCTTCATTTAAAGACCACTATCTTTGATATTTGGTATATAGGATATTGCATGGACCTCTACCCATGGGTAGGGTTTTAAGTCACTGGGTCAAGGTCAAGGTCACCATAGCTTATGATAGATATTTCTACTTTCTGTCATAGAGCCTTTATTTATTGACTGATATTTACATATTTACATATTTATATTTACATCACTTAAGCATTTCAATTAAAACATGAAATACTGCTTAACTGCAAACCTACAGCCAAAATACTCAGGTGAGTGATCTAGGGCCATCATGGCCCTCTTGTTTAGCTACAGCAATGAAATTTGGACCATGTGCACAGTTTTTTATTTCGGTTAAAAAAATGTTATCGCATGACCTATATTTTTGACTTACTGACCTACTTTTTGATTTTGGAGCTATGGCAATGAAATTTGGACCATGTGTACAGGTTTTTGTTCTGATTTCAAAAACATTATAGCAAGACCTATATTTTTGACCTACTGACCTACTTTTTTGTTTTAAAGCTATGGCAATGAAATTTGGACTGTGTACAGCTTTTCGTTCCAGTTTCAAAAATGTCATCTCATGACCTATATTTTGACCTGCTGACCTACTTTTTGTTTTTGGAGCTATGGTAATGAAATTGCATTGGTCCATTTCTGTGATATGCATCATTACATTCATAAAAATATCTTTCATCTTTGAACCCAGGTGAGCGCTTTAGGGCCATTGGCCCTCTTGTTGTTAAAGTCCATTTCTCAGAAACTTTCAAAGCCATTTACTTCAAATTTGGAATATATGTTCACTTTTAAAATGCGACACCATTTCTCAAAGGCAGATATTCCTCAGATTTATTTTTACAAAGTTATGCCCCTTTTTTCAACTTAAAATTTCTTTGTTAACTTTTTTGTTAATGTCCATTTCTCAGAAAGTGTCAAAGATATTCCATTCAAACTTGGAATACTTGATCACCAGTTAGGACCCTGCAAAGATTGTTGGTACCCATGTCCATGGGGGTCTTATTTAGCCCCACCCCAGGGGTAACTTGATTTTGCTTAGACTTACATAAAGGATAAAACTTCTTAAGACTAGAAATAAACTTTAACTTACATAGGATAGGTAAGTACTTCCCCTATCCTCCCCCCCTCCAACCTCCCCTCTGCTTGGAAACCCACCAGCCCTGGCATTCCACTCCCCCCATTTTTGTTTTTCATTATAAATATAAGGAAAAAACTTCTTAAGACTAGAAATAAACTTTTAACGTACATATGATGGGTAAGTACTTCCCCTACCCTCTCCCTCCTCCAGCCTCCCCTCTGCTTGGGGACCCACTAGTCCTGGCATTTCCCCCAACCCGCCCATTAATTTTTTTCATGATAATTTTCTTTTTTATAAAATACGTAGATACTTGACTTTTAAATATGTAGGTATGAAGTGACTTCACTCCCCCTCCCTCTCCCCCAACCCCCCCAACCCCCCCCTCCAAAAGAATTTTTTTTTAAATATGTAGCTATAAACTGACTTGACACCCCCACCCACAGGGCATTACCCCCCTCACCCCCCCCCCCCCCCCCCCCCCCCCCAACACACACACACCTCCCAAAAAAATTTTTATTTTCTTTTTAGCTCACCTGAGCCTGCTCAGGGTGAGCTATTAGGATGGTTGTTTGTCCTGCGTCCGTCGGCGTGCGTCGTCAACAATTTGACTTGAACAACATTTCCTAAACCCCTGAGCCAACATGCCTGGGATATTCCTTGCATGAAGCTCTGCCAAAGAATTTCAAAAAATTCATTTCCATCAAGAACTCTTTTTGCTATGGCAACTTAAAGGAAAAACTTTGAAAATCTTGTCTGAAATCACAAGGCCCTGAGCCTTAAGATTTGGTATGTAGCAGACCTAGTAGACCAAATTTGGCCCTAGTAGACCTCTACCAAGTTTGTTCAAATTATACCCCTGGGGTCAAATTTGGCCCCGCCCCAGGGTTCAATTGATTTTACATAGGCTTATATAGTGAAACTTTAAAAATCTTCTTGTCTGAAACCACAAGGCCCTGAGCCCTTAACATTTGGAATGTAGCATTGTCTAGTGGACTTCTACCAAGTTTGTTCAAATTGTATCCATGGGGTCAAATTTGGACCCCACCCCGGGGGTCAATGGATTTTACATAGGCTTATATAGTGAAATTTTAAAAATCTTCTTGTCTGAAACCACAAGGCTTAGAGTTTAGATATTTGGTGAGCAGCATTGTCCAGTAGACCTTTACCAAGTTTGTTCAAATCATGGCTCCTGGGTCAAAAATGGTCACACCCCAGGGGTCTCATATATTACATAGTTATATAGGAAAAACTTTAAAAAATCTTTTTGTCAGAATCCGCATGGCATAGAGCTTAGAAATTTGGTGTGCAGCATTGTCTAGTAGACCTCTACCAAGATTGTTCAAATGATGGCCCCTGGGTCAAAATTGGCTCCGCCCAAGGGGTCACATGTTTTACATAGAGTTATATAGTAAATTCTTTAAAAATCTTCTTGTAAGAAACTACAAGGCATGGAGCTTAGATATTTGGTGTTGAGCATTGTCTAGTAGACCTCTACCAAGATTGCTCAAATGATGGCCCCTGGAATAAAACTGGCCCTGCCAAAGGGGTCACATGTTTTACATAGAGTTATATTGCAAAAAAACTTAAAAAATCTTCTTGTCACAAACTGCAAGGCCTTCAGCTTAAATGGTAGTATGCACTGTGACCACAATGGGGTCATCGCCCCTCCCCTGGGGGTCACTCCCCGGCTGAAATTTTTTTTTTCATTTTTTAAGTTTTTCGCTATGGCAATAAAATTTCGACCATTTTTACCGTTTTTTAAGATGATTTCAAAAACATTCTTTGACCTATATTTTTGACCTACTGACCTACTTTTTTGTTCTTTAGTTACAGCAATGAAATTTGGACCATTTTTACAGTTTTTCAAGATGATTTCAAAAAAATTATTCCTTGACCTATATTTTTGACCTACTGACCAACTTTTTGTTTTTGGAGCTATGGCAATGAAATTTGGACCATATGTACAGTTTTTTGTTCGATTTCAAAAACGTCATTGCATGACCTATATTTTTGACCTACTGACCTACTTTTTAAGGAAATCTTTAAAAAAATCTTCTTGTCTGAAACCACAAGTCCTAGAATTTTAAAATTTGGCATGAAGCAAGCTTTATCAAGCTTTTTCAAATTATTAGATTAGGTTAAATGTCATCGAGGCTAAAAATAGAATTATCTACTGTACCTCATAGAGCCTTCATTTATAGACCAATATCTTTGATATTCAGTATATAGGTTCCTTGAATGGACCTCTACTCATGGGTAGGGTTTGAGGTCACTGGGTCAAGGACAAGGTCACCATAGCTTATAAAAGATATTTCTACTTTCTGTCATAGAGCCTTTATTTATTGACTGATATTTACATATTTGTTTTGTAGGCACTTACATATTTTCAATTAAAAAATGAAATACTGCTTAACAGCAAACCTACAGCCAAAGTACTCAAGTGAGCGATCCAGGGCCATCATGGCCCTCTTGTTTAATATGTAGGTATGAAGTTACTTCACATCCCCCTCAAACTCCCCTACCCTGGCAAAAAAAAAAAAAAAAAAAAATTCTTTTTTCTCCTATATAAGAAAAGACCTTCTTAAACTTTGAAATAAATTTTTTAGCTAACCTGAGCATGTAGTGCTCGTGAGCTTTTAGGATGGGTGGTTGTCCGTCCGAGGTCCACAATTCATTCAAACGACATCTCCTCTGAAACCACTGGGCCAAATTTTTAATGAAACTTTCTGGAGGCTACCTTTTCAGTCAGAAAATTTGGAAATTTGTCAGAAAGTTTGTTTTGATGATTTGTAGCTCAGATTTGGATATGGGTCATCTGGGGTCAAAGACTTGAACGACTTCTTCTCCTAAACCGCTAAGCCAACATTGACAAAACATGCCTGGGATATTCCTTGCATGAAACTGTACCAAATTTGTTCAAAGAATTCAATTCCATCAAGAACTCTGGTTGCTATGGCAATTTAAAGGAAAAACTTTGAAAATGTTCTTGTCTGAAACCACAAGGCCCTGAGCCTTAAGATTTGGTATGTAGCATGGTCTAGTGGACCTCTACCAGGTTTGTTCAAATTATACCCCTTGGGTCAAAGTTGGCCCGGTCAATTGATTTTACATAGCCTTATATAGTGAAACTTTAAAAGTCTTCTTGTCTGAAACCACAAGGCCCTGAGCCTTAAGATTTGGTATGTAGCATTGTCTAGTGAACCTCTACCAAGTTTGTTCAAATTATGCCCCTGGGGTCAAATATGGCCCCACCCCAAGGTCATTGGTTTTACATAGGCTTATATAATTAAAACTTTGAAAAATCTTCTTGTCTGAAACCACCACGGCCTGAGCCTTAAGATTTTGTATGTAGCATTGTCTAGTGGACCTCTACCAAGTTTGTTCAAATTATGCTCCTTGGGTCAAATATGGCCCCATCCCGGGGTGTTTGGTTTTACATAGGCTTATATAGTGAAAACTTTGAAAATCTGCTTGTAGAAGGAGAGGTGAAGTTTTCAGTCCAAATAACTTTGAAATCTGTCTGAAAAGTTGTTTCAATGATTTCTAGGTCAAATTTGAATATGGGTCATCTGGAGTCAAAAACTAGGTCACAGAGCTCAAATATGGAAAAACCTTGTTAACACTCTAGAGCTAAGATTTTAATTCCAAATAACCTGAAATTTTGTCAGAAAGGTTGCTTCTGTGATTTCTAGCTGAAGTTTGAATATGGGTCATCAGGAGTCAAAAACTAGGTCACAGAGCCCAAATATTGAAAAACTTTGTAAACACTCTAGAGGCTACTTTTCAGTCCAAATAACCTGGAAATTTCCAGAAAGATTGTTTCAATAATTTCTAGCTCAATTTTGAGTATGGGTCATCTGGGGGTCAAAAACTAGGTCACATGGCAAAAAAGTATAAAAACTTGTTACTGCTCTAGAGGTTACATTTTCAGTCCAAATATCATTGAAATTTGTCAGAAAGGTTCTTTCAATGATTTCTTGCTCACACTTGGATATGGGTCTTCTGGGATCAAAAACTAGGTCACAGAGCCCTAAAATGTAAAACCATTTTAACACTCCAGAGGTTACATTTTCAGTCCAAATATCCTGGAAATTTGTCAGACAGGTTGTTTTGATAATTTCTAGCTCAAGTACTAATATGGGTCATCTTTGGTCAAAAACTAGGTCACAGAGCCCAAATATCGAAAAACCTTGTTAACACTCTAGAGGCTGCATTTTCAGTCCAAACAACCTGGAAATTTGTCAAGAAGATTGTTTCAATAATTTCTAGGTCAAGTTTGAATATGGGTCATCTAGAATCTATTAACCAGGTCCTTGGCAACTTTGTTAAAAGCAGTCATATTCAGGTGAGCGATACAGGGCCATCATGGCCCACTTGTTTTATAAACCAATTTTTAGCCTTTGGCTCATGGTGAGCTATTGTGACCGGACTTTGTCCGTTATACGTCAACAATTTCATATAAACGACATCTCCTCTGAAACCTCTGGGCCAGATTTGATGAAACTTGCCTGGGATATTTCTTGCATGAAGCTCTACCAAAGTTGTTCAAAGAATTCAATTCCATCAAGAACTCTGGTTGGTATGGCAACTTAAAGGAATTCTTTGAAAATCTTCTTGTTTGAAACCACAAGGCCCTGAGCCTTAAGATTTAGTATGTAGCATTGTCTAGTGGACCTCTACCAAATTTATTCAAATTATGCCCCTGTAGTGAAATTTGGCCCCGCCCCGGGGGTCAACCTATTTAACATAGTGAAACTTTAAAAATCTTCTTGTTTGAAACCACAAGGACCTGAGCCTTCAGATTTTGTATGTAGCATTGTCTTGTGGACCTCTACCAAGTTTCTACAAATTATACACCTTGGGTCAAATTTGGCCCTGCCCCGGGGGTCAATGGATTTTACATAGGCTTATATAGTGAATCTTCAAAAATTTTCTTGTCTGAAACCAAAAGGCCCTGAGCCTTTAGATTTGGTATATAGCATTGTCCTGTGGACCTCGACCAAGTTTGTTCAAATTATTCCTTTGGGGTCAAATTTGGCCTCGCCCCAGGGTTCGATTGATTTTACATAGGGAAAACTTTGAAAATTTTCTTGTCTGAAACCGCAAGGCCCTTGTCCTTAAGATTTGGTATGTAGCAAGGTCTGGTAAACCTCAACCAAGTTAGTTGAAATTATACCTCTGGGGTAAATTAGCCCCACCTGGGGTCAACTGATTTTTACATCAGTTCATATAGGGTAAACTTTGAAAAATCTTCTTTTATGAAACTACAAGGCCGTGAGCCTTACGATTTGGTATGTAGCAATGTCTGGAGGACTTCTCTCAAGTATGTTAGAAAAAATTTTCTGGGGTCACAAGTTTTAAATAGCAGTATAAAAGAAAATCTTTAAAAAATCTTCATGTCTGAAACCACAAAGCCTAGAATTTTAAAATTTGGCATGAAGCAAGCTTTATCAAGCTTTTTCGAATAATTAGATTAGGTTAAAGGTCACCGAGGCTAAAAAAAGGTTTAAATACTGTACCTCATACAGCATTCATTTAAAGGCGAATATCTTTGATATTCAGTATATAGGATCCTTGCATGGACCTCTACCCATGAGTAGTGTTTTAGGTCACTGGTTCAAGATCAAGGTCACTATAGCTTATGATAGATATTTCTACTTTCTGTCATAGAGCCTTTATTTATTGACTGATATTTTACATATTTATATTTACATTACTTACATATTTTCAATTAAAAAATGAAATACTGCTTAACTGTAAACCTTCAGCCAAAATACTCAGGTGAGCGATCTAGGGCCATCATGGCCTCATTAATTTTTTTTTTTTAAATACATAGATACTTGACTCCCAAATGTATGTTCATCTTATATGACTAGGTACTTGCCCTCCACTACTAAAATATTTTTTCACTTGGGCTTCTTGTTTGCCTTGGCTTATAATTTATTATCCAGCACTGACAAAAGTGGAGGGTGCTGTCTACAGACAGGTCTTCTTTACTATAACTTCTTTATTAAAATCTTGTCCAAGCTACATCTCCAAAACTGCTTGGGGGATTTTATTGAAACCAGAATGTTTGTCACCAAGCCTTGTTATATATAAAACACCAGTAGGGGTTGGGAATAAAACAATATTGTTCATATTCAAGACCAAACTCACAGCTTTCTATTTCATTTAATAATTATGTCTTCAACCTTCATATAAGAATCTGAAGCAGGAAAACATTACTTTACCATTTACCTTCAGTTCATGCTCTTTTTTTTTGGTCTGATCTCTTTTCCACAGGCATATTCCACTGTATATTAACACCAGCTACATTTCAGGGCATATGTCAATTTCCAGTGACAGCTCTTTTTAGCTCACCTATCACAGAGTTACAAGGTGAGCTTTTGTGATCACAATCCGTCCGGCGTCTGTCCGTCCATCCGTCCGTCCGTCCGTCCGTAAACTTTTCATTAAAACAACATCTCCTTTGAAACCACTGAGTTCATCCTAAAAACGGTTTCCGATCAATTACTAGAGAACGCTTTGACCTAGGTTCACCAAACTTGGTATGCTGGTTGGTCATCACCAGTAGATGACCCCTATTGATTTTGAGTCATTAGGTCAAAGGTCAAGCTCACAGGGACCTTCATCCTAAAAATGGTTTCTGATCAATAACTAGAGAACGCTTTGACCTAGGTTCACCAAACTTGGTATGCTGGTTGGTCATCACCAGTAGATGACCCCTATTGACTTTGAGGTCATTAGGTCAAAGGTCAAGCTCACAGGGACCTTCATCCTAAAAACGGTTTCTGATCAATAACTAGAGAACGCTTTGACCTAGGTTCACCAAACTTGGTTTACTGGTTGGTCATCACCAGTAGATGACCCCTATTGACTTTGAGGTCATTAGGTCCAAGGTCAAGATCAGAGACTTTCATCTTAAAAACGGTTTCCGATCAATAACTAGAGAACACTTTGACCTAGGTTCACCAAACTTGGTGTGCTGGTTGGTCATGACCAGTAAATGACTCTTATTGATTTTGAGGTCATTAGGTCAAAGGTCAAGGCCACAGGGACCTTGATTCTAAAAACAGTTTCTGATCAATAACTAGAGAACGCTTTGGCCCAACCACAAGCAATTAGGTGCTGCCGGGGGGCATTTATGTTTTACAAACATTTCTTGTTATATAGGAAAAACATGAAAAATCATTTTCCTCCGAAACTAATAGGACTAGACCTTGGATATTTGGTGTGGAGTATTGTGTAGAGAACCTTTACCAGTATTGTTTATATGTTGGCCCCGGGGATCAATATTGGTCCCTCCACGGGGGCCCTTGATATGTAAAAAAGGCAATCTTTAAAAATCTTCTTACTGGAAACCTCAATGCCTACAGCTTAGATATTTGATATGTAGCATTGTCTAGTGGATATCTACCAAGTTTGTTCAAATTATGTCCCCTGGGTCAAAATTGGCCACGGCCCAGATTTTCTCTTGGTTTACATACAGTTATATAGGAAAAACATGAAAAATCATTTTTCTCCGAAACTAATAGGACTAGACCTTAGATATTTGGTGTGGAGTATTGTGAAGAGAACCTTTACCAGTATTGTTTATATGTTGGCCCTGGGGTCAAAATTGGCCCCGCCCCAGGGGCTCTTAATATGTAAAAAAGGCAATCTTTAAAAATCTTTTTGCTGGAAACCTCAATGCCTACAGCTTAGATATTTGATATGTAGCATTGTGTAGTGGATTTCTACCAAGTTTGTTCAAATTATGTCCCCTGGGTCAAAATTAGCCACGCCCCAGGGTTCTCTTGGTTTACATATAGTTATATAGGAAAAACATGAAAAATCATTTTTCTCCGAAACTAATAGGACTAGACCTTAGATATTTGGTGTGGAGTATTGTGTAGAGAACCTTTACCAGTATTGTTTATATGTTGGCCCGGGGGTCAAAATTGGTCCTCCCCGGGGGCCCTTAATATGTAAAAAAGGAAATCTTTAAAAATCTTCTTACTGGAGACCTCAATGCCTACAGCTTAGATATTTGGTATGTAGCATTGTCTAGTGGATGTCGACCAAGTTTGTTCAAATTATGTCCCCTGGGTCAAAATTGGTCACTCCCCAGGGTTCTCTTGGTTTACGTATAGGAAAAACATGAAAAGTAATTTTTCTCCGAAACTCATAGGACTAGACCTTAGATATTTGGTGTTGGATATTGTGTAGAGACTTCTTACCAGTATTGTTTATATGTTGGCCCCAGGGTCAAAATTTGACCTGCCCCGGGGGCCCATGTTATGTAAAAAAGGCAATCTTTAAAAATCTTCTTACTGGAGACCTCAATGCCTACAGCTTAGATATTTGGTATGTAGCATTGTCTAGTGGATGTCTACCAAGTTTGTTCAAATTATGTTCCCTAGGTCAAAATTGGCTACGCCCCAGGGTTCCCTTGGTTTACATAGATTTATATAGGAGAAACATGAAAATTATTTTTTCTCAAAAACAAATAGGTCTAGACCTTAGATATTTGGTGTTGAGTATTGTGTTATGAACCTTTACCAATATTGTTTAAATGTTGGCCCTTGGGTCAGAATTGGCCCCGCCCCGGGGGCCCTTTATATTTCAAAAAGGAAATCTTTAAAAATCTTGTCTGAAACCACAAGGCCTAGAATTCGGCATGAAGCAAATAATTAGATTACATGTAGGTTAAAAACATGGAAGCTAAAAATAGATTTAATTACTGTACCTCATAGAGCCTTCATTTATAGACCAATATCTTTGATATTCAATATATAGGTTCCTTGCATGGACCTCTACCCATGGGTAGGGTTTGAGGTCACTGGGTCAGTGTCAAGGTCACCATAGCTTATAATAGATATTTTTACTTTCTGTCATAGAGCCTTTATTTATTGACTGATATTTTACATATTTGGTTTGTAGGCACTTGTATATTTTCAATTAAAAAATGAAATACTGCTTAACAGCAAACCTACAGCCAAAGTAATCAGGTGAGCGATCCAGGGCCATCATGGCCCTCTTGTTTATTTGTAGCATTGTCTAGAGGTTCTCTACCAAGTTAATTCAAATCATGGCCCAGGGGTCCATATTATTTTACAAAGGCTTATGTAGGGAAAACTTCTAAAATCTTCTCTTCTGAAACCACAAGGCCTAGAGCTAAGATATTTATTTTTTATTATTATCTAGTGGACTTCTACCAAGTTTGTTCAAGTCATTATGCTAAGGTCAAAATTGACCCCTCCCAAGGGGCAACATTATTTTACACAGGCTTATATAGGGAAAACTTCTAAAGACCTCTTGACTGCAACCACAAGGCTTGGGGCTAAAATATTTGGTATGTAGCATTGTCAAGGAGTTCTCTACCAAGTTTGTTCAAATCATGGTCCCATGGTCAAAATTTACATCGCCCCAGGGGCCACATTATTTTACATATGCTTACATAGTGAAAATTTCTAAAAACATCTCCTCTGAAACCACAGGGCCTAGAGCTAAGATATTTGGTTTGTATTATTGTCCAGTAGTTTACCAAGTTTGTTCAAATCATGGCCCTAAGTCAGAACTGAACCAACCTCGGGTGTCACATTATTTTACATAGGCTTATATAGGGAAAACTTCTAAAATTTTCTCTCCTAAAACGACAAGGCCTAGAACTAAGATATTTGGTATGTAGTATTATCTGGTGGACCTCTACCAAGTTTGTTCAAAGAAAAGTCAAAAGAAAATGTCACAATAGGGACTACGATGGGATACCAGGCCGACCACAATTGCTATCTAAAACAACCAACAACTCAGAACAGAAAATATATACAAATTTATTTACAAAAAATGAATATTTATAAATGAAAAATGATTATATATGAAAAGTCACTGCGCAAACAAACACTATCAACGTATCTCAGTCTATTTCTCCCGTAAAGTTTCTGTCATGATGTTTCAATAAAGTGGTGGCGTTGTTGAACAAAATTCGTCACAATGGCGGGCGTCTTGTATAAAATCTTATCAAGCGTAACTGTACTTCCTACAGTGTTGGCACAGTTGATAGGATCCTGAACAAGGGCATGCGTCACCCTTTAGCCATGGACATACGTGTGGAGGACCCGTGTCATCTTCGGGTGTGTCCTCAAATAAGAAGCTTGTACAAGCTGTAATTTTATGACAAATATAATTTGTCTGTCACCGTCATAATGACCTGTATAACGTCCAGTGCATTGCAAACAGTTATCCAACGAGCTCTCCGTACCGTCACAGTGGAGGCTGTAGTTGCTGAGTTTTGGGCCGACGCTACTTACAGTCCCGTAGGCTGAGCAGCAAAGCGATCTACCGTCTGCGAATCCTAGCTCCCGGCAAACGTGACGTGCTGTGACGTCATCAAAGTCGTCATCACATATCAAAGACCAAGTGTCGTTAACGTAATACAAAACCGTTCCATTAGAGCTAGTCATACCTTCGGGGCCAGAAAGTTTTACTCTGGTGTAACAGAACACGCCCTCGTCATCTTTGTGCGTCTGGCAGTACGTGGCCTCTTGGAAACCCTCGTGAGGACAATCGTTCAAGTTCTCCTCGTCACCTTTACATCTGTAGTTAATAGAGTATGCCTTGCCAGACGGTTTCATTGTAACAGTTACTGTAGGCTCCGGGGTCACGGCCACCTTGACACAAGTCAGTAAGGAAAGTCGAGTTAAACCCTGTGTTCAAGCAAGTCATCGGCGTCTGTTCGTTACCTTGACAAAAGAAACCAGTCACCCACGGCACACTGTATACTAAAGACTTGTTCATAGAATACTCGACAGTTCCATCTTTATATCCTAGAGCCTTACACAACACTCTGGCGTCGGCACTCTACCACGACCAAGCACAGACCATACCCCAGCGGCCCTCATACCCTATCTCCACACGTCCTGTAGAGGGACTCGAACCTCCCGTCAGCCGGTAGTCGAAAAACATTCAAATAGCATTTCCTCCTCAATGGCAAGGTAATTTTCCATCAAATTTCGTGGAAACGTTCCTTATATAGCCCTCTATTAAAATTGCAAAAATGATCCACTTCATTAAACAAAATGGGCGCCAGAGCTAAAAAAGATATTCATCAATATTTGGCTTCAAAAGACATCTCTTCCAAAACTACTAATACATTTTAAACCAAACTTGGCAAAAATGATCCTTATATTGCCCTTTTTAGCTCACCTGAGCACAAAGTGCTCAGGATGAGCTTTTCTGATCAGTCTCTGTCCGTTGTTCGTCCGTCCATCCATCGTCAACTTTTCATTCAAACATGTCCTCTGAAACCAACGTGCCAAATTTAATGAACTTGCCTGGGATGTTTCTTGGATGAAGCTCTTTCAAGTTTGTTCAAATGGTTCTGGTCCATTGCATTTCTGGGTCACTGGAGCTAAAATTAGATTTTAAAAGTTGGATCTTTAAAAATCTTCTCCTTCGAAACCTCAAGGCCTGGAGCTTAGATATTTGGTATGAAGCATCATCTAGTGGACCTTAACCAAGTTTGTTCAAATTATGTCCCTATGTTCAATACTGACCCCACCTCAGGGGTCAGTTGATTTTACAAAGATTTATATAGGGAAAACTTAAAAATCTTCTTGTCAGAAACCACAAGGCCTAGAGTTTAGATATTTGGTGTGCAGCATTGTCTAGTGGGCCTCTACCAAGTTTGTTCAAATCATGGCTTCCGGGTCAAAAATGGACCCAGCCCAGGGGTCACATGTTTTACATAGTTATATAGGGAAAACTTAAATCTTCTTGTCAGAAACCAAAAGGCATAGTGCTTAGATGTTTTGTATGTAGCATTGTCTAGAGGACCTTTACCTATTTTGTTCAAATCATAGCTCCTCGATCAAAAATGGCCCCGCCCCAGTGGTCACATGTTTTACATAGAGTTATGTTTTGTATGTAGCATTTTCTGGAGGACCTTTACCAATTTTGTTCAAATCATAGCTTCTCGGTCAAAAATGGCCCTGCCCCAGTGGTCACATGTTTTACATAAAAGTTTAAAAATCTTCTTGTCAGAAACAGGTAGGCCTAGAGTTGAGATATTTGGTGTGCAGCATTGTCTAGTGGACCTCTACTAAATTTGTTCAAATCATAGCTCCTGTGTCAAAATAGGCCCTGCCCCTGGGGTCACTTGTTTACATAGAGTTATATTGGAAAAACTTTAAAAATCTTCTTGTCAGAAACCACAAGGCCTAGAGTTAAGATATTTGGTATGCAGCATTGTCTAGTGGACCTTTGCCAAGTTTGTTCAAATCATGACCCCTGGTTCAAAAAAGATCCCGCCCCAGGGGTCACATGTTTTACACAGAGTTATGTAGGAAAAAGTTTTAAAAAACTTCACATCAGAAACCAAAAGACATAGAGCTTAGATGTTTTGTATGTAGCATTGTCTAGTGGCCCTTTACCAATTTTGTTCAAATCATTGCCCCTGGGTCAAAAATGGCCCCGTCCCAGTGGTCATATGTTTTACATAGAGTTATATTGGAAAAACTTCAAAAATCATATCAGATACCCCAAAGCCTAGAGTTGAGATATTTGGTGTACAACATTGTCTAGTGGACCTTTACCAAGTTTGTTCAAATCATAGCCCCTGGGTAAAAAAAACCACGCCCCTGTGGTCACATGTATTACATAGAGTTATATAGGAAAAACTTCAAAAATCTTCTTGTCAGAAACCAGAAGGCCTAGAGTTTAGATATTTGGTGTGCAGCATTGTCTAGTGGAGCTTTACCAAGTTTGTTTAAATCATAACCCTAGGGTCAAAACTTGCCCCACCCTTGGGGCGGGGTGTCATTTTGATTTTACACAAGTACTTATATAGGGAAAACTTAAAAAATCTGCAGCTCTGAAACACCAAGGGCTAGACCTCAATTGTTCATTGTTATCTCTCCCCCCCAACCCCGCCCTTCTGATGGAGACATATTGTTTTTGCCCTGTCCGTGTGTGTCTGTCTGTCTTTTTGTCACATTTCGTTTCCTTTCAATAGCTTGAGTACCAGTTGACCCAAGGCCTTCAAACTTCACAGGGTTATTGCTCTTATTAAGTAGAAAAAAATCCTTTTGTTTTTTGGGTCAGTAGGTCAAAGGTGAAGGTCAGAAGGACCTCTAGAGTGAAAACCATTTCTACTTAATAACAGGAGTACCATTTCACCCAGAGCCTTCAAACTTCATAGGATAATTGCTTTTACTAAATAGAAGAATCGTATTGTTTTTGGGGCTAGTATGTCAAAGGTCAAGGTCACAGGGACCTGTACAGTGAAAAGTTTTTCTGCAGAGTAACTGTAGTACCATTACACCCAGAGCCTTCAAACTTCATAGGATAATTGTATTAGAAGAACCCTATTGTTTTTAGGGTCCATAGGTCATAGAAGAATCGTATTGTTTTTGGGGCTAGTATGTCAAAGGTCAAGGTCACAGGGACCTGTAGAGTGAAAACTGTTTCTGCTCAGTAACTGGAGTACCATTTTACCCAGAGCCTTCAAACGTCATAGGTTGATTGCCTTTACTCAGTAAAAGAACCCTATCATTTTTAGGGGTCAAAAGGTCAAAAGTCAAGGTCACAGGGACCTGTAGAGTGAAAACTGTTTCTGCTCAGTAACTGGAGTACCATTTTACCCAGAGCCTTCAAACGTCATAGGTTGATTGTCTTTACTCAGTAAAAGAACCCTATCATTTTTAGGGGTCAAAAGGTCAAAAGTCAAGGTCACAGGGACCTGTTGAGTGAAAACTGTTTCTGCTCAGTAACTGTAGAACCATTACACCTAGAACCTTCAAACTTCATAGGGTGGTTATATTAGAAGAAATTTGAGTACCATTACACCCTGAGTCTTCAAACTAATTGCAAACTTATTCAAATTTGCGAACAAGGAACACCCATAACAACCAGTAATGACGCACTGGTGTCTGTCACCTGTACTTATCCAGATCATTCGTACTTCTGAAATCCGGAAACTTCCGAAATCCGAACTTTTTGGTCGGTCCCATGGGTGTTCGGTTTTCGGAAGTTCCACTGTACTTGTAACATGAGCAATGAGACTCGGGTGAGCGATTTAAGGCCATCATGGCCCTCTTGTCTAAAATTGCTTCAATGGTACTGTTCTATTGCACATAAGGGTTGCAAAAGCTGAAAATATAAAATAATTCAATGTGTTCTCCTAAATAGCTGTGTGATTTTCCATTAAATTTCATGGAAATATTCCTTACAGAGCCCTTTTTAGCTCACCTGAGCACTGCTCATGGTAAGCTTTTGGGATCGTTGATTGTCTGGTATGTGTTGCAATGCGTTGTGAACAATTTGACTTGAACAACATCTCCTCCTAAACAACTAAGCCAACACTGACGAAACATGCCTTTGATATTTCTTGCATGAAGCTCTACCAAAGTTGTTCAAAGAATTCAATTCCATCAAGAACTCTGGTTGCTATGGCAACTGAAAGGAAAAACTTCGAAAATCTTCTTCTCTGAAACCACAAAGCCCTGAGCCTAAAGATTTGGTATGTAGCATTGTCTAGTGGACCTTTACCAAGTTTTTTCAAATTAGGCCCCTGGGGTCAAATTTGGCCCTGCCCCCGGGGTCAGTTGATTTTACAAAGTCTTAAATAGTGAAAATTTAAAAAATCTTCTTGTCTGAAACCACAAGGGCCTGAGCCATAAGATTTGGTATGTGGCATTGTCTATTGAACCTCTACCAAGTATGTCCAAATTATGCCCCTGGGATCAAAAATGACCCCGCTTCGGGGTCATTGGTTTTTCATAGGTTTATATAGGAAAAAACTTTGAAAATCTTCTTGTCTGAAACCACAAGGCCCTGAGCCTTAAGATTTGGTATGTAGCATTGTCTAGTGGACCTCAACGAAGTTTGTTCAAACTATACCCCTGGGGAGAAATTTGGCCCCTCCCTCGCGAGGTCAATTGATTTTACATAGGTTTATATAGGGAAACATTAAGAAAATCTTGTCTGAAACCACAAGGGCCTGAGCCTTCAGATTTGGTGTGTAGCATTGTCTAGTGAACCTCTACCAAAGTTTGTTCAAATGATAGCCCTGGGGTCAAATTAAGCCCTGCCCCAGAGTTCAGTTGATTTTACATAGGCTTATGTAGAGAAAACTTTGAAAATCCTCAAGGTCCTGAGCCTTAAGATTTGTCTAGTGGACTTCAACCAAGTTTGTTCAAATTATACCTCAGAGGTCCCCCCTCCCCCCACCCAGAGTCATTGGTTTTACATAGGCTTATATATGAAAAACTTTGAAAATGTTCTTGTCTGAAACCACAAGGCCCTTAACCTGAAGATTTCTAGAAGATCTCTAAATAAGCCTATGTAAAATCAACTGACCTCTACCAAGTTTGTTCAAATTGTACCCCTGGGGTCAAATTTGGCCCCACCCTGGGTTCATTGGTTTTACATAGGGTTGTATAGGAAAAACTTTGAAAATCTTCTTGTTTGAAACTACAAGGCCCTGAGCCATAAGATTTGGTATGTAGCATTGTCTAGTGGACCTCTACCAAGTTTGTTCAGATTGTACCCCTGGAGTCAAATTTGGCCCCACCCTTCGTTCATTGGTTTTACAAAGGGTTGTATAGGGAAAACTTTGAAAATCTTCTTGTTTGAAACCACAAGGTAAGATTTGGTATGTAGTATTGTCTAGTGGACCTCTACCAAGTTTGTTCAAATTATGCCCTTAGTATCAAATTTGGCCCTGCCCTGTGGGTCAGTTGATGTTACCTAGGCTTATATAGGCAAATCTTTTAAAACCCTCTTGTCTGAAACTACAGAGCCTAGAAGTTAGATATTTTTTAAATAGAGCATCAGCTAGAGGTCATCTACCAAGTTTGTTCAAATTATGCCCCTTGAGTGAAATTTGGCCCTGCCCTGGGGGTCACTTTTATTATGCCCCCTCTTAAAAGAAGTGGGGATATATTGCTTTGCATTTATCTGTCTGTCGGTCGGTCCGTCGGTCCGTAGACCAAATGGTTTCCGACCAATAACTAAAGAATGCTTAGGCCTAGGAACTTCAAACTTGGTAGGATGATTGTCCATCACCAGTAGATGACCCCTATTGATTTTGGGGTCAAGGGGTTAAAGGTCAAGGTCACATTGACCTTGTAGGTAGAAACGGTTTCCAACCAATAACTAAAGAACTGCTTAGGCCTAGGAACTTCAAACTTGATAGGATGATTGTCCATCACCAGTAGATGACCCCTATTGATTTTGAGGTCATTAGGTCAAAGGTCAAGGTCACATTGACCTTGTAGGTAGAAACGGTTTCCGACCAATAACTAGAGAATGCTTTGACCTAGGTTCACCAAACTTGGTATGCTGGTTGGTCATCACCAGTAGATGACCCATTTTGATTTTGAGGTCATTAGGTCAAAGGTCAAGATCACAGGGACCTTCAGTCTAAAAACGGTTTCCGATCAATAACTAGAGAACGCTTTGACCTAGGTTCACCAAACTAAGTATGCTGGTTGGTCATCACCAGCAGATGACCCCTATTGATTTTGAGGTCATTAGGTCAAAGGTTAAGCTCACAGGGACCTTCATCCTAAAAACGGTTTCTGATCAATAACTAGAGAACGCTTTGACGTAGGCTCACAAAACTAAGTATGCTGGTTGGTCATCACCAGCAGATGACCCGTATTGACTTTGAGGCCATTAGGTCAAAGGTCAAGATCACAGAGACTTTCATCTTAAAAACGGTTTCTGATCAGTAACTAGAGAAAGCTTTGACCTAGGTTCACCAAACTTGGTATGCTGGTTGGTCATAACCAGTAGATGACCCTCTATTGATTTTGGGGTCATTAGGTCAAAGTTCAAGGCCACAGGGACCTTCATCCTAAAAACGGTTTCTGATCAATAACTAGAGAACTGCTTTGGCCCAACCACAAGCAATTAGGTGCTGCCGGGGGGCATTTATGTTTTACAAACATTTCTTGTTCATATAGATTTATAAAGGGAGTTTCTTAAAAAAGCTTTTGATGTTAGTTTAATAGCAGACCCAAAGGCAAAGTATTCAGGTGAGCGATCTAGGGCCATCATGGCCCTCTTGTTTTAAATTGCTGAAAAGGTTCTGCTGTTTGAAGAAAATGGCTGCCAAAGCTAAAAATAGATTTTCTTTCATATTTTGCTTCAAATGACATCTCATCTCAAACTGCCTTAGCAATTTTCTTTTATACTTTGCAGAAATTTTCCTGACTTTTGCCTTTTAGCTCACCTGAGCACAGAGTGCTCAAGATGAGCTTTTCTGATCAGTCTTTGTCCATCTTCCATCCATCCATCATCAAATATCCATTCAAACGACATCTCCTCTGAAACCACAGGGCCAAATTAATGAAATTTACCTGGGATGTTCCTTGCATGAAGCTCTACCAAGATTGTTCAAATTGTTCCGGTCCATTGCATTGCTGGGTCACTGAAGTTCAAAAATAGATTTAAAAAGTTCTCTGAAACCTCAAGGCCTGCAGCTTAGATATTTGGTACGAAGCATCATCTAGTAAACCTCTACCAAATTTATTCAAATTATGATCCTTTGGTCAAATTTACCCCACCCAAGAGGTCAGTTGATTTTACATACTAGATTTATATAAGAAAAACTTAAAAACCTTCTTGTCAGAAACCAGAAGATCTAGAGTTTAGATATTTGGTGTGCAGCATTGGCCTGTGGACCTCTACCAAGTTTTTTTTCAGATCATGGTCCCTGGGACAAAAACAGCCCTGCTCCAGGGGTCACATATTTATGCCCCCTCTTCAAAGAAGTGGGGGTATATTGCTTTGCATTTGTCTGTCTGTCCGTCGGTCCTGTAGACCAAATGGTTTCCGACCAATAACTAAAGAATGCTTAAGGCTAGAAACTTCAAACTTAATAGGATGATTGTCCATCACCAGTAGATGACCCCTATTGATTTTGGCGTCAAGGGGTCAAAGGTCAAGGTCACATTGACGTTGTAGGTAGAAATGGTTTCCGACCAATAACTAAAGAACGCTTAGGCCTAGGAACTTTAAACTGATTGTCCATTACCAGTAGATGACCCCTATTGATTTTGGGGTCAAGGTGTCAGATTAGATTAGGTCGAAGGTCAAGCTCACAGGGACCTTCATCCTAAAAACTGTTTCTGATCAATAACTAAAGAACACTTTGACCTAGGTTCACCAAACTTGGTATACTGGTTGGTCGTCACATGTAGATGACCCTCTATTGATTTTGAGGTCATTAGGTCAAAGGTCAAGCTCACAGGGACCTTCATCCTAAAAACGGTTTCCGATCAATAACTAGAAAACGCTTTGACCTAGGTTCACCAAACTTGGTATGCTGGTTGGTCATCACCAGTAGATGACCCTCTATTGATTTTGAGGTCATTACCTCAAAGGTCAAGCTCACAGACTTTGACTCTAAAAACAGTTTCCAATCAATAACTAGAGAATGCTTTGACCTAGGTTCACCAAACTTGGTGTGCTGGTTGGTCATGACCAGTAAATACCCTCTATTGATTTTGAGGTCATTAGGTCTAAGGTCAAGGCCACAGGGACCTTGATCCTAAAAACGGTTACTGATCAATAACTAGAGAACGCTTTGGCGCAACCACAAGCAATTAGGTGCTGCCGGGGGGGCATTTATGTTTTACAAACATTTCTTGTTTACATTGTTATGTCTTCCCACAAAAATGGGGGAGATACACTGTTTTTCCCCCGGTTGTCTGTCTCTCTGTCCGTCTGTCTGTCCGTCACAAAACCGTGTCTGCTCTGTATCTTGCAAAGCCCTTGAAGGATTTTTATGAAACTTGGGTCAGATGTTCACCTCATCAAGGCAACGTGCAGAACCCACTTTGCGGGTGTGGTGTCAAGGTCACACTTGGAGGTTAAATGTCAAATGCCACAAAATCATGTCCACTCTATCTTCAAAAGCCCTTGAAGGATTTTTATGAAACTTGGGTCAGATGTTCACCTCATCGGGGGTTTCCCCTGGTTGTCTATCTGTCCCTCTGTCCATCCGTCTGTCTGTCACTAAATCAAGCATTCACTGGATATCTTCAAGTAATTTCGAACCCCACAACTAGAAAACAAACTCTGATTGATCATATATATGTTAAGAGTGCTCCTGTTGTACATTGTGGAGTAGTTCCAACATACTACAGCTATCATGATATAACTTTTCTCCTTATCAATGGAAATAGATTAAACTTGAGTGCTTGAAGAAGACACCTTGTAACTGGTTTCATGTTTTTTTGTCCATATCTGTGTAACAGCACTGCCATCGACATGATTCCAACATGCTACAGGTACTAGACTGAATGAATACAACCATTTTGTACAATATGAAACAAGGTTTATGCTCAATCCTTTCTTGACAGAGTATGAGTTTCTTGTTCATCATGTACATCTGACAAAAATATCCCCCTTATTTTACAATCGTCAGACTCAATACAGCCTACAGCAACTGGCTGGGGGGAGACATATGTTTTTGTTCAATCAAAATCCCATTTCTAGTTATACAGGAAAAACTTTAAAAATCTTCTTGTCAGAAACTGCAAGGCCTAGAGTTTAGATATTTGGTGTGAAGCATTGTCTAGTAAACCTCTACCAAGTTTGTTCAGATCATAGCCACTTGGTCAAATAGGCCCAGCCCGGGGGTCACTTTTTTGCATAGAGTTATATAGGAAAAAGTTTTAAAAATCTTCACATCAGAATCCGCAAGGCATAGAGCATAGGTATTTTTTATGTAGCATTGTATAGAGGACCTCTACTAAGTTTGTTCAAATCATGGCCCCTGGGTCAAAAATGGCCCCACCCCAGTGGTCACATATTTTATTTAGTAATATACGAAAAACTTTAAAAATCTTGTCAAAAGCCACAAGGCCTAGAGTTTAGATATTTGGTGTGCAGCATTTCCTGGCAGACCTTTACCAAGTTTGTTCAAATCATGACTCCTGGGTCAAAAATAGCCCCGCCCCAGGGGTCACATGTTTTACATAGAGTTATACAAGAAAAACTTTAAAAATCTTCTTGTCAGAAAACAAAAGGCATAGAGCTTAGATATTTGATATGTAGCATTATCTAGAGGACCTCTACCAAGTTTGTCCAAATCATAACCCTTGGGTCAAAACTGGCCCCACCCCAGCAAACTTCATAGGATAATTATATTAGAAGAAACTTATTTTTTGGGGGTTCTGTAGGTCAAAGGTCTAGTTCACAAGGACCTGTAGAGTAAAACTATTTCTGCTCAAAAATTCAAGTACCATTACACCCAGAGTCTTCAAACTTTTTGCAAACTTACTCAAACTTGCAAACAACTAACACCCATAACAACCAATAACAATTCTTGTTACTTGAGCAAAGAGACTCAGGTGAGCAATTTAGGGCCATCCTGACCCTCTTGTTCTAAAATTGCTCAAACCATTCTACTCTATTGCACATAAGGACTACAAAAGCTAAAAATAGAAAGAAATTCAAACATCATCTAAATGGCGATTTTCCACCAAATGTTTCTTACATAGCCCTCTATTAAAATTGCTAAAACGGTTTCACTCCATTGAAGAAAATAAGCTGAAAATAGATTTTCGTCAGTATTTTGCTTCAATTGACATCTTCTGAGAAACTGCTATCTCGAAATTGCCTCTGCACCATGGGTTTTATTTGTATAAAATATGAGATCTTTGAAAATATTGAATTAGAAAATTTTATGTTGCATCTGATGTTTGCTTAACAGCCAAAGTACTCAGGTCAGCAAACCAGTGCCATCATGGCCCTCTTGTTTAGGTCACCAGGTCAAAGGCCACAGTGTCCTTGAACAGCAAAATGGTTTCTGATCAATTACTATGTTTGGTCCCAGCTCCTCAAAATATCATGGCTGCCTCTAAGGATAAGGTGCTAGGGGGGTGGGGGGCATACATGTTTTACAAACTTCTCTTGTTCTTCTTTTTGATATTGAGCCTTCATTAATTGACTGAGATCTTTGATATCATACCATACATGGACCACAACCATTGGGTTTAGTTTGAGGTTACTTTGGTCAAGATAGAGGTCACAGAGGTTAAAAAACATTTTCTACCTTACATCGTAGTGTTATGCTCGCAACTGATTATTGAATCAACCGAACTTCCACAATATTTATCAACAAATAGATCTCTATTATCTTCCTGAACTGAGCTGATTCCATCATGTGTTCCAGAGGTATGGGGTCCAGAATAGGCTTATTTTGCCATGTCTGCATGTTTCACAGCTTTGATAATCTTACAAACCACTTGCTTGAATCTTCATTTATTGACATATATCTGAGATATTTGGTATGAATGTATCATAAGCATCTGCCCTTGAGTAGGATTTAAGGTCACTAGAGTCAAGGTCACCAAGGCTAAAAAACCTAAAAATTGGCCCCAACCCAGGGGTCACTTAGTTTTATATGGATTGACATAGGAAAAACTTTAAAAATTTTCTTGTCAGAAACCACAAGGCCTTTATTTTAGATAAATAGAGTCTATTTGGTATGTGAAAAAAGGAGTTGCAATTGTTTCAAGGTGAGCGATAAAAGGGCCATCTTGGCTGTCTTGACCCACCCTCCCCCTCCTAATTATTTTTCTTGCATGAGTAACACAAACCCACCCTGCTAGCTTAGACTTACATGGGATGGTTAGGTACCACCCCTCCCTCCTCAAAACCCCACAACCCCTCCTTACCTCCCCCCCAATCAACCCCTTCTTCTTACATGACTAGGTACTTCCTCTCACCTACTGAAATTTTTTCACTTGGGCCTCTTATGTGTTCTCCCGTCTTTCCCACTGTCACACTTCGTTTCTGTTCAAAAGCTAGAGTACCTTTTGACCTAGAGCCTTCAAACTTCATAGAATGATTGCCCTTATTGAGTTACAGAAGCCTATTGTTTTTGGGATATGTAGGTCAAAGTTCAAGCTCACAGTGATCTTAAATGTGAAAATGGTTTCCGCTCAATAACTAGAGTTCTGTTTGACCTAGTGTCTTCAAACTTCACAGGATGATTGTCCTTATTGAGTTATAGAAGCCGGATTTTGGGGTCAGCCAATCAAAGGTCAAGGTCACAGTGACCTTATATGTAAAACTGGATTCTGCTCAGTAAGTGGAGTGCCATTTGGCAGAAGGTCTTGAAACTTCATATAATCATTGTCCTTAATGAGTAGAAGCCTATTGATTTTATGGTCAGTCTAAGGTCAAGGTCACAGTGATCTTTAAAGGTCATGGGACACAACTATAGCAACTTTGTCTATTCAAAATAATCACAGTGTACTGATTAAAATGGTTTAATTATGAAATTATGAAAATATTGCTTTTGATAAGAAAAAAAAAAACATGCTTTTGATGATCAGTTGTTTCTGTTTCGACATCTGTAGTTTCCGCCGCAATTTTTGGCTTTGACGTAGATTTATCCCTACTCTGAGGCAGTAGTGCAAAATTACACTGCTCATAATGCATCCATTTTTATGCCCCCGAAAGGAGGCATGTTGTTTTTGAACTGTCCATCTGTCAGTCCGTCCGAAAACTTTAATATTGGCAATAACTTTCTTATTAGTAAGTGGATTTACTTCATACTTGGACACAACACCCCTTTGGACAAGACCTTTACTCTAACCTATAATTATTTGATCTTGACCCCTGATTGACCTTCACCTTGAAGATCCAATTGTTTAAAAAATTTTAACATTGGCGATAACTTCTTTATTAGTTAGTGGATTTACTATTTACTTCGTACTTGGACACAACACCCCTTTGGACAAGGCCTTTTCACTGACCTATATTTGTTTGTCCTTGACCTCTGAATGACCTTCATCTTGAAGATCCTATTGTCCAAAAACTTTGACATTGGCCATAACTTCCTTATTAGTAAGTGGATTTGCTTCATACTTGGACTCAACACCCATTTGGACAAGACCTTCCCACTGACCTGTAATAATTTGACCTTGACCCCGGAATATCCAGTCATCCAGAAACTATTATTTAGCCATATTTTCCAAATTAGTAAGTGGATATACTTCATACTTAAACACAACACCACATTGGACAAGACCATCTCACATTCCTGTATTTATTTGACCTTGACCCCTGAATGACCTTCATCTTGAAGATCCAATTGTTTAAAAAATTTTAACATTGGCGATAACTTCTTTATTAGTTAGTGGATTTACTATTTACTTCATACTTGGACACAACCCCTTTTGGATAAGACCTTCACAGTGACCTATATTTATCTGACTTTGACCCCTGAATGACTGGTTCTAAGATCAAAGGTCAAAGCACCACTTTCGGGGGCATTGTCATCTTACAGTGACAGTTCTTGTTAAATGCAAAAACAACACTTAAACACAAACACAAGTGCAAGAAACACAATAAAGGCACACTTATAAAAATAACATGTTGTAAATTTAAAAAAAATTTGATTACTTTTCATTTTTTGTAAGTAAATTAAAACTTTGTGCGGGGAGAGTGGATTACTTTTGATCAGTCACACTTGTGAAAATATTATGTAATAGTTGCTTAAAATTGGCATGTCTCAATAATTTTTACTTAAGTACCGGTAGCTTCCATGCAGTTAAATATTTTAATCAGATAATTGAATTTAATAGATCTGTTTATGATGAAGATTAAAATCATTTGACTTTTAAATGTGAACAATTTTTTTATTTTAAACAATGGGTGTTATGATTTTGACATAGTTTTTAGGGCTTCTTCTTACTATATTATTTGTTCTTTGGTCATTATTTTGTTTTCAAAAAATTCTAGAATGAATAAGCAAAAAAAAGATATGCATTTATAATGCAAAAAATCTAGTCAAAGATTAGATCTAGACAAATAAGCAACACATCACTGTAAGGAGAACGTTTTTGTGGAAAAAAATAAATCTCTCGATTGGACTTAGCTGATCAAGTCTTCCAAAAAACTGCATAGGATAAAAATGAGCTTGTTCAAAAAATCTTTTTGGATCAGTGACTTGGAAAACATATCCTGAAAATACATTTTCACTGATTAATTCCTTTCCGCAAAGCTGGGAGGGGATTATAGGAATGGCCTCCATCTGTCAGTTGGTCCGTCCGTCCATCTGTCAGTTCGTCAGTCTGTCCGTCCATAACACTCGTGTCCGCTCCATAAGTTTAAAACTGCTGAAAATTTTTTGAAATAACTTGGCACAAGTGATCACCATTATGAGACGATGTCCAGAGCACAATAAACCCCCAAGGTCAAGGTCACACTTAAAGGTCAAGTGTTAAGTCTACATTTTGTGTCCGTTTCATAACTTTTAAACCGCTGAAAAATTTTTGAAATAGCTTGGCACAAGTGATCACCATTATGAGACAATGTGCAGAGCACAATAATTGGGTTGCTACCCCCCAAGTTCAAGGTCACACTTTAAGGTCAAGTGTTAAAAGTCTACATTTTGTGTCCGCTCCATAACTTTTTAACTGCTGAAAATTTTTTGAAATAATTTGGCACAAGTGATCACCATTATGAGACGATGTGCAGAGAGCAATAATTGGGTTGCTACCTACAAGGTCAAGGTCACAGTTAAAGGTAAAATATCCACATTTCAAGTCTGCTCTATAACTTACTAACTTGGCTTACGAAAACTTTAATTACTTTGCACAAATGATCACCACTATGACACGATGTGCAGAACCCAACATCCAGGTTGCTACCCCTAAGGTCAAGGCTAAATGTTCTCAATAACTTTCTGACTTCATAGAAGATTTAAGATAAATTGGTACAAATAATTACTGTCATGAGACTATGTGCTTATGATATGCATGGCACAACATCAAGGTCTTGGTTGGTTAAAGGTCAAGAAGTACACATTCATGTCCACTGCGAAGGGGATTAAGCTGTCCTTCAGACTGCCTTGTGTATCTTTTAATTCTATAATCCTAATTGAACTAGCCTCTATGTAAATTTTGCTTATTGGCTTGGTAATTCCATCAAAATTTCAAATTATTTATTTAAACAACCTTCAATGTATATTCATGATGTTAGCTTAACTTGTTCAATTTTGTTAGCTCACCTGAGCACAAAGTGCTCAAAGGTGAGCTATTGGGATCATTGATTGTCCGGCATGCATCGGCGTGCATCTTGCATCATCAACAATTTGAGTTGAATCACTTCTACTCCTAAACCGCTAAGCCAACTTTGATGAAACATGCCTGGGATTTTCCATGCATGAAGCTCTACCAAAGTTGTTCAAAGAATTGAAATCCATCAAGAACTCTGGTTGCTATAGCAACAGAAAGGAAAAAATTTGAGAATCTTCTTGTCTGAAACCACAAGGCCCTGAGCCTTAAGATTTGGTATGTAGCATTGTCTAGTGGACCTCTACCAAGTTTGTTCAAATTATACCCCTGGGTTCAAATTTGGCTTGCCCGAGGGGTCAATTGATTTTACATAGGATTATAAAGGGAAAACTTTGAAAATCTTATTTTTTGAATCCACAAGGCCCTGAGACTTAAGATTTGGTATGTAGCATTTGTGGACCTCTATGAAGTTTGTTCAAATTATATCCCTGGGGTCAAATGTTGTCCTGTCTCGGGGGTCAATTGATTTTGCATAGGCTTATATAGGGAAAACTTTGAAAATCTTCTTGTCTGAAACAAAAGCCTGTGCCTTAAGATTTTGTACGTAGCAATGTCAAGTGAACCTCTACCAATATATCTCCTGGGTCAAATTTGGCCCTACCCCTGGGGTCAATTGATTTTACATAGGCTTATATAGAGAAAACTTTGGAAATATTCTTGTCTGACACCAGAAGGCCATTAGCCTAAAGATTTGATACATAGCAAGCATTGTCTAGTGGACCTCTTCCCCTAGTTTGTTCAGATAATACCCCTATGGTTAAATTTGGCCCTGCCCTGGGGATTGTTTGATAATACATAGGCTTATATAGGGAAAACTTTGAAAATCTTCTTGTCTGAAATCCAAAGTCCTTACGTCTTAAGATTTGGTATGTAGCATTGTCTAGTGGAACTCTACCAAAGTTTGTTCAAATTATACTCCTTGGGTCAAATTTTGCTTCATCCTATGTCAATTGATTTAAATAGGCTTATGTAGGGGAAATTTTGAAAATCTTCTTTTCTGAAACCACAAGGCCCTGAGACTAAAGATTTGGTATGTAGCATTTTCTGGTGGACCTCTATTAAGTTTGTTCATATTATACCCCTGGGGTCAAATTTGGTCCTGCCCTGGGGGTCAATTGATTTTACATAGGATTATATAGAGAAAACTTTGGAAATATTCTTGTCTGAAACCAGAAGGCCATGAGCCTAAAGATTTGATATATAGCAAGCATTGTCTAGTGGACCTCTTCCCCTAGGTAGTTCAAATAATACCCTTATGGTTAAATTTGGCCCTGCCCTGTGGGTCAATTGATTTTAATATAGGCTGAATAGGTGAATTTTGAAAATCTTATTTTTTGAATCCACAAGGCCCTGAGACTAAAGATTTGGTATGTAGCATTTTCTGGTGGATCTCTATTAAATTTGTTCATATTATACCCCTGGGGTCAAATTTGGTCCTGCCCCGGGGGTCTATTGATTTTACAGAGGCTTATATAAAGAAAACTTTGAAAATCTTCTTGTCTGAAACAAAAGCCTGAGCCGTAAGATTTTGTACATAGCATTGTCACGTGAACCTCTACCAAGTTTGTTCAAATTATACCCCTGGGTTCAAATTTGGCTTGCCCAAGGGGTCAATTGATTTTACATAGGTTTATATAGGGAAAACTCTGAAATCTTCTTTTTTCAAAACCACAAGGCCCTGAGACTGAAGATTTGGTATGTAGCATTTGTGGACCTCTATGAAGTTTGTTCAAATTATATCCCTGGGGTCAAATGTTGTCCTGTCTCGGGGGTCAGTTGATTTTACATAGGCTTATATAGGGAAAACTTTGAAAATTTTGTTGTCTGAAACAAAAGCCTGAGCCTTAAGATTTTGTATGTAGCAATGTCAAGTGAACCTCTACCAATATATTTCTTGGGTCAAATTTGGCCCCACCCGTGGGGTCAATTGATTTTACATTAGGCTTATATAGAGAAAACTTTGGAACTTTTGAAACAACAAGGCCATTAGCCTAAAGATTTGATACATAGCAAGCATTGTCTAGTGGACCTCTTCCCCTAGTTTGTTCAGATAACACCCCTATGGTTAAATTTAGCCCTGCCCTAGGGATTGTTTGATAATACATAGGCATATATAGGGAAAACTTGGCCCTGCCCTGGGGGTCAATTAATTTAACATAGGCTTAATAGGTGAATTTTGGTAATCTTCTTGTCTGAAACCACAAGGCCCTGAGTCTAACATTTGGTATGTAGCATTTTCTGGTGGACCTCTATTAAGTTTGTTCATATTATACCTCTGGATTCAAATTTGGCCCCACCCCTGGGGTCAATTGATTTTTACAAAGGCTTATATTGGGAAAACATTGAAAATCTTGTCTGAAACCATAAGGCCCTGAGCATTAAGATTTGGTATGTAGCATTGTCTAGTAGACCTCTACCAAGTTTATTCAAATTATATCCCCAGTGTCAAATTTAGCCCTGCCCTGGGAGATTATATTATACTGGTACACTTACTGACTGACATGCTTCTACTGGCGGCGCTGATCAGACTTTGTTTCATCCCGATCATCTGCCTCAATCTGTACAGTTCCCTGACTCGGAGTTTGATCCGAGATTTATCTTTTTTCCCAGAAAAGGATTCATTACACTTCGTACTTTTTTGCATTGGATAGTTTCTCCAGTTGTGAGGCATTTTTCTGAGATTTTCCCCAGATGGAGAAATAAGAATGGTTCCCGTCTTGATACTGTTTATATACATCAGGGCCCAAATGAATTTGTTTCCCATTTACATGCTATTTTTAGCGAATGAGGAATGAGGAAACTTCTTGTCTGAAACCACAAAGCCTAGAACTTAGATATTTTTTAATGGAGCATCATTTAATGGAGCATCAGCTAGAGGTCATCTACCAAGTTTGTTCAAATTATACCCCTTGAGTGAAAATTGGCTCTACCCTGGGGGTCACTTGAATTCATATAGATTTTTGTTTTTGATGTTTGCTCAACAGCAGACCCAAAGGAAAAGTATTCAGGTGAGCGATCTATGGCCATCATGGCCCTCTTGGTTTTTTACTATTTTCAGTCTATATTTTCACTTTCCATCATAATCTTTAAGTTTTTTTTAACAGTTCAGGCAGCTGTGTCAAGTGGCAAGGGATAAATGTGCGTCACTTCCAGTTTGCGCGTGACACAGGTGTGCATAAAATATAGATTTTAATTTGCCATAAAACATCTTTAAGATGAAAAGTACCTGCAGAATTTCGTAAAACTGTCTTAGTTAGATATATATTTTTTGCTCATATGAAAATTTCGAGGTCAGAAATCTGTGTCCCATTACCTTTAACTTGAAAATGATAGTTGAAACTTAGTATTAAAGATTATGTGCAACTTGTTCCAACTGGGCTACCATCCTGTGACAAGGCAGTGTGTGGTATTAGTCACCATCTGTGACAAAATTCTAGTATTGCGACCTTTTTTTAGTCCCCTACAGGTTTCACCGGAGGGGACTATAGGTTTACCCTCCTTCTGTCAGTCCGTCCGTCTCAGACAAATTCTTTAGTCAATTTCCACATACGGGTTGGAGTTAGGGAGATGGACATTGCACCGTTAGGGGACTGTTGCTTTGTCTCTGACAAGCTCTTGTTTTTGAAGTAAGAGCTTAAGAAATCATGACTGATCTGTCTGACTTTAGTTTAATTTACCCTAATTTTTTGATATGCTTATCTATGCCAAATAGAAAGTAATCATTTGTAGGAACAGCTGTTAGCAATTGACTTCATTCAGCTGGTGATAAAGTAAAACAAAATACTGGGGTCGAAAACATGATTGTGTTTTCCATTTAAGGCAAACAAGAAATATCTTAAAGGTGATCGGCATAGAATCTGTACAAAATCAATACCCCATATATGTATAGTTTTTGGACATTGGCAAATATTTAACATGCACAGTTAAAGTAGTCCTAGTTTTCTTAACAGCTTAGGGTATAAACAAAAACAATGTAGAGTTTAATATCAAGTATTCATTAAGTAGTATCATCAAGTATTATTTTTCGTGGTTAAAACCTTACAGCTTTATTAATGTTACTATTACTGCATTATTTTCATAATTTATGCTTTAATGATTAAATTTTGTCCTAAAATTTCACAACAGCAACACTTTCAACTTAAAGCAACTTCCTTCCTCAGCTGAAGATTTTGTTTCTAACAATTTCATTTGTTACAAATTCATAGTGACTAAGGTACTTAACATGAATTCTCTGTAAAAACCAGACAGTTAAAGAAGGGGTGTGGCACGCACCGTCTCAGAATCAGCCCATATGTCTATTTGTTGTGAGGAACCTTACATTAATGTTATATCAAAGTTCAGTTTGTCCGAAATAGGAATGGTTGCCATGGCAACAGAGCTCAAAGAATTTTTCTGAAAACAGCCATATTAACCAGAAAAATAATCCAAACTTGTCAAATTTCAACAATTCTGAAACAATATTTTGAATGCTTCCAAATAAATATTGTTTGTATAATTATATTCATACATATTGTCACTTTCAAAAGTGTTGTTCTTTATGTAAAATACCTTTGGATATTTTATGCTGCAATGGTTTAAATCCTTGGTAAAAATGAAAATTCTAAAAAATACAAAAAATGTCAATTTTAGGTCACAAATATATATTCATATTTCATAAAGTAAAGGGCTGTAGCTCAAGTGGCTTATTTTTTCTGATAGTACTATGGTAGAACTTTAAATTGTTGAAATAAAATTCATGGGCAATTCATAAGCAAAAATTTTAAAAATCGTCAAAAAATTGCAAAATTTCGAAATTCTAATTTCAATTTTTAAACAAACTCTTCAATACTATAGTGAAAAGAAAAAATATATTTACATTTCTAAAATTCATTTCTATTGGCAAGAAAACTTTCTTACAGAAGAAATATTAAAATGTTAAAATTTGCACTTTTTTATATTAATAATTAAAGCCGTTTCCATGGCAACAAAAGCCAGTTTGCTTATTTTGATTTTAAAACTGGTATGTCTTTCTTGTTTCTTTTTATTTCTAGACAGATAACAAAAAAGTATCTTCTTTGAGAAAAATAAGATAACATAACAGTTTTGTAATATAATTATTCAGTATGTTTCCATGGCAACAGAGCAAAAGTACTGTTTGTATATATAAAATGGCTATTTTCATTTTAATTTCTTAGACATATCTTATTTGCGAAAGAACTTTTTTTTTAATATTCCAAAAGGGCTATTATCAAACATGATAATTTGGGAATTTTGTTGTTGTGACAACCAGCAGGAATGATTTGCTTCCATTTTGGCTAAAAGTATAACATAAATCAGAAAATGTGTAATTGGATTTATTAGACAAACTTCATAAATTCCTGACATTTACTAATGTAAATTTTTGAAATTGGTGAAAAGTTCAAAGACAATACAATATTTCACTGTAAGCATTAAAAGCTAGAAAACCTATTAATATTTTATCAAGTAAACTGTTTTCGGACATATATTTTCGGACAAAAGCACACACTTTCATAATTAAACTGCTACACATTGTTATAAAACCGTTTTCTCTGTTCAGTGTGTGTTTCATAAAATGAATTAAATAGATGCTTTTTTACGGTAACATATAAACATAAATATTTTTAGAAAAATATTCATTAAATACAGATGACTGCTCCTGATATTATAGAATGATCATTTGGAAAAAAGAAAAAGATTTAAGCAATATGTAATATACTCCAAGAACACAGCAGTATTTTCTCATTTTTTTTCAATGATTGTAAATACGGACTTATGAATCCCTACCATCCCAATGTGTATTTAACTTAAAGAGGCACTTTCAAGAACTTATAAAGATATTTTCTACTGTGTCTTCAATTTTAAAAATAGGAGATCACATTAAACAACCTTTCATGAAATAGGACCAATGTGTTTAATTAAGCAAAATACAATAAGGGTTGTTAAATCTTTTAGGAGAAAAAATGCTGACATATATCATAGACAATGACAAAAAAATATTTAAAATTCCCACAGGTAATGAAGTACTAACACTGAAACCTAGGCTAGGTCATTTTACCTTGACCTCTAAAGAAGTGACCTGTATCATGAGACATTTAAATTGATTTAAAACTGATTATCATTTGTAACTGAATTTACCTTTGAAGATAAAGTTCTATATACAAGGGTAAGTTTGTATAGCTTGACCCCCTTTCAATTCCACCCCCTTCCTTAACTTACAAAAGAGAAGCATATGTAGAAAACAAACATGAGTTTTCAAAAAATGCTGTTATTGACTGTATGTCAAAAAAATTTTTATTAATCTAAAAAAAGTATTTTTAGATAAAAACATCATTTGTAATGTTACTCATTTCTACAACCATCAAGTAAGAATTATCCTCCATGATTTCTGAGTGTAAGATTTGGAAAATAACAGGTTGAATATGAGGTTATATGTTTGTAGAGCACATTTCTGAAAAATTATCTTAACATCATGAGAGAGATTTTTTCGAAGCAAATGTCCATTTTGACAACAAGGTAGATTTGTTTAAAATCACTCCACCCTTATGCAATTATGATTCTTCAGAAAGATGATATCATTTTATGATTAAAAACAAACATCAACCTTGTGAATATCTGTATTAAAAGGAAATAACTTTAGAAATATACTGCTCAGTTTGAATTAATAGGCAAAAACAATGCTACTATAAGATAGGCTTGAAACTCTGCTATAAACTTTTATTACTAATACATAGTGACTAAGATCTATACTCACTGTGTAACTTTTTATCTATTTATGTCACAGAAAAAAAAGAAAAGTTGTTGAACTTTTAAAACACAAGATGATGACTAAAGAAAATTATATCAAAACATAAAAAGTTATGTAAATGAAGCCAAAAAAACATCCTTGTTTCTTCAGCTTCACTTAGACCTCTTCAAAATACAACTCTTATCAATTCTGATCCAACTATTTTGTATTTAATGTAACTAAGGAATCCCACCCTAGATCATGTTATTTTCCTGATTAGATTGATATTGCCCATAATATTGCTCATACTATTACTGATAATATTGTGTAACAAATGGAAACAAAAACTGTATGCAGTATTTACATAAAACATGTTTTAAAATGGTAGAATATCTCAAAATCCAGTTTAAACATGGTATATTAAATGTTTATGTATAATTCAACACAATACTATAAAATGTTTCAAAAATTGATCAATTTCTCTATTACACATTTTATTTTCAAGCTTTCAGATAATCATTCTTTTGGGATAAAACACAGACATGAAAATGCCTTGCTTGAATTATAGTCACAGTATCATAGTCTACATGCCAATACTATCATTAAACTTCTTAATATCTACTGATACTTTAATGCCTTTATTGTTTTTGAAATTTTCTTAAAATTTTCAGCATCAAAATTTATGTCAAATCTTTGACTTGGTTCAGTTACAGTATTTCATTCTTTCCATTTACATTTTACCAGTTTTTATATCAGTATATTTGTATCAAAGAAACACTTATTACTGTTGATAAGACAGAGGCTGAAATTTTTTTATGATATATATATGGTTCTTTCAGGGTATCAGCACTTAATTTTTTCATTTTAGGGACAAACAAGTCAGGGAATTCAGAAAACACTAAATGGAATTCTAATTTCCATATTCTGTGACTGGTTGAACAGTCTACATTTTGCAACTTTTTAGTTGTCTCAATGCCACATCCCTGTAAAGAAAGAAAGAAAAAATTCAAAATAACTAATTTAATAAATTTTAAATACCTCTTATTTGGAAGTAAAATGACTCACATGAAATACTCAACAACAAAACATCAAATGTCAGTTTGGTTCAATTTTGGTTATGCTTTGAAAATATGAAATTTAGTTCAAATGAAAAAAAGCTTTATTTATGAATGGTTGAAAAAGTAGTTTCAATTTATACTCTCCACTTTAAATGATTATTAAGCAGACTTCTCAAATGTAATGGCAGCAAAAGTAGAGAACTTTGAAGCTATGGTTAAAAAATAGGTGGTATTTGAACCACAATCTCCAATCCTGACCTTTTGTTATTAAACAATATTTTTGGGAAAAGAAATACAGAAGTGTTTCAAGTAATAAATTACCTTCTCACTATGTTTCTGTCATTGTCCAAATATGTAGACCAACAGACAGCAGTCTGTAACAGGAATTTCTGAAGAAGAAAAGAAAATTAGTTTTACTAAAGGTCTGTGATGTCATGATGCAAGGTACCATTTCAACATCAAAATAGGCATATAATTGTGAAAATTAAAAGCATATTAGACAACAGCTCATGTGAATGATTTGATTTGGTTTTACCTTCATGAAACTCAGATGAAATGAACTTGTTGTTTAACTTACTGTGCAATTTATAATTTACTTTATTGCCTATGGTTCAGGAATCTCTTTAGGTAAGTGAACTATGTGAACTATGCTGCAGAGTAAAGCTTCACACTTAAACACATGAAAAAAGAAAGCCATGTGTGAATGAAGTGCAAATTAGAAATGAAAGACTCTTAATATAGATAAGTAAGAAAACAGATCACAATATTTATAAAAACTGATCAATGGCACAATGCAATGGAATATAAGAATGGTAATTTCTCACCTGTTTCAAAGTCATACATGTATATTCTTTTAAGAAAAATCTGGATCTGCAAGTCTCCTGTCTTGATTCTTGTGAACTTCAATCCAAAAATGTTTCGCAACACCATTATGGCATTCACCATTCAAAACGACAAAGTTTATTCACACTGATTTTCAACCATTGGATCACAGGCGGTTAATTCCACCACTATTATCGATTTGAATATTACATATCAGACACTATAAATGTTCTTTCCATCTTAAAATAACTTCAGTTGAGCAATTTTTACATGATATGCACAATTTTTTGCTTATTCCTACTATTACTGGTAACATATGCATCCATTTTGATTAATTTCTAATGTAAAGAGTTGGTTAAGGGGAGGTAATAAAACCTGGAAAACGGTATGAAACTACCAATTTTCTTCAGTTTATTCCTTCTGCTGTCATTTAGTTTCAGGATTGCCCATAAATTTTATTAATGTTTTTATGAAATTAATGATTGCTCTTTCAAATGATTTATCTTATATTTTAAAAAAGGTTTTACTTTTATAGTAAAGTGCAACTCAAAATACCACCTAAATCACATTTTTTACCCCAAAATTTTGGATAAAATGTCACTGTATTTTCCGGTTGAGATTGATACTTACTTCTTTCCCAAACAAATCAAAGTCAGGAACACTTTTCTACAAAATACAGGTGTAGAAACTTATCCAGCTTCTATATTTATTTTATTTTATTACATTTTTTGAATCCATGTCGTTTCCACAAAAATATCCAATTTTCTAAACTTTGGAGGCTGTTGCCATGGAAACGGAAGAGAATTTTAAAAAACAAATCATAGTTTTAATTCAAATATGGGGTTGATCTACAAAGTTATCATATTTTTGTTAAAATCTGTTACTATGCGTGCCAACATTTTCTGGTCATTACAGAGAATTCATGTTAACTTTGTGATGCATTCTGATGAAAATCAGCTCCTAAATAATGCTCTGTTAGGATCAGAACATCACCAAAAGGGCACCTTCTCATGACCTTTCAATCTGCCAGTCAGTGCCAAGCTTTTAAGTTTTTGAAAAATCGGTTTCTATTTTTAACCATTTGAATACATGTGAAAAATTTATCTTTAACCCAGGTATCCCAAATAACTCGGTCATTTTCTGCCATAAACATCAGTTAATTGAAGAAATCTTGTTATGCCCCCTCTTCAAAGAAGTGGGGGTATATTGCTTTGCATTTGTCTGTCTGTCGGTCGGTCCGTCAAAGGTCAAGATCACAGGGACCTTCATCCTAAAAACGGTTTCCGATTAATAACTAGAGAACACTTTGACCTAGGTTCACCAAACTTGGTGTGCTGGTTGGTCATCACCAGTAGATGACCCCTATTGATTTTGAGGTCATTAGGTCAAAGGTCAAGCTCACAGGGATCTTTATCCTAAAAACGGTTTCTGATCAATAACTAGAGAACGCTTTGACCTAGGTTCACCAAACTTGGTATGCTGGTTGGTCATCACCAGTAGATGACCCCCTATTGATTATGAGGTCTTTAGATCAAAGGTCTAGCTCACAGAGATTTTGACTCTAAAAACGGTTTCCGATCAATAACTACAGAATGCTTTGACCTAGGTTCACCAAACTTGGTATGCTGGTTGGTCATGACCAGTAAATTACCCCTATTGATTTTGAGGTCATTAGGTCAAAGGTCAAGGCCACAGGGATTTTGATCCTAAAAACGGTTTCTGATCAATTACTAGAGAACGCTTTGGCCCAACCACAAGCAATTAGGTGCTGCCGGGGGCATTTATGTTTTACAAACATTTCTTGTTAAATTTGAGATAGTAGCATTTGACATTTGATAGATACTGCATGTATACCAAAATAAACAGGCCCGTTTTCTTGTCAATGAGTATTTTTGTCACAATGCTCATGCTTTAATCAATAAAACTTATATTAAAGGAGAATTCACTTATCCTACGAAACTTAAAATATTTTCAAAATATTCAAGATGATTTAAACATGCTATAGAAGTTTACACACTCAACATTAACATACTGTGTGTATAGGTAAACCATAAAAATGTGTCATAAGATGCAGTCTCATTGGCTGGGATATAAATAACAATACTGGAAATCCAGATTATCAAGAAGCGTGAATTGAATGGGTTGCCTTCAGATCTTACCATAGTTATATCATGTACTTTGGTCAGATTGGTTTGTGGTGTAAAATTAGGGCCAAAATTACATCCTGGGCCAGTACATAAGCTTTTTAACACCCTGTATGTAGATTAGATTTTACTGTAAGCTTGGTACTAATGTCTTGCAATCTATATAGCTAGAATGCTGTAATGGACTAAAATTTGGATTAAAGACATCTGTTTATTGCCATATGTAATATTATATATGCTTAGTGAAAGAAATTCATAATCAACCACTTGTTTGACTTAGAGTTAAAATAAAATAGTACAAGTTTTATTACCCTTCAGAGTGAGACCACCAGAATGACTAGAAAGCTTCTTAATGAGGAATATAAAATTCCTGCTTATACAACTAGAAAGCTTCTCAATGAGGAATATAAAATTCCTGCTTACACAACTAAAATGCATTTGATACAACGGAATGAGACCACCAGAATGACTAGAAAGCTTCTTAATGAGGAATGTAAAATTCCTGCTTATACAACTAAAATGCATTTGATATGACGGTATTCAGCCTTTATTTGTGCAAATTTCATGATAGAAATTCTACATTATTCTTTTCTTTGTATCTTTAAAGTTAAAGGCTTCATACGTAAATATGAAATATTTAAAGAAGCTGGTGTGTATAATATACATGTATACCTCTTCAGCAAAAAAAGCTTCATTGATATAGAGATTTCATATAAGAGTTGCTAGTTTAGTGATAACAGCTGTAACACTTGTATTACCATCAATGGAAAAACATTTACAACGCTGTATTGCCTTGAAAAAATTGAATTTACTAAAAATAAAATATTCAAATTGGTTCTAAATGTGTGTTGCTGAGAACCTGTTTCTTTAATGTCACTCTAATGGATTGAGGTAGTGACATTTATAAATTAATACATTGTTGGTTATATATATATATATATATATATATATATATATATATATATATATATATATATATATATATATATATATATAGTGACATTGAAATATATGGTGTGGTATAATTTGGCCATTATATTGCTGAGTTTTTCAGTATGATATCTATAACTAAACTAAATACCTTTTTATTTAATAGATGAGCTCAAAAAGATAAAAAAAACTTGGAAATTCTGTTTCTCATATGCAAGTAAAAGTTACAGGATGGGCCCCCGCCCACTGGGGCTAAAGAAATAAGTGAGCTGCCTTTGCCTCTGTGGCAGAGCTGTCAGTTTGACAGAGCCCATTGATCTTTACCCTAGCAGGAGCAGGATAAAGATTAATCGGTTTGGGTAAAAGTCCCACAAAACAGAGGAGACTTCGTCAAGGGATCAATGCAAAACTATTGTAACTAAAAATGGATATACAACAGTTTTGCAGTGACCCCTCGGCTTGGTCTTTTAGCTAATTTTGTATATATATTTTACGTTTATCAAGTTTTTTGTATGTAGAGGTATAATTTTAATTAAATACCGGTATATTTTTTAAAGTACATTCAAACTGAATTTATAAATTTAACTTTATACTTCTCAATCTTAAATTTATATTTCTTTTTTATTTTCTTTTAAGCTTAACTTTGCTATTACATCGTGTCTTCTCACAAGAATTACTGATGTCAGTGCCAGTGGCTTTGAGATTACTCTAGTCATCTGCAAACATATCAACAATATATTATACAAACTCTTGCTGTATAATTATATAATACTGCTTTGTACCTTGAGGTCAGTTTTGTATACCAGTGGTTAAAAGTTTATTATTACTGCTTTACTAAGTTTACTTTCAGCTCATTGGCTGTCGGTTAATTTCATGCCATGTTGAAAACTTATATGAAAATGCTATTGAATTATGTCTCCCCCCAAAAATGGGGGAGACATATTGTTTTTCCCCCGGTTGTCCATCCGTCCGTCCATCTGTCCGTCCGTCCGTCTGTCTGTCCGTCACAAAATCGTGTCCGCTCTGTATCTTCCAAAGCCCTTGAAGGATTTTTATGAAACTTGGGTCAGATGTTCACCTCATCAAGGCGACGTGCAGAACTCACTTTGCGAGTGTGGTGTCTCACGGGCAAGGTCACACTTGGAGGTTAAATGTCAAATGCCACAAAATTGTGTCCGCTCTGTATCTTCAAAAGCCCTTGAAGGATTTTTATGAAACTTGGGTCAGATGTTCACCTCATCAAGTCGACGTGCAGAACACACTTTGTGGGTGTGGTGTCTCAAGGTCAAGGTCACACTTGGAGGTTAAATGTCAAATGCCACAAAATTGTGTCTGCTCTGTATCTTCAAAAGCCCTTGAAGGATTTTTATGAAACTTGGGTCAGATGTTCACCTCATCAAGGCGACGTGCAGAACACACTTTGTGGGTGTGGTGTCTCAAGGTCAAGGTCACACTTGGAGGTTAAATGTCAAATGCCACAAAATTGTGTCTGCTCTGTATCTTCAAAAGCCCTTGAAGGATTTTTATGAAACTTGGGTCAGATGTTCACCTCATCAAGGCGACATGCATAACCCACTTTGCGGGTGTGGTGTCTCAAGGTCAAGGTCACACTTGGAGGTTAAATGTCAAATGCCACAAAATCGTGTCCGCTCTGTATCTTCAATAGCCCTTGAAGGATTTTTATGAAACTTGGGTCAGATGTTCACCTCATCAAGGTGACATGCAGAACCCACTTTGCGGGTGCGGTGTCTCAAGGTCAAGGTCACACTTGGAGGTTAAATGTCAAATTTTACAATCGTCTGACTCAAAACTACCTGCAGCAACTGGCTGGGGGGAGACATATGTTTTTGTTCAATCAAAAACCCATTTCTAGTTAGTATTCCTTTTTGTAAGGAACATTTGCCTTAAAGCAGCTTGTTAACAGTTGAACGGTGAATTTAAAAAGGTTATTTTCTACTTCTGTTGTTACTATTGTCAAAGTTGTTTTCAGACAAAAAAAATTGTCTTTTGTAGGTAACATTGCATGAGAAAACACATCTTTAAATGACTACTTGGGGAATTTTGATTAAATATAGAATACGGTTTATGGGAAATAGGTGCTTGCTGCACCAAGTAAAGATTCCGCAGAACGGTATCTTCACCAATTTCAGCACAGGCATTCGTTTCATGGATAAATGTTCTGAACCACTATATAACTGACTTAATCATGAAAGTTCACAAGAATTAATCTGAGAGTCCTTTTACTTCAAACAGATTTTCTTTAATTTAAAGTAACCCATTTTTTCTGATAGTTGAATTTTATGCCCCACCATTGAAGATGAGGGGGTATATTGTTTTGCAAATGTTGATCAGTCGGTCAGTTGGTAGACACTTGTTTCCGATCAATATCTAGAGAACCGTTGGACCCACCTTCCTCTGACTTGGTATAAGGTTGGTTATGACTAGTCAATGACCACTATAGTTTTTCAGGTCATGTCAAAGGCTAAGACCACAGTGATCTTGAAAAGCATAACGGTTTCCATTCAATAACTATAGAACGCTTGGTTCCAGGTTCTTCAAACTTAGTATGTACGTTTGTCATGACCAGTAGATGAACCCTATAGTTTTTCAGGTCGCCTGGACAAAGGTTAAGGTCACAGTGACCCGAATAGCGAAATGTTTTCCAATCATTAATTATAGAATCCTTGGTCCCAGATTGTTCAAACATAGTTTGTAGGTTGGTCATGACCAGTAAATGACCACTAAAGTTTTTTAAGTCAACAGTCACAGTGACCTTGAAAAGTAAAAGAAACAGATCAATAACTATAGAACTCTGGGTCCCAGGTTCTTATAAACCTAGTGTATAGGTTGGTCATGACCAGTAGATGACCCCTATAGTTTTTTAGGTCTCCAAGTATTGGTCAGGGTCAGTGATCTTGAATAGCAAAATGGTTTCCAATCACTAACTATAGATTGGTTCCAGGTTGTTGAACCATAGTGTGTAGGTTTGTCAGGACCAGTATATGACCCCTATATTTTTTTCGGTCAAAGGTCAGTCACAGTGACTTTGAATAGGAGAACGGTTTCCAATCAAAAACTATAGAACCTTTGATCCTAGGTTCTTCAAACTTAGTGTGTGGGTTGGTCATGACCAGTAGATGGCTCCTGTAATATTTCAGATCACCAAGTAAAAGGCCAAGGTCACTGTGACTTTGAAAAGCAAAATGGTTTCCAACTAACAGTTATAGAACGCTGTAGCCCAGATTCTTAAAACTTGGTATATAGGCCATGACCAGTAGATAACCCCTTTTTAGGTAACCAGGTCAAGATCACAGTGTCCTTGTATAGCAAAATGGTTTCCGATCAATAACTGTAGAATGCTTGGTCCCAGCTCTGCAAAACTTCATGGCTGCCTCTAGGGATAAGACATTTTGAAGGCATATATGTTTTACAAATATCTCTTTTTTTTAGCTCACCTGAGCCTTTGGCTCAGGGTGAGGTATTGTGATCACAATTTGTCCGGCGTCCGTCATCCATCAATAATTTCATTCAAACAACATCTCCTGAAACCTCAGGGCCAAATCTGATGAAACTTGCCTTGGATGTTCCTTGCATGAAGCTCTAAAAAAGTTGTTCAAAGAATTAAATTCTATCAAGAACTCTGGTTGCTATGGCAACTTAAAGGAAAAACTTTGAAAATCTTCTTGTCTGAAACCACAAGGCCCTGAGCCTTAAGATTTGGTATGTAGCATTGTCTAGTGGACCTGTATCAAATTTCTTCAAATTATGCCCCTGGGGTCAAATTTGGCCCCACCCTGGGGGTCAATTGATTTTACATAGGCTAATAAAGTGAAACTTTAAAAATCTTTTTGTCTGAAACCACAAGGCCGTGAGCCTTAAGATTTGGTATGGGACATTGTCTAGTGAACCTCTACCAAGTTTGTTCAAAATATGCCCCAGGGGTCAAATTTGGCCCTGCCCCAGGGGTCAACTGATTTAACACGGTGAAACTTTAAAAATCTTCTTGTCTGAAACCACAAGGCCCTGAGCCTTAAGATTTGGTATGTAGCAATGTCGTGTGGACCTCTACCAAGTTTGTTCAAATTAAGCTCTTGGGGTCAAATTTGACCCCTACCCGGGGGTCAATGGATTTTACATAGGCTTATATAGTAAAACTTTAAAAATCTTCTTGTCTGAAACCACACGGCCCCGAGATCTAAGATTTGGTATGTAGCATTGTCTTGTGGACCTCTTCCATTTTTGTTCAAATTATGCCCCTGGGGTCAAATTTCGCCCTGCCTGGGGGTCAACTTATTATAACTCTGAAAATCTTCTTGTTTGTATAAGATAGGAGATCTTTGAATATCTTCAGTTAGAAAATGTAATGTTGCATCTGATGTTTGCTTAACGGTAGACCCTCAGGCAAAGTACTGAGGTGAGCGATCCACGGCCGTCATGGCCCTCTTGTTCTAAATTTAGAAATCAAAAACTCTAAACTTTCAAAAATATTTTCCACCACACCTGATTTCTCTGAAATTAATTTCATTACTTGTCTGCAAAACTTTTAGTGACACCACATCAGGTCTCTTATGCAGTAAATAGAAATTAGAAATTAAATTGTTGAACAACCTCAATCTAAACATCTCAAGTGTCTGACTTATTCTAAAAATAAACTGAAGTCTTTAGTGGACTTTATTGGCGGCGCCGAGAACGGCGACGCCTATATTGGAATAGTGTTTCATTTTGTACCATGCGCTGACGTAATCAATTTAGGAGAATCTTGGATCATTATCAATGTAAAAAAATCCAATTATTCTGTACATCACTTAAAATATGTCACTTCATAAATCGTATTTATTAATTTAAAAAATAAATTAATCCAAATCAGGTAAGTTTGTATTTTTAATCAAAAGTTTTTGATGCAAAAATTAGATTTAATTACTTTTCCCAAAACAAATCAAAGCGCTGCAAGTACTTGTGTATTCACCGCATTTATCTAGCAGTGTGTTGCTACTTAATCTGAAATGCAAATCTTTGTTAATTCTTTCAGCTATAGCTATATAAAGATAGGTGAAGCCGAGTGGTTAAAAGGTCGGACTTTAAGGATAGCTAGTCAAGACACGAGTTCGAACTCCGTCAGCGGCCGTGTCGGCATCGGTTATTTCCTTCAGCAAGAAACTTTATTCTCATTACTTAGTACTGGTTGGTTCCAGGGACGGATTTGAGAATGGTTCTATTAGCTAAAAGCTTTCGGCACAATCGAAATAAAATTGATTTGTATAAACTAACTTGAAAATAGAAATTGTACAAAATCTGTCGTTTTAATGCAATAATAAAGAACGAGTCTGTCTTTGTGAATACAGACACAAGGATGAATTTGAAGAACACTCTTACTTTGCTGGAGTCAATTCAGTCGTTATAGTTACAAAAAAAACCATATCTATTCACTACGCCACTAAACCGTTAAACCATGAATATGATAGAGTACCAGTTGTTCTTCGGGTGTTATCTAGTGCAGACAAATTACAAAATATTTGAAATGATGTAATACCATACTGTGAAATGTGGATTTCGAACAAAGATGTTACATGTAAGGTTTTATTTTTTGGATGTCGATAACATAGGAATTGTTATTTCAAAATCGAGGACACACCTTCAGAGACAAGTATCTTTGTATATTTTTCACCAAATCTGGGAATATTATGCGTACAAGAAAATATTTAGTAGTAAAGCCCTTCATCTATTATAGGAGAATGTGTAATTACCTATCGGAAGCACTGTCAGGTCGGCAGCTCTCTTTGTTCCAATTTCAGAAATACACTCACACTGCTACTGCTACACAAAAATTCGTTTCCCGTTTCCTACCAGAGACGGTAATTCCTTAGATATAATTTTCTCTTAAACACAGACCGGATAAAAAGCAAGATTACGAGGTGATTTTAAATAATTTATAATGACCATTCTCTTCTACAGTTCTCTTCTACAGAAATAACCGTCCATGGATCTCAAATTCTCATTCTCTGTGGGAAGAAAAACATATTCTTGGAATTGTCATTCAAGGTTTAAATTTGAAATTTTGACATGTCTTGGGCTGCCTAGAAACTTTGGACAGTAAACTTAGCAACCCTTCTGAAACTTTCCGATCACTGAAGTCATCCTTGTTTCAATTTACTTAATGTGCTATCGATGGTTCCAAAATGTTCCTTAGTCAATCGCAGCAAATCTATATAAAGTATAGTATTTAGTCGACGTTGAAGGCTTATGGCCACTGCATGTGCATGTGTGATGGTATTTTCTTCATGCATACAATATAAACAATAAAAACATAACATTTCTTCAAAAATTAGATTGAAAATCTGAGTTTGTAAAAAATGGATTATATCCTGTCTATCATGGTTGCGCAACCAGGATAGAATAGAAAAAGACACAAAACAGTAGGATTTAAACAGACTAAAATCATTAAAAGGGTATAGATTGTTGAAATAAAGCAAAAGTAGACATTTGGAATATTCAAGTGCTGAATTGTGTCGCAGACGAAGAACACTTGATTATTATCCCAATTTTTAATTTTAAAGGGAGACAATATGCAATTTTCATAAAAAGTGAAAGATCAAATGATTTTTTATGAGAATATAGTCATTCATATCTGGTCATTTTGTTGAAGAAAAGTGAATTCACATAATTTCACATCTTCAATAAAAGTGATTAAAACATGGATATAATTCAAATGCCCCCCTTTAAAATCTTTTTACATCCCATCTGTAAATAACTTGATTATATCATCAAAATGTACAACAAGTACTACACACGTGTACAATTGTTTAGGTTAATTTATAGTTGTATACACTTATTATTTATCTTATTTCAAAACCATATGCGCCGCCTTTGATGCTTTGCATCAAAATTAATCTTGTATACTTTTGTAACAGATCCTGTAGATAAACTTGAATCACCTGATATACTTTCATTTTCATTATTATAGCAACACTTTTGGAGAGACAATTTAAATAATGTTTGAAGTAATATAAAGTGACCCTAAGATTCATTCTTGTGAACTTTTGTACCTTGTTTTGTTTATAATGGTTCAGGACATTTATCCATGAAAAGAATGCCCTTGGTTTTTGGTGCAATATTCAAATACAGATATAATGTGAGCATTCTAAACATAAGTTTTATACCATTTATAATTCTATTGCCTGTGATTGAGAAACTACCGGTACCCATTTTTTTAACAATCATGAAATGTTGTATTGGGTGACAATGCGTCTGTAGATGGGTATGAATAGACGTATTACACACAGACAGTTAAAATCAGATTTGTAGTCAATGACCAACTGTGAATGAGCTGCTTTCATATAATATGATTATAAAACTAGTTTGACAATGGATAATGAATGAAAATGTAGTGTGGATAGACCTTGCAGAAGTTCTAGACTTTCCTTTAAACTAGACCTTATTTTAAAATCTAGTTAAAATATGAAATTTTTTACATGACCCTCTAAATTTTTTACTTTTACACTGTTTAAGCCGGTTAAAAGCATTGCATATGCCATGGTCCCGGCATAGTGCCGTTCATGAACCAGGGTGGTTACCGTATGTCATTATGTAAAAATGTTAACAATGGTATCTGTTTCAAAAAGAATTAAACACACACGGAGTTATTACTTCTGTAAGATGTATTAATTATCATTAGGGTTATACATAATACTATAGGCCAAAAATTTGATAGTGTTACTACAGAATTTTGATTTGTTCCAGAAAATATATTGAATATTCCATATTGTGAGTTAAGTGTATGGCGTTTTTGAGATGTTTATTTTTGCCTTTATGGCACGCCAAAAAGTTCATGTTAAAAACTTTATGTAAAAAAGTTTCGTTTTTTTTTTTGTAATTCTAAGTGTTTAATTTAATGAACAATTTTCTTTAAGATTTACATCATGTAAAATGACTGTGGATAGTCTACACCTATTTTATTGTGGCATTGTTATAAGAGATGCATACATTTCACATTGGTTTACTCTTGGAAATATCAGAGAAAGAAGCAAGAAACATTGATATTTTGCTTCAGCTGACATTGCAAGCTTTGGAAATCCCCTGCTGCAAAAAATTCCATCTTATAGAATAAAATACTTTTATTATGAGTATGCTTGCACACATTATGAAGTTAGCACATAACCATAAATGGCGGGGTTCGCAGTGTCCGATAAAATGAAGCCACAACTTAATTTTACTTTCCCAATTTTTTTTTTTTTTCAAAATAGTTACAAAGTACACGTAATTATTACCAGTTGAAGTCGTTTCTTTTTTTTTAATACCCCATCCGGTTTAATTTTTGTTTGTTGACGATCGATGTTTGGTTGTATAATTGAGGGTATTTGTAGAAAAGTAACAGCCGATAATGAATAGATTTACACACCTACATGACATCTTGTTAATAAACTTTAATTGCTGCAATTAATATATTTCAAGTCTTTAATCGGTGCCGTGTTTGCGTTAATCCACTCGCAATTAAATTACAAATGATAACCAAACTGCGAAAAGTTAATAGATCTAATTTAAACAGTCAAAATTCGAACAAATCCTCTCTAATACCGATTCATTTGTGTACAAACGCTCCTATCTGTTACACAAAAAAAACCCCCAACAATTCAAAGCAGTTATTTCCGGAAAAAGTTGATCGTATTTTCAGAAAATGAATCAACACGTGTTTAACTGCTTTCAACTTCTGTATCGTCTAGGCGCTTGGCAAAATAATTGATCGATTTGGCTATATAATAACAAGCGTTTTTCAATTCCAAAAACGAAAGTTCTCAATAAACATACACCGGAAATGTATTTGAAATTTGGTTTTAATTTGACCACAAAATAGATGTAAGTAAAATAATTATGAGTAAAATGAAAACCACGTACAAATACTGTATGCACAGTATGTTTAAATGCAGTAATCTCCAAGTCAAAACATCGCGGGGACGCGCGGCGTTCTGTCACCGCGACACGCGGTGTTCATACCCCTCGGCGGTTGTCGCGGTGGTCATTTTAGCGGACACCCGAAATTTCGGGTGTTCAGTCCACCGCGACTGGCCACCCGGAGACGATACCGGCTCCCGCGACAATGTTAACAACGTCAAAGTCCGCGCTGCGTGTACTGTAGGAACGACACAAATAATGATATTTTGACTAGACATCGTTTTGTAAAAGATCGAGTAACCTAACCAACTGATATATATTTACTTGATACATTTTCTGGTACTAATATGATGACTCTGTGATGTGTTATTGCTACATTATATGCAAATGTAGGAATAACACAAGGAGAGGATATACTGGATATGGTAACGTAGTTCACCAAATTGTAACGTAGTTCACTTAAATTTATTTTTGATCATAATTGTTTTTATCATTTAAGAAAATTGCAAAAGAACGTGCAGAGATACAAAAAGCCTACCGTGAATGACAGAAAGCCACAAAGGGCGCATAATACATGAAAAAAAGAAGCCAAAACTATAGCATGGTGAACTACGTTACCACACACCAGTAGATTTTGTCCTAAAATGTATTTCAGATTTTTCATCTTCCAAATTCCAGTCTTCAGTTATTTATAAAGTGAAGGCATAATACCTGTAATTAAATGTACTGTCCTGTATTGAAATGTTATTTTGCCATATCAAAACTAAACTTCTAAATAAAACATTTAAAAAAGTGTGTAAAACATATTTTTTTTTTTCGATAGTCATATTTTAGAGTGAAAATATATGACAAAAACATACGTCCATGGTAAATTGGTTCTGTTAATCAGTTTTTGTATTGTTTCAATAAAGTTTAGAAAAAATAATCATGTATTTATTGTTATTATAGTTGTCATACAGGTAAAAATAAATGTATCCACTCAATATATAACGTAGTTCACATAACGGAATTGGCATGTGCAATGTTATTTGAAAAAAAATATTTTGCAAACATTTGCAATTTTTTTTACTGTTGAAAAAGGTAGCAGCAAGGATTGTTCTCACAAAATCAAACATAAAAATAACTGATTCAAACTGAAAAATATTTCAACAGATTTTCTCAAATTTTTTCCACTTTTCTGGTTTTTTAATGTTTAGTCCTTTGTGAACATTAAAAGATAATTTAAGATTTAAAACATCAAAACATTTTTTTGTTTTGGTTTTTTATTGAAATGTTCTAAATAAGAAAAACATGCTTAGCTATATATATACTGTATACCCACTAGAAAAATCGTATTGGGATTGTCTGTCTGCTGTCCTGTGCTGGCAGGGCTGGAGAGTATAGATGTTCCGGGTGTGTTGAGAGATAAGGGTTCCTTTTTTCCTATATGGCTGTTTCACATTGGATTTAAAAAAAATCAGTCTCCAAAGTTTTTATCAGTTTAAAGTGAGTCTAAGTCCTCCTTTAAAAGTGGAGGGGTTTGTAAGTTAAAAAAAAAGGATTTGAGATTTTGTAAATTTAGTATTATAAACTTGAACTGATTAATCAGACAGTAGGGAATGATCAGTGATTTGCTGACAATTGGACTTCTCTTATTGTATGCCTAATGTTGGAGTTTCTTTAAATTTTAGGTTCGGAAACTCGTGTAAAAGCAGTGTTACTAGATATTATTCATATTTTAAAAGTACAGCTGTTGTTAACTGCCTGTTTGCCACAATTTTTTCTGGCCTTCTGTTATTTATTTTAAAGGCATCAACCAGTGTGGTATCCAGTCAGTCTATCTAATGAGAAGATGTCTGGTGTTTTGTGAAGAATATGCCAAAATGCTTCAGATGAAAAAAGAGACTTGTTTACTCAGCTATTGGAGATGTTACTTAAGAGCAACAGATTCTAAATAAAAAGAAGTGAGTATAAGAAAACTGATCCGTTAAGGTTTGTTATCCTTTTATCAAATGAGATGCTAGAAGCTAGTATAGGTTTTATCATACATGTGACATTTTTCTCAGAAGCTGCTGCCACAATTTGTAAATTATTAGGTGCAAATGTACCTTGTGTGACCCTCTATATCATATAAATTTTGAAACTTTTTCTGTATGTGAAAAACATGGCCACCAGGGGTTGGGGCAAATTTTGCCCCTTATGTCTGTATGGGAAGTTTTAAAAATCTTCCTAGTTACTGCAAGTCAAATTTGAAATTAAATTGGCACAAATGTTCCTGCAGTGACCCTTTTTATAAATTGTGAAAGTTATTGCAATCCCTGAAAAAAATATTACTGCAAGGGGCAAGGCTTATTTTCATTATATGTCTAAATAGGAACTTTAATCTATAAAAACTAAAGTTATTGTGATCTTTGAAAAAAACATGGCCAGCAGGGAGGGGCTTATTTTCCTTTTTTCTGTATGGAACACCTTAAAAAATAAAGATAGTTGTGGTTCTTGTACATTGCATTTCCTGTCATTGTGCTTGACCATTGTAGGAGTCATCTTAAGGCTGGTTAGTCTGTTGAAGAAATCTTGTGATGTAAAGTACTTTCACATTTTGTAGGACTATCAATTTGAAACTTGGTTTGTATTTTCACCACTAAGTATAGATATGCACGATGTGTTTGTTATGCACACCAATGCCCTCTCTGTGGTTTTACAGTGCATAATGCATTACAGCAAAATCTTGTGATGCAGTCTTCTTCCATATCTAAAGTACTATTAATTTGAAATTTGGTGTGCAAGATTGTAAGTATAGACTGACTTGGTTTATATTTCCCCTTTCCTAGAACAAGGTGTTATTGCAGTGGTATTATCTACCATAGGTTAAGGTCAGAGAAGACTTAATAGAAATTTGTGAAGCCCCTGTTATCTTAGCATTTTAGAGTGCTCAAAGATCTGTCTCTGCAGAAAAGTTGATTTTAAGGAAAGTTATTTAAATAAAGTGCAGATTGAAATCTTATACTGTTGTCTCTGACCTAAAGCAAAAGAAAAATCTGGATATAGCATATGCAAGTTGTTAGATTTATCTTCTATTCACACATGGAAGCAAACTGTCTTTTAAAAGCTATTGTGTAATACCTTTCAGGTTGTTGAACTGGAATCAGGAACTGGATGCCACTGAAGGCAGTCTGAGCCAGAGTTGCTGTCAGCCAGTGAGGTTCTGTTGAAAACAAGGATCACTCACTTAAAAGTAATGATTTTTCAAACATGTCTATAAATAGTATTTCATGTGATTTTTGTAAGATCAGTTTTCATCTGATAATAACTTGTATTTTGAAGCAGTACTTACATCAAATTAACTATGAGGTACAGTGTATTGTTACTCAAATTTTCAGAATAAAATAGAAAAGGAGTTTCTGCCAAAACCTTTAATTTTAATGATACAGTTGTTTAAAATATGATTCATATTATATGAAAAGTCTTATTTACTGAATCAGCTTACGCATTTTTAATCTCCAATGTAAAATAAATGTTCACTCATAATGATTATCTGGTTTTCCATCACATATGAATAGTTCTTTTATAAACTAGGTCAAAAGTTGAGTAAGGCAGCAGTCTGAAAAAGTAGTGCACAGGTACAATAATGTAGATTCTGCATTGTAGACTGTGTCTGTAGTCTAGTGGTTGAGATACTTATTGAATATTTCACTGATGGAAAGCCACGAGTTCAAACCCCATTGCCACCCATAACCACAAATGTGAAAAATTTGTTAGAATGTTACGGAGGATTGGTGTCCAGTACTAGTCCATCCCAGGAGTGATGGTTCCCAGGAAAGGCGGTTCCATAAGCTGCCTGATATGATTCTGACTGAGCTCTAGCTAATTCATAATCTGTATTTTTCGAATTCAAGGAAAAATATTTTTTTCAGTCCAGATACCAAAGATGAACTGCTTAACAAATGGTAGATCTACTGAGAGTTTTGAAGGAGAAAAGATATCACGGCACTATTGACATAAGTAGCTGACACCTAAGACTGAGACCAGGAACTGAACGAGCCAATAGAGATGTGGGATTCTGTGAGATACGTAGAGTACGGATCAGTATACCTCATACATGCAAGGTTTGTTAAATGTTACACTTAGTAATACATCTTTAATTCTGTACAATCTAAATGAAAAAAACATCTTATAAAAACCTAGAAGTCCTATACCAAGATTGTTAAAATCTTGGTGTCATAATTGGCCCTGCCCAAAGAGTGAATTGATTTTTCCAAGGCTTATATGGAGAAAAAAAGTTTTGTCTGAAACCACATGGCCTATGACTTAGATATTTTGCCTAAAGCAAAATCTAGAGATCTACCAAGATTGTTCATATTTTGCTCCTGGGTCATTTGACATGGGCTAGTAAAGGGAAAACTTACAAAATCTTGTCTGAAAACATTTGCCTTAAAGCTTAGGAAGTATGTCTTAAGGTCAAATTGGCCCCACCCTAGGGTCCTATTTGTGTAAAATATTTAATCTTTGAAAATCTTCTTGTCAGTAATTGTAAACTCTAGATCTTAGATATTTGGTATGTAGCATTGTTTACTGTATTTACATTGAGTTTGTGAAGTGGAAACTTTGAAAATCTTCTTTCCTTAAACTGTATGTGCTAGAGTTCAGATATTTTGTAGCATTGTCTAGTGGGTATGTACCAAGTTTGTTCAAAGTCTGTGCAGTCAAAACTGGCCCTGCCCTGGAGGATTTTACTGTATAAAATATAAGAACTTAGAAAATCTTCAATTCAGAAACTGTTATTTTGCTTCTAATGTTTGCTCAACAGTAGACCAACAGCCAAAGTACTCAAGCCCTCATGACCCTCTTGTTAGAAAATGCAGTTTGAAGAAAATCATTTTGTATCAGTGGACCAGTGCAAAAAGTTTTGTCCTCCCTCAAAATAATTTGGGGCAGCATATAGTCTCCGCTTGGTCCATCTTTAATTCCAGCACACATTGATTGGAGGGATTTAAAGTTACTTGGCACATGTACAAAAATGCTCTGAGGTCAGTTCTAGCCACACCCTAAAGGTCACTTGATTAATATAAAAATGTTAAAATATCTTCTTGTCTTAACCCACAAATGATAGTGCTTTCATATTTTGCATGGTGTCGTGTAATTATGACCCTGAATATTTGTCCTGCCATACACAAATACCGTATGTTGTAATGTATAGTTTGTTGGTAAATTTTAATTGTGCTCCCATGGGGGGAGGTGGGCACTTCGATTTGCTCTTCTCCATTTATCAGAAATTTAGTGAGTTATGGCCCCTAATTTAGTCAAAGTAGCTACCAAAAAGTTTGTCATGTGCTCAGCCAACAATTTTAAAGTTATGGTCATGAAACATCACAGGTAAGGTAAAGTAAGGTAATCTTCATAGATATGTATCTGTAAGTGTATTTGCAGAGGAAAGCAGAGTTATGGCTCTTAATATAGTCAAAACAGCTACCAAAAATTTGTTTTGTGCAGTCAGCCAACACTATTAGACTTAAATTTCTTGTCCAGACTGTAACTTCTTTATGCACTGAAGGTTTTTAAAATACCTTGGCATGTTTGTTCACCTTGATGAGACAGTGTGTGGCTTGTAAAACCTAGGCCAATAACTCAAAGGTCAAGGACACAGTCACTGATGTTGATGAATTTCAGTCATAATATACATTATTTGAAAGCAACAAGAAAGAGATTGCTTTACTAACTGTAACATTTACACCTTTAATGTGTCAATGTTCTTTGATGTCAGTACTGAGTTTTTAGCTTACCTGAGCCTAGCGTTATGATATTTGATGTGTAGCATAGCCTAGTACAGCTCTACCAAGTATGTTTTTCTATTTTCTTTTAAGGACCCTTCATTTATTGACCCATATATTTGACACATCATATTATGGATGGATCTTGACCGCTTTGTGGAGTTTGAGGTTACTGGGGTCAAGGTAAAGGTCACAGAGGTTGAAAAAGATCCCTCTAACTAAGGCAATAGTGTTATGCTTGCAACTGATTCAATTTCAACCAAACTTTCACAAAACATTTATAAACAATAGATCTCCTTTCTTTTCCTGAACTGAGCTGATCCTGTCAAGGGATCTAGAGGTATGGGAGCCAGGATAGGCTTATTTTGTGATGTCTGCATGATTTCACAGCTTTGATAATCTTACAAACCTCTTGCCTTAGTCTTCATTTATTGACCAATATTTTAGATATTTGGTATGTATGTATCATAAGCATTTGCCTTTGGGTTGGATTTTAGGTCACCAGGGTCTAGGTCATCGTGGCTTAAAAAATCAAAATTGGCCCAAGCCCAGGGATCACTTTATTTTATATGGACTGACAAATCCACTGGTAAAACTAAAAATCTTATCAGAAACCATAGGGCCTGGATTTTAGATATTTGGTGTGTCAGTGAAAGTAATTGCTGTTTCTTTTTCAGGTGAGCAATAAAAGGACCATCATGGCCCTCTTTTTAACTAATTTTGTCAAAAGAAGTGAGCTTAATTTATTTTGTAAGAATACTTATGTTATTTTACAGATGCCAGGGATCAGACTGCCATTTAGATGCTTAATTTACAGTAGAAGAACAACTCCAAACAAACAGAAGGAAAATTAATGGAGAATAAAAGAATGGTTTCCCGTAGTAGATAAAGACATGGATATTGTCCTCTCAACGATTGTTGTATAAAACATATTTACAAAGTGAAAACTGCTTAAATCAAAGACAATGAGGCAAGTGCTGACATTAATACTTTCTTCCTGTGTTGTCCTTACAGTGATTTTAAACCCATTGTAAATAGTTTTATACAAAAAGTCTGGCAAACAACTTGGGAAGATCCTATGAATCAAACAAATTGTTTTCTATTTAACCTGTACTAGGGGAGTAGTTGTTATCTTCTAGAACATCAAGCAGAGAAGATATTGTCCTTTGTCGTCTACGTATTGGACATTATTACCTTACTCACTCTCATCTTCTGAAAGGGGAACAAGTGCCACAGTGTGTTCCTTGTTTTACAAATCTTACAGTTAAACACATTTTATTGACTGTGTGGAAATAAATATTTCAATGTACAAAACATGCATGAACTTTTTAATTCTGTTCGACCTGACTTAATCGTTAATTTTTAAGATACCAACATTTTTAACAAGATAAAATAGTTTAATATTTTACATATAGAAATTTTAACTACATCATATTTTACATACTATCAGCAACTTTTGAACTTTACATCCCTGCAATTTTTTAATGACCTGTAGTTGTTGACTGGTCATAAAACTCCATTCATTTATTCATTCTTCCTGTGTTGTCTAGAAATCCATTTATATTTAACCCTTTCAGTATGACTGAGTATTCCAAGCACACCTAAGTCAAATGCATGTTTCATTTGTAAATTGATAATTGGTCCAAGGCCAGATATTGAGTTTTTGTTGACTGAAAATTCATCATTAAAAGTGGAATACCATGCTGTCCAGTTTATATGGATGCAAGTATATGTTTAGTTAAAGGCAGTCATTGCAAATACAGTAGATTCTACATGATTCAATGCATAACTGCTCTAACACAGGTTTTTTTGGTGTGTTTTTTCTCAAGAGCAAATTTTTTTTAAGTTAATTGTTTTATTTCATGTTTTTTTCTCATTTATTCAATAGTTCATATATATAAAAACATACATTCACATTTAAATCATCATGTGTTTTAACAAAAACAAAATAAACATCTACTCTTACATTCATTTACCACCCATTCATTCACACATTCTCAAAAGAAATAAACAGAAATAACTCATTTATTGCATTTCGTGAGGAAAAAATACTGGTAAAAGCAAGCTAGTTTTAAATATGCATTTGTCGTCCTTTTGTTTTTTTTTGTTTTTTTTTTTATTTTAACTTTACTTAGTAATTATTTTCTTGTTTTGTTTTTGTTAAAATGTCAGAGAGTTTACTCCAATTTTGTTTATATGATTCGGCTTCATCATTAGACAATGCAACATCTTTTTCAATCTGAATTCTTATTAACAAAAAGTTTTTAAAAATTTCAAAAGTTGGCTTACATTTTTGGTATTTCATTTTAAAAATGTAGTATTTCATCAGAATGATGATAAAGTTTACAACATCACTGTTTCTTTATTATATGAAAAATCAATATTGTGTAATAGAAGAAATGAATGTAGCTTTGACCATAGGAGTTGTATAATAGTTCATTCCCAGAAAAGATGCTGAAGAGTTTCTACATAACTGCCACAGAAACCGCATAAATTTGAACTACATTGATTATATTTGAATAGCATTTTATTTGTTGTAATAATTCTATAAAGTAACTCGTACTGAAAAATTTTTAATGTCACATCTGTAGTGATTTGTAATGGTACTGTATATATTTCTTTCCAAATAATTTCTGTACATCTGTAGTACTTTGTAATGGTACTGTATAAATTTCTTTACAAATAATTTCTGTATCTATTTCTTTTGTCCATTTTTCTACATTTTGTGTTATTTTTCTTCTCATCATTTTCAAGTTGGATGTTATATAATTGTTTACTTGTTTTAGATTTCTTAACATTTTCTAGAAGTGTATCTTGCCTGTCTTTTCTGGTTTTCCATCCCAAAGATAATGACATATTTCTTTTATTATTTCTTTTATCTGATCATTCGACTGATTTTCTATAACTAAAAAAAGGTATATTAATTTAGGTAACGCAAACATTTTTACCACCATTACTTTACCAGTTTAATCAGTTAAAAAAATCTTATAATTTAGGTTCTAAATCTATATTATTTTTTTTCTTTTGTAATCTGATGAAAATAATATACCTAAAGTTTTTGCTGAATCAGATGTCCAAATGATTTTTCTGTTTTTACAATACATTATGTCAGTATCTTTAAGTGACCCCACTCGTAATATCGTAGGTTTCTTAGAATTCAGATTTAAACCAGATATTTTGCTAAATTCTGTTATAATATAAACAAGATTTTCGAAAGATTTCAATGATCTGTCATTAACAAATGTTGCATCATCTGCAAAAAATTATTGTTTTATTTCTTTATTCTTGATTTTTTATTTCATGCTTTTACATGTGTTGGAAATATTTTAATCAATTCTCAAAGAAATAAACTTGAAATTTGTCATTTATATCTATCTGATTCTTGCAAGTTTTTAGCAACAAGTTAGAGCTTTGTTGCATGTGTTAAATTTTGTGTACTTCTTTGAATAAGTTTTGAGAAGAATACAGAGTTAACATGAATTCTCTGTAAAAACCAGACAGTTAAAGAAGGGATGTGGCACGCACCGTCTCTGAATTAGCCCATATGTCTATATGTTGTGAGGAACTTACATTAATGTTATATCAAAGTTCAGTTTGTCCGAAATAGGAATGGTTGCCATGGCAACAGAGCTCAAAGAATTTTTCTGAAAACAGCCATATTAACCAGAAAAATAATCCGAACTTGTCAAATTTCAACTTTTCTGAAACAATATTTTGAATGCTTCAAAATAAATATTGTTTGTATAATTATTTTCATACATATTGTCAGTTTCAAAAGTTTTGTTCTTTTTGTAAAATACTTTTGGATATTTTATGCTGCAATGGTTTAAATCCTTGGTAAAAATGAAAATTCTAAAAAATACAAAAAATGTCAATTTTAGGTCACAAATATATATTCATATTTCATAAAGTAAAGGGCTGTAGCTCAAGTGGCTTATTTTTTCTGATAGTACTATGGTAGAACTTTAAATTCTTGAAATAAAATTCATGGGCAATTCATAAGCAAAAATTTTACAAATCGTCAAAAAATTGCAAAATTTCGAAATTCTTATTTCAATTTTTAAACAAACTCTTCAATATTATAGTGAAAAGAAAATATATATCTACATTTCTAAAATTATTTACACATAAAACTTACAATGCCTTACAGTAATCTGCATTTACAAAAAAAATGGGCAACCGGTACCGACAATAAATAAGCTCAAATAGATATTCAGATCGTGGCCCCAGGGTTAGTATTGTCCCCTCTCCTAATATTTCCCGGCTTAACACAGAAGTGACAGAGGATCAAAGAGAGACCAGCAAATCTGAGTAATTATCACAAATTTAAGGGTCTCTTTTTCCTTCTCAACATAACTCAAGAGATGAGCAAACTGAGTAAAATTTATGTAATAATGATCACAAATTGATAGGACTTTGACAGAAATTACAAAGATCAAAGACAGATCAGACAATTTGAGTAACTTGATATTTAACCCCAGTCGAGGGAGTTTTGACTGCCCTGCACGTCAGATTTTGTAGTTTCAATCATATTACCGCCTCTTATCCATACATTCGCGTTGAAAAATAGTATCGCAGGTTGTTTTCACTGAAATTTTAATATAAGTGTAGAATCCTGTAGAATGCTGTTGATTTTGAAAGCATGAGGTATAATTTCAATGTTTTGGCAAATCAAACTGTAAAACTAACAATTTAGTATACTATTTAGTATTCATCCGCAAAAGTTTCATTCATAAAATTTACTACGCATTGAAACAATCGCAACTTCTCGGCCCTTTGTAAATCGGCGAGGTATTCCGAATACGTGTAATGAGAAACATGAAAACGTACCCGAACAACAAATCACGCTTTTGAAAACAGTACTTATATTCGGAAACCGAAATTCGGATAACTGATGGAACTTCCGAAAATCGAAATTTCGAATATTTTCAAATATGGCAAACGAAATATTCGAATATTGATTTCAGTATTCGTTCCAATCCCTACGTTTTGATAACCTTTTACTTGTATATGATATATATAATAATTAATATATTTTAATGCTTTTCTTGAAATACCTCCAGTTGATTATTGATGAGTACAGATTTCCGAATATCTTGGTCATAAAGAATGTAAGGATTAAAACATTTCAGTGAAAACGTTTGGGGTTCCATCATGACCATGTTTTGCCTTAAATTAATTTCATGCCACATTTCCTATACAAAAGATAAGATCCAGTCTGAAACTATTAATACCTTAAAGAAGTTTTTTTCAAAGTGTTTGATAGAATAGGACTCTTTATGCAAGTTTACTTCATGTAAGGTAGGAAATATGCGTCACATAAACTTGTCACAAGAGGTTATTCTACATAGTCATTATGTGGATCTAGGACAAATCTGAGTATACATCTAGTAAAACAGCACTGAATGTTTTGAACATAGTGGAGTCAAGAAATTAGTTTCTCTTAACTTCTGTGTTGTCAGTATAATTGCATACGAGGCCGCAATATATATTTGCATTATTATTTTTATACATTTCAGGTTATTTATCTACTGTTTTACATATTGATTATTTGCTCACATTATTTTGTGACTTTTTTATAAACAATTTTCTTACATAAAAATATATTTGATTTCTGTGCTGCTTTTACTTGGATATAAGCAACTGTCAAGTATTTACGTTTAATATAGATCGCCATGGTATTTCCCCTCTATTAGCTTATCTGTTTCGAAAAAAACTCGAGCTATTATGATCGCTAGGTCGTCTTGGTTGTCGTGAAAAAACTTTGAAGTAGCCAGTTACTGAAACACTTAAAGGTATCACCACAAAACTTAGAATAGTTGCTTATAATGAAAAGGTGTCGTTGTTAGACAATGGGCATTATTCTAAAAAAAAATATTTTTGGAGTTAAGCTCCTTTTTAATTAAAAGTTTTTGTCAAATTTTAAATTGATATTCTTTTTTATGAATGATCAAAAAGTATCATGACATGCCTTGTTCTGTCCGCGGATCTAAGATTTGTCTACGGAGATTCGAACGAATAGATAATTAAATAAACCAAGGTATATTTTGTACAGATAGAACTTTGTATGATTAAATTCAATTGTTTTAGATGATGAGTTACGTTATTTATTCAAATATAAATACAATAATTTGTTAAGATGAAATCTACCAATCACGATGTGTACACTTCCGCCATTCTCCAATGGACCACAATTACATCACAAATCTGAAGTCTTGCTTTCTCTAGCCATATATTTTTGCAACAATAGCGCCGTCCATAAACCGAGCGACAACCTCAATTTTCGATTTTAAAAGTAAAAATCCATGTATTTAGGAATCGCAGATTTTCGTAATATCTTGGGTTATGAAATAAAACGAGGAGTTGATTTAAAATATACATTCGAAATTTTTGACTTTCGGTACCCTTTAAACTTTTCAGCTTAGGGAATACACCAACAATTTTGGATGTCTTGCTGAACTTAAGTTGAAAGCCTTTCATTGGCCGTGCTGTTCTATGTGAGCGATACAGGGTTATCATTGCCCTCTTGTTTCATTTTTTACTAAAACTTAGTATTTTATTTATATCTGCACCTGAATATGTTTTCTGTTTTTAATAAGAAAAGGTTAGGGTGTCTTGAGATATATGAATAGTTTCATTAATGCATGAATGCTTTAATACGTTGCATACGACATAAAAATTTTAATATATCTGAATAAGAAATCACCGTTACATATTTTCTATACTAAGCCAAAATGGTGACACTGACATAGTATAGTTATAAATGTGGAATTTTTAACAGCATGAAATAGAGTCATAATTATCGCCGTTCCTGGACGGCGATATATACAATTAACAAGATTTGAACAGTTTTGCCTGTACACCGTCTGCCTTTAGCCAATCAAAGCGAATTATACATATCACATGATAACAAAATGGACGTCAAAAAACTTCAGCAAGGGATGCGTAAATGGACTCGCCCAACCGCCATGTTTGTCGGGTTACTTATTCGTACAACTGAAAAATACCATGATCAATTTACGAACTCAGTACCAGTCTTCAGGCTCTTGCAAGATAAACACAGGATAACCGCAGTATTTTTGGCTACATGTCATTTTTAAATAGAGAATGTAGTCTAAATAAGAGTATGTTTTGTTTGTTTTTCCAAAACTTGCACTTCTAGAAAAAAAATAAATGCTTGCTTCCGGGCGATTCTAATCAGGATACAAACTCCCCGCAGCGGTTACTTCCCCTGATCAGTACAGAAACAGTAGCAAAGCGTGACGAAACCAGTGCGAGGAGTTTGATCAGGATATATCCTAGTTTTATATATGCTTGATAGGAGTCAGGGCAATATCGTATTTTTTATCTTAAATTTATTCTGTTTAAATTGCACATGTAATATTCTTATTCTTTTCACTGCAAAGCATGTTATAAAATTATCGAATTAATGAATTACGAGCATGAAATTCATGCATCTTTGGATAAGACGTCATACGTGGCTGAACGGCGATTTCAAGCATTTTTGGAAATGCTAATACTTGTAAACTCCTGGTGTTGTTTCACACCTTCTCTAGAAATTTGACAGTGCCGTGACGAAGTCCCAGCTTAATTCTTACATCTGGATATCACACTGATCCATTATTATTTCCGCCACAACTGTTTACTACTCTACAAACTACAGCTCCTGGGGTGGGATGTTTCAACATACCACACTAGTTTAGCTCAGTTAATTTGAGTTCATTTGATTTTGGTGTTATGTTTTTCAATTTAGTTAGGTAAGGCATAGCAAAGAAGGCAAGAAAAGGAACCTTTGGGATAAGATGAATTTATGTTTGATTTGTTTAGGTTATAACAGTTTAGAGAAAACAAGGTATTCTAGGGTCCAGACACCTATTTTAGAATAACACTGCACTGAATTTAACTGCTACATTTATCAGGTCACGGTGTTTAACCTTTGTAAAAGTGATTTGGTAAGTAAATAAATCATACGAAATGTCACTACATCATACACAGTTTTATTTAAGGAAAACAAACGATTATTCTTGCAAGCCTACGGGCATTCTTTCGTATATATCACGACTTGATTGGTGAATATATTGTCATATCTTACTCAGCTAATGCTTGCATTAAATATTTGAAAAAGCAATTGATGCGTAAAGTTAAGAGTTTGCCTTAAAACAATGCATGTAAATTATTCAAATGAAGGGAGTGAGCAGACGTAATGAAAATATGAGGGGCACTTCAATTGGTTAGCAAGGTGATTAACGTCAGATCTAGTGGTGAAAGTGTTAGGTTGTTAAATATATACAGACGAAGTTCTCAACAGCGGAGAAAGATGGCTCATAAATCAGCTAGAAAACACGGAAGAATATCTTTTTCAGGTAAGATTTGTTTTGTTTTGTAAACCTATAATATTTTAGAATGGTTCGTTTTCCAAATAATGCATATGTAAATGAAATATGTATATGTAAATTATTGTTAAATTACTTACAGTTGAGTATATATAATTCTGTTCTGGATTTTTAAAAGTTTTGTTAAAAAAAAGCCGTCTGCAATCCCCTCACTGCTCGCCCCTTTCCTAATTTAACAAATATGTTAAATGCTGAATAAATTATTGTGAAATTACTTTCAGTTGAGTATATATAGCTCTGTTCTGGATATTTAAAAAGTTTTGTTTTTAAAAAAAGCCGTATGTAGCCTGCAATCACCTCACTGCTCGCCCCTTTCCTAATTTACAACTATGTTATATGCTGAATAAAATGTCTGTAATCACAACACCGAAGATGAACGTAGCTTGTAAGACGACCATTCATGTTAATGTAGGATCTGTGACAGGTTTATGAAACATGTCAATCTTGATTTAATGATGTAAGACGTGTTTTTTTCTCCGGTTATCCTGACCACAAATCTAAGAAACTTCTATGATGTCAGAATTGCAAAATTATTTAACGACATAAACCCGTGGGTGTAAGTGCCGTATAATATATTGGATGATGAACGCTATTATTTAACGACATTAACTCGTGGGTGTAAGTGCCGTATAATATATTGGATGATGAACGCTATTATTTAACGACATTAACTCGTGGAAGTGCTTATATACATTTGATGATGAACGTTATTTTTTTTTGCCATGTTCTTCCTTTCTTTAAACATCTAATTTCTGTTAGCTTGCTATTTTTCGTTCTTGTACTACATTCCTTCCGTCCGTCTTTCTGTTTTCTTTCTTTTTCTCTTTTTTTTCCAAATCAATTCATAGATAGTCGAGTTATTTCATTTACAGATTTAAAACCTTGGAGGATTTTTATTTTTGTCAGGATTCCTTCTTTGCCTCATGTTCATAATCATAGCTCAGCGTTGATGTTTAACGATCATGAAAAACCTCCATTCTCAATGCATCTGTCTATCTTTTACTATTAATAAAAGCAAAACAGTTGAACATAAAAAAGTAATTATTTGTTGACATATTACTACAGGCCTGATTTACCATCTGGTAAAATGTCACCGCTGTCCAGAATGATGGATTGCTGTATGAAATCTTCAGCATAAGGAATAAGACAATTTCAAACAAATACAGTTATTTGCTAAACACTCATCTGCATGTCATTTTTACAGATTATAAAAACTTTCGCTGTTTTGTGATCTGTTTTTTTATGGTCAACAAAGTATAACATGACAAAAAAACTACTAACTGCGTTATATCTATTGTTAATTTCAATTCTTGGCAGTACTTTTCAGCAGACGTTTAATACACCATTTTATATGTCACTCTGTCGTTCCTGTGTTCTTGCCAGGGGTTTTCATTTCTTTCTGTCCACTTACCTAGGTGTTTTTCTTCAATATTTTAATATCTAGGTAAGTGAAATCATTAAATGAATTCGCTTAGAAAGTCAGCCTGGTGACGTCAGCTCGTTTTAAAGGGGAGTTTGTATTAAATGAAAGTGAGCTCAGCCCAAAAAGAGGGATACAAACATCTGAAAAGAAATCTTCTTAATACTTATTGCATTGTGACTTATTTCACAATTCCGAATGGGCTGAAGGGTTATCTGTTTTTATTCATACAATATAACTGTCGGACGGTCATCGATTCAATATATCCACTGTAATAACAAAAAGTTAAATATAGCAGAAATATTTCAAAGAACTTTTTTATGCCTAACGATATATCTTTCTTGAAAAAAAAGAAATACAATATCAACTTTCGAAGAGAAGATAATCTACTCGGCAAAATAAATTGTCTTGTGAAGTAGTGTTCAGCCATTTTCAAGTAAATTTGAACGCCATTTCAGAGTTGTCAGAAATCAGATTGAAATGAATCAAACGAGGCACAAGATGGAATTACCTGTAAGTCGGTCAAAGCTCACACGTTAGAATTTTAAATAAACAATGGGCTTCCGTTGCTAACGCCGCCTTGAACTTATTTTTTCTGAAATTCTGAAACATAAACTTTAACATACACCTACAGCATTTTACAAAATAAAACTAAATCACGAAACAGTAATTTATTCAGATATACTGTTGATACTACCCTCTACATCCAGTAAAAGCGTGCGAAACAACTACTTGCCTTCAGCCCGATAAATGTGCTTTTACTGAATATGGCCAAAAGCCAGATTGACGTATTCGGTCGTTGTGTGTCAATTATTTGTAAGGATTGAAACCTTGGTTTGCTTTAGTCGAAATCTAGTTCTCGTTAATACTTGTGGCAACAGTTTATTAATAACAAGAATATTTGAAGCTTGAATGAGGAAAGATTTTAACCTGGTATACAAAAAAAAAATAGACCACCTGGTCACGTATACATTGAAACCGAACAAAGGAAGAGTTCAATCTGATTGTCATGTATGTCTGTGTCAATCAAGGACTCACTTCAGCTAAAACATTTTAAATACAAACAGAATTTGAGAACGTTTAAAAAGCCATGTTTGACATGCTGTATCAATATTCTTAATTTCATCGGAACAATCTTATTATTTCAGACATTGCATTAAGAGAACACAGACGCTCTGTTGGTATTCTTGGCACTGGAGACTTTGCACGTGCACTGGCCAAAAGACTCTACTTCTCCGGGTATGACGTAATCATTGGCAGCCGTAGACCAGAAAATAAATCATTGTCTGCGATAGATGAATGTTTATGTAACGTTAGCCTGGTTTCAACCGAAGAATGCATCAAATCTGTTTCCGTAATCTTCTTAGCGATCCATGCGGAAAACTTTAAGGATTTACTCGAAGAACATGCGGACAAACTCGATGGAAAAATTGTTGTTGATGTTTCTAACAGAGACAGACCGAGCGAGACTCATTCTAACGCAGAATATCTTCAAAGGATAATACCGCATGCCTCGGTAGTTAAAGCGTTCAACGTCATTTCCGCTTATGCTATGGAGAATGATTACAACACAAGCAGCCGACAAGTATTTATTGCAAGCAACAATGAACTAGCGCGAGCAGCAGTCGCAAATATTGCTCGAGATATGAATTTCACACCTGTAGACTTTGGGGGTCTTCTGGCAGCCAGACGAATCGAAAAACATCCCCTCAGGTTGTTTCCAGACTGGCGTGGGCCTTGCGGATTCGCTGTCGCAGTATTTAATATATGGTTCCTTTATCTGATTTATATCTATTACATCGAAAAGACGGTGTACCAATGGGAGCAAATATTCTTGAAAGTTATGAATAAAGCCATTTGCATGACCGGGGTCACGGTTCTTTCAGTGACCTATTTAGCTAGCAGCTTTGCAGCAGCATTACAGTTGTATTACGGGACAAAACATATTAGGTTTTCGCGATGGCTGGATAAGTGGCTGAAAAACCGCAAGCAGCTCGGACTAGTTTCATTTATTTTAATTATTATACATGTTCTTATGTCGACACTGATCATGTCCCCGACCTACCTGAGGTCATGGTACCATGTACCTGCTAACGTCTCTCACGGTGCACAGACTATTAACTGGATGACATGGAAAGGTGAAGCTGCCTGCATGACTGGTATATTCTCATTTATTCTCCTCTGTTTTCTCTGTGTAACAACATTCCCGTCCGTGACTAACTCTTTGAACTGGCGGGAGTGGCGTTTCGTGCAGTCGAAGCTTGGTCATTTAGCGCTGCTTCTAGCTGTATTACACGTGCTTGTGATGGGTATTCCTGGTTGGACAAAGAGTCCGAAAAACATTTTCAAATCTATAACGTTTTTGTCGTCTATCGTGCCATGGATAACAGTTCTGTTGAAACTGTTTCTGTCTCTTCCATGTATTGATAAACACCTGATGAACATAAGGAAAGGATGGGAAAGAAAGGAAGGACAATGCAAAGCGAAATGTGTGCGTCCTAATAAACAAGGGTATGTTATAATGAATGCGGAGGATAACGAGGAATTGGGATCACGTGATGCGTGTCCGTGTCCTGGGGATACTGTACAAATGACGACATTTGATGAAACAAGCTGCGGTTGTATCGACGCTGAACCAGTTTGATCCCCCTTTTAATGTTCCCCTTTTAGTGCTTACAGTTTAACACCTTTATATAAGCTTTAGTTTATCATAAGGTTTCATGTGAATTCGATAGATGTCGCAGTAAATTGCAGACTAGAATTAGTTCTGCAAAATGAATAAAGATGACGGAATGAAATTTTACATACATGTAATATCTAAGTACCTTTTCTACATCTATTCAATGTATGTAATATTATATTGTTTATCTGGAATTTTTCATAAAAATGTCTTGACTAATGAAAAGTAATGCATGAAAAAAATACCAAAATTGTATACGGAGCAGACCATCAATGGCAGAGTTCTGTTTAAGGTCCTGTTAGAGTCATTACGGCTTGATAGATGGCGGTTTAGGCGCGCCGTATCTTCGTCTGATGTCGCCATTTTTGAGTTCTGTCCCTTAGGACATCACCCTTATAGTGGTGAGAATCTTTTATGCCCATGCGACAGTTCCTTTCTGGTTAATATCCTTGAAAACATGTAAGAGATAACAAATTGTGAAGTAATAGTTTCATCTAACCAAAATACTTGTATATGATATGTTTTGTCCATCTTAAGAAAACTAGGGAAGGGAAATGAGAATGACAGTTCCGGTATTCAAATATTCAGTGTCTAGTCCATCGCATTTATTTTTTACGACTTATAAAATAAAATATTTGTCGATTTCTGGAAAGTATTAATCATGAGAGACAATTTCATTCAGATTTTTCATAAGATGACATTCAACTTTTCCGGTTTACCCTCTGGAGGGAGATCACCCAGTCACTTTTATTACATTTTGTCAAAAATTCCTGTTTATTTTAAAACGACAAAAAATAGCCAAGAAATGCCCGGCACACTTATGCTTAATTTTAATTTGTTGTTCAATAAATGTGTTGTTTTCAACTAAAACGATTTTCAGAACAACCTTTCCATTTTTAACCAATCAGACAGCTTTGTCATCTTATAGCTCCACACAAACACTATTTGACTGGTTCCCGACAACACTGATTTAGTGGTGGTTAACTTAATCGATAACTTGATTGCCGCCATTGTAAAGGTCCGCCATTTAGGACTGCAGACACCTCAGCACAGTGCTTAAGTTCCGTATATATGTAGCAATTTCAACGTAACACCCTGATTCATTTGTGAATTTTGTTACAGAAATAAAATTATCTATTAAATTAATTATTTAGTCATATTTATTATAGATTCATTCAATTTAGTATAACTGTTCATGGTTGAAACGTTTTGATATTTAATTTACGGCCATATTAATGTTATTATCATTGCATTATTTTCAGACGCAGTTAAACTAACAATTACGATTTCCAAACAGCAACACTTTAAACCAATGGCAAAGTTCCTTCTTCAGCTGATGATTTTGTATCTAATAATTTCATTCGTTACAAAAGTAGGTCAAAATCGATTTTAATACAGCCACGCCGAACAAGTTTGCTGCTTAAAAAAGCATCCAATGAGTTATACCCAATAATTGATTGTACATGTGATCACATCTTGATGCAATATTTCTTGCGATATTGATAATTATGTTCTTGCTTTAATGTTTCTGACCATGTAAGTAAATATTGTCAGAGTGTAAACAAAGTTAGCAAGTAATTTTAAGTCTTACAAGCATAGGATATATGAAATATACTATAAAATATAATCTTTGAACTTGAACTTCTTTTTTTGCCTTTGACGGTGTCGTGTGGTGTCAGAAGGGTCGTTACATAATACGAGGGGAACATGCGGTATACCTAGTTGTACAATTCTGTAAGTCCTTGAATGTCATGCTAATAAGAAAATATCTATCATTGATCTTACTTTAATACCAGAAAAACATTGACGCACAACATGAAGTCGGCGCAGACGATTCTGAGGACATGAAAGTGTCGGATACCTGTAATTTTACACATACAGACGACGCAGTAGAATTGTTAGCGCATTCAAATAGACCACATATGGGTGAAATTTGTACTCATGCCGCCTCGATCATAAGTAGTTTGCTTAACAAACGATGTTACCACTGACCCAAGGAATCGATTCCCAAAGAGTGTATCTATACATTTCAGGTCGTTTCGTTACCTCTACATGCTCGCTCTAATCGTTTCGCTACCCAGTAGAACGTTAATGTGCTCGCCAAGGTGTTTTCAATACCCGAATTTCTTTAGATAAATGATACTTTGCAATAACATGAACTACTTTTGATGTTATTTAATACAATTTATATTTCTTTCCTTAATGTAAATTTACATTTTTTTAATCATTGCAAGTTAGTATTTAATGCAAATTGATATTTTTTGTTTTTAGAATCAGATAGTTTTAATCAATCATATGCATGTACAATACGTTTAAAAACGTATCTATGTTACGGAAAAGGAGACAAATTCTAGAAAATAATCTTCTAATAATTCATAATTTGTATCCAAAAATTAATAGAATAAATTATCAAACAAATCAGCATCAGATAATATAATACTTGAGATTGCAGCTTTAATGATAAGTTTGCATTTTAACAGCAACACTGTCATAATCGAAAATGTTACGTGATATGTGCTTCTTCGGCAAGTCTTCGAAACTGACGATCCTTCAAGTTAAGTCAAAAACCTTTTATTCACGCAATGCATGAAAAAAATGCCAATATAAGGAATTTACAATAAATTATGCATGCAAACGAGGCTAAATAAATACAGTGGAAAGAAAATACATTACAAAATCTATATATTTAAAACACAATCCGACGAAGAAAATATTGCATTCTGGTCTCTTGGATAATACATTTAATAAATTTACACAATTTAAAGAATTCTTACTTGTTTTACATACACAATTATAGACAGTTTATTAGTATTTCATTCATTCACACACAGTTTTGTCCAGAATGATATAATTCTTTCTTTGATATCCAGTGACAAAGCCATACAACCTGTCTCTCCGAAAACGAAATAATTGGGAGTGGATTTTTTTTAAATTTCAATATATGGTTGTACTCGTTTAAAGCAGCAGTTCAAAAATAAATGAAACTATTTTTGTGGCGACAGAAAGTTTAGGTATTCTTAGCGTTTGGATAACACTTTTTACAGTATCGGCTTAAATCTGAACAAAATCTGTTCAGAAATAATGATTTTAAAAGGAAAATCCCTCGACATCACTTAAGTTCGTATACGAACTTTTAACATGCTAATGAGAACTAAATTTAGTTTGCAGATGCGCATAGGCTATCGGATCGTCACTTGAATAACAAGGTAGAAAAAAATGTTTGTTGAATTTCTTGCTGTTCGAATGTATCCGAATGATCCAAAGGCGGGGTTTCATATGTAAACCAGAATTTTACTTTCGTTTTCGCCATAAGGAAGTCAAAGTTGTTCACGCTTATAAACAACATTTTTTTCGTTTTCGCACCAAAATAAGAACACGATTAAACATGAAATACCTTTTATTCAGGAAACGAATATAGTTTTATTTTATGAAATTTGTGAAATGCTGCTTTCAATAATATCAAGATTACCAACACCCCATATTTCAGCTCCATATTATATGCTGTTGTAATCCCTAAACATACAAATAGTATCATATTTACTTTTGAACTTGCTCATGTCATTCTGAAGAGGATCCTCAACAGTGAATTCTTAGAATTCTGGTGGTATATAAATAATACAGCAAAGTAGTCATTAACGGTTTTAAGAAATAATTTTGAAACCGTAAACCAAAGAACTAATTTTATTTTAATTTAAATTTTATTTCTTCATCAATTTTAATGGTATATAGCGCATGCGAAGCAGAAAATTAAGCCCTACACATTGGCACTGATGATTCTTTTGTCAAATGTACAGAATTTTCTAGCATTAGGGAAAACTGATGCGTTTTTCGCGATGACAAACATATTTTTACGAACACTTTATTTCCTAAATGTATGTTAAGAAAATCTGTAATATCTATCAAAAGAACCATTAGGTCCCATATGTATGGCACAATTTTCCGCCTCTCTTGCACAATATCCCCTTTAAATTGATGAATAAATAAAATACTAAAAGCAGTTTTCTCCTCTGAATTGTGGCAAACAAGGCTGCTTGCGACAGCCTATAAATGACATATTATACCACGTGGTATGGTACGTTGGTACCTCCCTGATTACCTCCCTTGCGTCCGCCATTTAGGGACTGCGCAGATTGAAGCAGTTTTATAATGCGGAGCTTAGAAAAAGTCCCAGTTCTATAGTTGTAATGTGATTTTGACGTTTTATTTCAGAGAAACAGATTCATATAAACCACATGAAGCATTTATTATAAGTAAAGATCTATTCCATGGTCTTCTAAATGAAAAAACTAAAAGTATACTTGTAAACAATTTTTGCTGACATCTCAATTTATTGAACTGTTAAATAAAGGTCTTGTGATATTCTCCGGTAGATTAATTCTTTTTATTTTATCAAAATTTCAAGAAAAACTGCTTTTAAAAGGTACATGTATCTATCTTTAAAAAATCTGACCAAAAGGGTACAGTTATATTGGTGTCATAATAATTTTGTTTTCCGTATTACAAGAAATAAACAAAACAATAATGTTAAAAATAAGAAGAAGGAAAGCAAAGGTTTTATTGTCAGATCAATATCTTACAAACGTGTGGCTTGCAGCTATTATTTTCTCTCTGCATACACTCACATGTTGTACATAACAATACTTTGCAAAAACAGATTTCTCAAATGCAAGAAATAAAGAATAGAAAAAAAGACCATATGGCAACAAATGCTAAATTTCATACGGTCTTGAAAATCTTGTTGTAAGGAATATATATTCTTAAATTTCATATAACAATGGGGAACAAATAAAGCCCATGTTTTATAGCCTTCAGGCATTTTTCAAGAGCAAATTTCGTTATTACAGTGTTTAATTGTGTCTGATCAAGCAAGACCGACCATGACAATTAACAGTGACTTATCAAACCATTGAAGACAGTAGGTCACCCCCATCTTACTTAACCACATTCCTTCATCACAGGACACCGCGAAAGACGAAAGATCGTTTGCGCTAAATAATGCATATTTATTGGCAAGTATTCTTTTGAAATAAAACAAGTTTTAGTTGAAATAGAGTGAACATGCCGTTAATGAGCGAGATGTTCACAGGAAAAGACAATTTTAACTCGGCTGTTTTCGAAGAAAACACCAAGGTATTGTCATAGCTTACTCGTCGACTGCGTATAAAAACTTTGACATTTTCAACTACATCTGCCATAAATTCACCGCACGAAATGTTATAACTACAGATCTTATGACGACAGAACGAAATAACTTTATAGAGCATAAACACAGCTGCATAGGGCGAAAAGATTTTACTACTAAACAATGACATATTCAAAGAACGAAATTTTAAAAGCCACCCAGATAATGACAAATGCACAGTACAAAATGATGTAGCTGCAGATGCACATAATGAAATGGTAAAAATATCAGAAGGCAGCTCCCACGTTCCAGAATGGTGTCACACAATCGATCCAATATTATAAAGGGCACCAGCTTATTACAAATCACCTATTAACGACCTGATTTTTTTTACATACCATCAAAACGAATAGTTCTATCGATTCAAATGTTTAAAATGACATTTACGTGCTTAAAAGTTCAGTGATCAATAGCAATACATGTATATGAATTACCTACTTTAATACGTTTCTAACGGTTAGAGAGAAACTTCAGATTTTCTTTTTTTTCTTTTTTCTTTCTTTCTTTCTTTCTTCTTTCTCTTTCTCTTTCTTTCTTTCTTGTTTTTTACAGTTTTGTGTCTAATGTTCAATGTAGCGCAGTGATTCGTCTGCTAGCCAACTCATTGGATCGATTGTCACACAATCAAACAATGTTATTTCTTTCTATTTGAGTTTATTTATCGTCGGTACCGGTTGCCCATATGACCGACGCCCCATGCAGAGATTAGTTATTTTATGTTGTGGGGGACAGTGCAAGATACAGAAAGCATCCCATTCCAGAGACACCACTGTTTCTTTTGCATGCTCAGTGTACAGCACTGATACATGGGACCTCGGATTAACGTCTCATCCGAAAGACAATTAGTAATGTTAGTGGAGGAGCGGGCGATCGATCTCGGGACCCCTGGATTACCAGTCCAGCACGTTACCACTGGACCACTGATCCGCTCCTGAACAATGTTACTAAAGGCATAAAGCTTATTACAAATTACCTATTAACGACCAGAATTTTCTACCTACCACCAAAACAAATAGTTCTGTCGATTCAAACATTTCAGCTAACATTTACGTACTTAGTGATCATTTAGCAATATATAAATTACCTAATTCAATACATTTCTAACTTCCAGGTTTGAGAGAAAAATGTTCTTGGTTTTTATTTTATTTGTTTATTTATTTATTTATTTTACAATTTTCTGTCTAGTGTTCTATGTATTGCAGTGATTCAGTCATTGTTTTATTAAGAATATACGTTATTCATCGTCTCCTTACTTATATGTGTTCAGGTCACGACCTATATATGTTCTAGCTACGAAACGACGCAGTGTGATGTTATAGTTTAATATTTTATTTTTAAAAGCAGCGACTCTTTGTTTATAAGAAGCGAAAACTTCTAAAGCTGCACACCAGATTTTCTAGTTACAATCACATGACTGCCTCTTATCCATACATTCGCGTTGAAAAACAGTACCTTAAGTTGTACGAGTTTACTACGCATTGAAACAAGCGCAACTTCTCGGCTCTTTGCTAATCGGTGAGGTATTCCGAATGCGTATAATGAGATAACGTACCAAAAACGAAAACGTACATGAACAACCAATCACGTGTTTGACTCTGTTGATAATACTTGTTTGTTGTTTTGTTGTCAAATCAATCAGAATAACTTAAATATTTTCCTTTAATAAACGTGCTTAAAATATTTTTAACATCCTTGCTTTCAGGTTGATTAAATTATCCGTGTCAATATTTTTATCTGTTTTTCGATTCTTGACCTAAAGAAAAACAACCCTTGCTATATTATCAACTGTGTGTATTTATTGCGATAATTCACGTTTTAAAGAACGGGATATGTGATTATGCCAATCACAAAAAGTATTTGAGGCCATTTCTTGATTATACACAGCAGTTTCCCGAACCACGTTAGTCTGAACGAAAACATTAAAACAGTACCTATATTCGGAAACCGAAAATCGGATAGCTGATGGAACGTCCGAAAATCGAAAATTCGAATATTTTCCAATATGGTAAACCAAATATTCGAATATTGATTTCAGTATTCGTTCCAATCCCTACTTTTTGATAACCTTTTACTTGTATATAATGTATATGATAATGCATATATTTTAATGCTTTTCTTTAAACACCTTAATTTGATTATTGATAAGCACAGATCTCCAAATATCTTGGTCATAAAGAATGTAAGGATTAAAACATTTCATTGAAAATATTTGGGGTTTCATCATAACCTTGTTTTTCCTTAAATTAATTTCATGCCAAATTTCCTATACAAAAGATAAGATTCAGTCTGAAATCATGAATATACGGTGGCATAAAAGTGACATTTGCAATTTTTTTTATACTACATTTTTGGTTTTTCGTACTAAAATTTTTCGTACATATTTTATTTTAGTTTTGCAAACATATTTTATTTTAGTTTTGCATACATATTTTATTTTATTATATACTTATAAATGATGTATTGAGAAATATTGATGAAATAAATTGCGTATTTTCATTTTCCGTATTTTCACTGTAAAAATTTATTTTTCACTGCAGTGAAACATATTTCCCGTATTTTCACTGGTGTCTTGCCGGACTACTTTCTTCTAAATTCAGCCAATACACTAAATTAACGGGGAATTCTTTCATATCTTAAGGTCAAAAATGAGAAAAGTATATAATAAACAGAAAATTCAAGTGGTATGAATCGCCACTCATGAAATATTTATTTTCATACCACTCGATAAAAATAAATCCCATATTTATAGAAAAAACTTGAATATCCTCTATTTAGTTTTGCGTACATATTTTATTTTAGTTTTGCGTACATATTTTAGTTTTTCGTACATATTTTATTTTAGTTTTTCGTACATATTTTTTAGCCAATCAAAACAGCCGTTACATCTTATAGTAATAGTTATCTCCCATAGTATAAATTACGCCATTACCTTGTTCAAAATGGATAATGAAAGAAATTTACTGATATCTCAATATTTTCGCGAATGGCTAAGGTATAGAGATATTGTGAATCTATTGTCCGAACGTCACGGAATCTCCGTAAGCTTGCGCCATTTGAATTGAATACTTAGATCGTTAGCATTGAGCAGAAGGGACTATAGCGATTCTGGTAGACTTTGTCGTGAGTGCGGTCCAGCAGAATAGCCATGGTTATCGAATAATGCGACAACGCGGTCTGGAAAGTGGATTGAGAACACGCATTTTAGATGTGTGTGCTATTTTGCGGATTTGTGATCCGGATGGTAAGCCTTGGTATATTTAGATAATGATAATACTGAACATATACTCTCAGTTTATTTCATGAATATATACCACTCAAGCCCACCCCCTGAGAATAGCGGGGAGCATTGACTTTAAACCAAGTCGACCTCTGGTAAAATCTTCGCCCTACGGGGATACGCAGATAATAACATTCCTGTCCGCTATTCTCAGGGGGTGGGGTTGAGTGGCACATATTCATTAAATAAACTGAGAGTATATGTTCAGTATTATCATTATCTCAATATACCAAGGCTTACCATCCGGCATGCGTGTTCTCAATCCACTTTCCAGACCGCGTTGTCGCATTATTCGTTAACCATGGCTATTCTGCTGGACCGCGCCCATGACAAAGTCTACAACCCTTCCAGAATCGCTATAGTCTCTTCTGCTCAATGCTAACGATCTAAGTATTCTATTCAAATGGCACAAGCTTACGGAGATTCCGTGACGTTCGGACAATACATGCACAATATCTCTATACCTTAGCCATTCGCGAAAATATTGAGATATCAGTAAATCTCTTTCATTATCCATTTTAAACAAGGAAATGGCGTAATTTATACTATGGGGGATGACTATTACTATAAGATGTAACGGCTGTTTTGATTGGCTAAAAAATATGTACGAAAAACTAAAATAAAGTATGTATGCAAAACTAAAATAAAATATATATGCAAAACTAAAATAAAATATGTTTGCAAAACTAAAATAAAATATGTACGAAAAACAAAAAAATAAGTATGAAAAACAAAAAAAAGTATAAAAAACAAAAAACAAAAAATTTGCAAATGTCACTTTTATGCCTCACGCTTTCCATTCGAAGATACTTCAAATTCCTTTTGTTAATACGCTAATTATATCATATATTCATAAACAATTATATAAATCTTTCATAAATTTTGCTTATGTGTGAAATATAGGTCGATTCCTGTAGTAGTGGTCAGTTCTGGTAAAACGTGGGACCGCCCATTATACACCTGTATTTTAGCACTGACTCCTGAAGTTCTGGAAATGACCCTCCAAAATTTGGGTTCAAGAGTCATTGACCCTTGAGTTTCAGAGTCTAGTGGAACCCCTGTTATTAAATTATCAATGTCAATATATTTACCAGTTTTCCCGAATCTTGACCAAAAAAGCAACAACCCTTAATTGCTACATTATCAACTGTCCGTATTTATGGCGATAATTCGCGTTTTAAAGAACGGAATATATGGTGTTTATGCCAATCACAAAAAGTATTTGAGGCTTCCATTAAACAAGGCATTTCTTTATTATACAGAACAGTTTCCCGAAACACGTTAGTCTGAACGAAAACATTCAAACATCACCTATATTCGGATATCGAAATTCGGATAACTGATGGAACGTCCGAAAATCGAAAATTCGAATCTTTTCCAATATGGCAAACCAAATATTAGAATACTGATTTCAGTATTCGTTCCAATCCCTACTTTTTTGATAATCATTTACTTATGTATAATGTATATAATAATGTATATATTTTAATGCCTTTTTTGAAACACCTTCAGTTGATTATTGATAAGCAAAGATCTCCAAATAAAGAATGTAAGGATTAAAACATTCCATTAAAATGTTTGGGGTTTCATCATGACCAATGTTTTGGCTTAAATTAATTTCGTGCCATATGTCCTATACAAAAGATAAGATCCAGTCTGAAAATTCAAATTATTAATATCTTAAAAAAGTTTGTTTTAAGTATTTGACAGATTCTGTGCTCTTTATGCAAGTTTACTTCTTGTAAGGTAGGATGTATGTGTCACATAAACTTGTCACAAGAGGTTATTCTACATAGTCATTATGTAGGTCAAGGACAAATCTGAGTAGATTGATATCCAAATTACATCTTTTAAAACAGCACTGAATGTTTTGAAAATGGTCATGAAGTCAGAAAATTAGGTTCTGCTTAACTTCTGTGTTGTCAGTATAATTGCATTTAAGGCGGCAATATATATTTGCAGTATTATTTTCATACATTTCAGGTTATTTATCTACTGTTTTTTAGTTTAAGTTTAATAAAGATCACCATGGTATTTCCCCTATTTTTAGCTTATCTGTTTCGAAGAAAAACTCGAACTATTATGATCGCTAAGTCGTCTTCGTTGTCGTGCAAAAACTTTGATGTAGCCCGTTACCGAAACGCTTAAAGGTATCACCAAAAAACTTGGAATACTTGCATATAATAAAAATGTGCAGTTATAAGACAATGGGCATTATTCTGAAATATATTTTTGGAGTTAGGCCCCTTTTTAACTTAGAATTTTTGTCAAAATTGGTTATTAGGTGGAATTATTTCAAATCTATCAAAGGTATCAATATAAAACTTGAAATATTTGCTTATTATGACAGGGCACAGTTGTAAGACAAGTGGCATTACTGTTTTTAGAGTTCTGACCCATTTCAACTTGAAATTTTTGTTGAAATTCGTTATTGATATAGAAAATTTTGAAAACTATAAAAAAAATATTGTATTCATTCTTGGCATTCTTGCTACTGTGGACAAGGCACAAGGAATATTACTTAGTGTTCAGTGTTTCTAGAGTTATGCCCCTTTTTTACAAGGAAAATAATTCTTATGTATTAATACCAATATCTTGAACATTTACAATCACAAATTTCATCTGAAGTGAAGTGCGTAACAATAATTATTGAATAGCACCATAACAATCTTGAAATCAATTTTTTTTTAGTCGTTGCTCTTAACATACAAGCGTTGGCACCACATGTGATGCTCTGATTAGAGCACATCTGTACGCCACAACTCAGAAAATACTTGAGGTTTATACTTTATATTTATACCATGGTCACACTTATGTGACAAGGAAGTTCCAACAAAGACGCTGCCTTGGCTCATTTTTGGATTATCTCCATTACTTTTATGTTGAAATTATGCTTTTCTAGAGCGTATCTAAAAATGCAATTGAAGAAATTGATATGATTCTTATCACATGGGTGAAGTGACAAAGAACAATCTTTCGCTTCTGACAGTAGTCTCTGTGCTTTGATTTAAGTATCCGATAGAATAGGACACTTTATTACTCATGTAAGGTAGGAGGTCATCGTCGGTGACCCCCGGTACATATTCCGCACAACTACATATCGTGGGCTTAGCGCAAAACGGTCGTAACTGACATTTTTTAAAAAAAAGGTTTTTTTTTTTCATTTTTCCTATTATTTTAAAGGTGTCTTTTACCTGTGAAAAAATTAACCTTTATATCTGCACAGAAACCTGTTAAAATAGTCAGATGGCATAAGGTTCTATCCGACTGCTTTAGTGCAAAACGGTCGTAACTGCAGTTGCGACCGTTTTGCATATAAAAATAGATGTAAATGAACTGAGAGGGAAGCAACTAATTTTTATACATATGACCTCATCACTGACATCAGTGATGATGTTATTATATTTTGTTTATTTGACCTTGTCCTTACTGTTTGGTCACACATGTTGCTTAAAATGTAAGAAAAGGAAAGAAATTGGCAAATGACTAAAAGCTATACTTTGAAGTAGTGATTATCCATGAATATAACAAAGAAGTAGATAAAATGAATCTTAAAAGATTTGCAGTTAATTTATGGAAATATGTATGAATTTAGATAAGTCTATTAATTTTGATATTCATTATTACCTATTTATTATATGGATCCATCAGTTAATCTTCAGGTTAAAGCAAATGCATTTTGAATAAAAATATGCTTTGTATCAAACTGTATGTTTATAGGTCTGTCAGTTCAGACTTTTCATAATGGTAAACAAAATGCTTATTTTGCACCCCAGTAAATGATAGACCTTATTCGAAACTTTCTTTACATACACAATTTCTAATGTTTAGAAAAAATGAACATAGTTAAAGGAACTCTTCATCAAGGGCAGGGTTCATTTAGAGGAAATGGTCGACAATGTGTCACATATGCTTTGACAGCTGCTTTTAAAAGCTATAATTACCCTCCAAGATTATGAGCACATCATTAGATAGTGGCATTAGCTTTAGACTTCTTGAACCAGTGTCTGATCTTATGATGAATATAGTTTGTTACGGTTTAGTGCACACCTTCGATAATTGTATAAATTCAACCTCTGACAACTGCATCAGGGAATCAATTCTTCGGCTCAGTGGTGAGAGCGTTGGTGTGTCACGCAGGAGATCAGGGTTCGAATCCCGATCTAGGTTGTGTATTCTAAGATGCACTGCATCTTTCTGTTATGAACTCTCATGTTTGTAAGATGGGGGCTCATCTTGGATGACCTGTCCTATACTTGGTTGTAAAAATTGATTCTAAAATAGAATCTTTCAAAATTTCTGTCTGATCCATTGATTTACAAAATACACAATACCATTTGTCATCATAAATGATGACTTTCTCAAGAAAGGATGTGTTACGGTCTAGTGCACACCATCGATAATTGTATAAATACAACCTCTGGCAACTGTATCAGGGAATCGATTCTTTGGCTGAGTGGTTAGAGCGTTGGCTTGTCACACGGGAAATCGAGGTTCAAATCCCACTCTGGGTTGTGTATTCCTAGATGTGTTGCATCTTTCTGTTATGAACTTTCATGTTCCTAAGAAGTTGCAAACTTTACATGGCAGATGATGCAATAACAAAGGCAAATTGTGTTCTTGGTGTAAGTTCTGATTCAGATGACAGTAGCTACAGATTTGAAGAAGGAGTTAGTAGCCATTAGGCCTCGGGCAACAGTTCGAAACGTCTTTGGGACAATAGTTTTGACTGTTCCCCTAAAACACACATGAAATAACTGTTTTATTACCTTATGCTCTATATAACTGTTTAAATACCTAATATTCAATACAATTTGACCAAATCAAGATTTTTTTCACCAGTTGTTGACTGAGGACTGATCATCATATGTAAATGCTTGGTTTGTTTGGGCTAAAAGCCGGTACAAATCCAACACCTAACTCGGGGTACAATAAAAATATGAAATGGAATTAAATGGACGTAAGTGTCGTCAGGGTCCTTGAAAAACATACATGTATTCAATTATAGTAACTTTCACTTTATAACATCCTACTGCGCATCCTATTGTGCACAATGAAAGCATATGATTTGTTCAAAAGTCAACTATGAAACAGTTCAAACTATTGCCCAGTCAAATGTTTGAACTGTTGCCTGGACCTGAATAAATTATTGCTGGCATATTTGAAAGATGGAAAAATGCCAGGAAACAGGCAAAAATAATGAATTACAAGTTATATAGAGCGTTAGGTAATAATAGTATTTTCACTCTCAAAATCTAGATCAGTATTTGCACTCTCAACAGCTACATCGGTCTTTTCACTTTCAACACCTACATCGGTCTTTTTACTCTAAACACCTACATCAGTATTATCACAATCATTACCTACAAGTATTTGCACTCTCAACACCTACAATGGTCTTTTCACTTTCAGCACCTACATCAGTATTTTCATGCTCAACACCTATTTTTATTAATTTTCACTCCAACACCAACATCAGTCTTTTCGCTCTCAACACCATAAGTATTTTCACTATCAACAACTACATCAGTATTTTAACTCTCAACACCTACAGCAGTATTTTCATTAACAACATCTACATCAGTATTTTCACTCCCAACACCTACATCAGTATTTTCACTCTCAGCACCTACATCAGTATTTTCACTCTCAACACCAAAATCAGAATTTTCACTCTCAACACCTACATTAGTATTTTCACTCTCAACACCTACATCAGTATTTTCACTCTCAACACCTACATCAGTATTTTCATTCTCAACACCTACATCAGTATTTTCGATCTCAACACCTACATCAGTATTTTCGATCTCAACACCTACATCAGTATTTTCACTCTCAACACCAACATCAGTATTTTAACTCTCAACACCTACATCAGTATTTTCACTATCAGCACCTACATCAGTATTTTAACTCTCAACACCTACATCAGTATTTTCACTCTCAACACCAACATCAGTATTTTCACTCTCAACACCTACATCAGTATTTTCACTCTCAACACCTTCATCAGTATTTTCACTCTCAACACCTACATCAGTATTTTCATTCTCAACACCTACATCAGTCTTTTCACTCTCAACACCTACATCAGTATTTTCACTCTCAACACCTACATCAGTCTTCTCAATCTCAACACCTACATCAGTATTTTACTATCAAGACTGCTATTACCAATAACAAAAACATTGCTACTTTCCTCATAATGACTGTCATCTAATAAATAACATTCAGTACATCTAAGGATCTTATCACTGCTGTCCAATTCAGATAGAACTGCTTCAACTTTACTACTTATATTATCCATGTCTTCAGCTCTGGAGCTATTAATTGCTTTTTCAAATCTGTAGCTACTGTCATCTGAATCGGAATCTACAACAAGAGCAAATTTTGCCTTTGCTATTGCTTCATTTGCCATGTAAAACTTTCAACTGTATTAACCATCAGACACTGGTTAAGAAAGGCTAAAACTAATGTCACTATCTGTTGTATTTTCATTGCTTTTGATTATGTTTTGTGTAATGGGCTTAGCAATGGCAGCAATTTCAAAAGGAGTGGGTTGTTCCAAATTTAGAAAGGAAGCATTAAAGATGCCAAATAAAGTTACACAAATTAAAGATATATATTTGTGTTCCTTCAGGTAATCTGTGCCATCTGGGGCTAACATACCTAAATCATTTCTGCTGTGCGAGTCAAACAGATAATAACAATCTACGTTTTTAAGGATGTTGGTAGAATAACAAGTTCAGAATTTCCTATAGTCAATGAACAACCTGTCATCACATGAGCTTTCATAAGAGAATCAACAGCATCATTTAAAGAACAGAATGGGGCACTAGTTGAATAAGTCTGTAAGGTGCAATGAGGTTGACTAGTTGTTGTAGCAACTGTTGCAGGAATGTTATCAATGTAAAGATAATTGACTTCAGTTTCTCCAATCAAGGACACAATCATAAAGATTATCTCTATTAATTTTGTTAAGATATAGTCAATGTCTTCTGATGCCCATAATCTTAGAGGATATTTTTAGCTTTCAAAAACAGCTGTCAAAGCATTTGTGACACACTGTCGGCCATTCCCTCCAGAGGAACCCTGTTCTTGATGAAGAGTCCCCCCAACTATGTTCATATTTTCTTAAATATTAGATTTGTAACACTTTCGACCTTTTCTATCATTCTAGAAACACTGTCCTTATTCCTTTAGCTATTATTCTGGGACAATTGAGGGCTGAGTGTTTCCCAGTTCCAAGAGCAAAATGTAAACCAACAGTATACACAACAAACGAACAATAAAAGGTCTATCATAGTACATGATAGACCTTTTATAGTTAGTTTGTTGTGTATACTGAAGAAGTACTTTGTGACTTGCATTATACAGAATGAAGTAAACATTGCAGATAATTAAATTGTATTATTTCATTCTTTTCCTGTGTTAGATATCAGCTTCTCAATGCTTGACATTACAGATAGTCCATTTGTAACCTTAATTAAATGCAATTTTTCTGAGTAATTATTTTTTACATATGCAATAAGAAACTTAAAAAAAAATTAGCAGTTAAATATAAACTTTCAAGGATAAAATTTTAGATTCAGTTTCAGATACGACTGTTTTGCAAAAAATTTTTTTTCAAACAATTTGTCATTTTCAGCGCAAAACAGTCGTAACTCAGTTTTTCACAAACTTCTTGTTTAATACATAAATTAAATAAACATCAAAACTCTTAATATAAAATTAATGCAAAAACCTTCTTATTTACAAAAGAACATGTTTTTCATCAAAATCTAAGATAATGGTAAAGCTTTTTCACTCTCCTGAAAAGTTTTCAAAATTTCAGTTACGACCGTTTTGCGCTAAGCCCACGATATGTACCGTAGATAAATAGAGTGAAACGGAATGGATCGAACGTGGGTTTCCGACGATGGGTAGGAGGTATGTGTCACAGCCGCGGATTCAGCAACGGGCTACAGGGCTGCAGCCCCCCCCCCCCCCCCCCCATCTCGGCCCAAAGATACGTTTCCAGCTGGGCTGGTATATTTTAATGCATTTATGGTCCTTAGTGTATTCCGTTATCAAAGCAGTTAATTGCTATCATCCAATTGTTAATCTCTTGCCTGGGAGCTTGGTTGAGAGTGTAATTATCGATCAACAAGTTGTACACGCCTGATTGACATGACCGTTGGAACGGTGTATTTGGACTCCTGCTGGAATCAAATTAGAAAAAAACAAAAACTTAATACGACCGAATGTCTAGGTGATACAAAAAAGTAAGTTACATGGTTTGTTTGCCAATTGAATAAAATGTTTTCGGTTATACCATGGGCTGAATTTAAAGGCCAACAGTGGCAGTATGCGGCAGTACTTTAATGTGTAGCTTCCCCCCTTCAAGTTTTACTGAACTAATGTAATTTAATTGACTTGTCCAATTTTTTGTTCAAAATATTGAAAAAAAAAATTAGAAAAAAAGGTCAATTGGTTTTATATTATTGTTGCCGTTTTTTTTAACTCAATGTATTAGATAAATTATGTATTTTAAACTTGAATATAAGCATGCTTTATGTGAAATTTCATAGGGACTGTTTGTCTATTTGTAATTTGTAGTTCTCAGCAGATGAATTAATTATCTTGATTTTTTTTAGCATTTATATCTGAGTATTAAAGATTTATAAAGTTGTATATCATTTTGTTGTCTGTTGTTTGGTAATCTGTGCTATAATGAATGCCACAAAAGGCCCAAAAATGCACCAGAATGCACCATTTTAGACCTTCATTTTTCAAATTTTTCGGGGGAGGTCCCCGTACCCCCACCAACAGGAGGGGAACCCCTCCCATACCCACCCTAATGTGGTTCTACCCTTCTTGTCAGACCCCCCCCCAGGCAGCCCTATTCTGTATCCGCCCCTGTGTCACGTTAAAAATGTGTCATAAAAGATTATTCTACATAGTTATTATGTAGGTCTAGGTCAAATCTGAGTAGATTGATATCCAAATTACATCTAGTAAAGAAGCACTGAATGTTTTGAACCTGGTCATGGAGTCAAGAAATTAGTTTCTGTTAACTTCTCTATGGACAGTATAATTGCATACGAAGCTACAATATGTTTGCAGTATTATTTTTTATACATGTCAGGTTATTTGTTATTTATCTACTGTTTTCACATCTTATTTATTTGCTCACATAATTTTGTACTTTTTATGAACCGTTTACATACGTTGCTTTTAGAGTTCTGCGCAATTTTAACTTGAATTTTTTGTTGAAATTGGTAACTGATATAGAAAATTTTGAAAACTATCAAAAATATTGTACTCATTCTTGGAATACTTGCTACTTGGGACAACATACTTTCTACCTGGAACAAGGTACATCTGTACCACAATGGATATTACTAAGTGATCAGTGTTTCTAGAGTTATGCCCCTTTTTCACATGGAAAATAATTAAACTTTTGTATAAATACTAATATCATGTACATTCACAATCACAAAGTTATTCATCATAAGTAAAGTGCATAACAGCAATTAATGAATAGACCATAGCACTCTTGAAATTAAATTTATTAAGTCGTTGCTCTTAACATACGAGCGTTGGTATCGCATGCGATGTTCTTATAAGATTCTTCAAAAAATGACCAGTAATGACTACCGTCACATCTGTACGTCACAACTCAGGAAATACTTGAGGGATTGAGTTTATACTTTATATATTGGTGACACTTTAGTGACAAGATAATCCGAACAATGACCCTACCTTGGTTCATTTTTGGATTATCTCCGTTACTTTTAGGTTGAAATTATGCTTTTCTAGAGCATATCTAAAAAGCAGTTGAAGGAATTGATATGATTCCTATCACATGGGTGCAGTGACTAAGAACAATCTTCAAACATTTTAACTTTCGCTATTGACAGGACTCTCAGTGCTCTGATTTTTTAATTATTGATATATCTGGTTATACTTACGTAAAATATTTTATACTTTTAGTCTCAAGAAAACGTTGCCGAGTTTGGAAAGAGAGAGAGAGAGAGAGAGAGAGAGAGAGAGAGAGAGAGAGAGAATAAACAGTCTGACAATCGTTTGCAGCATATGACCTATTTACATGAAACTTTAATGTAGATTCAAAGACAATCGATCCATCAGATTTTGGTAAACTATGATATGTGTTCCGGTCATGATCTGTCCTAGTTACGCAACGATTCAGTTTGATAAGAAGATAACATGTAATTTAATATTTTGGATGTACAGAGGAGCAACTGTTTTGCTTTGATGATTTATTCTTAATTATTAACTTATCTGGTTATACTTTCATGATATTTTTATCTATCTGTTTAGACAGCGGACTTACAAAACATGGTCCAGTTTGCAAAAAACAAATTCAAAGACAATCGATCCACCAGTTTTTTGTAAACTTTGATTTTTTTGTACTTTCGTTCAGCCGTCAGCGGTTTATAACGTCTCATTGGAATACAGAGTTACCTACCTTAGAAGAAAAAATACACGAGAGATCCGCCATTTTATAACTACATTTCTATTAATGCTAAACTATGTACTGTAGAAAAACTTTTCTTGTGTACAGGCGATAATAGTTTCCTTATAGGAAACGGCCATATGTTGGCCAGAAAGTGATGAATGCCTCTCTCAAATGCAAATAAGCGTGTCCTGCACGAACAACAAAGGAAAGACGAAGAAAAAGTTCAGAAGAAACGAAGGTTGAGCGATCAAAATTCCTCAGCTAGTAAACGAACTAAAGTGACTGCTGCAGATACATCAGTTATGACAGATTCTCAGAAACGAGCAAATTTTTCGGCCTTACCCAGCCCCGGAAGCAACGGAGTTCATAGACATGCATCGCCTCTCAACAGCACAAAGCCAGGAACAACAAAAAAGTTGGTGATTAAAAACTTGAAAGGTACAGATATATCCATAATACTTGTGAAATGGGTTAATGATATGGTTGATCTCATTATATATAGCGTCATTTCTCCAAATGTGATTTTTTCTCCCCCTGCCATTGGAAATAAGCTTTTAGCTTAATGGGCTATCCATAGGCACAGGTGCTCGGCGCGTTGATTGGTCAGTAAGCTGAAGTATTTTCATCTAAAATAGGTTTAAATATTTATTATATGACTGTCATACATTCCTAAAAAGAGAAGAAAATTGTATGACAGTCATATAATAGATAGTTAAACCTATTTTAGATGAAAAACGCGCCGAGCACCTGTGTCCATAGGTACATAGCATATCTTATTTCTCTTATGATAAAAGTGTGCTCTCATATAATAGTATTTCATGGATGTCATTTTATATGTATATTATTGGTACTATGATATTATTTTAATATGTGCTATTCTCGGCTTTACTCATCCGGGTACTTTTTAAAGGTAGTATAAATCGGTACTTGGGTGTAACTCGGATTTTATCATTGAGCTATATGTAACTTCAAGATTAAAAATTACAAAAACTAGAACATATAACAAAAGAAAACGTCTTAATTTCCTGATAAGTGCATTTTTAACGATTCTAATTAATTAAAGTTGTTAGGTTTCATAACAAACGACTTTAAAGTCTCATAGACTCCAACGATAAAGTCCGGGTAACAACCGACAACCGAATGCTTAAATTAGTTGTTACTGATTGGTTAATGGCTAGAATGACATCATGCTTAACCTGAGAATGATCTAAAATGTAAATAAGTAAATGAATAGATGCAGATACATCAGCAACTTAGCGATGCCTTCCAGTTATAGACAGTACTGACTGATCGGGAGTAACATGTAGATGTAGGGCTGACGGTCGTTTAACCCCAAGACTTTTCCTCCCAAGACATTTCATTACAAGACATTTCACCCCCAAAATGACTTTTCACATCTAAAACATAGTGATTAAAGTGTTTTAAAATAACATATCCATGATAATATTACATAAAATATATATATATGACCCCTTTAACTATAGGCACATATCCCTATCATGTTTTCTGTGCAAACTCCTAGAACATATTATTGCTTCCAGCCTATCCACACACTTCTCAAAACACAAAATTTTGTATGAGCTGCAACAAGGGTTCCGAGAAAGACAGTCATGTGAGACCCAGCTCATAGAACTTGTTGATGAAAGAGCAAGGAATCTTTCCTCAGCTAAACAAACCGACCTTATCTTATTAGGTTTCAGTAAGGCCTTCGACAAAGTCAACCACCTAAAATTACTATTCAAACTCCAGGAACATGGTGTCCCCAGCCAAATGTGTCCTGGATCAGGTCTTTCCTAATCGGCAGATCCCAAGCTGTTGTGGTCAATGGCCATACAGTGATTTTTTTACCCAAAATTTGACGCCGAATATCGGCCTTTTAACAATTCGAAAAATTGCTAAAATTTCACAAAATTATGAAGAAAAATTCACAATGCCCATCAACAATTTGATTTAAAATTTTTTATTCATGGAATCGATGTAAAAACTCGTAAAAGTCGGGCAAAACTTTGAAGAATTTAGCCGAAAAAATGCTGATCGGAGACCGCGAATTCAGTTGTACAGAAATACCGTATGACGGCTTTTATCTTTAACTTTCCAGTCAAGAAGACGCTCAAGACTGTACATAAAGCGCTGAGTTACATGCAGCCCGGTCATAGGTTTATTCGGTTTATTAAGCTACGTCCAAGATGTCAAGAAAAAGCAAAAGTTATATTAAAATTTTTAAAAAGCCATGCCGCCGGTACACCAACAATATTTTCAGTATTTGAAACTGTAAGAAAAATAAATGACCGTTGTGATCAGCTTAGTTCTCTTCAGTGTTCTAGTGAAAATTCTACATGTGATTCCTTGTCATTGCCAGTAAATATTGTTAAAAATGAACAAGAAGCAGTTACTTTGTCTCCTCAGTCAATGCTCTCACCACAGCCTGATCATGAAAAATCTTGTGAAGCAGACATTTTACCAATTTTTCGTGACCTGAAAGCCAGAAAGTAAGAAAAAGTTGAAATTCAAACAAACTGTCAAAAGTTCAAATAACAAAGCTGAAAGCACATTTTTCTCTTTAACTCTGCGGCCTTAAGGAGGAAAATCACGGAGAAGCTCTGAGAAACTCCCTTAATCGCAGAGACGAATTTTGTCTGATAACTGACTTTATTTACTGTGAAACTGCATTAAATCAATCCTCCGCGATCTCTGAAATTTGTTTATGCATTCAGTTGACTGAATTGTTTATTTTCTAGTGAAATTTCATATGTACAGTACACACAGCGTGGACTTTGACGTTGTTAACATTTTCCCCGCGATGTTTTGACTTGGAGATTACTGCATTTAAACATACTGTGCGTACAGTATTTGAACGTGGTTTTCATTTTACTCATAATTATTTTACTTACATCTATTTTGTGGCCAACTTCAGTTGGTCAAATTAAAACCAAATTTCAAATACATTTTGCGGTGTATGTTTATTGAGCACTTTTGTTTTTGGAATTTTTGAAAAACGCTTGTTATTATATAGCCAAATAGATCAATAATTTTTCCAAGCGCCTAGACGATACAGATGTTGAAAGCAGTTAAACACGTGTTGATTCATTTTCTGAAAATATTATCAACTGTTTCCGGAAATAACTGCTTTGAATTGTCTTTTTTGTGTCTACAGATAGGAGCGTTTGTACACAAATGCATCGGAATTAGAGCGGATTTGTTCGAAGTTTGACTGTTTAAATTAGGTCTATTAACCTTTCGCAGTTTGGTTATCAGAAATTTATTTGCGAGTGGATTAACGCAAACACGGCACCGATTGAAGACTTGAAAATATATTAATTGCAGCAATTAAAGTTTATTAACAAGATGTCATGTAGGTGTGTAAATCTATTCATTATCGGCTGTTACTTTTCTACAAATACCCTCAATTATACAATCAAACATTGATCGTCAACAAACAAAAATTAAACCGGATGGGGTATTAAAAAGAAAAAGAAACAACTTCAGCTGGTAATAATTACGTGTACTTTGTAACTATTTTGAAAAAAAAAACAAATTTTGGGAAAGTTAAATTGAGTTGTGGCTTCGTTTTTTCTGACACTGCAAACCCCGCGACACGGCGCGGTCCTGAACACCGCGAACAGCCGCGCTGACCACCGCGTTTTATACGAATGAACACTCGACGCGGTGGTCATTTTAGTCCTCAATGCGGACAGTAAAATCGCGGGGATGGGTGTTCGTTGTCAAAGTCTGGGCTGCGTGTACTGTACTTACTCTTTATCTTCATGTTTTAGGATGCCTTATATTTTCGTTACAATGTTTTTTTCAACTTACTTAAAAATACACGATATCATGTGTTGGTCTCATGACCTATGATCTGTACACGTATGCTATACAGTTTCCCCCAGGATTTCAGGAAGGGTCAGTCGCAGGAAAGATTGATTTTATCTGTTTTGTCACACGCCGCTGCAAGGCACTAATATATACATGTAATTTAAAATGGTGTATAACTGTATATTAAATACATAATATTATATCACTTTTGATTCTAACTTAAATAAATAAATCAACAAATGTAATTGCTCTTCATTCTTTAATGTCTTTCTTCTTTTAAAACCTTGGTAATGAAAAGGAGTATAGTCTCAGGATGTACATGGGATGTCTACCCAGACAGCAAAAATATTCAAGTCTGAGAGAAAAGGAAACTTTTTTACTGTTTTCTATAAATATTAAAATACAACAGGGTCGCGGAAATATATGACAATCGAAACTTATCCGATATTTTCACTTGCTGCTTCATGTTTAATGAAGCAGATATTTGCTGAAATTGGTTTCCATCAATTTGTTAAGCTTGTCTTAAATCTAATTGACCTTTTCATATAAAAAAACCCCTAGAATTAAAACAAAAGAACCAAAAAATATTTCAGCCATTTTGTGTGGACACCGCGGATTGCGTTGGAAATTAGCCCGTCTCATCGCGGAAGTCCGTCGTGTTTGTCCGCGATAAAAAAAATTGTCCACGGTGGTATCAGCGGAAAAGGCAGAATCCGCGCTGAGCGTACTGTAGTATAGATTTTTGTATCTTTTTTGTCGCCAGTAACATTTGCAGACCAAAGATTTTATGAGCCACGCTCATTTTTTTGGTCACATCTGGTGCCATTGTCAAAAGACTGTGGGAACCCTGCTTTTTAGTTCCATAATAGAGGCTGATACTAGGCTACTTCTCAATACAAAAATAAGCTTCAAATTTCAAATTCTGAGGTTGAGATCCCCAATTCTAGGACAAATTTCCAGAACTTAACCCTGGATAGGAAATTAAAATCATGGCAACATCGTTTTGAAGTTTTCTGCCCCCTTTTTCTACTCAAACTTCTTAGTCTACAATTCTTAGTTACATTGTACATTACCGCATGCAGTGGTGCACTGCTTAAATTGCCGGTTGTTTTGAATAAATGCCCATAGATTTTACTGTTGGATGCTTAGTATGCCATAAGTTAATTCTGTTCAAAATATAAAATAAAACAATAAAAAATTAAAGAAAAACTGACAACAAATTGTAATTATGTTGTAAACATTTTTCAGAAATTCTTGCACAATACGGTACATTCGTTTACAGGGTTACATTGTGACACATTACTGATATGTGGTTTTGCTTGCAGTATTTAATTCCATTGCTAAAATAAATCATGATTAAAAAAAAAATTTGAAAACAAAACTTTTCTAATAATTTATAGTATTTCATCTATAACTGACAGAAAGACATTTTTTTGCTTGTAAAAATATAATATTTAATCTGCTTAGATTGGTAATTGCAGTTTTTATCACTGCCACCACACATAAAGTTTCCAGTTTTGATTTCAACCATTCCCTCCCCCCATCAATGAGATTGTCTCTTACAATTCCTGTTCTAATTTGGACAAAAATTTTATCTCTCTCTAGAGAAAAAGTTCAATTTTTTTCTCTATTTACGAAATTAAAAATGAAAATACCCCAATGGATTTATAAGGCCAAAAAAAAAAAAAGAGTTCTGTTTCTGGTCTCTTTTTATTTATTTTTTTGTTTATGTGGAGCATGGGACCTGTACATCTGATACCTTTATGGAGCAGCTTTCAGTGTCTGCAACAGTAGAATGGTGTTGATGAAAGATTTCAATCGAAAATTTATAGTGTGGAACAGTTGCAAAGATATTTTTTGCCGATTGGTTGCAGCAAGGTTTAAATCAGGTGAAGGGAAAATCCCGGGATTGCCTTTAGAAAAGCCGGGATCCGGGATCGTATTAAACATATAGTAATACCGGGAATATACCACCTGCCATAGGTGTCATCGATAAATTATCGATTAGCGCATGCCTTTTGTTATAGATATGCATGTATAGTATCGACATAGACACCTTCACAAGTGGCACACTTAAATTAATTTGCCGTGTGACACATTAAAATAATTGTGATTATCAACATTTTTTACAGTTATACATAAATACAATTAAGATACTATTATATTAAGGTGTTGAGTTTTCAAACTACATTACCGTTTTGCATACTCATTTAATATCATTGTCTTACTCTGGATAATCTTAATTGTGATTTCTGCATTTCAAGTTAGTTAATTCAAATGCAAACTGGTATAGCTCTTAGTCTAATAATAATTAAATCTTAAGTTTAAATCAACATTATGGTCAATATATATGATATAATCAATTAATATAACTTTTTATTGCCACAGATTACGACAGATATCGAAACCAAAACAGATTATTGGTTTCCTATATGTTTAATATGATCCCGGATCCCGGGCATCCCGGATCCCGGGATTTTCACCTCGCCTTTAAATCGTAAAGCTAGTACTGAGGCAGCATGAATCAAGGCTGCTGCCATCTTGAATGCGGTCATCCAATCAAATTGGCAAAAAGTAAAAAAACGTAAAGAAAAGCTTTTTTAAAAAGCAGAAAGGCAAAAAATGACGGGTCTGCTGTAAAGAGGGTCGGTCGGAACTATTGTTTTTTTTCTGGCCTAAGATGTTTCACATAGAGTTGAGTAGACAAACAAATAGTCAGAAACCATAAGGCTGAGATTTGAAATTTGCCTAGTCGATCTCTATGGGTATTGTTCAAATTATGCCCCTTGTTTAGGTTTTTCCTTTTATATTGATAATAAATCTTTTAATGGCACTTGTCTTTTTTGGCAGTTACCAGAGCAGTTTGTTGCAATCATGACCCTCTTTTTTAATCCCCTTCCTCAAAGCGGGGAGGGGATTATAGGAATGGCCTCTGTCTGTCCGTCCTTAACATTTCGTATCCGCTTCATAACTTTTAAACTGCTGAAAGTTTTTTAAATAACTTGGCACAAGTGATCACTATTATGAGATGATGTGCAGAGCGCAATAATTGGGTTGCTACCCACAAGGTAAAGGTCACAAATAAAGGTCAAATATCCTCATTTCACATCTGCTCTATAACTTACTAACTTGGCTTACGAATTAATTACTTAATTACTTTGCACAAATGATCATCACTATGACACTGATGTGCAGAACCCAACATCCAGGTTGCTACCCCTAAGGTCAAGGTTAAATGTTCTCCATAAATTTTTGACTTTATAGGAAGATTTTAAATAACAGGGTTCCCGCTGTCGCTCGCCAATTGCGCCGAATGCACCAAAATACCAATTCTGGCGTATAAAATCTTCCATTGGCGATTTTTACTGGCGCCAACGTAAAAGAAAGCATCCGACAACTAGTACGATTTAAAATCAATAAGCGGCCAACAAAATTACATAAGCGGCCCAGATGTTTAGTATAAGGTCACGCGTGTTTATCAAATTTATGACACTTTGAGAACGTGTTGAGATGCAACTGACAATCGGTTAATTGGAATAATTTGCCATTTTTAATCATCCGAAAATAAGATAATTAACCACGTGTGGTCAGTTAGTGTTTGTAGCAAAATACAGTGATGAAAAGAAATATCATCAGTGTTTGCAGGTGTCGTTTTCGTGTATGGAAGATTAAATAAGTGTAAAAATAAATGGTTCATGCTTAATCTTTAAGATTCTTATAAAGATATTGTTCATATTTTCATGTTATGTATCTTTTAAAAATGATATGCAAATGTGCTTATTTTTTGTTAATAAACAGTTGTAATAAATATATAAATAGTGTTTGTTGTCACAATGATACTACTTCTATATTATCTTAACAGAGAAAGGCATGTCTCCTTACAAAATCACTGGCTCCAACTTTTGAGCCATTGGCACCAACTTTTTCTGAGTGGCGAATTTGCTGGCGCAAACTAAAATTGACCCAGAGGAAACCCTGAATAACTTGGCCCAAATAATTACTATTATGAGACTATAATGCTTATAGTATGCATGGCACAACATCAAGGTCATGGTTGGTAAAAGGTCAAGAAGTATACCGCTCATCTGTAATCTCGCGGTACTTACCGCTTGGCTAACTATTATTTAAAAACAAACAATAAACATCAGTAATTTTGGTAATCATCACAATATTTCATCCTTTTTCTATCGCAGAATGTGTAAAAATGCCATTTAAATATGTCAAGAAAATCAATCATGTAGAAAATTTACCACAGTGGGCAGCCATATTGTTGAATTACGTCATATCACTAATCTTGCGGTAAAATAGGTCAACAGGTTCTAGAACGTTATTGGGGTTCTCGCTAGGGTCAAAATTTTGGGAGAAGTGACTTCTCCCTAACGCAAGATTTGGGAGAAGTCAGAAGACTCTTGGAAGAAGTTAGTACTGGCAATGCCAGTTCCATTTGTGAATGACAATGACAGACAGCAAATATGTGGAGTGATTTTTATTCAACTTACTGTTAAAAACTAATGTATCTGTGGCATCAAAATTCAGTAATTTTTTGTGTGAAAAGTCTGGGATGTGTTTCCAGTCTCACCAGAATTTTTTTTGAACAAAATTACAATTTTAAGATGTAAATTATGTTGATTCATTATAACTGTTGCTTTCAAAAGTAACTACGGCAGAAATACTCAAGTCTTAGAGAAAAGGAAACTTTTTCAATGAAAAACAGGTACTTAATAATCAAATCATGACCACTTATCTTAATCAGTCAATTGAATGTTGCAAGTTTGCCATATCAAGAGACTGGTTTCTATTAAATATAAAAATACGATGGGGTCGCGGAATATATGACAAACAGGAATTTATCCAGGGATTTTCACTCGCTGCTTCATGTTAAATGAACTAAATATTTGCTGGAATTTGTTACGCTTGTCTTGAATCTGCTTGACTTTTTCTTATAAATAAATCTGAGAATTAAAACAAAAATACAAAAAAGTATTTTTGCCCTGTTCATGCACTGTTTAAAAGGTTAGAATAACATTGGTAAAGCTTTGATGTTTAACCCATTGCCTTTAAAATTAAGCATTCAATTAATTTGTTAAGACATAATTTGCTTGACTCTTAGTATTTGTAGAGCCCTGTTGAACACAGCAGTTTTCTGCTCGGTGTACAATTGACCCAATTCAACATCTGTTGAAGGCTAACTGTGTTAATTGCGTATCGAGTGTCAACACAAAGGATAAAATCAATGAAAGTAGTAAAATGCGCTCTGATTGGTCAATGCTTTTAAGGTAGTATGTATTGATCGCCGTTTCCGTGTATAAGCTCCGCCCTTAACCGGAACTGAGCAAGTTATTGACGTCGGCAGATGAAACATTTTCGGCGAAGTTGATATCGCTTTGATGTTTCATAAAGGCAAAGTCAGGGAGTTTTGGGCGACAATTTCGCCCATTTCGCCCCCTCGTGAGAGCCCTGATTATATTGCAGTTAATGTTTATAGTCTGTCAGTTAATCACTAACAGGAATGATCAAACATTGCTAAAAAAAGATAATTTGTTATTCAACATCAAAATTAATACTAAATGAACACTGTTTACTGTGTCACTGTCACAAAATTACTCGTCTGGGAAACAATGAATCGTAATGGGATTTTTTTAAAGTATGGATTAAAACTTTCCAAGAAACTGCTCATGATTGCAAGTTAGAGCGTTATATCTTCGTGTGAGAAAAACGGATCACAAACTTTGTTTTTAAACACTGCCCATATGGCACGACTGACATACTGCGAGAATAGTGATACCGCGAGAATAGTGATGTCGGGTATACACATTCATGTCCGCTGCGGAAGGGGATTTAGCTGTCCTTCAGACTGCCTTGTTGTGTCTTAAGACACAAACACCTCATACAAAGAAATTCTGAAATATTTCAAGGGGATATGTTTTACATAGTCTGATGAAATATTCTGCACACTTATTAGCTTAGTCCAAAAGGTCAGGTTCAGGATATATTGAATTTGCTTGCAAGTCTGACTAAGTAGTTCTACAGGTAGAAGCATTTATTTTTATTTACTGATATTTTTGATATAGAAAAACCCAAGCTCCCAGAAAATTACCAGCAAGTGACATGGGGGAAGTTGAGAGAGGCTGTTGATGCTATCCACACAAGTCATGCAATACATTCAAGTCTGGAAGAACTCTACCAAGCCGTAGAAAACATGTGCTCATACAAAATGTCTTCAATGCTGTATGAGCAGCTGAAACAAGCCTGTGAAAACCATGTGAAGTCAAACATTGGTCAGCTGTTGGAATATCCTTTGATGTTTGAGTTTGTCTTAAAAGTAAGACATCAGCACTGAAGGCTTTCTCAGTGTGTCTGATAGCATAGCAGGATTTGCCTGAAGGTTATCTCTGAATGTCTGATAGCATAGCAGGATCTGGCTTGTAGGCTAGTTCTGAATGTCTGATATCATAGCAGGATCTCAGTCTTCTGGAAACTCAAAAAAATATTACTGGACAGGTATTCTTGTGAAATTCTGAACTACTGGACTTCACACAAGATTACCTGACTGGAGAAAATATTTTGGCGATTTTTATGCCTCCACCATGATATATGGACTGGTGAGTGGGCATATAATATTACACTGTCCATATGTGTGTGTGTGGGCACATTCAATAGATGTTCGTGTCAAGCTCATAACTTTGTTGTGCACGGTTGGATTTAGAAATAATTCGGCATAAGTAATCATATGAAGTCGACGAGTCGCATGCAAGAAACATGTTGCTCGCTCAAAGGTCAAGGTCACAGTGGACACTTGAAGTTGGACTTATTCCTTATATGGATAGTGTGAAAAAGTTGTTCATTTCCAGCTCATAACTTTGATGTGCATGGCTGGATTTTGAAATAATTTGGCATAAGTGATCATCATATGAAGTCAATTTGTCCTGTGCAAGAAATATGTTGCTCGCTCAAAGGTCAAGGTCACAGTGGACACTTGAAGTTTTGGCTTATTCCTTATATGGATAAAGTGAAAAAGTTGTTTGTGTCCAGCTCATAACTTCCTCATGCATTGTCGGATTTAAAAAAAAACAAATGTGTGTATTATGTCTCTCCCCCATCTTGGGGAGACAAATTGTTTTTGCTCTGTCCGTCTGTTACACTTTGTTTCCGCTCAATAACTCGAGTTCTATTTGACCTAGAGTCTTCAGACTTAATAGGATGATTGTTCTGAATGAATAGAAGGAGCCTATTGATTTTGGGGTATGTAGGTCAAAGGTCAAGGTCACAGTGACCTTATATGTGAAAATGGTTTCCACTCAATAACTAGCATTCTATTTGACCTAGTGTCTTCAAACTTAATAGGTTGACTGTCCTTATTGATTTACAAAAGTCTATTGATTTTGGAGTCAGTTGGTCAAAGGTCAATGTCACAGTGACCTTATATGTAAAAATTGGTTTCCACTCAATAAATGGAGTTCTATTTGATCCAGAGCCTTGAATGATTGTCTTTATTGAGTAGAATAAGCCTATTGATTTAGGGGTCAGCCTGTCAAAGGTTAAGGTTATGGTGGTAATCTTTAACTTGAAAATGGTTTCCGCTCAATAACTTGAGTTCTATTTGACCTTGAGTTTTCAAGATTCATAGGATGATTATGAGTAGAAGAAGCTTATTGATTTTGGGGTCAGCTGGTCAAAGTCACAGTGATCTTTAACTTGAAAATGGTTTCCACTCAGTAAGTGGAGTTCTATTTGACTCAGAGTGTTCAAACTTCATAGGAGTAGGGTCAGCTGGTCAAAGGTCAAGGTCACAGTGAGCTTTAACTTGAAATAGGTTTCCACTCAATAATTTGAGTTCTGTTTGACCCAGAGTCTTCAAACTTCATAGAATGATTGTCTTTAATGAGTAGAAGAAGCCTATTGAATTTGACAGTCAGCTGGTCAAAGGTCAAGGTCACAGTGATTCTTTACTTGAAAATGGTTTTCGCTCAATAACTTGAGTTCTATTTGACCCAGAGTCTTCAAACTGCATAGGATGATTGTCCTTGTTGAATAGAAGAAGCCTATTGTTTTTGGGGTCAGCTGATCATAGGTCAAGGTCATAGTGACCTTATCTTTTGCAACAGTAGTACTCCTTGTTATACCATGGCCTTTTTCAAACACACTCTTTCCTATTCTCCAGTTTACAATTCTGTCGCTAGCTGACCTCTTATCTATTCTGTGCCCCTGTTTCAATCATGAGCTGGGGGAAACATGTTTTTTTACAAAAATGTCTAGTTGTCATATGATGACGACACATCCCGGCCATGATAATTTCTTGTTTCTTGCCCATAATTTCAACACTTTCAGCATGCTCATCATGTCATTTTAGTAAGGTAGCAGATGTTGAATATGGAATTATCAAACAAGGCAGGTGAGCAACAAAGAACATACACTACAACATTTGTAGTGGGCTGCAGGTATGTGTGCTTTATTATAATTATTATTTTGGCGCAACAGATAAAACAGGAGCTACGTAGGTTTTATCCCTTTCCATTTTGTTGCCTTGATGCAATCTCTTAAAGGATATTAGAGAGACTGGAGATTTTATACTTGTAAGAGTCTTGAACTTGTCTTGGAAAGTGCACCACTAAAGTGTTCATGTAGTATGTGTCCAGTGTCATTTAGCAGGGGCATCTGTGTCCTGTGGACACATTTATAGTTCTCTTTTGTTTTTGCTTTGTTTTCTTTTAATACTTTTAATACAAAAAGTATTTAATTAAGTTTTTATTTTATTCTTTAAATACCAAAATTTCTCAATTCTTTATATTAGTGCAAAAGAAAAACAGTTCTATTTATTTAGGAATCAAAACAAAATAAATTGATAATAAAATCAGAACTTAATGATAACAGTATGTGTAGATTTTCCTCTATGATTGCATCATGTTACCTTAGTGCCTATGTTTTTAGCTCACCTGAGCACACTGCTCATGGTGAGCTTTTGTGATCCACCTGTGTGCGTTGTCTTTCGTCAACAATTTCTTAAAAAAACGACATCTCCTCAGAAACCACTGACTGCACATTAACCAAACTTCACAGGAATGATCCTTGGGTGGTCCCCTTTCAAAGTTGTTCAAATTTTTCCGGTCTATTGCATAGGTAGGTCACAGAGCCAAAAAAGAAGTTTCAAAAATGCAAATTTAAAAAATCTTCTTGTCAGAAAGTACAGGCCCAGAGCTTTGATTTTTGGTATATGACATCATCTATAGGTCCTCTACCAAAGTTATTCAAATTATGCACCTAATGTCAAAATTGGCCCCGCCCCAGGGGGTTATAGGTTTTCCTAAATTATGTATATAGTAAAAACTTAAAAAATTTTCTCCTCTGAAATGACAAAGGCTAGAGCTCAGATATTTAGTATGAAACATTGTCAAGTGGACCTCTATGAAAGTTGTTCAAATTATGCCTCTAGTGTCAGAATTGGACCTGCCCCAGGGGTGGGGGGGGGAGGGTCATAGTTTTCTTTATATGTATACAGTAAAAACTTAAAAAATCTTCTTCTATGAAATGACAAAGGCTAGAGCTTAGATATTTGCCATGACACATTGTGTAGTAGACCTCTACCAAGTTTGTTCAAATTATCGTCCTGTGGTCAAAATTGGCTCTGGCCCGGTGGCCATAGACTTTCCTTAAATACATGTAGTAAAAACTTAAAAGATGTTCTTCTTTGAAACTGCAAAGGCTAGAGCACAGATATTTGGCATGAAACATTGTTTAGTGGGCCTCTACAAAGATTGTTCAAATTATAGCCCTAGGATCAAAACTGGTTCTGCCCCAGCGGGGTCATGGTTTTCCTTATATACATATAGTGAAAACTTTAAAAAAGAACCTTCTTCTCTAAAACCACCTGCCCAAGGGGACTCATTGACCTACTTTTTTGTTATTTGATATAAAGCTATGAAATTTGGACCATATGCACAGTTTCAGATGTAGTTGTGAACTTTGATATGGGCTGGCCTAGATTTTGACCTAGTGACTAACTTTCTTGTTTTTCGATGTACAGCTGTGGAATTTGTACCAGATGTTCAGTTTCAGATACATGTATAAAATTGAAATTTGATATCAGCTGACCTAAATTCTGACCTAGTGACCTACTTTCTTGCTTTTTAGCTCGACTTTTTTTGAAAAAAAAAATCGAGTTATTGTCATAGTCATGGTGCCGTTGCCGTTGCCGTTCCCGTCCGAAAACTTTAACATTGATCATAATTTTTTTATTCCTTGATGGATTATCTTCATACTTGGACACAACAACCCTTTGGACAAAACCTTCAAGATGACCAGACTAAACTTGACCTTGACTCTTAAATGACCTTCATATTCAAGGTCAAAATATTGAATTTTGCTAAAATTGGCCATAACTTTATTATTAATAGGTGGATTCTCTTTATGCTTGGACACAACAACCCTTTGGACAAGACCTTCAAGCTGACCAGACTAAACTTGACCTTGACTCATAAATATCCTTCACCTTCAAGGTCAAATTATTGAATTTTGCTAAAATTGACCATAACATTAGTATTTATGGTTGGATTTGATTTATGCCTGGACAAAACAACACTTATGACAAAACCGACATGTTGAATAACTCAGATTTGACCATGACCTTAAAATTACCTTGACCGTCAAGGTCAGATGATTGAATTTTGCTTAAATTGTCATAACTTTCCCATATATTTATAGATTTAATTCAAACTTGGACTAAACAACAGTTGTGACAAATCTGACATTATGATTATTTCAGATTTGACCTTGACCTTTAAATGACCTTGACGGTCAAGGTCAAATCATTGAATTTTGTTAAAACTGGCCATAATTATGTAATTTATGGTTGGATTTGAATCAGACTTAGACAAAACAACACTTTTTCGTTTCGATTTCAAAACTGTCATCACATGACCTATATTTTTGACCTACTGACCTACTTTCTGGTTTTGAGCTACAGCAATGAAATTTGGACTGTGTGCACAGTTTTTTTTATTTCGATTTCAAAAATGTCATGGCATGACCTATATTTTTGACCTACTGACCTACTTTTTGTTTTTGGAGTTATGGAAATGAAATTTGGACCTTGTATACAGTTTTTTCTTCCGATATCTAAAACGTCATAGCATGATCTATATTTTTGACCTACTGACCTACTTTTTGTTTTTTAGCTACAGCAATGAAATTTGGACCGTGTGCACAGTTTTTTGTTTCAATTTCAGAAATGTCATAGCATGACCTATATTTTTGACCTACTGACCTACTTTTTGTTTTTGGAGCTGTGGCAATGACATTTGGACCATGTGCACAGTTTTTCGTTTCAAATTCAAAAACGTCATGGCATGACCTATATTTTTGACCTACTGACCTACTTTTTTTTTTTTTTTAGCTACAGCAATGAAATTTGGACCGTGTGCACAGTTTCTCGTTTCGAATTCAAAAATGTCATGGCATGACCTATATTTTTGACCTTTTGACCTCCTTTTTGTTTTTGGAGCTATGGCAATGAAATTTGGACCATGTACACAGTTTTTTATTCCAATTTCAAAAATGTCATAGCGTGACCTATATTTTTGACCTACTGACATAATTTTTTTGTTTTTTAGCTACAGCAATGAAATTTGGACCGTGGGCACAGTTTTTCTTTCCGATTTCAAAAATGTCATCGCATGACCTATTTTTTTGACCTACTGACCTACTTTTTGTTTTTGGGGCTATGGCAATGAAATTAAGACCTTGTATACAGTTTTTTGTTCCAATTTCAAAAACGTCATATCATGACCTATATTTTGACCTACTGACCTACTTTTTTGTGTTTTAGCTACAGCAATGAAATTTGGACCATGTGCACAGTTTTTCGTTTCGATTTCAAAAATGTCATCGCATGTTCTATATTTTTGACCTACTGACCTACTTTTTGTTTTTGGAGCTATGGCAATGAAATTTGGAGCATGTATACAGTTTCTGTTCAGATTTCAAAAACGTCATAGCATGACCTATATTTTTGACCTACTGACCTACTTTTTTGTTTTAAAGCTACGGCAATGAAATTTGGACTGTGTGTACAGCTTTTCATTTGAATTTCAAAAATGTCATCTCATGACCTATATTTTGACCTACTGACCTCCTTTTTGTTTTTGGAGCTATGGCAATGAAATTGCATTGGTCCATTTCTGTGATATGCATCATTACATTCATAAAAATTTCTTTCATCTTTGAACCCAGGTTAGTGCTTTAGGGCCATTGGCCCTCTTGTTTATTAATACTTGGACAAAACAAGGCTTATGACAAAACCTACATGTTAAATTATTCAAGTATGACCTTAACCTTTAAATGACCTTTACAGTCAAATTTCTAATTATTGCATTTTGCTAATATAGCCAAACTTCTGGTTTTATGGATGGATTTGATCTATACAGGGACAAAACAACACTGAGAATAAAAGAAACTAGGGATGTAAGTGAACGTTCGAACGTTCGAAAGTTCGGATCCGATGCCAAACGTTCGAATGTATTTTTGGCATTCGAATGTTTAGAAAAAAAATCTATCATTTTTGTTTTCATGGGAAAATGAAATCATGAAGTGTTGAAGAAGTAAGAAAGGCGTTATAATCAGGTGAATTCACACCTATTGTTGCTTTAACACCTCTGTTAACACGTCTGGTCAGACGACCGTAAACTTCCGTCATCTAATGTTGGTGACCTGTGCTTTAAGCAAGTGTCACCTACAATAGCTAAGTCAAAAGGTACTGGTATGTGCGTGTCAGAATGTTGAGTCTGTGGTCAAACTAGGAAACAGAAGGAAGAAATTAAATACACAGACGTGTCAGTCAGTTACTGGCACTAACCCCGATTTTACTTTATTGTGGCGCGATTTTCGGGGTTATTTTATTCTCTCGCAAATTCTCTAACAGTTCACATCCGTAACGCTTATAATCAGTCAAATTGTCAACCATAACTTGGACTTCGTCTCAATTTCTTTTTCTTTTCGACCTTCTAAGTATAAATTTAAATCGAACGGTGATTTACCCATTAAGGATACCGGATACCGAGAAATACACATTGTGCGAATGAATTGGAAACACTCGGATCTTATCGAGTTAACCACGTCGAGAAGCAATCTCCTGACAGTGATCTCCCCTTCACTGTTAAACTTAGCTGGATTTCAGAAATTATTTTTTCTTCTTTTTTCTTCAGTTATTATTGGAATTGCATCGATTTAACATGCCTTGATGTAATGAAATTGTAAAAAAGTTTAACATTTTGTTTATTTACGTTCGACTATCATCACGTGACATACCTTTGTACTGAATGGAAAGTAAACGCTGCATGGAGTTTGGCCGAGAAGTTCGTGAAAACACTGTGTAACTATTGAGTACGAGTGATTCGAACGTTCGAACGTTCGAATGCAAAATGATCCGAACATTCGAATGCTAAAATGAACAAATTTTGCCATCCCTAAAAGAAACGTATTAAACAATTCAAGCATTACCTTGACATTACTTAACTTGGCTATATCTTTGTTGTTAATGGATGTAGTGTCTTCATGCTTGGACATAACTACTTTTTAGACTATACCTCCAGAGAAGGTTAAACTGAACTTGACCTAGACCTTTAAGGTCAAATTTCTGAATGTTGCTAAAATTGGCCATAACTTTGTTATGTATAATTATATTTCCAAATGATGTTTCATTTGAAATCCCTTCACCACAATGTGCTTCCTCTGATGTGTTTGCCTTTGGAAATAGAAAAAAGTCGAGCGTGGCCCCCGCTTGCGGTGGCTCTTGTTTACGTACAGCTATGAAATTTGGACCATGTGCACAGTTTCAGGTGTCGAATTGAATTCTGATATTAGATGACATTAATTTTTAAACCTGGTTATTGTAATGCTGAAGTGGGCGGGCGGGCGGGCGGGCGTCAACTTTTGGTTTTCGCTCAATAACTTGAGTTTACTTTGGCCTATTGACGCCAAACTTGGTGTATGGGTAGCTTTTATCAAGAGGCAGCTTGGGATTTCTACCCAGGTGTCATGTGGTCAAGGTCACTGTTGCTGAAAAATAGAAATTCAGTTTCCGCTCAATAACTTGAGTTTGCTTTGACCTTTTGACCCCAAACATGGTATATGAGAAGCTTATATCAAGTTGCAGCTTGGGATTGCTACCCAGGTGTCTGTGATCAAGGTCAAGGTCACTGTTGCTAAAAAAAGAAATTAAGTTTCCGCTCAATAACTTGAGTTTGCTTTGACCTATTGACCCCAAACTGGGTATATGAGTAGCTTATATCAAGAGGCAGCTTGGGATTGCTACCCAGGTGTCTGTGATCAAGGTCAAGGTCACTGTTGCTAAAAATAGAAATTCAGTTTCCGCTCAATAACTTTCAGTTTGCTTTGACCTATTGACCCCAAACTTGGTATATGGGTAGCTTATATCAAGGGGCAGCTTGGGATTGCTACCCAGGTGTCTGTGATCAAGGTCAAGGTCACTGTTGCTAAATATAGAAATTCAGTTTCCGCTTAATAACTTGAGTTTGCTTTGACCTATTGACCCCAAACTTGGTGTATGGGTAGCTTATATTAAGGGGCAGCTTGGCATTGCTACCCAGGTGTCTGTGATCAAGGTCAAGGTCACTGTTGCTAAAAATAGAAATTCAGTTTCTGCTCAATAACTTTAGTTTGCTTTGGTCTGTTGATGCTATTAAACTTGGTATATGGGTAGCTTATATTAAGAGGCAGCTTGGGATTGCTACCCAGGTGTCTGTGGTCAAGGTCACTGTTGCTAAAAAAAGAAATTAAGTTTCCGCTCAATAACTTTAGTTTGCTTAGACCTATTGACACCAAATTTAGTATTTGGGTAGCTGATATCAAGATGCAACTTGGCATTGCTACCCAGGTGTCTGTGAACAAGGTCAAGGTCACTGTTGCTTTAAAAAAGAAATTCAGTTTTCACGTAATAACTTGAGTTTGCATTGACCTGTTGACACCAAACTTGTTGTGTGAGTAGCTTATATTAAGATGCAGCTTGGGATTGCTATTATGATATCTGGGAGCAAGGTCAAGGTCACTTGCTTACAATAGAATTTTCAGCTTCTACTCAATAACTTCAGCACACTTTGACCTATTGATACTCAACTTGGCATGTGTGTAGCTTACATGAAAATACAGCCTGGCATTGCTACTCAGGTATCTGATTTATTTTTATTTTGAACCATTGAAACCAACTTTCTGTGTTGGTACCAAAATAACAGCACCATTTTTACTTCACTGCCATATTTCTTCCTAATTCCTGTCACATCAATACTTGGTCATTGAAAACCTGGTTTTCGTCGCATTGCGGCGCTTCTTGTTACCTAATGATTCACTTTTTTGTTGTTTGATGTACAGCTTTGAAATTTGGACCATGTGTATAGATAACAATTTTAAAATGTATTTTGCATGAAGTATGGTCTAGTGACCAACATTGTTTAAATTCTTGTAATAAACACTAGCTTTCTCCGCTTTCACACAAATAACAGTCTGTCCTCAGGTGAGCACTTTGGGGCCAATAGCCCCCTTGTTTTTACATGCAGTAAGCAAGGCACCAGTTTTATTATTTTGGTGACTTTGGCTAACTGAGTTATATGTGAAGTTAAAGTAGAACAGTTCCAATTTTAGAATAGTTGGGAACCCAGAAATTATGATTCCTCTAAGAATTTTGTTTAGAGCTTAGCTGAGATTCGGTTGCATTTGTGCAGATCACTTTTCCGGTTGCTTTTCCCACAGAAAACATGCTGCGATGTTTCCAAAATTTTATCACCATAGCCAGGTTTACAACACTGCCTCACAACATTAGACATCCTGTTGGTAAACATGAGTGTGTTCTCAACTGGTAGTGAATCTCTTTGAATTTGATACCTTTCTGTCTGAAAATATCCTTAACATTACTTACAGAAAATATTGGGTATGAAGAGTTCTTGAAAAAGATGGACACATGTTGGCAGTCACATTGTAGACAAATGGTAAGTATTGATCTGTTTTCTTAGGTTTGTGTTAGTAACTTAGAAGATGCAGTTCTGATTGATGAAGTTTCTGATTGTTGTATAAAGATTAAGCTGAAGTGCTTAAAACTCAATCAGATTGAAATATTATGTTCATTATTATAAAAAGTTTGTAATCAAGTATGAATAATTTTCATGAACAGTACAAAGTGGTACATGTAACTGCCTTCAGGAAAACCAGTAATACATTGTAGTCTCAAAGAGTTAGTCTCTAAACATGTGGTGGGAGAGACATTTGATTCTGTGCTGTCTGTATGTGACAGACTCCCCTGATGCAATCAGGTGGATTTCAACCATACCGTAAGTTCAGTGCCAGGGCTAGTTGTGCTTACCTTTGGCATTTTCTGATTTATTGATTTTCATTAGAGCTATGGCCAAACTTGATCTTGATACACTATTTGAGAACATATGCTGTGCCATTGTATCACAAGAACATTGAAACTTTTGTTTTAATTTTTTTTATCAATAACTTCTGATCAGTTTTCAGAATATTTATGCCCCCCTTTGAAAAAGGGAGGGCATATTGCTTTGCTGCTGTCGGTCGGTTGGTCTGTCAGTCTGTCTGTATGTCCACCAACAGTTTCCATTCATTTTCTTCGCAGAAGTTGCACATACTGAAATAATATTTGGTTTACAGATTTATCATAAGAATATCTAGTTGAAGTTCTCTTTTGGGTTTGATCAAGCAAGTTTTGACAGAGTTATGCCCCTTGGACTTAGAAAACTTCTAATTATTTGCAGTTTCCGTTCATTTTCTTCGCAGAGATTGCACATACCGAAATGAAATTAAGTACTACAGATTAATCATAAGAATATCTAGGTTAAGTTCTGTTTTAGGTTTGATTGAGCAATTTTTGACAGAGTTATGCCCCTTGGACTTAGAAAAATTCCAATTATTTGCAGTTTCTGTTCATTCTCTTTGCAGAGGTTCCACATACTGAAATGAAATTTGGTATACAGATTTATTATAAGAATATCTAGGTCTATACAAACATCTCTTGTCAAATGTTACTTTCCTACTTGCTTCAAAACAACCTTTTTACTAGTTTACCTGAGGCAGTAGGCTCAAGCACTAAATGTCAGTCAACCGTCAGTCTGTCAACAATAGCATTCAAACAACATTTCTGAACCCTTAAAGCCTATTTCAACCTAACTTTGCAATGTTCCTTGCATGGCCCCCTTTCAGATTTATAAATTTGTTTATGCTCACCGAAGGGAGAGCATATAGTCGCCGCCTTGTCCGTCCCTCCATCCATCAGTCCAGAGGTCTATTTATCCTTCATTCCCTCCAGTAAACTTTGACATTAGCCATAACTTCCTTATTAATTAGTGGATTTACTCCATACTTAGACACAACACCCCTTTGGACAAGACCTTCCCACTGACCTATATTTAATTGACCCTAACCCCTTAATGTCCATTACCTTGAAGATCCAGTTGTTCAAAAACTTTTAACATTGGCCATATCCTCATTATTAAAGTCAATTTACTTCATACTTGGACACAACACCCCTTTCAACAAGACCTACCCATAGACCTATTTTTATTTGACCTTGACTCTAAAATGACTGGTCCTCAGCTCAAAGTCATAGCACCACTTCGGGGGCATTGTCATCTTACAGTGATAGTTCTTGTTATTAACAAATCTAGTGTTGTGTATTTATACGCCCATCGAACACGGGACGTATAATGGGATCACCCATGGTTGGCGGATGGGCAGCGGTCTGATGTTTGTCCGGAGCATAACTCCTTCACTATCAAAGCTATTGACTTGAAACTTCATAGATGGATAGATCTCACTGAGACGGAGTGCAGTGCACAAGAACCATCACTCTGCACTTCTTGATTTTGGAGTTATTCTCCTTAGCTTAATTTTCATGTCCAGAGCATAATTTCAACACTATCAAAGCTGTTGACTTGAAACTTCCTAGATGGATAGATCTCATTGAGACAGAGTGCAGTGCACAAAAACCATCACTCTGCACTTCATGATTTTGGAGTTATTCTCCTTCGTTTAATTTTCTTCTCCTGAGCATAACTCCTAAATTATCAGAGCTATTGACTTGAAACTTAACACATAGATAGGTCTTATTGAGACTAAGTGCAATGCACATGAACCTGTAACTCTGTACTTCATGTTTTTTTAGTTATGCTCCTTTGTTTATTTCTCTTGTCTGGAGCATAATTCTAACACTATGAAAGCTATTGACTTGAAACTTCCTAGATGGATAGATCTCATTAAGACAGAGTGCAGTGCACAAAAACTGTCAGTGTACACTTCATGATTTTGGAATTATCCCCTTAGTTAAATTTTCGTACTTGATGTTTATCTGACCATACTCCTACATTATCAAAACTACTGACCTGAAACTTCATAGGTGGATAGATGTTATTGAAACAAATTGCTTAATTGACGGGCGTATTTTGCTCCGGCTTGCGGCGCTCTTGTTTTAAGAATGTTAATCATATGCTACAGTCTAACTTTTTGCTTTCAGATAATGATTCGAAGTATATTCCTGTTTCTTGATAGAACATACGTTTTGCAGAACTCCACCATTCTTTCCATATGGTAACATCTTTATCTTCTCTTTTGACTGTTTTATGGCTTGTTCATATTTTGTAGTGCCTGGTTGGTCAGCGATAGGATGGTGCTTGGCTCAAGTTTACAACATTTTTATGCTCCCCGGACGGGAAAGCATAGTCGCAGCCTTGTCCGTCCTACAGTACATCTATCACACTCTTGTCCGGAGAATAACATGAAAAGTATTGAAGGAATTTGATTGAAACTAAACACATTGATAGAGACCAGTGACAGGAAGTGCAGTGTTCAAGAACCATAATTCTACCTTGCATAATTTTTTAATTATCTCCCTGAAGTTAATAATGCTTTTCTCGAATATAACTCCTAAACTGTCCATGATATCTAATGAAATTTCACACAGTTATAGAGACTAGTCAGAGGAGTGTAAAAGAACTATAACTCTGATTAACTTAGTTTTTAGCTCACCTGAGCACTGCTCAGGGTGAGCTTTTGGGATCGTTGATTGTCCAGCGTCCATCGGTGTGAACAATTTGACTTGAACAACTTCTCCTCCTAAACTGCTAAGCCAATATTGACAAAACATGCCTGAGATATTCCTTGCATGAAGGTCTATCCAAAGTTGTTCAAAGAATTCAATTCCATCAAGAACTCTGGTTGCTATGGCAACTTAAAGGAAAAACTTCTTTTCTGAAACCACAAGGCCCTGAGCCTTAAAATTTGGTATGTTGCATTGTCTAGTGGACCTCTACTAATTTTATTCAAATTATACCCCTGGAGTCAAATTTGGCCCCGCCCCTGGGGGTCAATTGATTTTACATAGGCTTATATAGTGAAACTTTAAAAATCTTCTTGTCTGAAACCACAAGGCCCTGAGCCTTAAGATTTCGTATGTAGCATTGTCTAGTGAACCTCTACCAAGTTTGTTCAAATTATGCCCATGGAGTCAAATTTGGCCCTGCTTTGGGGGTCAATTGATTTTACATAGGCTTATATAGAGAAAACTTTGACCTCTGGGGTCCTTATATGTATATAGTAAAAACTTGAAAAATCTTCTCCTCTGAAATGACAAAGGCTAGAGCTTTGATATTTGGTATATGACATCATCTTTATGTCCTCTACGAAAGTTGTTCAAATTATGCCCCTAGTGCCAAAATTGGCCCCGCCCCCGGATGTTAGGTTTTCCTTATATGTATATAGTAAAAACTTAAAAAACCTTCTCCTCTAAAATGATGAAGGCTAGAGATTAAATATTTGGTATATGACATCATGTATAGGTCCTCTACCGAAGTTGTTCAAATCATGCCCCTAGTGCCAGAATTGGCCCCGCCTCAGGGGGTCAGGTTTTCCTTATATGTATATACAGTAGGTGCCAGGAGGAACTCTCGTTTTCCTCGAGGTCGTCGCGGACTACACTATTCCTTAAAACGCGACCAGATCCGTCGCATTTCGAGGATCACCACCGCGAACATGGTCACCAAATACCGCGGCGGACGTCCGCTAAATGATTCCGCGAACTCTTTCACAAGGTAAGAATTGACGTATCAAGGCTCACGAAGTTCCTGATTACACGCATTTTCGACGAATTTTACTCTTTAAAATATCATTTAAATGTATAAAACTGTCATTCTGATGCATTTGTTTACGAATGCTCATATTTGTTAACAGAAAGAATGACAATTCAAAACCGAAAGTAATTGCTTCTTGGAACAGCTGAACCTATTTTCAGAAAATAAATTGACTGGTTTCCGATTTACACGTGTTAAACTGCTTCCCTATATTTAAAGAAAACATACAACATGTAAACCCTACTGCGACATCTGTATCGTCTATGCGCTTGACAAAATTATTGATCGATTTTGCTATACAATAACGAGCGTTTTCAACAACGGAAGTACACATAAAACTACACAGCAGATGTATTAGAAATTTGGTTTTAATTTTACCAAATGTCACATAATTGGCAGACGTAAAATGGCACGTAAAATGCACAGTTTCATTACGATCATTTCATTAAATGTTCAGCTTATCCAGGTGAGTTATGACCCTAATTATTTTCGCTCTGGTCGTCAAATATCGCCGCGATATTTCGCGATGTCGAGACATCGAGGAAATCCGTTTTTTTCCTCGATGTCGCAGCGGATATTTTTTTTCCGCGTCCGCGAAATAAAGCGGAAAATGTGAGTTCCTCAAAGCGGAAAGTGTGAGTTCCTCCTGGCACGTACTGTAGTAAAAACTTAAAAATTCTTCTCCTCTGAAATGACAAAGGCTAGAGCTTTGATATTTGGTATATGATGTCATCTATATGTCCTCTACCAAAGTTGTTAAAATTATGCCCCTAGTGCCAAAATTGGCCCCGCCACGAGGGTCATAGGTTTTCCTTATATGTATATAGTAAAAGCTTAAAAAATCTTCTCCACTGAAATGACAAAGGCTAGAGCTTTGATATTTGGTATATGACATCATCTATAGGTCCTCTACAAAAGTTGTTCAAGTTATGCCCCTAGTGCCAAAATTGGCCCAGTCCCAGGTGGCCATAGGTTTTCCATATATGTATATAGTAAAAACTTTAAAAATCTTCTCCTATGAAATGATAAAGGCTAGAGCTTTGATATTTGGTATATGACATCATCTTTACATTGTAGGTCCTCTACGAAAGTTGTTCAAATTATGCCCCTAGTGCCAAAATTGGCTCCGCCCCCTGGGGTTAGGTTTTCCTAAAAAAAAAAAAATCTTCTCCTCTGAAATGACAAAGCCTTCAGCTTAATTATTTGGCATGAACCTGTTCCAAGTTTGTACAAATTATATCCAGGGGTAAAAATTGGGCCTGCCTGGGGGTCATAGATATCATTTTTTGCATATACATTTTGTAGTAAATATTTATAAGAAAATTATCCTTTGAAGCTTCAAAGGCTAGAGCTTAGATTTACAAGAAATAATGATAGCTTCCACACAAATAACAGTCTGTCCTCAGGTGAGCGCTTTGGGGCTAATGGGCCCCCGCTTTGTCCGCGGTCCGTTGGTCCGTCACGAAAACTAAACGTTGGCTATAACTTTGCCATTTCTAAACATTATCTTATCAAACTTTCAAATTGTATTGCTTATGACAACAGGGATGATGCCAAAATCTTCAGGTCAAGGTCACATTTGACATAGTTATGCCCCTTTTTATGCCCGAAGATGAGGGGGCAAATAGTTTTGCAAATGTCGGTCGGTAGGTCGGTCGGTCCTGTCGGTAGACACTTCGTTTCCGATCAATAACTAGAGAACGCTTTGACCTAGGTTCACCAAACTTGGTATGCTGGTTGGTCATCACCATTAGATGAGCCCTATTGATTTTGAGGTCATTAGGTCAAAGGTCAAGCTCACAGGGACCTTTATCCTAAAAACGGTTTCCAATCAATTACTACAGAACACTTTGACCTAGGTTCACCAAACTTTGTATGCTGGTTGGTCATCACCATTAGATGAGCCATATTGATTATGAGGTCATAAGGTCAAGGTCAAGCTCACAGGGACCTTCATCCTAAAAACGGTTTCCGATCAATAACTAGAGAACGCTTTGACCTAGGTTGGTTGGTCATCACCAGTAGATGACCCCTATTGATTTTGAGGTCATTAGGTTAAAGGTCAAGCTCACAGAGACCTTCATCCTAAAAACTGTTTCTGATCAATAACTAGAGAACGCTTTGACCTAGGTCACCAAACTTGGTATGCTGGTTGGTCATCACCAGTAGATGGCCCCTATTGACTTTGAAGTCATTAGGTCAAAGGTCAAGAACACAGAGACTTTCATCCTAAAAACTGGTTTCCAATCAATAACTACAGAACGCTTTGACCAAGGTTCACCAAACTTGATATGCTGGTTGGTCATCACCAGTAGATGACCCCATATTGATTTTGAGGTCATTTGATCAAAGGTCAAGAACACAGAGACTTTCATCCTAAAAACGGTTTCCGATGAATAACTAGAGAATGCTTTGACCTAGGTTCACCAAACTTGGTATGCTGGTTGGTCATCACCAGTAGATGACCCTATTGATTTTGAGGTCATTAGGTCAATAACTGATCAATAACTAGAGAACGCTTTGGCCCAAGCAATTAGGTGCTGCTGGGGGGCATGTATGTTTTACAAACATTTCTTGTTGTACTTGGATTTTGTCATGGAAACTAAACGTTGGCATTAACTTTGCCATTTCTTAACATTTCGTCATCAAACTTTCAAATTATATTGCTTACGACAACAGGGTCGTGATGAAACCAAAATATGTAGGTCAAGATCACAATTGACAGAGTTATGCCCCTTTTTGTACTTGGATTTTGTCATGAAAACTTAACATTTGTATAACTAAGCCATTTCTTAATATTTCTTCATCAAACTTTCCAGTTGTAATACTTACAATTGTATCATTTAAGACAACACCATTTCTCAAGGGCAGATAACCCTCAAATTCATTTTTGCAATGTTATGCCTTTTTTCAAGTTAAAATTTCTTGGTTAACCTTTTTGTTTATGTCCATGTCTCGAAAAGTGTCAAAGATATTCCATTCAAACTTGGAATACTTGATCACCAGCAAAACCCCTGTAAAGATTGTATGTACCCATGTCCCTGGGGTCACAGTTAGCCCCACCCCCAGGGGTCACTTGATTTTGTTTACACTTATATATAGGAAAAAAACTTCTTAAGCCCAGAAGTAAAATATTAACTGACATGTACTCACCCCCACAACTGTCCCCTCTGCATGGGGATGCTCAACCCCCTCCATGTAAACCCCCCCCCCCCCCCCCCCCACACACACACACACACACACACACACACACACGCACACACACACACACAGAGTCGCACACACAAACACACACACACAGGGGCTCGAAATTTTTTTTTTTTAAATACGTAAGTGCTTGACCCGAATTTTTATTTTCATCTTGTATGACTAGGTACTTGCCCTCCCCCACTCAAATTTTTTTCACTTGGGCCTCTTGTTTAACTTGGCTATCCAGCACTGAGAAAAGTGGAGCATGCTGTCTGTGGACAGGTCTTGTTGTACTTTGACTAGCATGCTGTCTTTTCCAGCAGGCTCTTGTTTACCTTTTTAGTTATTCTAACAGAGTACCCAAGGGCGACACAGGTGTTCCACTGAACACCCATCTAGTCTTTAAGTAAGAGCTAAAAATAAAGGAAGAAATTTTTTTTTTATTATCTGAGTCAGGTTTTGAACTAGAATCTGTGCACTTACAAAAACTAGACAGCGGCTTAAGCTACTGTGCTACGGAGTAAGCTGATCTAATGTGAGTAGAGCTCACTCTGTTATTCACGGTGTGATATATTCTACAATAAAAGTAAGCGAAACAAAACATTTTAATTGTTTCTTTTGTTAGAAAACTTGTCTGTTATCATACTAAACACTCGACCTGTTTTGCCTTAGGGGTGAGCCTAGAATCTAAATTATTGATGACTTGAATGATTTCTTTTTCAAAAGCAGTTGTATTGTTTTGAAATAAACGGTGCGATGTTAAAAATTATTCTCATAATATTTATGTTTCTGAAATATTTTTTATTTGAGTTCACATCTAACACCTTACAGCTTTGAAACATTAGCAAAACTGTGTTTACTTTATAAAAAAAAAAAAAATCATATAGTCAAAAACCTTGACGAAAATGTTGTGACGGCAGAGATCTAATCCTGTAATGGGATATCACTGGGTGGGAGATTGGATTAACTGTAGAATGCTTGGGCCTATCTTCCTCAAACTTGATATATAAGTTGTTCATGGCTTGTAGATGACCTGAGTTTTTCAGGTCACCAGGTCAAAGGCCAAGGTCACAGTTGAATAGCAAAATGGTTTCCAATCAATAACTATAGAACCAGCTCCTCAAAACTTCATGACTGCCTTAGGGATAAGGCGCTAGTGGGGCATATATGTTTTACAAACATCTCTTGTGTATTTAGATTTGCTCAGGAAGTGCTGTCTGCTTTATTTTAAAATAAATGGTAAAATAGAATTATTGAATTTAACTCCTCATACAAACTGAGAAACTTTTGACCTTGGTGCAGGGTGAAATTAGAGCTCAACTTTATCAGTCAGTCATATGTGTACATGTTCTTTGCTTGTCTCTCTGACATGAATTGAGTCATATTGTGTAAGTATCAGAAAGTAGCAGTATGTGATCATTTGTAACAATTGTGTAAGGAAAGTTAATTTCCTTGAAAAAGTAATAGAAACGCTTTATGGTTACATGAATAAGCTGTCTGACATTTTGGTTTCCTGACTTTGTATTTTTGCCTTTGTTGTGCAGGGATATGGGCTTAGACCTGTTTCGGACACACATTGTTGGTCACCTGTATAGTGCAGAGTAGGACTGTAGATGGTCTGCTACAGTTGATAGACAGGGAGAGAAATGGTGAAGCTGTGGACAGGGGACGCTTAAAAAGTCTTCTTAGAATGTTATCTGATCTCCAGGTAGGTAGTGTTATTAAAAAAGCATACACAAATTTATATTTTGATGGGAAGGTACTAAACATTGGTATGTAAAATAAAGAAACTGCTATAGTATTGTATAGCTATTTATTTATGTATAGAAAAGACAAGAAGGTAAGGTAGATGTACTTACGTTTTCAGCACAGTTGGGCAGATACACTGAAGTGAGCTGTTAGAATAGCCTGACGTCTGGCTACCATCCATCCTTCAACAGCATCTTCTCTGAACCCACCGGGCCTTTTTATTACCCACCACACACAGTGTGTGGTGGCTATACTGGATTCAATTTGATGTCCCTCTGTTCATCTGTCTGTCCCATTTCTTGTCTAGACCATAACATCTCCATACAAGTAAGGATTTTAAATATCCATAGCTCAAAGGTCAAGGTCACAGTCACTGGTAGAGTTAAAACAAATGTAGATTATAAACTTTGTCCCAGCCATAATTTATCCGTGCATGGAAGGATTGCTTATTTGTACATCTAGAAGAGACGGAGTGTTGTGTGTAAAACCCAGGTCCAAAGGTCAAGGTCACAGTCATTTGTCAAAGTTAAACAAAGTTAATGATAGACCTTGTCTTGGCCAGAACTTCTGTATACATAGAAGAATTTTGAAAAACCTCTACATATTTGTATATCAAGATGAGACATTGTGTCACATGCAAGACCCTTGGCTCAAAGGTGAAGGTCACAGTGACTTGACACAAGTTAAATATGTTGATTTTAGACGTTGTCCAGGCCATATCTTTTCTGTGCATGGAAGGATTTTGAAATATCTTTACATTCTTGTTCAGGTAAATGAGAACATATTGCATGCAAGACGTCACTGAGACTGAAGTTAAAAAATGTTGATTATAGACATTGTCTGGGACCATATGCATGGAAGGATGTTCAAATGTCTTTGCATGTTTGTTCACTGTGTCTTGTGTAAGACCCAGGTCCATAAGCTCAGAAGTCAAAGTCACAGTGACTGGTCAAAGGTAAACAATGTTGATGATAGACCTTCTCCGGGCTATAATTTTCCATGCATGGAGGGACATTTTATGACTTCCTATTCCATCATACCATCAAATAAAATAGCATCATAAGCATGTTTATTCACTGCACTGCCATGCAAGAATTTTACAATGACCCCTTATACTTACTGAATCTTCAATCCTGTAACAAAATGGATTGTGGGGGTATTTGTCACTTCTGTGACAAGCTTTAGTTAAACCTAATTTTCAGATTTGTGAAAATACTGAGTTCAGTGCAGAACTATAGTTGCCATAGCAACTCTGATAAAAAGCTTCATAGCTTTTTACCAATTAATAAATAATTATACCCTCTGCACAACCAAGTAGTAAGGGGGGTATACTGGAATCAGCTAATCGGCTTGTCTGTCTGTTGGTCTAGCCGTCTTGGTTTTGTTTGTCTGGGGCATAACTCAAAAACTATTGGAGGTACTTGAAACTTCATAAATAAACAGATCTCATTGAGAAGAAGTACAGTGCCCATGAACAATAACTCTCTTTTGCAAAGTTTTGGTGTTACTGCACTTTTAACTTTTTCATTCTTAATTTTTGTCGGGGGCATAACTAAAAGTATTTAAGATATCAACTTGAACCTTCATAGATGGATAGATCTCATGGAAGAGAAGTGCAGTGCCTAAGAACCATAACTTTTTTGCACAATTTTGGAGTTATTGCCTTTTGTAATTATACCCCCACTACAAAATGTGAGGGTGTGGGGGGGGGGGGGGGGGGGGTATACTGGAATCACTTTGTCGCATCCGTCCATCTCCACCTTGTCCGCTCAATAAATCATATACTACTGGAAGGATTTTCTTCAAACTTGGCTTTGATGTTAACCTCATCATGGGAATGTGTAGAACCCATGTTGTCCTTGTCTCAGGTCAAGGTCACACTGGAAAGTCAATTAATTTTCATGTCCGCTCTGTAAATCCTATACCCCTTGAAGGATTTTCTTCAAACTTTGCTCAAATGTTTCCCTGATGAAGAGGATATCAAAACTGGTGTTGAACTTGTGTTGCCCTTGTACTAGCTCATTGTCAAGGTCACACTTGGATGTCAAATGTTAGACAATTAAATGTAAGATGAGGTTTTTTAGCTCACCTGAGCACAAAGTGCTCAAAGGTGAGCTATTTGGATCATTGATTGTCCGGCGTCCAATGGCCAGCATCATGCTTCGCATGACATGCATCGTCAACAATTTGACTTGAACAACTTCTCCTCCTAAACCGCAAAGCCAACATTGACGAAACATCGCTGGGATATTCCTTGTATTAAGCTCTACCAAAGTTGTTCAAAGAATTGACTTCCATCAATAACTGTGGTTGCTATGGCAGCTAAAAGAAAAAACTTTGAAGATCTTCTTTCTGAAACCACAAGGCCGTGAGCCTTAAGATTTGGTATGTAGCATTGTCTAGTGGACCTCTATGAAGTTTGTTCAGATAATGCCCATGGTGTCAAGTTTGACCCACCTGGTAGGTCGATTGATTTTACATAAACTTATATAGGGAAAACTGTAAAAATCTTCTTGTCTGAAACCACAGAGCCTTAGGAGTTGGTATGTAGCATTGTCTAGTAGACTTCTATCAAGTTTGTTCAAATTATACCCCTAGGGTCAAATTTGGCTCCACCCTGGGGTGTATTGATTTTACAAAGGCTTATATAGGGATAACTTTGAAAATCTTAATGTCTGAGATGACAAGGCCCTGAGCCTTAAGATTTGGTATGAAGCATTGTCTAGTGGACCTCTTCCAAGATTGTTCAAATTATATCCCTGGAGTCAAATTTGGCCCCACCTGGGGGTCAGTTGATTTTTCATAGTCTTGAAAAAGGGAAAACTGTAAAAATCTTCTTGTCTGAAACCACAAGGCCCTGAGCCTTAAGATTTGGTATGTAGCATTGTGTAGTTTGTCTATGTTTGTTCAAATATGCCCATGGAGTCAAGTTTGGCCCACCCGTTGGGTCAATTGATTTTACATAAGCTTATATAGGGAAAACTGTAAAAATCATCTTGCCTGAAACCACAAGGCTCTGAGCCTTAAGATTTGGTATGTAGCATTGTCTAGTGGACCCCTACTAAGTTTTTTCCAATTATTCCCCTGGGGTGAAATTTGGTTTCGCCTGGGGAGGACAATTGATTTTACATAGGCTTATATATGCAAAACTTTAAAAAACTTCCTGTCTGAAACCACAAAGCCTAGAACCTTAGATATTTTTAATGGAGCATCAGCTAGAGGTCATCTACCAAGTTTGTTCAAATTATGCCCCTTGAGTGAAAAATGGCTCTACCCTGGGGGTCACTTTAATTCATATAGATTTATTTAGGGGGAATCTTGAGAAAGCTTCTGATGTTTGCTCAACAGCAGACCCAAAGGCAGAGTATTCAGGGGAGGGATCTAGGGCCATCATGGCCCTCTTGTTTGGTAAGATTTGTGTCCCATTGTGCTGATGCTGTACTGGTTTGCTGTTTGCTAGATTTTGTCAGACATATTGTTGAAAATATTTACAGTGTTGTAAACTAGCTTATTTGACTGAAGTAAACGAGCAATGTATGGAAGAATGCCTGTACACTCATCAGTCCAGCCTTGAGCTGAAGAACTGGTTTTCAACCAGTTTTGAAAGTTAAAAACCAGGTATCTTTATGTCAGGAGAGACTTTCTTCAGATGTTAAAATGCCTAAAATTCATCTTCCTTCAGGGACTTTGCCCCCTGGACCCCAGATGTGGACCTTCACAGCTCAGAAGGTCCCCCACAGAACATTTTCATGATTTCATTCATCAATCATTTTCATCCCTGTATATTGTATGCAAACATGCATTAGTCAGATTGGTGCTCTTAGGCCATCACGATCCCATTGTTTTAAACCTTGATTGAAATGAAAATTTATTTATTGCATGAAAGAGCTATTTATCCGATTTCAGTATGAGAATGTAAGTAAGAACAGTACTCTTGAATGTTTTTAGATTTATCAAGAGGCATTTGAGAAGAACTTTTTGGAGGCAACAGACAGTTTATATAGGGCAGAAGGTCAACGCTTGATGGAAGAAAGAGATGTAAGTATTTTGGTGTTTCTGTCTTGGTCTTACTGTTATAGATTATGTCTGTCTGTCCGTCCATCCATCCTTTAGCAGTTTGGTTTCCGGAGGATAACTTGAGAACTGTTCGGCCTACAGTCTTTTAACTTCATATGATGATTGCCCACACTGAGTGCCTATTGTTTTTGGGGTCAGTAGCTCAAAGGTCAAGGTCACATTGACCTTAACATTGAAAACCATTTTGGCCATGTAACTTGACAATCATTTGTTATAGAGATTTCAAACTTTATATTATGATTGCACACATCGAGTGGATGACCCCTATACATTTTGGGGTCAGTATGTCAAAGGTCAGGGTCACAGTGACCAAAATTTTTAAAATAATTTAGACTCTGTAACTCATGTAACTTGACAGAAATTTGTCAGAGAGACTTCAAAACTCATATAATGGTTGCACACATTGAGTGAATGGCCCCTATTGATTTTGGGGTCAGTAGGTCAAAGGCCAAGGTCACAGTGACCTAAGCACTGAAAACTACTTCTGCTGTAAAACTTTATAACCATTTGTTATACAGACTTCAAACTTCTTTTGATGATTGAATACATTGAGAAAATAACCCCATACATCTTAGGATCAGTATGTCAGATGTCAAGGTCACAATGACCTAAATACTGAAAAGCATTTCTGCTGTATAACTTGGCAACTACTTCCCATACAGACTTCAAGCCTCATAGGATTAATTAAGAATAATTAGAGAATATATGCACGATAAAAATACATTCTGAACACATTTCTTTGGAAACCACCATAGAAGAGTAGATCAAAGTGTTTGCCTGTTTTTATTATTGACAGTGTTATTACTCAGACTTAAAATTCTGTTATCATCATTATATTTCTCATGATTATTTCTTTTAACATGTATTTAATGTTTCGTAATGATATTATACTGAATAAAGGAGTGCAATAAACATTTGTTAACTGATGACAAGGACACTATTTTTAATTGCATGTGCTATGTATACAATAACAAAAATGAAATTTTAATGACATGTCCAAACAATGATGCCTCTTAGAGAGAAATTGGTTAGTTAACTGGTTGGATACCAAGGAACACTGGTTAGGTGAACTGACCACCGGGATATGACCTTAGCTGTTAAAACTGGCGTTAAACCCCAATAAAACCAAACCAAACCAAACAATGATGCGCGGGCGAAGGTGCTAAAACATTCGCTTATCAGCGTCTTAATTTACCATAGGTATATTAGGTGTGGAAAAAAAAAAAAAGTCAGGACCACAGTTGTTCCACGAGTTATCCTGTTACCTAAGTTTGAGTTATTGATGTAAAATTTAGTTAAAAATAATGGGGAAAATGTCGGGACCATGGCGATAGCGCGAGTTATCCCAGGTTCTCGAGTTACTGATGCTCGAGTTAACAAAATTTTACTGTATATGGTACCTGTTAATTGTTTGGAGAAGTTGATAGTTTGGAGAAATGAAGTATTGCTATTGATGTCTGTTTATGGGGAAAAAAAATAGGAGCACTCCTGGTAAGTTTTGATCAAGTGTTGGACAATTTATAAATTATGAAGACTAAACTGGAAGTTTTCTTGATTCCAGGTTCCAGAGTATCTACAGCATGTAGAAAGGCGTATTGAAGAAGAGAATGAGAGACTTCTGCATTATCTTGATCAGTCTACCAAGTAAGTTGGTGTCTGCACATGACATAGTGACTTCAACAGAAAGAATGGAAGCTATCATGGCTTTCTTTGAACATAGGGTTCAACTTTAATAAATGTGAGGTTAGGTTTTCTGGCTTATAGAAGGAACCACTAATTGCTTTTCAGGTTTCCTTACTCAAATGCTAGTTAAAGAATATTCATGCAATGTTGGCCTGTACTTTTTAGCTCACCTGAGCACTGCTAAGGGTGAGCTTTTGGGATCGTTGATTGTCCGGCATGTGTCGGAATGCGGCGTGTGTCATCAACAATTTGACTTGAACCACATCTCCACCTAACAAAACATACCTGGAATATTCCTTGCATGAAGCTCTACCAAAGTCGTTCAAAGAATTCAATTCCATCAAGAACTCTGGTTGCTATGGCAACTGAAAGGAAAAACTTTGAAAATCTTCTTGTCAAATTTGGCCCCGCTCTGGGGTCGTTGGTTTTTCATCAGTTTATATAGCGAAGACTTTAAAAATCTTCTTGTTGAAACCACAAGGCCTTGAGCCTTAATATTTGGTATGTAGCATTCTCTAGTGGACCTCAACCAAGTTTGTTCAAATTATACCCCAGCGGACAAATTTGGCCCCGCCCCGGGGATCAATTTATTTTACATCTATAGGCTTATATAGTGAAACTTTAAAAAATCTTCTTGTCTTAAACCACAAGGCCTTAAGATTTGGTGTGTAGCATTGTCTAGTGAACCTCTACCAAGTTTGTTCAAATTATGCCCCGGGGGTCAATAGATTTTACATAGGCTTATATAGGTAAAACTTTGAAAATCTTCTTGTCTGAAACCACAAGGCTCTGAGCCATAAGATTTGGTGTGTAGCATGGTCTAGTGAACCTCTGCCAAGTTTGTACAAATTGTACCCCTTGGGGTCAAATTTGGCCCCAGCCCGGGGTCATTGGTTTTACATAGTCTTAATTAGGGAAAACTTTGAAAATCTCCTTGTCTGAAACCACAAGGTCCTGAGTATTCAGGTTAGCAAATTATTAGCGAATAGTTAGCCAATTAGTTAGCGAATAGCGTTATTGTATTTGCTCAGGTGAACTGTTGTGATCACCCTGTGTCCAGCGTCCGTCATCAGTCATCCATTGTCAGTCGTCCGGCATCAACATTTTACTTTAAATTGACATCTCCGCCTAAACCACAAGGCTATAATTAACCACACTTGAAAGAAATGTTCCTCATTTTGCCCTTTTCTAACATAGCTTGAACCATTCCACTACGGTGCACAAAAAGGTTGCAAAAGCTAAAAATAGAAAAAAAAATTCAAACAACATCTCCTCTTAAACGGCGAGGTGATTTTCCACTACATTTCATAGAAATGTTTCTTATATAGCCCTCTTATTATAATTGTTAAAATGGTTCTGCTCCATTTAACAAAACGGCCGCCACCTGAGCAAAATGCTCAAAGGTGAGCTATTTGGATCACTGATTGTCCAGCGTGCTTCGTGCATCGTCAACAATTTGACTTGAACGACTTCTCCTCCTAAACCGCTTAGCCAACTTGACGAAACATGCCTGGGATATTCCTTGCATGAAGGTCTACCAAAGTTGTTCTTAGAATTGAATTCTGTCAAAAACTGGTTGCTATGGCGACTGAAAAGAAAAACCTTGAATATCTACTTGTCTGAAACAAGAAGGCCGTGAGCCTTAAGAATTGGTATGTAGCATTGTCTAGTGGACCTCTACGAAGTTTGTTCAGATTATACCCCTGGGGTCAAATTTGGTCATGCCTCAGGGTTCAATTGATTTTACATAGGCTGATATATGGAAAACTTTGAAAATCTTCCTGTCTGAAACGACAAGGCCCTGAGCCTTAAGATTTAGTATGTAGAATTGTCTAGTGGATCTCTACCAAGTTTGTTCAAATTATACCACTGGGGTCAAATTTGGCCCTGCCCAGTGGATCAATTGATTTTACATAGTCTTATATAGGGAAAACTTTGAAAATCTTCTTGTCTCAAACGACAAGGCCCTGAGGCTTAAGATTTGGTATGTAATCTTAAAAAAGCTTTTGATGTTTGCTCAGTAGCAGACCAAAAGGCAGAGTATTCAGGTGAGCGATCTAGGGCCATCATGGCCCACTTATAATAAGTTTAAAGTGCACTGTCATTTAAATTTGATTATTGACAGTGATTCTGGTTAAGAACACAAGGCCTAAAATTAAGATCAAAATAAATGACATAATAATCTTTCAAATGTTATTATAATGCAAATCTGTTTTTATGTAAATGAGTCTGAACAATTAAAGGAATTAATTCCCTGATACATAGTAAGAGAAAGCTCCTCGGGAAGTGTAGAACTAGAGTAAGATAGAAATATAACCTTTATTATACCCCCACCACAAAATGTGGGGGGGGCTATAATAGATTTGCTTTGTTGCGTCGGTCGGTCGGTCGGTCGGTCCGTCCGTCGGTCCGTCCGTCTCCATTATCGTGTCCGCTCTATAAATCCTATACCAACTGAAGGATTTTCTTCAAACTTGGCTGAAATGTTTACTCAACAAGGGGATGTGCAGAACCCATGTTGCCCATGTGTCAGCTCAAGGTCAAGGTCAGAATTGAAGGTCAAATATCAAACAATCAAATATTAGACATTATGTCGTGTCCGCTCTGTAAGTCCTACACTAATTGAAAGATTTTCTTTAATCTTGGCTCAAATGTTCACCTCAACAAGGGGATGTGCAGAACCCATGTTACCCTTTTGCTGGCTTAAGGTCAAGGTCACAATTGAAGGTCAAAAACTGACTTAGAAAATATTCTTAAATTTTAACATGTATTTGAATATTTCTGAAACTAGCACAGGTATTTGCTTGAAACTTAAAATATATATGAAGTGTCACAATTAGGATATGCAGGTCAAGTTTCATAACTCTGTATTGCATTTTGACAAAGTTATGCCCCTTTTTAAGTCTTCAAATTTACATACAATCAAATATTAGACAGTATGTCGTGTCCGCTCTATAAATCCTATACTAATGGAAGGATTTTCTTCAAACTTTACTCAGATGTTCAACTCAACAAGGTTATGTGCAGAACCCATGTTACCCTTTTGCCGGCTTAAGGTCAAGGTCACACTTGAAGGTCAAAATTGACTTAGAAAATGTTCTTAAATTTTAACATGTACTTGAATATTTCTGAAACTAGCACTAGAAACTTAAAAGATATATGAAGTATCACAAGTAGGATATGCAGGTCAAGTTTCATAACTCTGTATTGCATTTTGACAAAGTTATGCCCCTTTTTAAGTCTTTTAATTTATTACAATCAATACTAGACAATATGTCGTGTCTGCTCTATAAATTCTATACTAATGGAAGGATTTTCTTCAAACTTGACTCAAATGTTCACCGCAACTGGGCAATGTGCAGAACCCATCTTACCCTTGTGCCAGCTTAAGGTCAAGGCCACACTTGAAGGTCAAAAATTGACTTAGAAAATGTTCTGAAATTTTAACATGTACTTGAATATTTCTAAAAATAGAACAGATAATCATTTGAAACTTCAAATATATACGAAGTGTCGCAAGTAAGATATGCAGGTCAAGTTTCATAACTAAAAAAAGTGGGGGGGGGGGATAACTTTGTATTGTATTTTGACAAAGATATGTCCATTTTTATGTCTTTAAATTTATTATGCCCCCACTTCAAAGAAGAGGGGGTATATTGCTTTGCAATTGTCTGTCTGTCGGTCGGTCCGTAGACCAAATGGTTTCCGACCAATTACTAAAGAATGCTTAGGCCTAGGAACTTCAAACTTGATAGGATGATTGTCCATCACCAGTAGATGACCCCTATTGATTTTGGGGTCAAGGGGTCAAAGGTCAAGGTCACATTGACCTTGTAGGTAGAAACCGTTTCCGACCAATAACTAAAGAATGCTTAGGCCTAGAAACTTCAAACTTGGTAGGATGATTGTCCATCACTAGTAGATGACCCCTATTGATTTTGGGGTCAAGGGGTCAAAGGTCAAGCTCACAGGGACCTTCATCCTAAAAACGGTTTCCGATCAATAACAAGAGAACGCTTTGACCTAGGTTCACCAAACTTGGTATGCTGGTTGGTCATCACCAGTAGATGACCCCTATTTTGAGGTCATTAGGTCAAAGGTCAAGCTCACAGGGACCTTCATCCTAAAAACGGTTTCTGATCAATAAATAGAGAACGCTTTGACCTAGGTTCACCAAACTTGGTATGCTGGTTGGTCATCACTAGTAGATGATCCCTTTTGACTTTGAGGTCATTAGGTCAAAGGTCAAGATCACAGAGACTTTCATCCTTAAAACGGTTTCCGATCAATAACTAGAGAACGCTTTGACCTAGGTTCACCAAACTTGGTATGCTGGTTGATCATCACCAGTAGATGACCCCTATTGATTTTGAGGTCATTAGGTCAAAGGTCAAACTCACAGGGACCTTCATCCTAAAAATGGTTTCTGATCAAAAACTAGAGAACACTTTGACCTAGGTTCACCAAACTTGGTATACTGGTTGGTCATCACCAGTAGATGACCCCTATCGACTTTGATGTCATTAGGTCAAAGGTCAAGATCACAGAGACTTTCATCTTAAAAACGGTTTCCGATCAATAACTAGAGAACGCTTAGGCCTAGAAACTTCAAACTTGGTAGGATGATTGTCCATCACCAGCAGATGACCCCTATTGATTTTGGAGTCAAGGGGTCAAAGGTCAAGGTCACATTGACCTTATAGGTAAAAAACGGTTTCCAATCAATAACTTGACAACCCATGCGCCGTTGACCCTCAAACTTCATATCTGCATTTGTCTTGGCCAGTAGACGACCCCTATTGATTTTGGGGTCAAAGGTCAAGGTCACATGTGTGTCAAAACAATTCAGACCAATAACTTGGCTACCAAATGGCATCGGGTTTTGTGGACTGTGAGACTTACATTTTAGATAACATGTATATTTGGTCACTAGGTCAAAAGTCAGTCACAATAATCTGGCCACATGACTAATTGGCTGCCGATAGGGGGCATACATGTTTTACAAACATATCTTGTTTACTATAATATTTCTTAAACCAGAACAGATATTTACTTGAAACTTAAAATTTATATGAATGGTTACAAGCAAGCTCAGATGACGAAAATTCTACAATTCCATTGAATTATGACACAAGTTATGCCCCTTTTAGGCTTAGAAAATGTTCTGATATAACCATTAATACTTAAATGTTTCTGAAACTAGAACAGATATTCACGAAAATGAAAGGTTATTTGTAACTGTTTCGAACATGATTTCACAATATATATTTATACTATTACCTGTACAATTTGTTTGTTTTTTTCACCAGAGATAATTTCTTTTTATGTATATGTATTTGTGCCACTAAAGTTATTCCCTTAACCACCTTTCCATGTCGTCTTCTGTCAAGGACATTGGTGGGGGTATGAATCGCATTCAGCGATAGTTCTAGTTTTTGTGTAGATTCACAAAACAAAAATAGCATTTAGTGTTTACTATTAATGACACTTGTTTCCAGAGTTGTAATTTGACTAAAAGATCTTATTGGGTCAGTATATTGTTTTCAGGAAACCTTTGATTTATTTGGTGGAGAAGCAACTACTAGAACAGCATATATCTCAGATGTTAGTTAAAGGTAAGTCATACAAGTATCTTGAATATGTTTGATTTACCGATTTGGTGAAAACTCAGGATTGCACATGTCTTATCTCAAATGTCATCTTATCTAGATCATTACAACAAACCTTTTGTAATAGGTATCTCTTTTCCTTAAAGGAATGTAATTCTAAAAGACATCAGACTTAGGGACAGTTATTTTAATATTTACTCATATTTAAACATTTAAAAAAAAATGAAATCTATCAAGTTATACATAGCTTTGTGGCTCACCTGAGAACATAATGCTCATGTGAGCTTATAGGATCGGTGGCTGTCCATAGTCTGTCGTCAATTCAAAGTGCAAAGGACACTTACAGTACACGCAGCACGGACTTTGATGTTGTTTACATTGTCACGGGGGCCGGTATCGTCTCCGGGTGGCCAGTCGTGGTGGACTGAACACCCGAAATTTCGGGTGTCCGCTAAAATGACCCCTGCGACAACCGCCGAGGGGTATGAACACCGCGTGTCGCGGTGATGGAACGCCGCGCGTCCCCGCTATGTTTTGACTTGGAGATTTCTGCATTTAACATACTGTGCTTACAGTATTTGTACGTGGTTTTCATTTTACTCATAATTATTTTACTTACATCTATTTTGTGGCCAACTTCAGTTGGTCAAATTAAAACCAAATTTCAAATACATTTCCGGTGTATGTTTATTGAGTACTTTCGTTTTTGGAATTGAAAAACGCTTGTTATTATATAGCCAAATCGATCAATAATTTTGCCAAGCGCCTAGACGATACAGAAGTTGAAAGCAGTTAAACACGTGTTGATTCATTTTCTGAAAATACGATCAACTTTCTGAAATAACTGCTTTGAATTGTCTTTTTTAGCTCACCTGAGCTGGCTCAGGGTGAGCTATTAGGATCGATGAATGTCCGTCGTCCGTCGTCTGTCGTCCGTCGTCCGTTCACATTTAGTTCGTTAACACTCTACTGGTCACATTTTTGCTCCAATTGTCACGAAACTTGGTCAGGATGTTTTTCCCAGTAATTACTCGGACGAGTTCGAATATGGGTCATATGGGATCAAAAACTAGGTCAAGGAGCCCAAAAATAGAGAAATCTTGTTAACACTCTAGAGGTAATGTTTTTAGCCCAAATAATCTGGAAATTTGTCATAAAGGTTGCTTCTATGATTTCTAGCTCAAGTTCAAATATGGGTCATCTGGGGTCAAAAACTAGGTCACAGAGCCCAAAAATAGAACATTCTTGTTAACACTCTAGAGGCTACATTTTCAGCCCAAATAATCTGGAAATTTGTCAGAAAGGTTGTTTCCATGATTTCTAGCTCAAGTTCGAATATGGGTCATCTGGGGTCAAAAACTAGGTCACTGAGACGAAATATGGAAACACCTTTTTATCACTCTAGAGGTAACATTTTCAGCCCATATATCCTTGTAATATGTCAGAAAGGTTATTTGGATTATTTCTAGCCCAGGTTCGAATATGGGTCATCTGGGGTCAAAAACTAGGTCACTGAGACGAAATATGGAAACACCTTTTTATCACTCTAGAGGTAACATTTTCAGCCAAAATATCCTGGAAATATGTCAGAAAGGTTCTTTGATGATTTCTAGCTCAAGTTTGAATATGGGTCATGTGGGGTCAAAAACTAGGTCACACAGCCCAAATATGGTAAAACCTTGTTAACACTCTAGAGGCTACATTTTTAGCCCAAATTTCCTGAAAAACTGTCAGAAAGCTTGTTAAGATGATTTTTAGCTCAAGTTGGAATATAGGTCATGTGGGGTCCAAAACTAGGTCACACAGCCTGTATATGGAAAAACCTTGTTAACACTCTAGAGGTAACATTTTCAGCCCAAATATCCTGGAAATATGTCAGAAAGGTTGTTTCCATGATTTCTAGCTCAAGTTCGAATATGGGTCATCTGGGGTCAAAAACTAGGTCACACAGCCTGAATATGGAAAAACCTTGTTAACACTCTAGAGGTAACATTTTCAGCCCAAATATCCTGGAAATATGTCAGAAAGGTTGTATCAATGATTTCTAGCCCAGTTTCGAATATGGGTCATCTGGGGTCAAAAACTAGGTCACAGAGCTTAAATTTGGAAAAACCTTGTTTACACTCTACAGGTAACATTTTCAGCCCAAATATCCTGGAAATATGTCAGATAGGTTGTTTCGATGATTTCTAGATCAAGTTCGAATATGGGTCATCTGGGGTCAAAAACTAGATCACACAGCCTGAATATGGAAAAATCTTGTTAACACTCTAGAGGTAACATTTTCAGCCCAAATATCCTGGAAATATGTCAGAAAGGTTGTATCAATGATTTCTAGCCCAATTTCGAATATGGGTCATCTGGGGTCAAAAACTAGGTCACAGAGCTTAAGTTTGGAAAAACCTTGTTTACACTTTACAGGTAACATTTTCAGCCCAAATATTCTGGAAATATGTCAGAAAGGTTATTTTGATGGTTTCTAGGTCAAGTTCGATTATAGGTCATCTGGGGTAAAAAACTAGGTCACAGAGCCCAAAAGTAGAAATATCTTGTTAAGGCTCTAGAGGCTACTGTTTCAGTCCAAATATCCTGGCAGTTTGTCAGAAAGCTTGTTTGGTTGTTCACATTATTAGATAAGAATAAAGGTCACGGAGGCTAAAAATAGATTTATCTACTGTACCTCATAAAGCCTTCATTTATAGACCAATATCTTTGATATTCAGTATATAGGTTCCTTGCATGGATACCCCAGATCACCCATGTGTAGGGTTTGAGGTCACTGGGTCGAGGTCAAGGTCACCATAGCTTATAATAGATATTTCTACTTTCTGTCATAGAGCCTTTATTTATTGATTGATATTTTACATATTTGGTTTGAAGGCACTTATATATTTTCAATTAAAAAATGAAATACTGCTTAACAGCAAACCTACAGCCAAAGTACTCAGGTGAGCGATCCAGGGCCATCATGGCCCTCTTGTTTGTGTAACAGATAGGAGCGTTTGTACACAAATGCATCGGAATTAGAGAGGATTTGTTCGAATTTTGACTGTTTAAATTAGATCTATTAACTTTTGGCAGTTTGGTTATCATTATGCCCCCACTTCAAAGAAGAGGGGGTATATTGCTTTGCATTTGTCTGTCTGTCGGTCGGTCTGTCGGTCCGTAGACCAAATGGTTTCCGACCAATAACTAAAGAATGCTTAGGCCTAGGAACTTCAAACTTGGTAGGATGATTGTCCATCACAAGTAGATGAACCCTGTTGATTTTGGGGTCAAGGGGTCAAAGGTCAAGGTCACATTGACCTTGTAGGTAGAAACGGTTTCCGACCAATAACTAAAGAACGCTTAGGCCTAGGAACTTCAAACTTGGTAGGATGATTGTCCATCACCAGTAGATGACCCCTATTGATTTTGGGGTCAAGGGGTCAAAGGTCAAGGTCACATTGACCTTGTAGGTAGAAACAGTTTCCGACCAATAACTAGAGAACGCTGTGACCTAGGTTCACCAAACTTGGTATGCTGGTTGGTCATCATCAGTAGATGACCCCTATTGATTTTGAGGTCATTAGGTCAAAGGTCAAGCTCACAGGGACCTTCATCCTAAAAACGGTTTCCAATCATTGACTAGAGAACGCTTTGACCTAGGTTCACCAAACTTGGTATGCTGGTTGGTCATCACCAGTAGATGACCCCTATTGACTTTGAGGTCATTAGGTCAACAAAGGTCAAGATCACAGAGACTTTCATCCTTAAAACGGTTTCCGATCAATAACTAGAGAACGCTTTGACCTAGGTTCACCAAACTTGGTATGCTGGTTGGTCATCACCAGTAGATGACCCCTATTGATTTTGAATTCATTAGGTCAAAGGTCAAGCTCACAGAAACCTTCATCCTAAAAACGGTTTCTGATCAATAACTAGAGAACGCTTTGACCTAGGTTCATCAAACTTGGTATGCTGGTTGGTCATCACCAGTAGATGACCCCTATTGACTTTGAGGTCATCAGGTCAAAGGTCAAGATCACAGAGACCTTCATCTTAAAAACGGTTTCTGATCAATAAATAGAGAACGCTTTGACCTAGGTTCACCAAACTTGGTATGCTGGTTGGTCATCACCAGTAGATGACCCCTATTGACTTAGAGGTCATTAGGTCAAAGGTCAAGATCACAGAGACTTTCATCTTTAAAACGGTTTCCGATCAATAACTAGAGAATGCTTTGACCTAGGTTCACCAAACTTCGTATGCTGGTTGGTCATGACCAGTTAATGACCCCTATTGTTTTTGAGGTCATTAGGTTAAAGGTCAAGGCCACAGGGACCTTGATCCTAAAAACGGTTTCTGATCAATAACTAGAGAACGCTTTGGCCCAGTCACAAGCAATAAGGTGCTGCCGGGGGGCATTTATGTTTTACAAACATTTCTTGTTTGTAATTTAATTGCGAGTGGATTAACGCAAACACGGCACCGATTAAAGACTTGAAATATATTAATTGCAGCAGTTAAAGTTTATTAAAAAGATGTCATGTAGGTGTGTAAATCTATTCATTATCGGCTGTTACTTTTCTACAAATACCCTCAATTATACAACCAAACATCGATCGTCAACAAACAAAAATTAAACCAGATTGGGTATTAAAAAAAAAAGAAACAACTTCAACTGGTAATAATTACGTGTACTTTGTAACTATTTTGAAAAAAAAAAACAAATTTTGGGAAAGTAAAATTAAGTTGTGGCTTCATTTTTTCGGACACTGCAAACCCTGCAATCCGACGCCGCAACACGCCGCGGTACTGAACACCGCGAACGGCCGCGCTGACCACCGCTTTTTATACAAATGAACACTCGACGCGGTGGTCAGTTTAGTCCTCAATGCGGACAGTAAAATCGCGGGGACGGGTGTTCGTTGTCAAAGTCCGCGCTGTGTGTACTGTACTCTGAAGGACATCTGCATTAATTTTGGGTTGTATTGTAGGTCACTGGGGTCACGGTCACCCAGTCTAAAGATCAAAATTGGCCTCACTACAGGGGTCACTTGGTTTTATATAGAGTGACAAAGGTAAAAACTTTAAATAACTTCTTGTCAGAAACCGCAAGGCCTGGAGTTTGGATATTTGGTGAGTGAATGAACTTAGTAGCAGTTGTACTTGGTTGAACAGTAAAAGGGTTGTCATGGCCCGCTTGTTTAATATGTTTATATTTTTTAATACTGTTCAGGATGTGGAATGAAATGCCTTTACATTTGCAATGACAGTTACATTTTAATTTTTTGTTTCTACAGGTCTCGAACAGCTGTTGTCAGAGAACCGTATCTCGGATCTCAGTCGCATGTATGTTTTGTTTGCACGGGTGAAAAATGGTCTCAGAGAATTATGTGCTTCTTTTGCCACATACATAAAGGTAATGGAGATTTTGTCTACTCTGAAAAGAGAAAACAACAGCACTCTAACAAATGTTAAGTCTGTGTTTACCTGACCTTAGCACATTGTGCTGATAGTGAGCTTTTGTGATCATGTCATCAACTTTTTAGCTCTCCTGAGCACACAGTGGTCATGTGAGCTTTTAGGATCAATGATTGTCCATTCTCTGTCTATCATCCATGGTCCTAAATTGTTTCATAGGACATCTCCTCTGAAACCACCAGGCCATATTTTGATAAAAATTGCCTGGAATGTTCCTTGCATGAAGCTCTTTAAAAGTTGTTCAAATGGATTCATTCCATTGCTAATCTGAGTCACAGGAGCTAGAAATAGATTTTAAAAGTGAAAACTTAAAAATCTTCTTGTCTGAAACCACTAGGCCTTGAGCTAAGATATTTTTGGTATGCAGGATTGTCTGACTTCTACCAAATTTGTTCAAATCATGATGCCAGGGCCTTATGGGAAAAAGTTTAAAAATCTTCTTGACTGAAACTACCATGCTTTGGGGTTTGATATTTGGCGTACAGGTTCACCTAGAGCTCCTCGACAAAGTTTTTTTCAAATTTTGACCAGAGGGTCAGTAATGACTCTGCCCTAGGGGTCACTTGATTTGATAAAGGCTAATATAGAGAAAACTACATACTTTGATATGTAACATGGCCTAGTAGATATCTATCAAGTTTGTTCAAATCTTGGCGCTGGGGTCAAATTGCCCCTGGGGTCATCAAGGCTAAAAATATACTTTTCAACTTTAGGTCATAAAGCCTTTATTTATTGACAGATATCTAAGATATTTGGTTTATAACCACCTTGCATTAATTGCTACAATTCACTGGACCCAGGGTCACTGAGGCTTAAAATACTATGAAATCATTTTTGTTCGCGTAGGACGAATTTTCGCGTATTTTGCGCTAGGAACAATGCGCGAATTTAAGACTGCGCTTTTATTAAACTAATAAAACACATTATCCGAATCATGATCCTATCCGAAATACCTGCATATATTTTTCCACTCACTTTTGACCATTAGTTGTTGTTTTTAGCCAATATAACTTGAATAATCGGATGTTTTGGCAAATTCTAAATATCTAGCAAAATTAAAATGAAACTTATTATGTTTTCTTTTTAAGTATGTTTCATTTGTATTTCCTTAAATTGTTGAACGCTTGTCTGAAGCGTTTACTAATAATTATTACATCGTTGTCTCCACTATTTTGATAATTCGTTAAATTCTTTAACTTTTCAATGAGAAACAAACTTTTTTTTTGCTATTGAAACTTATTTTATTCTTTGAGAATGTAAGAAGGAAAGCGAATAGAAGTAACAACACATAAATAGGACATGAACGAGTAAAGGTAATTTTCGCAAGCGGCAATGTTTTTTTTTTAGCGTAATTGATTAGGGACTGGTTACAAAAGACCTGTCGGTATTGATCTTTTAATCTGTGCACACTTAACCTGTGTCAATTAACGTCAATTAACAGTTGGACCTGTCAGTTTGTATATTCCAAAGCGGACCACGGTAATTGACACGTATACATCCAGCGTCATGCAGCTGTCATCTGCTTTTTATGCTGATAAAAAAAATTAAATCTGAAATTGAAAATGCGAGGATTTAGGACCGCGCAAATGTACTTTTTTTGCCGTTTGCGCGAAATTTCATCCCAGCGAATTTAAATGATTTCACAGTAGATTTTTGTACTTTTCCCCATAGAGACCGATATCTTAGCTATTTCGTATGTAGGTAATTTGCAAGGACCTCTACCCTTGGGTGGAGTACGAGGTCACTGGGGTCAGTGTCAAGGTCACCAAGGATAAAAATAGATTTTTCTTTAAGTCATAGAGCTTTTAGTATGCCCCCCCCCCCCTTCGAAGAATCAATTTCTCCAGTAGGTCAGCATGAGGCCTACAGCCTTTAAATTTCATAGGATGGTTGCTCTTCTGGAGTAGAAAAGCCCTACTGATTTTTGGGTCAGTATGTAAATTCAAGGTCACCGTTACCTTAATTTCAAAAACCATGTCCGCTCAATAACAGGAGTACCATTTGGCCTACAGCCTTCAAACTTCATAGGGTGGTTGCTCTTACTAAGTAGAACCCCCTTATTGTTTTTGTGGTCAGGAGATGAAAGGTCAAGGTCATTGTCAGCTTGTATTTGAAAACCATGTCCACTCAATAACTCAAGTTCAATTTAACCCACGGCCTTCAGCTTCCTTGCTTGAAGCTCTACCAAAGTTGTTCAAAGGATTGAATTCCATCAAGAACTATCATGATTGCACACATTGAGTGGATGACCCTTATACATTTTGAGGTCAGTATATCAAAGGTCAAGGTCACAGTGATCTAAATGTTTAGAATCATTTACACTCTGTAACTCAACCATCATTTGTCATAGAGACTTCAAAATTCATATAATGGTTGCACACATTGAGTGACTAACTCCTATTGATTTTGGGGTCAGTAGGTCAAGGTCACAGTGAACTAAGCACTGAAAACTATTTCAGCTGTAAAACTATATAACCATTTGTCATACAAACTTCAAACTTCATATGATGATTGATTACAGAAAATGACCCCATACATCTTAGGATCAGTAGGTCAAAGGTAACAATGACAAACACTGAAAAGCATTTCTGGTATTTAACTTGGCAACTTCTTCCCATACAAACTTTAAACTTTTAAGGATGATTGCCATCATTGATTACATTACCCCTATACTGTTCGGGATAAGTGACAGGGTGACAGCAGACTTCCCGAAATACGTCGGTCCGACAGACATTTCCAATAAATTTTCACTTGGTCCGACATTTTTTCAGTCCGGATCGGTCCGACTGTCAGGCATTTATCCCAAGCCTCTCGTTTTCAAAATGGCGTCGTAAATGTTAATGTTACATATTTTGGTTTGTTTTTGTTGTAAATTTCATTTGGTGTGACAGATTTTGTTTCGGTCTGACAGATATTCAGAGCTTGTCAGACTGAATGTCTGACACTTTTCTTGAACTTTCGGGAAGTCTGTGACATTCAACTAAACAATCAATATTTCTGCACTATAACTTGATAACCATGCATCACAGCATGATCATCATGACTTCAGAAAGACTGACATTTACACAGATTATAAAACCTAAAATTCAGATATGATAAAATCTATAAAACTCTAAAAGTATAAAATTTTAAAATTCAAAATATTATTAATCAAAAACAAAATACTCCAAATAAAAAGCAAATCATTTAATTCAAAAGCTTAAATTTTCCTCTGTTATATCACGAATGCATCATACTTAAAAAAAACACCCTTCGTGCATATAATGCTCTGCCCAAGTGGTGCTTGTTTTTGTAAAAATGGCAAGTTAATGAAAAGAATTATCTATTTCAAAGAAAACCTGCTCTGACAAGCATTTTAAATGTTTGTTATAGAATTTTTCATACAAAGACTTGTCTCTGCAACATTGCAAAGGAAAACAAGGGAAAATGTTCATTGTCTTGTGTTTTTTTTTTTATATACAGGGTACTGGTAGAATTATTGTCTTGAATGTAAGCAATGACCCTGAGAAAGACAGAGATATGGTTCAGGCAATGTTGGGTAAGTAGAAACTGTTTACACATTTTAGGGATATATGACCAAGGGTCGCTTGTTGGTCTCTGTCTTGAGATGTGCAACTGCAAGTATTGTGGGGAACTCACTCAGTGCTCATGTGAGCTTTCAGTATCAGTGATTTTTGGTCATCCCTCTGTCAAAATGACATCTCCTCTGAAACCAGCTGGCCAAATTTGATATAACTTGCTTGGAATGTTCTTTTTAAAAAGCTCTATCAAAATTATTCAAATGGTTCCAGGCCATTGTAGATCTAGGCCACAGGAGCTAAAAATAAATTTAAAAAGTGAAAACTTAAAAAAACTCTTCTCTGAAACTGCTGGGCCTTGAGCTAAGATATTTGTTATATAGCATCATTATTATTATTATTATTATTATTTACCAAACTTATATAGCGCCCTTTTCATATACATGTTCAAAGGCGCATCATCTAGTGGTCTTATATCAAGTTTGTTCAAATCATAGCCCATAGGCTTATATGAAGAAAATCTTGAAAAATCTTCTTCTCTGAAACCACATGGCCTAGGGCTAATATATTTGGTGTGTAGCATTGTTTAGTAGTCCTCTAGCAATTTTTCAGATCATGGCCTTTGGGTTTAAATTGCCATGCCCCAGCTGCAACATGATTTTACATAGACTTGTATGGAGAAAACTTAAAAAAATGTTCTTGTCTGAAACTACATTGCCTTTGGGTTTGATATTAGGTATACAGGTTAGACTTAGAGCTCCTCTACAAGGATTTATTGAAATTATGCCCCTGGGATCATTAATGGCTCTGTTCCAAGGTTCACTTGATTAAGTAAAGGCTTACATAGGGAAAACTGCAAAAACTTCTTTTATGTAACCACAAGGCATAGAGCTAAGATATTTTGCATAGAGCATCATCTAGAGGTCCTCTGCCAAGATTGTTCAAATTATGCTCTAGGGGCCAGAATTGAAACTGGCCTAGGGGTCAATTAATTCTGCTCCCCATCGAAGATTAGGGGGCATATAGTTTTGCAAATGTCGGTCGGTCTGTCAGTCGGTCCTTCACTAAGTCCTTCACTAAGGATCAGTAACTAGAGAACGCTTTGACCTAGGTTCACCAAACTTGGTATGCTGGTTGGTCATCACCAGTAGATGGCCCCTATTGATTTTGAGGTCATTAGGTCAAAGGTCAAGGCCACAGGGACCTTCATCCTAAAAAAGGTTTCCGATCAATAACTAGAGAACGCTTTGACCTAGGTTCACCAAACTTGGTTTGCTGGTTGGTCATCACCAGTAGATGACTCCTATTGATTTTAAGTTATTAGGTCAAAGGTCAAGCTCACAGGGACCTTCATCCTAACAACGGTTTTCGATCAATAACTAGAGAACGCTTTGACCCAGGTTCACCAAACTTGGTATGCTGGTTGGTCATCACCCGTAAATGACTCCTATTGATTTTGAGGTCATTAGGTCAAAGGTCAAGATCACAGGGATCTTCATCTTTAAAACGGTTTCCAATCAATAACTAGAGAACGCTTTGACCTAGGTTCACCAAACTTGGTTTGCTGGTTGGTCATCACCAGTAGATGACCCCTATTGACTTTGAGGTTATAAGGTCAAAGGTCAAGCTCATAGGGACCTTTATCCTAAAAACGGTTTCCAATCAATAACTAGAGAACGCTTTGACCTAGGTTCACCAAACTTGGTATGCTGGTTGGTCATCACCAGTAGATGACCCCCTATTGACTTGAGGTCATTAGGTCAAAGGCCAAGATCACAGAGACTTTCATCCTAAAAACGGTTTCCGATCAATAACTAGAGAACGCTTTGACCTAGGTTCACCAAACTTGGTATGCTGGTTGGTCATCACCAGTAAATAACCCCTATTGATTTTGAGGTCATTAGGTCAAAGGTCAAGCTCACAGGGACGCTCATCCTAAAACGGTTTCCGATCAATAACTAGAGAACGCTTTGACCTAGGTTCACCAAACATGGTATGCTGGTTGGTCATCACCAGTAAATAACCCCTATTGATTTTGAGGTCATTAGGTCAAAGGTCAAGCTCACAGGGACCTTCATCCTAAAAACGGTTTCCAATCAAAAACTATGGAATATTTTGACCTAGGTTCACCAAACTTGGTATGCTGGTTGGTCATCACCAGTAGATGACCCCCTAATGATTTTGACGTCATTAGGTCAAAGGTCAAGGCCACAGGGACCTACATCCTAAAAACGGTTTCTGATCAATAAATAGAGAACGCTTTGGCCCAACTACAAGCATTTAGGTGCTGCTGGGGGGCATGTATGTTTTACAAACATTTCTTGTTTTTTTAATGACTTGCCTAGGAAAAAACTTCAAATATATCCTTGTCAGTAACCACTAGGCTTTGTGTTAAGATATTTCATGTGTAACAACTACTAGGTCTTTTCAAATCTTGGCTCTGCCCCTGTGGTCACCAAGGCTGAAAATATAGTTTTCAACTTTCTGTCAGAGAGGCATCATTGAATTGACAAATATCATACATATTTAGTACATATGCAAGGTAGGCACCTTGCATGAATCTCTGCCATTCATTGGAAATAAAATAGAATATTGTCCTTTTCCCAATAGAGTCTTCATTTATGAACTAATAACTTAGTTATTATGTCTTTCTTCTCTCTGGGGGAGACATATTGTTTCTTCCCAGTCTGTCAGTCCGTCTATCCGTCTTTCTAACTTCGTTTCTGTTTGATACCTACAGTACGTTTTTACCTAGAGTCTTCAAACTTTGAAGAGTGATTGCCCTTATTGAGTTACAGAAGCCTATTGATTTTGGGGTGAGCCAGTAAACGGTCAAGTTCACAGTGACCTTATATGTAAAAAGTGGTTTCCGCTCAATAAGTGGAGTGCCATTTGGCAGTGAGTCTTCAAACTTCATACAATGATTGTCCTTAATGAGTAGAAGAAGCCTATTGATTTTGGGGTCAGCCGGTCAGAGGTCAAGGTCACAGTGATCTTTTTCTTGAAAATGGTTTCTGCTCAATAACTTGAGTTCTATTTCACCCAGAGTCTTAAAACTTCATAGGATGATTGTCCTTGTTGAGTAGAAGAAGCCTATTGTTTTTGTGGTCAGCTGATCTAAGGTCAAGGTCAGAGTGAGTAAATATAAAAATGGTTTATGCTCAATTTCTAGAGTTTTGAGCCTGTTTCTTCAAACTTAATAATATAATTGGCCTTGTTTAGTAGAAGAAGCCTATTGAATTTGGGTCAGCTGATCAAAGGTCAAGGTCATAGTGACCTTATATGTAAAATTGGTTTACATGTTTGCTCAATAAGTAGAACTTTATTTGACATAGTGTCTTCAAACTTCATAAGATGATTGTCCTTGAGTTACAGAAACCTATTGTTTTGGGAGTCTGTAGGTCAAAGGCTAAGGTCACATTGATGTATATTTAAAAAAAAATTCTCCGATCAATACCTTGAGTGCCATTTCAGCCAGACTGTTAAGCTGTTTGTTTTTGCAGTGTCAGTTGTTCGTCTATCACACTTTGTTTCTATTTGATAAGTAGAGTACCTTTTGACCTGAAACCTTCAAACTTCATATGATACTTTATTATATTTTCTCCATTGAGGTCACTATGACAAAGGTCAAGGTCACTTACACTTAAATTTGAAATTCTTTTCAGTCAATAATGTGCATACTTTTTGAGTGACCTTGACTTGTAAAAATATTTTTCGTGCTTAAAAACTGGAGCACATTTTGGCCTATAGGCTTCAAAACAGATAGGGTGATTGCCATATTACAAGATTTGGCCTTGTTCCTGCCATGTTATCACTGCTTTTTTTCTGCAACGAGAAGTGTTTTGGGAAATAACTCTTTGCACAGTTTTCAATAACATAAGCTTTTCTATATAGGTTTTGTTATATGATCTCTTCTTCTGCGACAATAGTTCTCCTTGTTATATCAAGGCCTTTTTCCAACACACTCATTCCTATTCTCTAGGTCACAATTCTCTTCCTCCCGCTAGAAAACTTCTGTCATCTCTTCTGTGCCCCTGTTTCAATGATGTGCAGGGGGAGACATGCGTTTTTTTTACCAAAACATCTAGTTTTATAATTATGTAGGTAACTTGCAAGGAACTCTACCCATGACAGCTTCCATGAATCTCTACTATTCTTTGCCATCAGCCAGGTTAAAATAGATTTTTTTCTACGTTTTAGCTCACCTGTCACAGAGTGACAAGGTGAGCTTTTGTGATCGCAATCCGTCCAGCGTCCGTCTATCATAAACTTTTCATTCAAACGACATCTCCTCTGAAACCACTGGGCCAAAGTTGATGAAACTTGCCATGGATGTTCCTTGCATGAAGCTCTTCCAAAGTTGTTCAAAGAAATCAATTCCATGCAGAACTCTGGTTGCCATACCAACCTAAAGGAAAAACTATAAAAATCTTCTTGTCTGAAACCACAAGGCCTAGAGCTTAGATATTTGGCATTAAGCACCCTCTAATGGAACTCTACAAAAATTGTTCAAATTATTTCCCTTGGGTCAAAATTTGCCCCGCCCCAGGGGTCACTTCATTTTACATAGACTTATATAGGAAATCTTTAAAAATCTTCTTCTCAGAAACCACAATGCCTACAGCTTAGATATTTGATATGTAGCATTGTCTAGTGGATGTCTACCAAGTTTGTTCAATTTATGTCCCCTGGGTCAAAATTGGCCACACCCCAGGGTTCTCTTGGTTTACATAATTATAGTTATATAGGAAAAACATGAAAAATCATTTTTCTCCGAAACTAATAGGACTAGACCTTAGATATTTGGTGTGGAGAACCTTTACCAGTATTTTTTATATGTTGGCCCTGGGGTCAAAATTACTTAATGCCTACAGCTTAGATATTTGATATGTAGCATTGTTTGTTCAAATTATGTTCCCTGGGTCAAAATTGGCCATGCCCCCGGGTTCTCTTGGTTTACATAGATTTATATAGGAAAAACATGAAAAATAATTTTTCTCCAAAACAAATAGGTCTAGACCTTAGATATTTAGTGTTGAGTATTGTTTAATGAACCTTTACCAATATTGTTTAAATGTTGGCCCTTGGGTCAAAATTTGCCCCGCCCCGGGGCCCTTAATATGTAAAAAAAGGAAATGTTTAAAAATCTTCTTGTCTGAAACCATAAGGCCTAGAATTTTAAAATTTGGCATGAAGCAAGCTTTATCAAGCTTTTTCATATTACTAGATTAGGTTAAAGGTCAAAAGGAGGCTAAAAATAGATTTATCTACTGTACCTCGTAGAGCCTTCATTTATAGACCAGTATATAGGTTCCTTGCATGGACCTCTACCCATGGGTAGGGTTTGAGGTCACTGGGTCAAGGTCAACGTCACCATGGCCTATAATAGATATTTCTACTTTCTGTCATAGAGCCTTTATTTATTGACTGATATTTTACATATTTGGTTTGTAGGCACTTATATATTTTCAATGAAAAAATGAAATACTGCTTAACAGCAAACCTACAGCCAAAGCAATCAGGTGAGCGATCCAGGGCCATCATGGCCCTCTTGTTGTTATGTAGCCGTCATTTATTGACCCATATTTTAGATATTTGTTATGTAGGTGCCTTGCATGGACCTCTACCACTGGATGGGGTTTGAGGTCACTGGGGTCAAGGTCACAGAGGTTAAAAATACATTTTTTTCTGCTTTACATATGGTGTTATACTCCAAGTAGATTCAGTTTCAACAGAACATTCACAAAACATTTAGGAACAATAGATCTCTTTTCTTTTCCCAAACCAACCTGATCCCATGATGGGGTTCCAGTGGTATGTAGTCAAAAGAGACATATTTTGCCATGTCAGCATGAGAGTGGTTTCACAACTTTGATTACCTTACTGGCAGAGTCTTCATTTATTGACCAATATCTTACATAGTTGGTATGTATGTTTCATGGACATCTGCTCTTGAGGTAGATTTTAGGTCACTAGGGTCAAGGTCACTGAAGCTAAAAATCAAAATTGACCCCTCCCAGGAGTCAGGATATAGACTGACTCTAGTAAAAACTATAAAAAATCTTCTTGTCCTAAACCACAAGGCCGAGTTTTTAGATATTTGGTGTGTGAATGAAAGTAACTCAAAAGTAGTTGCAGTCGTACTTAGGTGATCTGTAAAAGGGCCATCACAGCCCTCTTTTATGTGTATTTTTTCTTTTTCTTTTCAGATTTCAAAGACAAGATAGACAACATTATCTCAACATGTTTTGCTAAGAATGAACAGTTTATTAATGCAATGAGAGAGAGCTTTGAAAATTTCATAAATGCTCGTCAAAACAAGCCAGCAGAATACATAGGTAAGTGAGCAACAATGATAACTAGGAATGTTCCCTTGAATCAGGCAGTAGTAATTTTGTATAAGAATATAAGGAAAACTTAAAAAACTTCTTGTCAGAAACCACATTACCTAGAGTTTAGATATTTGGTGTGCTGCATTGTCCAGTGGACCTCTACCAAGTTTGTTCAAATCATGACCCTTGGGTCAAAACTGGCCCCACCCGGGGGGGTCATTTGATTTAACACAAGGATTTATATAGGGAAAACTTAAAAAATCTGCTGCTCTGAAACACCAAGGGCTATAGCTTCAATTGTTTGTTGTTATGTCTCCCCCCAACCCCGCCCTTCTGATGGAGACATATTGTTTTTGCCTTGTCCAAGGGTGTCTGTTTGTCTGTCTGTCTTTCACACTTCGTTTCCTTTCAATAACTCGAGTACCAGTTGACCCAATGCCTCCAAGTGTAGTTGTGTATATCATTGGCATTATCCAGTCCAATGATTTTTGTGAGTGTTACGACCCTTTTATGATTTTTATTTTTTAAGTTTGTCCGGATTACTTTTTGTGTCGCCCTTTCGAAGAAAAGGCGATACATAGGGATCGCTTTGTCCGTCAGTCCGTCACGAAAACTTAACGCTGGCTATAACTTTGCCATTTCTAAACATTATCTATTCAAACTTTCAAATTGTATTCCTTATGACAACAGGGTCAGGTTGATGCCAAAATTTCTAGGTAAAGGTCACATTTGACAGAGTTATGCCCCTTTTTGTGTCGCCCTTTCGAAGAAAAGGCGATACATAGGGATTGCTTTGTCTGTCGGTCCGTCACGAAAACTTAACATTGGCTATAACTTTGCCATTTCTAAACATTATCTTATCAAACTTTCAAATTGTATTGCTTATGACAACAGGGTCGGGTTGATGCTAAAATTTCTAGGTCAAGGTCACATTTGACAGAGTTATGCCCCTTTTTGTACTTGGATTTTGTCATGAAAACTTAACATTGGCTATAACTATGCCATTTCTTAATGTTTCTTTATCAAACTTTCCAGTTGTAATGCTTACAATTGTATCACTTAAGACAACACCATTTCTCAAGGGCAGATAACCCTCAAATTTATTTTTGCAATGTTATGCCCCTTTTTCAAGTTAAAATTTCTTTGTTAACCTTTTTCTTTAAGTCCATGTCTCAAAAAGTGTCAAGGATATTCCATTCAAACTTGGAATACTTGATCACCAGCAAGACCCCTGCAAAGATTGTTGGTACCCATGTCCCTGGGGTCACAGTTAGCCCCACCCCCAGGGGTCACTTGATTTTGCTTATATATCGGAAAAAAACTTCTTAAGCCTAGAAATAGAATATTAACTGACATGAGATGGGTAAGTACCCCCCCCCCCCCCCCCCCCCCCCCCAAATTATTTGACTTATTTTTTGTCAGTAAGTTATTTTTTAAGCATTAGTCATAACTATTACAAGAAATTTATATTACAAGAAAACTTCCTTTTTTTGTCATCTGGAGCACAGCCCCTTTAAGCCTAGAAATAAAATATTAACTGACATGAGATGGGTAAGTACTCCTCACCCACCGTCCCCTCTGCATGGGGACCTGCTCCCCCCCCCCCTTCTCATTTTTAGCTCATCAAGTGAGCTTTTCTAATCACCTTTTGTCCGTCGTCCGTCCGTCCGTCCACAATTAGTTTGTTAACACTCTAGTGGTCACATTTTTGCCTCAATTGTCATGAAAGTTGGTCAGGATGTTTGTCTCATTAATATCTCGGACGAATTCGAACATGGGTTATCAGGGTTGGAAAACTAGGTCACAGAGCCCAAATACAGAAAAACCTTGTTAACACTCTAGAGGCTACTTTTTCAGACCAAATATCCTGGAAATTTGTCAGAAAGGTTCTATGGATGATTTCTAGCCCAAGTTCAAATATGGGTCTTCTGGGTTCAAAAACTAGGTCATGGAGCCCAAAAATAGAAAAATCTTGTTAACACTCTAGAGGTTACATTTTCAGCCCAAATCTGGAAATTTGTCAGAAAGGTTGCTTTGACGATTTCTAGGTCAAGTTCAAATATGGGTCATCTGGGGTCTAAAACTAGGTTACAGAGCCCAAATATTGAAAAACCTTGTTAACACTCTAGAGGTAACATTTTTAGACCAAATAATCTGGAAATTTGTCAGGAAGGTTGCTTCTATGATTTCTAGCTCAAGTTCAAATATAGGTCATCTGGGTTCAAAAACTAGGTCACAGAGCCCAAAAATAGAAACATCTTGTTAACACTCTAGAGGTTACATTTTCAGCCCAAATAAACTGGAAATTTGTCAGAAAGGTTGCTTCTGTGATTTCTAGCACAAGTTCAAATATGGGTCATCTGGGTTCAAAAACTAGGTCACAGAGCCCAAAAATAGAAAAATCTTGTTAACACTCTAGAGGTTACATTTTCAGCCCAAATAATCTGGAAATTTGTCAGAAAGGTTGCTTTGCCAATTTCTAGATCAAGTTGGAGTATGGGTCATCTCGGGTCAAAAACTTGGTCACAGAGCCCAATTATGGAAAAACATTGTTAACACTCTAAAGGTAACATTTTAATTCCAAATAACCTGGAAATTTGCCAGAAAGCTTAATTCTATGGTTTCTAGCTCAAGTTTGAATACTGTGAAATCATTAATATTCGTGGGGGATTAATTTTCGTGGATTTCGTGGTTCAGGTAACCCATGAAATCAAGTCCCGACGAACAAATTGTGCCAAAGATAATGTTAAGTATGCCCAATCAGTCAGCAGCACCGAAAAAGGTGTGAGACGTGGTTCGTAGTTGGTACATCGTCGTGTGCTTAACCGCGGCTTTTTTGTACTTCATTCAATGAATCAACAATAAACATAGGTATGAATCGGATACTAAACCGATAGATGATTTTTTCAGGTGTGTAACCGTATTGTGTTTGTTTACTAAGTGCATCCAAACTGAAAGTAGAAATGTAGTGACGTAGCGTCACGTGTCTGTCAAACCGCACTATACTGCGGATGCTATTTGCAGTTATACGGTCCCTGAATGAAATGTTTATTTTTACTGATATTGAGTAAACTATTATTACTTTGGAACTTATTACTTAGTATAGTAAATTGACTACTGTATTTTGTTGTTCTAATTACAATGCTGCAAACAAAAAAGTTAATAGGCGCTAATTTAGGTTGCATTATCAAAGACGGAAGGCCGACATTTTTCACAGCTTAAAAAAATCATAAAGACCATTTTTACACACCTTAAATTTTAACAGTGAAAAAGATGCGCAACGTATCACAAAGTATAATTGGCACTTGACACTTGTTAATTAAGAAGACTGATCGATAGGTAAAATACCATAGTAACGAATCTTCGGTTGTTTGGTCAGGTGGAAAAACGTTAACTTTCACGTGTCAACAATTTCAAACCACAAATGCCGGATATTGCCGAATGTTGAATTCAACGAATTTTCGGCCCCGTATTTTTTTTTTACCTTGCAATAGAATTCCACGAATTTACGACCCCACGAAATTGCCTTCTGTCGGCAAACCACAAAATTTTATGCCCTCGAATTTAAATGATTTCACAGTATGGGTCATTTGGAGTCGAAAACTAGGTCACAGAGCCCAAATATCGAATAACTTTGTAAACACTCTTGAGGCTACATTTTCAGTCCAAAAGTCCTGGAAATTTGTCAGAACGGCTGTTTTGATGATTTGTAGCTCAAGTTTGGATATGGGTTATCTGGGGTCAAAAACTAGGTCACAGAACTTAAATATCGAAAAACCTTGTTAACACTCTAGAGGCTACTTTTTCAGTCCAAATATCCGGGAAAATTTGTAAGAGATTGTTTCAATAATTTCTAGCTCACGTTCGAATATGGGACATCTAGGTTAAAAAACTAGGTCATAGAGCCCAAATATGGAAAAACCTTGTTAACACTCTAGAGGTAACATTTTCAGTACAAATAACCTTGATTGTTTCAATAATTTCTAGGTCAAGTTTGAATATGGGTCATCTGGGGTCAATTAACCAGGTCCATAGCAACTTTGTTAAAAGCAGTCATTCTCAGGTGAGCGATACAGGGCCATCATGGCCCTCTTGTTTTTTACACCCCCCCCCCCCTTATTTTCTTTTTTTTATAATACATAGGTACTTGACTCCCCATCCATCCTCAACTCTCATGCACAAAGTACAGATTTTTGACATGAATTTATGGGGTGCGTCTTATATGCGAGTGCATCTTGAAATCGAGTTTATATGGTACTTGAACAAGATCTTCCTAATGACATATATTTAACTTGACCTGAAAGGTCCAGTTGTCAGGAAACTTAAATAATGCCAGTAACTTCATTATTAGAAAATGGATTTACTCCATGCTTGAACTCAACATCCCTTTGGACAAGACCTTCCAATTGACATATTTCTTGACCTTGAAGGTCCAGTTGTAAAAAAATTCTTGATTTTGGCCATAACTCCCTTATTACTGAACAGATTTAGTTCATGTTTGCACACAACAACCTTTTCCAAATCCTTACTTTTTTTGGACGTTGCTCCTACATGACCTTGACCTTGAGGTTTATTTGAAAAATACAAACAAAAAAACACGTATTTTGAAGGAGCAATTTATCTTTATTTGGTCAAATTTTTTTTTTTTACCTTGACCCGTTCATTACCCCCCCCTCCCCCCCCCCCCCCCCCCCCCCCCCCCTCACACACACACACACACACACACTTCTTTTAAAGGATAAAGCACCACTTGGCGGCATTGTCATCTTTCAGTGACAGCTTTTGTCTGAACTTTTTATGCTCCCCCAAGGGCGGACATTAGTTGCCGCTTTGTCCGTCCGTCCCCTCCGTTCGTCTATCAGTCCGTCATAATTTTTTCCGGAGCATAACACAAAAACTATGAGAGATATCAAGACCAAACTTCATAGGTAGTTAGATCTCATTAAGGAGCAGTGCAATGCACAAGAACTATAACTCTTGCTTTATTAATTTTTGAGTTATTGCCCTTTGAAATTTCTCATACTTATTTTTTGTCTGGGGCATATCTCACAAAGTAGAAGAGTTATCAACTTGAAACTTTATAAGTAGATAGATCTCATTGATGAGCAGTGCAGTGCACAAGAACCATAACTCTTGCTTTATTAAGAGTTATTGAGTTATTGCCTTTTGAAATTTCTCATACTTATTTTTTGTCCGGGGCATATCTCACAAAGTATAAGAGATATTAACATGAAACTTTATTGGTAGATAGATCTCTTTGAGGAGAAGTGCATCGTGCAAGAACCGTAACTCTATTTTGCATAATTTAGGATTAATTGCCCTTTGTTATTTTTCATACTTTGAAAAAAATACATATTAAACAATAGCCCTTTCGGAATTGGCATTTATTCGGGGAGCAACCATTGGTTCTACCGATTTCTTGGTTTTCAGGTTATGAAAGTAAACAAAAAAAAAACACAATTATTTTAATTGACACGACTGTCTTATGTTGCCATTTTATCTGTTTTTCAGCAAAATATGTAGATAACAAGTTGCGTGCAGGAAACAAAGAGTCAACAGAGGAAGAGTTGGAGAGATTACTGGATAAAATCATGGTTCTCTTCAGGTTTATACATGGTTAGTTTTCTGTACTGGCTTTTTACATGAATGGCTAATTTGAGTATATATATATATATTTTTTTATTTGTAAAAACTTCTGCGTATTTCAAGGCCTTGTATATCCTGATTGAATATTACCCAAAACTTTAAAAATTGTCTCCTTAGAACCTGGCTTCATTTGAAAATAATTTGTAACTTACGTTCATTGCATGACTGTTGATAAATTGTAAATTAAATTATCTGTGAAAAAAAATGGGCTTATTATCCCCCACCAAAGTTTTGGTGTTGTCTGTCCCTGTCTGTGCATCTCTCATTGAGTAAAAATGCAATGCATAGAAACTGTAACTCTTCACTTCATAATTTTTGAGCTATTCCCCCTTGTTATTTTTATGCCCCCCATCAAAGATGAGGGGGCATATAGTTTTGCAAATGTTAGTCGGTCCATTGGTAGACACTTTGGTTTCTGATCAATAACTATAGAACTCTTAGTCCAAAGTTCTTAAAACTAAGTGTGTAGCTTAATCATGACCAGTAGATGATCCCATTAGTTTTTCACGTCACCAGGTCAAAGGTCAAGCTCACAGTGACTGAATAGCAAAACGGTTTATAAACAATAACTTTAGAACCCTTTGTCCCAGTTTGTTCAAACTTAATGTGTAGATTGGTCATGACCAGTAGATGGCTACTATAGTTTTTCAGGTCAAAGGTTGAGGGCACAGTCACCTTGAATAGCAAAACGATTTCTGATCAATAACTATAGAACCCTTGGTCCCAGGTTCTTCAAACTTAGTTTATAGGTTGGTCATGACGAGTAGATGACTCCTGAAGTTTTTCACTTCATCAGGTCAAAGGTCAAGGTCACAGAGACTTTGAATAGCTAAACGGTTTCCAACCAATAACTACACAAGGCTTGGTTCAAGGTTCTTCACACTTAGTTTGTAGGTTGGTCATGACCAGTAGATGATTCCTATAGTTTTTTTAGGTCACCAGTAGAAAGGTCAAGGTCAGGTTTGTCATGACCACTATCATTCTTCAGATCATTGCGTCAAAGGTCAAGGGTCACAGTAACCTTGAAAAGCAGAATGGTTTCTTATGAATAACTGTATAATGCTTGGGCCAATGTTCCTGATAATAACTAACAGCCTTATTCCTGTGATTTTTATCATTCAGTGTGGGATATCAATTCAACGAATTTTCAGTTCACCTGAGCACAAAGTGCTCAAGGGTGAGCTATTTGGATCATTGATTGTGCATTGATTGTGTGTCATTAACAATTTGACTTAAATGACTTCTCCTAAACCACTAAGCTAAACTTTAACTAAACATGCCTGGGATATTCCTTGCATGAAGCTCTACCAAAATTGTTCAAAGAATTGAATTCCATCAAGACCTCTGGTTAATCCCCTTCTGCAAAGCGGGGAGGGGATTATAGGAATGGCCTCCATCTGTCAGTCCATCCGTCCGTCCGTAACACTTTCGTGTCCGCTCCATAACTTTTAAACCGCTTAAAATTTTTTGAAATAATTTGGCACAAGTGATCACCATTTTGAGACGATGTGCAGAGCGCAATAATTGGGTTGCTACCCCCAAGGTCAAGGTCACACTTAAAGGTCAAGTGTTTAAAAGTCTACATTTCGTGACCGCTCTATAACTTTTAAACCGCTTAAAATTTTTTTAAATAACTTGGCACAAGTGATCAACATTATAAGACGATGTGCAGAGCGCAATAATTGCTTTGCTACCCCCAAGGTTAAGGTCACACTTAAAGGTCAAGTGTTAAAAAGTCTACATTTTTTGTTCGCAACATAACTTTTAAACCGCTGAAAATGTTTTGAAATAACTTGGCACAAGTGATCACCATTATGAGATGATATGCAGAGCGCAATAATTAGGTTGCTACCCACAAAGTCAAGGTCACAGTTAAAGGTCAAATATCCACATTTCACATCTGCTCTATAACTTACTAACTTGGCATTCGAAAAGTTTTTTAATACTTTGCACAAATGATCACCACTATGACATAATGTGCAGAACTCAACATCTGTCAATCTGTCCATCCGTAACACTTTCGTTTCCACTCCATAACTTTTAAACTGCAAAAAAATTTTTGAACTAACTTGGCTTATGAAAAGTTTTTTTTATTACTTTGCACAAGTGATCACCACTATCACACAATGTGCAGAACCAAACATCTGTCCGTCTGTAACACTTTTGTGTCCGCTCAATAACTTTTAAACTGCTGAAAATTTTTTGAAATAACTTGGCACAAGTGATCACTATCATGAGACGTTGTGCAGAGCGCAAATATTGGGTTGCTAACCCCAAGGTCAAAGTCACACATAACGGTCAAGTGTTAAAAAGTCTTCATTTCGTTTCCACTCCATAACTTTTAAACCGCTGAAAATTTTTTGAAATAGTTTTGCACAAGTGATCACCATTATGAGGCGATGTGCAGAGCACAATAATTGGTTTGCTATCCCCAAGGTCAAGGTCACACTTAAAAGTCAAGTGTTAAAAGTCTACATTTCGTGTTTGCTTCATAACTTTTAAACCGCTAAAAAAAATTTGAAATAAGTTAACTTCGCACAAGTGATCACCATTATGAGACAATGTGCAGAGCACAATAATTGGGTTGCTTACCCACAAGTGAAGGTCACAGTTAAAGGTCAAACATCCACATTTCACGTCTGCTCTATAACCTACTAACTTGGCTTACGAAAAGTTTTTTAATAACTTTGTACAAATGATCACCACTATGACACGATGTGCAGAACCCAACTTCCAGGTTGCTACCCCCAAGGTCAAGCTTAAATGTTCTCCATAACTTTTTGACTTTATAGAAGATTTTAAATAACTTGGCACAAATAATTACTATCATGAGACTATGTGCTTATAATATGCATGGCACAACATCAAGGTCATGGTTTGTTAAAGGTCAAGAAGTACCTATTCATGTCTGCTGTGGAAGGGGGTTTAGCTGTCCTTCAGACTGCCTTGTTGCTATGGCAACAGAAAGGAAAAACCTTGAAAATCTTTTTGTCTGAAACCACAAGGCCCTGAGCCTTAAGATTTTGTATGTAGCATTGTCTAGTGGACCTCTACCAAATTTGTTTAAATTATACCTCTGGGGTCAAATTTTGCCCAACCCCAGGGGTCAATTTATTTTACATAGGCTTATATAGGGAAAGCTTTGAAAATCTTCTTGTTTGAAACCACAAGGTCTTGAGCCTTAAGATTTCGTATGTAGCAATATCTAGTGGACCTCTACCAAGTTCATTCAGATTATGCCCCTTGGGTCAAATTGATTTTACAGAGGCTTATAAAGGGAAAACTTTTAAAAGCCTCTTGTCTGAAACCACAAAGCCTAGAACTTAGATATTGGTAATGGAGCATCAGCTAGAGGTCTTCTACAAAGTTTGTTCAAATTATGCCCCTTGAGTGAAAATTGGCTTTACCCTGGGTGTCACTTGAATTCATATATTAGATTTATATAGGGAGAATCTTAATAAAGCTTTTGATGTTTGCTCAACAGCAGACCCACAGGCAAAGTATTCAGGTGAGCGATCTAGGGTCATCATGGCCCTCTTGTTCTACTTAACATCATAGAGCCTTCATTTATTGACAGATATCTTAGACGCTTGGTGTGTAGGTTCATTTGTGGGGTTTGAGGTAACGGTGGTCAAGGCCAAGGTCACAGAGGTTGAAAATAGATCTTTAGCTCATCAGAGCAGATGATCAGCATCAACATTTTACTTCAGATGATATTTCCTCCGAAACAACAAGACCATTTTTACTCAAACTCTACAGAAATGTTTCATATATTTCCGTTTTCTAAATTTGCTCAAACCATTCCACTCCATTGCACATAAGGGCTGCAAAAGCAAAAAATATGAAAAATTATATTATTATAATATAATTATAAGATATTATATTATAATTATAAACATCATCTCCTAAACTGCAAGGTCATATTCGACCAAATTTCACAGGAATGTTCCTTATAAATCCCTTTCTTATAATTGCTCAAATGTTTCTGCTCCTTTGCACAAAATGGCTGCAAGAGCTTGAAATAGATTTTCATCAATATTTGTCTTCAAATGACATCTCCTCTAAAACCACTAAGTCATTTTTAACCAAACTTTACAGAAATGTTCCTTATATTGCCCTTTTCTAAATTGCTCATACTGTTTTGCTCCATTGCACATAAGGGCTGCAAAAGCTAAAAATGGAAAAAATTAAAGCATTATCTCCTCATACCTGTTAAGTCATTTTCCACCAGACTTAACAGAAAAGCTTATATAACCATCTATTTAAATTGCTCATATTGTTCCACTGGATTGCACAAAATGGCCACCAGAGCTAAAAATCAATTTTAATGAATATTTGGCTTCAAATGACATCTCTTCCAAAACAACTAAGCCATTTTTAACCAACATTTATGAACAGTCCTTTCTTCTCCTGAACAAACTTGATCCCACCATTGGTTCCAGAGGTATGGGGGCAAGAAGAGGTATATTTTGCTATGTCTGCATGATAGTGATTTCACAGCTTTGATAATCTTACAAACCACTGGCCTGATTTCAAAATAAATTAACACAACTATGATTATGGAACATTCAGCCTCAGAATGATGACAGAAGACAGTTCAGGGTCAATAAGTTCTGAAAAGTGTAAAACTTAAGTTGGACTTTTTTTTTGATTTTTTTTTACAGGGAAGGATGTATTTGAAGCCTTCTACAAGAAAGATCTTGCCAAACGTCTCCTTGTTGGTAAAAGTGCTTCAGTAGATGCTGAGAAGTCCATGCTGTCCAAACTGAAACAAGGTCAGTTCTTTCAGAACACATAAAGTGTGCAGGTGGTATTATTATCATGTAGGCATGTGATTGGTGCTGTGCTTTCACAGGTTCCAGCTGGTCCTTAATGAAAGCATTAAAATCTCTATCTGTGGTTTGTAAACAGTAATACTACTCAATTTAATCGTTTTAAACGTTTTATTATACTCACCAAAGTCACTTGTCCGTTTGTAGGAGTTTCTCAGGAACCAGTGGCTTCAATTCTAACAAACTGTGAAGTTCCAAGAGTAGATATGCATTATATGAGGATTTTTCTTCTTGTCTGAAACCACAAGAGCTTCGATACTTCGCATGGTGTATCATCTAGAGGTTTTCTACCAAAGTTGTTCAAATTATGTCCTTGGGGTCAAACTCGGCCATGCCTTAGGGGTCACATGTTTTACAAAGAAATGTATAGGAAAAACTTGAGGAATCTTCTTCTCTTAAACCACAAGGCCCTAAGCCCAAATCTTAGCCCTGCGGTCAAATGACATCTTCTCCAAAACCATTTGGCCATTTTAAACCAAATTTGACAGAAATGTTCCTTATATTGCCCTTTTCTAAAATTGCTAAAACCGTTTCGCTCCACTGCACATAAGGGCTGCAAAAGCTAAAAATAGAAAAGAAATCAAACAGCATCTCCTCAATGGCAAGGTAACTTGCCATCAAATTTCACTGAAATGTTCCTTACTTACCCCTTTGTAAAATTGCTTAAACGATTCTGCTCCATTGAACAAAATGGCCACTGGAGCTAAAAACAGGTTTTCTTCAATATATGGCTTCAATTACATCTCTTCACAAGCTGTAATCACGAAATTACCTCTGCCCCATGGATTTTTAGCTCACCTGTCACGTAGTGACAGAGTGAGCTTTTCTGATCACCTTTTGTCCGTCGTCCGTCCGTCCGTCCACAATTAGTTTGTTAACACTCTAGTGGTCACATTTTTGCCTCAATTGTCATGAAACTTGGTCAGGATGTTTGTCTCATTAATATCTCGGACGAGTTTGAACATGGGTTATCAGGGTTGAAAAACTAGGTCACAGAGCCCAAATATAGAAAAACTTTGTTAACACTCTAGAGGCTACTTTTTCAGTCCAAATATTCTGGAAATTTGTCAGAAATGTTTTAATGATGATTTCTAGCCCAAGTTCAAATATGGGTCATCTGGGTTCAAAAACTAGGTCACGGAGCCCAAAAATAGAAAAATCTTGTTAACACTCTAGAGGTTACATTTTCAGCCCAAATGATCTTGAAATTTGTCAGAAAGGTTGCTTTGATGATTTCTAGGTCAAATTCAAATATAGGTTATCTTGGGTCAAAAACTAGGTCACAGAGCCCAAATATTGAATAACCTTGTTAACACTCTAGAGGTAACATTTTTAGACCAAATAATCTGGAAATCTGTCAGGAAGGTTGCTTCTATGATTTCTAGCTCAAGTTCAAATATGGGTCATCTTGGTTCAAAAACTAGGTCACAGAGCACAAAAATAGAAACATCTTGTTAACACTCTAGAGATTACATTTTCAGCCCAAATAATCTGGAAATTTATCAGAAAGGTTGCTTCTGTGATTTCTAGCACAAGTTCAAATATGGGTCATCTGGGTTCAAAAACTAGGTCACAGAGCCCAAAAATAGAAAAATCTTGTTAACACTCTAGAGGTTACATTTTCAGCCCAAATAATCTGGAAATTTGTCAGAAAAATTGCCTTGAGGATTTCTAGATCAAGTTCGAGTATGGGTCATCTGGGGTCACAAACTAGGTCACAGAGTCCAAATATGGAAAAACCTTGTTAATATTCTAAAGGTAGCATTTTCGGTCCAAATAACCTGGAAATTTGTCAGAAAGATTCTATGGATGATTTCTAGCTCAGTTTTGAATATAGGTTCTTTAGGGTCAAAAACTAGGTCACAGAGCCCGAAAGTAGAAAAACCTTGTAAAAGCTCTAGAGGTTACATTTTTAGTCCAAATGTCCTTGAAATTTGTCAGAAAGGTTGTTTCAATGATTTCTAGCTCAAATTTGGATATGGGTCATCTGGGATCAAAAACTAGGTCACATGGTACAAATATGTAAAAAACTTTTTAACACTCCAAAGGTTACATTTTCAGTCCAAATATCCTAGAAATTTGTCAGACAGGTTTTTTTGATGATTTCTAGCTCAAGTTGGAGTATGGGTCATCTTGGGTCAAAAACTAGGTCACAGAGCCCAAATATGGAAAAACTTTGTAAACACTCGAGAGGCTACATTTTAAGTCCAGATGTCCTGGAAATCTGTCAGATAGGTTGTTTTGATGATTTGTAGCTCAAGTTTGGATATGGGTTATCTGGGGTAAAAAACTAGGTCACAGAGCCTAAATATCGAGAAACCTTGTTAACACTCTAGATGCTACTTTTTCAGTCCAAATATCCTGGAAATTTGTCAAAGAGATTGTTTCAATAATTTCTAGGTCAAGTTCGAATATGGGTCATCTGGGGTCAATTAAAAAGGTCCATAGCAACTTTGTTAAAAGCAGTCATACTCAGGTGAGTGATACAGGGCCATCATGGCCCTCTTGTTTGTATAAAATATCTTTGAATATCTTCAATTAGAAAATGTAATGTTGCATCTGATGTTTGCTTAACGGTAGACCCTCAAGCAAAGTACTCAGGTGAGTGATCCAGGGCCATCATGGCCCTCTTGTTGTACTTTTCCCTGTAGAGTCTTCATTTATTGGTCAATATCTGAGAAATTTGCTATGTCGGTAACTTTCAAGGACCCTGCTATTAGGTGGAGTTTGAGTTCACTGGGTCAAGGTAACTATGGCTAAAAATAGATTTTTATGCCCCTGGAGGAGCATCTTGTTTTTGGTCTGTCTGTCTCTCTATTTATTTGTTTGTCTGTTTGTCAAAATAGTTTAACCTTGACCATAAAGCAGAAGTCCTTCCACTTACAGCCTTCACAGGTTTATGAGCTCTATCTGCCAGACCCATAAAAGGTCACAGGGTCAAAGGTCAAGGTCACTGTGACCCAAAATAGCAAATATTTACTTTGGCCTTTCAAATTAACATGCTTCCATCCAAAGCATTATAACTTTGCATGTTTCTACACCTTGATGCATACTATCTGCCTGACTGACTTAGAGATCCTAGGGTCAAAGGTCAAGGTCAATATATAGCAAGTACCGTATATTTCCGGCCATAAGACGAGATTTTTGGACCAAAATATTCACTTTGAAGTTGGGGGGTCGACTTATAGCTGAGGCATCAAATGCAACCCTTATTTTTTTCCACTTCCCGGTCAATAACGGTGCTTTACGCATGCCCAGTGTCGAATTTTCATTACTTTTCAACCGACGACACTCCCAAACCCATGCATGTATCGGTTATAGAACTTTGAAAAATTGCTGAATTGCCGTAAAATGCAAACATCCAGACCACCAAATGCAGCCATTACTGCTTGTCAGCAACTGTTATTCATTAATGCTAATTGCCAGTTATCAAAAACTTACACTTCTTTTGTTACGCCCGTTACGATTTTTTTTAAGTCCATGCTAAACTTTGAACTTTTGAACTTTGCTAACAACATTTTTCCTTTAATGTTCTATTTGTAAACAGGCTCTTTCATACATGTGTAATTATCTGCTCCAAATTTTCACCTTTTCCTTCCCTTTGAAGTCTGTCACGTGTCGGTCTGCTCTGTCTGAAGTGTGTAAATAACAGAAAACCCATTGCCAGATGTCTTTCCTTTGATCTCTGACATAAAGCCGACGCATGAATCGAGACCGCCACTACCTAATATTGATCGGTGGTTGGTCAAGGAAAATGGAAGGGAAGTTTGATTGACGGCGTGGGCGGAGTCGCGGCAACATAAACTGTTAGACACAAATTGATTCAATTATTCTCAGTTTTTGACACTTTTATTGCGCTTGTTAACGCTGATTCATAAATGTAAAAAAAGTGAATTCATATCATTATGGATTATAAACTGGAAGCCTGGTTCATAAACTCTATTGGATTCCAATTCTAATTAATTTTGAATAGTGCGGGATTTACGTGATAACGTACGTAGGTAAATCAGTAACTGTTAAAATTAATTCACAGTTTTGTTGTAATGTTTGCAAATGTTTGCATCATTATGATTTTAGTAGGATATAAATGAAAATAAATTGTTATGTTTGAATTTGTTTACTGATTACTGTTAATTGGCCGCGCATTATAGAAGCCAACAATTTAAGTTATCAATTAGTACGGCACTAATTACCGTTCGTTGCGCATTACAGTAAATATTGATATTTTAACAAAACAAAGAAATGTGTGCATTAAACTAATAAAACAATCATTTTTTTAAAAAGTAATCTGTGCCTTTCCATTTTTTTTTTCATTTCTACATGTCTAAAAGTGAACAGAATACGCAAAGAACTCGTGCATTTAGCTCGAGATACAGTCCACGGCCGTATTTGGCCGATGTTTTCTAGTATGTAATTCCATAGAGTGAAGGTTTCTAACCACCTGTCCATCCATCTCTGGTCACCCCTCGACTTATAGACGGAGCCAGAGCAAAACCTCAGATTTTGGGGCAACTTTTAACCCTCGACCTATGGCTGGAGTAGACTTATGGCCGGAAATATACGGTATTTATTTTGGCCATAAGATTAAGGTGCTTCCGTCCAAAGCTGTCTAACTTCACATGTGTATTCATCTTGATGCCCTCTACCTGCAACCTCACATAGAGGTCATGGGGTCAAGGCCAAGGTCACCATGTCCCCATAGCAAATATTTACTTTGGCCATAAAATAAACGTGCTTCCATCCAAAGCATTATAACTTCATATGTTTATGCACCTTGATGTGCTCTATCCTCCAAACCCACTTGGAGGTCACGGGGTCAAAGATCAGTGCCTCCCCAGGAGCACGGCTTTCATTCGAACATAGCACTTGTTCTTCATTTTGTCATATAGCCGTTATTTATTGATTGATATTTTAGATATTTGGTATGTAAACACCTTGCATGAGCCTCTTCCATTGAAGTGAGGTTAAGGTCACCAAGGATTTATCTACTTTACCTCACAGAGCTTTCATTTATAGACACATGTCTTTGATATTTGGTGATATAGGTTCCTTGCTCGGACCTCTACCCATATGTGTAGCAGCTTATAAAATATTTTTGTACTTTCTGTCAAAATGCCTTTATTGACTGATATTTTAGATATTTGGTTTGTAAGCACCTACAATTCTTCAATTGAAAATGTTATACTGCTTTTGACATTTGCTTAACAGCAAACACACTGCCATCATAGTCCTCTTGTTATTTGTAATTTTTGTCCAAACTATTTCTCAGTAACCACAGTGAAAATGATCGAAAGTTTCATAGGAAGTGTACAAGTATTATTTAATTAAGGGAGGTAATTCCAAAAGGTACAAAGAGTTATTGTTCCTGTACAGTGCATTTCGTTGTTTTCTATCATTTTGTAAACTTTCAACAGATTAGTGCAAATGGTATGGAGTTAGTCTAATTTTGGTGGCAATTTCTGGTGCATTTATTTTGACATTTAAGTGGAAAAGGTAAGAGAGGATATTGTGTTTTTTGAAGTGCCACTCACTGCCAGTATGAGCTGAATTACCAGGTTAGAGCAGTTTTATTTGACGAACATACCACACAGTCCTGGTTTTTTTTTTATGCCCCCAGTTGAAGATGAGGGGGTGCATATAGTTTTGCAAATGTGGATCGGTTGGTTGACACTTTGGTTTCTGATCTAGAGAACCCTTGGACCCACCTTCCTCAAACTTGGTTTATAGGTTGGTCATGACTAGTAGATGACCCCTATAGTTTTCCAGGTCAAAGGTCAAGGTCGCAGTGACCTTGAATAGCAAAATGGTTTCCGATTAATAACTATAAAACACTTGGTCTCAGGTTGTTCAAACTTACTGTGTAGGTTGGTCATGACTAGTAGATGACCCATGTAGTTTTTTTACATGACTAGGTCAAAGGTCAAGGTCACATTGACCTTGAATAGCTAAACGGTTTACGATCAATAACTTAAGAACCCTTGGTCCCAGGTTGTTCAATCTTAGTATGAAGTTTGGCCATGACCAGTAGATGACCCCTATAGTTTTTCAGGTCAGAGTTCAAGGTCATAGTGAGCTTGAAAAGCAAAACTGTTTCCAATCAATAACTATAGAAGGCTTGGTCCCAGGTTCTTCATACTTAGTGTGTAGGTTTAGGTTGGCCAGTAGATGACCCCTGTAGATTTACACATCACCAGCACTAAGGTCAAGTGACCTTGAACAGCAAAATGGTTTCCTTTCAATAACTATGGAAACTTTGGTCCCAGGTTGTTCAAGCTTAGTGTGTAGGTTGGTTATGACTAGTAGATGACTGCTGTAGTTTTTTACGTCACCAGGTCAAAGGTCAATGTCATAGTGACCTTGAAAGCAAAACAGTTTCCGATCAATAACTAAAGAACCCTTATTCCTAGGTTGTTTCAACTAAATATTTAGTTTGGTCATGACAAGTAGATGAACTGTTTTGTTTTTCTCGTCACCAGTTCAGAGGTCAAGGTGACAGTGACCTTGAATAACAAAACAGTTTCCGATCGATAACTATAGAACCCTTGGTCCCAGAATGTTCAAACTTAGTTTGGTGGTTGGTCATGACCAGTAGATGACCCCTTTAGTTTTTCACGTCACCAGGTCAAAGGTCAAGGTCACCACAGCTAATAATTGATTTTTTCTACTCTCTATCATTGAACCTTATTTATTCACAGATGTTTTGAAATATTTGGTTTGTAAATTTTCTATTAGAGAACGTAATACTGCTTTTGACGTTTGTTTAGTACTCATGTGAGCAATCCAGGGCCGTCATGGCCCCCTTGTTTGGTGAAATAATGGAGGATTGTTTAATGTCTATCAAAATAACCCAGATGTAGGCAAAGGGTTTTCAGGGTGCTACCACTTACATTCTTGTCTATGTGTTTATGGCCCCCTTCAAAGAAGCAGGGGTATATTTATTTGCACATGTTGGTTGGTCCATAGACCAGGTTGCTCTTGCTAGATAGAAGACCAATATTTTTTTGGGGGATCAGTAGGTGAAATTTAATGTCACTGTCACTTTGAATTTGAAAACCATGTCGACTCAGTTACTCAAATACCATTTGACCCTTGGTCTTCAAATTTCATAGGATGGTTGACTTTTTAGCTCACCTGAGCTGTAGGCTCATGGTGAGCTTTAAGATCGATCAATGTCCATTGTCTGTCATCCGTCGGACATCCACACTTACTTTGTTAACACTCTAGTGGTCACATTTTTGCCTCAATTGTCATGAAACTTAGTCAGGAGGTTTATCCCAGTGATTACTCGGACGAGTTCGAACATGGGTTATCTAGGATGAAAAACTAGGTCACATGGTCCAAAAATAGAAAAACTTTGTTAACAGTCAAGAGGCTACAATTTCAGTCCAAATATCCTTGAAATTTGTCAGAAATGTTGCTTCAATAATTTCTAGCTCATTTTAAATATGGGTCTTCTGGGGTCAAAAACTAGGTCACAGAGCCCAAAAATAGAAAAACCTTGTAAACACTCTAGAGGTAATATTTTCAGTCTAAATATCCTGGAAATTTGTCAGAGAGGTTATTTAGATGATTTCTAGCTCAAGTTCAAACATGGGTCATCTGGGGTCAAAAACTAGGTCACAGAGCCCAAAAATAGAAAAACCTTGTTAACATTCTAGAGGCTACTTTTTCAGTTCAAATTTCTTGGAAATTTATCAGAAAGGTTGTTTCTATAATTTCTAGCTCAAGTTTAAATATGGGTCATCTTGGTTCAAAAACTAGGTCACAGAGCCCCAAAATAGAAAAATCTTGTTAACGCTCTAGAGGCTATTTTTAGCTCACCTGAGCCTTTGGCTCAGGGTGGGCTATTGTGACCCGTCTTTGTCCGGCGTCTGTCGTCCGTCAACAGTTTCATTCAAACGACATCTCCTCTGAAACCGCTGGGCCAAATTTGATGAAACTTGCGTGGGATGTTCCTTGCATGAAGCTCTACCAAAGTTGTTCAAAGAATTCAGTTCCATCAAGAACTCTGGTTGCTATTGCAACTTAAATGAAAAACTTTGAAAATCTTCTTGTCTGAAACCACAAGGCCCTGAGCCTTTAGATTTGGTATGTAGCATTTTCTAGTGGACCTCTATCAAGTTTGTTCAAATTATGCCCCTGGGGTCAAATTTGGCCCCACCCCGGGGGTCAATGGATTTTACATAGGCTTACTGTGAAATCATTTAAATTCGCTGGGATGAAATTTCGCGCAAACAGCAAAATAAGTAAGTTCGCGCGGTCCTTTGTTCGCGCATTTTCAATTTCAGATTCAATTTTTTTAATCAGCATAAAAAGCGGACAACAGCTGCTTGACGCTGGATCACCACCGACGCGTGTATACATGTCAATTACCGCGGTCCGCTTTCGAATATACAAACTGACAGGTCCAACTGTTAATTGACGTTAATTGACACGGGTTAAAGGTGCACAGATTAAAAGATCGATACCGACAGATCTTTTTTGTAACCGGTCCCTAATCAATTACGCTAAAAAAACATTGCCCTTGCGAAAAACGCTTCAGACAAGCGTTTAACAAATCAAGGAAATGCAAACGAAACATACTTAAATAGAAAACAAAATAAGTTTCATTTAAATTTTGCTAGATATTTAGAATTTGCCAAAACATCCGATTATTCAAGTTATATTGGCTAAAAACAACAACTAATGGTCAAAAGTGAGTGGAAAAATATATGCAGGTATTTCGGACAGGATTAAGATTCGGATAACGTAAAAGTTTTATTAGTTTAATAAAAGCGCGGTCTTATATTCGCGCATTGTTCCTAGCGCGAAATAAGCGAAATTTCGTCCTACGCGAACAAAAATGATTTCACAGTATATAGTGAAACTTTAAAAATCTTCTTGTCTGAAACCACAAGGCCTAGAGTTTAGATATTTGGTGTGCAGCATTGTCCAGTGGACCTTTACCACGTTTTTTCAAATCATGGCTCCCGGGTCAAAAATGGCCCCGCCCCAGGGGTCACATGTTTTACATAGAGTTATATAGGAAAAACTTTTAAAAAATCTTCTTGTCAGAAACTGCAAGGCCTAGAGTTTAGATATTTGGTGTGCAGCATTGTCCAGAGGACCTTTACCAAGTTTGTTCAAATCATGGCTCCCGGGTCAAAAATGGCCCCGCCCTAGGGGTCTCATGTTTTACATAGAGTTATATAGGATAAACTTTTAAAAATCTTCTTGTCAGAATCGGCGAGGCATGAAGCTTAGATATTTGGTGTTGAGCATTGTCTAGTAGACCTCTACCAAGATTGTTCAAATCATGGCCCCTGGGTCAAAATTGACTCCACCCAAGCCGTCACATGTTTTACATAGAGTTATATAGTAAATTCTTTAAAAATTTTCTTGTCAGAAACTGCAAGGCCTGGAGCTTAGATATTTGGTATGAGGCATCTTCTAGTGGACCTCTACAAAGATTGTTCAAATTATGACCCTGGGGTTAGAAGTGACCCTGCTCAGAGCTTACTTGATTTACATGGTGTTGAGCATTGTCTAGTAGACCTCTATCAAGATTGTTCAAATCATGGCCCCTTGGTCAAAAATGGCCCCGCCCAAGGGGTCACATGTTTTACATAGAGTTATATAGCAAAAAACTTCAAAAATCTGCATGTCACAAACTGCAATACCTGGAGCTTACATATTTGGCAGTATGCACTGTGACCACAGTGGGGTCATCCCCCCACCCCTGGGAGGTCTCTCCCCCCAGCCCCCCAGTTTTTCAAGATGATTTCAAAAACATTATTTCTTGACCTATATTTTTGACCCACTGACCTACTTTTTTGTTTTTTAGCTACAGCAATGAAATTTGGACCATGTGCACAGTTTTTCGTTTTGATTTCAAAAATGTTATCACATGACCTATATTTTTGACCTACTGACCTACTTTTTGTTTTTGGAGCTATGGCAATGAAATTTAGACCATGTGTACAGTTTTTTGTTATGATTTTAAAAATGTCATTGCATGACCTATATTTTTGACCTGCTGACCTACTTTTTTGTTTTTGGAGCTATGGCAATGAAATTTAGATTATTTATAGATTATTTATAGATATTTCTACTTTTTGTCATGGAGCCTTTATTTATTGACTGATATTTTACATATATTTATATTTACATCACTTACATTTTTTCAATTAAAACATGAAATACTGCTTAACTGCAAACCTACAGCCAAAATACTCAGGTGAGCGATCTAGGACCATCATGGCCCTCTTGTTTCAGTTCAAATATCCTGGAAATTTGTCAGAAATGTTGTTTCAATGATATGTAGCCCAGTTTGGAATATGGGTCATCTGGGGTCAAAAACTAGGTCACAGAGTCCAAATATGGAAAAACCTTATTAACACTCTACAAGTAACATTTTCAGTCCAATTATCCTGGAAATTTGTCCAAAAGGCTGTTTCGGTGATCACTATTTCAGATTTGAATGTGGGTCATCTGGGGTCAAAAACTAGGTCACAGCCCAAATATGGAAAAACCTTATTAACACTCTACAAGTAACATTTTCAGTCCAAATATCCTGGAAATTTGTCCAAAAGGTTGTTTCGGTGATCACTATTTCAGATTTGAATATGGGTCATCTGTGGTCAAAAACTAGGTCACAGAGCCCAAATATGGAAAAACCTTGTTAACACTTCAGAGGTTACATTTTCAGTCCAAATATCCTGAAAATTTGTCAGAGAAGTTGTTTCAATGATTTCTGGCTCAAGTTCAAATATGGGTCATCTTTTGTCAAAAACTAGGTCACAGCCCAAATATGGAAAAAGTTTGTGAACACTCTTGAAGCTACATTTTCAGTCCAAATAACCTCGTAATTTGTCAGAGGGGTTGTTTTGATGATTTCAAGCTCATCTTCAAAGATGGGTCATCTGGGGTCAAAAACTAGGTCTCGGAGCCAAAATATATAGGTCACGAATATGGGTCATCTGGGATCAAAAACTAGGTCACAGAGCCCAAAGATGGGAAAAGCTTGTTTACACTCTAGAGGTAATATTTTTAGTCCAGATAACCTGGAAATTTGTCAGAAAAGTTGTTTTGGTAATTTCTAGGTCAGTTTCCAAGATGGGTCATCTGGGTTCAATTTATCAGGTCAATAACAATTTTGTTAAAAGCAGTCATACTCAGATGAGTGATCTAGGGCTATCATGGCCCTCTTGTTTTAGTAGAACATCACTATTGTTTATGGGATCAGTAGACGAAAGGTCAGTGTCAATGTCACCTTGAACTTGAAAACTATGTCTGCTGAATAACTGGAGTACCATTTGACCTACAGCCTTCAAAGTTAATAGCATGATTGCCCTTATTAAGTAGAAGTTCCCTATTGATTTGGGGTCAGTAGATCAAAGGTCAGGGTCACAATAAAAAACTAGAGAACACTTCTGCCTACAGTCTTTAGATTTGGTTAGGAGGTTAACCTGGTCATGACTGGTAGATAACCCCTGTTGATTTTGAGGTCAATAGGTCAAAGGTCACTAAGTCCATAGACCTGACCTTGTGCAATAAATAAGTCGAGTACCATTAGCTCTTACTGAGTAGAAAAATGTTGTTGTTTTGGGGGTCAATAGGTTACAGGTCTAGGTCACAATCACCTTCAATCAATAAATAGAGAACACTTTAGCCCATGGTCCTCAAATTTGGTGTGGTTTTAGGTCATAATTAGTAAATGTTCCCTATTGATTTTGAGGTCAAAGGTCAAGGTCATTGTGACATTGACCAAGGAAACACCAATAATTAGAGAACCCTTAGGCTTACAGTCCTTAGATTAAGTATTGACCTGTTGACGACTTCTACTGACTGAGGTCAGAACATCAGAGGTCAGTGTCACTGTGACCTTGACGCAAAAAGCTTGTTTGATCAATAACTAAAAAAGACTAAAGCCTACAGTTCTCTGATTTGGTGTGGCAGTTGGTTATGACTGGTAGATGACCCCTGTTTGATTTTGAGGTCAGTAGGGGTCGCTGACATTGACCACAAAAAGCTTGTTTGATCAGTAATTAAAGAAGACTTACCTACAGTCCTCAGATTTGGTTGGGAGATTGGTAATGACTGGTAAATCATCCCTTTTGATTTTGAGGTCAGTATGTCAAAGGACAAGGTCACTGTGACCTTGACCACAAAAAGCTTTTACAGTCAATAACATGAGAACACTTGGGCATAAAGTCATCATATATGGTGGAGAGGTTGGTTATGACCAGTAGTTGGCCCCTTTTGATTTTGAGGTCAGTAGGTCAAAGGCGAAAGTCACATTTAGAAGTACATGTAACATGGCTAATTGGTTGCCATTGGGGGGGGGGGGGGGGGGGTGGCAGTCATGTTCCATAAACATCTCTTGCTTTTATTAGTTTCTGACTGTTAAAGGTGTACCATTATAATTTTGCAGCATGCCAGTCAGTCATAGTTTATTGATATGGAAACAATACCACTTACTGTTTATAGAACAAAGTGATGAACCTTATTTATACTGTTTCTGTAGAACTCATTAAAACATTAACAGCTGTATTTTTGTTTTAGAATGTGGAAGTGGGTTTACAGTGAAACTGGAAGGCATGTTTAAAGACATGGAATTATCGAAAGATATTATGTTAGCTTTCAAACAGGTTTGTAATTATTTCGGCTTAAATGGCTCCTAACTGTGCATTTTGTATAAAATCTGCCAATTTGACTGAAGTATACTAACTATAGTTAGATCTGAAGGCGACCAATTCAATTCTGTCTTCTTGATAATCTGGATTTCCAGTATTATTATTTATATCCGAGCCAATGAGAGTGCATCTTGTGATGCATATTTATGGTTTACCTGGACACACAGCGTGTTAATGTTGAGTTTGTAAACTTCTACATATGTTTAAATCTAAGGGATTGTCCGCCAGTTCAGTTATTATGATTTTGACATTATTACAGTACATTACCACCTTATGACCATGCGGAAATTAAGACCACGCCTCTATTGGGCACTTTTGAGAAGAACAAAACATTTTTATTCTTGTCCTATTACAGGTATTTATCAGAATTAAGACCACGCTGCTAATCCGGTAATATGACCCTCTTGTCTAGATCATACTGTGTATTTTCTTCTTATTGTAAAGCCTCGATTAGACCACTCAAATTAGTGCCCTCCGGCAATGTCATCAGTATCAGTTATCAGTCGAGTACACCACCATGTTTACGACACTGCTTTACGACAGCTGCATGTGTAAACAAAAAGTCTGTGCTGTGAAAAACAAATTTTCTTCATGTGATTACTGAATGTAAGGATACATAAGGATGATATAAGTGTTATTTAAAATCGATTTAATTATATCTTGATTGCAATGCGAGTAGATAATTGGGAATGGAACTGAATCCTCGTAGGCATAGTTTTCAATTTGCAGGGGTTCAAAGGAAACTATAATTTTAGATCAATACTTACCTATGTCGTTTGATTAAGAAAACATTTTTGCTTGGTTTAATAAAGTATGAGTTAATGTAATTAAGGGCTAATTCTGTTAAGAATATAAAATCTTATTTTAAAATTTATTTTAACTTCAAAACTCAAAATATTTATAGTTAAATTTTAATTGAGTCAGACAAAATCTCCAGCATGGAGAAACGAAAAAGAAAAGAGTTAAATCTCAAAGAAAAAGTTCAGTTCATTTTTTTCTGAGGACTCAACCCAGTATTAAGACCAACTCACAATTAAGACCACTTCCCTTTATACCCAGTGGTGGTCTTAATAGAGGAATTTTACTGTATACACAATTTGTTTTGTTATGCTACCCGAAGGGAGTGCATATAGTTGCCACTTTGGCCATCCGTCCGCATTTTCTTGTCCGGGACATAACTCTGAAACTACAAGAAGTATCAACAAGAAACTTTGTAGGTAGATAGATCTTTTTAAGTAGAAGTGTAGTGCATAAGAACCCTAACTGCATTGCCTAATTTTTTAGTTATTGCCCTTTGTTCATTTTTAAACTTTGAACTTTGTCTGGGACTTAACTCTGAAACTACAAGAGGTATCAAAAAACCTATGGTTTACCTGTTACCAGCCTACTTCAGTGACCATGACACTGTCTGGATAGAACTGAGTTGATAGAAAAATAATGAATAAAATGGTAACTGTCTTACATTCTTCATTTCATATTTAAACAGTTTTAACCTTTTTCAGCAACTACCAATAACATAATATCTTTGTGCTGAACTTAGCAAAGGCTTTATGGACACACTATTCTGTGTCCAAAACCTACTTGGGGAGCATCACCCGGTTCGACCGGCTCTTGCATACTGATTTTTATGCCCCCACAAAGTGGGGTGCATTTAGCGTTGAACAACCTTAATGTGTAGATGGTAGTAAAGGAAAGAATTTTCGCTGCAACCAAATTTAACAGAATTATGGCCCTTTGTTGATTTTTTCACTTGAAATTTTGTGAACGCAACTCCTCTTAAACCGGATGGCAGATTTTGCTTAAACTTCCAGGGATGAACAACCTTAATGTGTAGATGGTAGTAAGGGAAGGAATTTTTGCTGCGACCAAATTTAACAGAATTATGGCCCTTTGTTGATTTTTTCACTATATACCATATAGAAATTTTGTAAAAGCAACTCCTCTTAAACCGGATGGCAGATTTTGCTTAAACTTCCAGGGATGAACAACTTTAATGTGTAGATGGAAGTGAAGGAAGGAATTTTTGCTGTGACCAAATTTAACAGAATTATGGCCCTTTGTTGATTTTTTCACTATATACCATATAAATAATTGAACATAAAAATTTTACATTTGTAATTTAATTTAACATGTACATAAGTTACCTGTAGATCATTTTAGGTATATGTACAGAAAAAATCTTACATACAGGATATACATGCTCTTGTTTATGAGCACTTATGCATAGTGGGGGCATCCGTGTCCTATGGACACAGTTCTAGTTATCATTGCATTTTTAGCTCACCTGTGCACAAAGTGCTCATGGTGAGCTTTTCTGATTAGTCTTTGTCCGTCTTCAACTTTTCAATCAGACAACATCTCCTCTGAAACCAAAGGGCCAAATTTAATGAAACTTGCCTGGGATGTTCCTTGCATGAAGCTCTACCAAGACTGTTCAAATGGTTCTGGTCCATTGCATTTCTGGTTCACTGGAGCTAAAAATAAATTTTAAAAGTTGGATCTTTAAAAATCTTCTTCTCCAAAACCTCAAGGCCTGGAGGTTAGATATTTGGTATGAAGCATCATCTAGTTGACCTCTACCAAGTTTTTTTCAAATTATGACAGTGGGGTCAAAACTGACCCCACCCCAGTTGTCAGTTGATTTTACATAGATTTATATAGGGAAAACTTAAAAATCTTCTTATCATAAAACCACAAGGCCTAGAGTTTAGATATTTGGTGTGCAGCATTGTCCAGTGGACCTCTACCAAGTTTATTCAAATCAAAAATGGCCCCACCCCAGGGGTCATATGTTTACATAGAGTTATATAGGTAAAAACTTTAAAAAATCTTTTTGTCAGAAACTACAAGGCCTAGAGTTTAGATATTTGGTGTGTAGCATTGTCTAGTGGACCTCTACTAAGTTTGTTCAAATCATAGCCACTGGGTCAAAATAGGCCCTGCCCGGGGGGGGTCACTTCGTTACGTAGAGTTATATAGGAAAAAGTTTAAGAAATCTTCAGATCAGAAACCAAAAGGCATAGAGCTGAGATATTTTTTATGAAGCATTGTCTAAAGGACCTCTACCAAAATTGTTCAAATCATGGCCCCAGGGTCAAAAATGGCCCCGCCCCAGTGGTTACATGTTTTACATAGAATTATTTAGAAAAAACTTTAAAATATCTTCTTTTCAGATACCACAAGGCCTAGAGTTAAAATATTTGGTGTACAGCATTGTCTATTGGACCTTTACCAAGTTTGTTCAAATTATAGCCCCTGGGTCAAAAATTGCCCTGCCCCAGTGGTCACATGTTTTACATAGAGTTATATAGGAAAAACTTTAAAACATCTTCTTTTCAGATACCACAAGGCCTAGAGTTAAATATTTGGTGTACAGCATTTTCTATTGGACCTCTACCAAGTTTGTTCAAATCATAGCCCCTGGGTCAAAAAAGGCCCCGCCCCAGGTGTCATATGTTTTATTAGCTCACCTAGTGACATGGTGAGCTTTTGTGGTCCCGTGATATCTGTCATCCGTCCATGCGTGCGTCCGTCAACATTTCCTTCTTATGACATCTCCTCTGAAACCGCCAGGCCAAATTTTCTGAAACTTGCCTAGGATGTTCCTTGCATGTTCCAGGCTTATAATTATAGGAAAAACTTCGGAAATCTTCTTGTCAGAAACCACAAGGCCCTGAGCCTTAAGATTTGGTATGTAGCATTGTCTAGTGGACCTCTACCAAGTTTGTTCAAATTATACCCCTGGGGTCAAAAAAGGCCCCACCCCGGGGTCATTGGTTTTACATAGGCTTATATAGTGAAAACTTTGAAAATCTTCTTGTAGAAGGAGAAGTAACATTTTCAGTCCAAATAATCTGGAAATTTGTTAGACAGGTTGTTTCTGTGATTTCTAGCTCAAGTTCAAATATGGGTCATCTTGGTTCTAAAACTAGGTCACAGAGCCCAAAAATAGAAAAACCTTGTTAACACTCTAATGGTTACATTTTCAGTCAAAATATCCCAGAAATTTGTCAGAAAGGTTGTTTTGATGATTATTAGCTCAAGTTCAAAATTGAGTCATCTGGGGTCAAAAACTAGGTCACAGAGCCCAAATATGGAAAAACCTTGTTAACACTCTAGAGGTAACATTTTCAGTTCAAATAACCTGGAATCTGTCAGAAAGGTTGTTTCAATGATTTCTAGGTTAAATTTGAATATGGGTCATCTGAAATAAAAAAACTAGGTCACAGAGGCCAAAAATAGAAAAAACTTGTTAACACTCTAGAAGCTACTTTTCAGTCCAAATATTCTCGAAATTTGTGAGAAAGGATGTTTTAGTGATTTCTAGCTCAGATTGGAATAAAGGTCATCTGGGGTCTAAAACTAGGTCACAGACCCCAAATATGGAAAAACCTTGTTAACACTCTAGAGGTAACATTTTCGGTTCAAATAACCTGGAATCTGTCAGAAAGGTTGTTTCAATGATTTCTAAATTAAATTTGAATATGGGTCATCTGAAATCAAAAACTAGGTCACAGGGCCCAAAAATAGAAAAAAAATTTGTTAACACTCTAGAAGTATTTTTCAGTCCAAATATTCTCGAAATTTGTCAGAAAGGATGTTTTAGTGATTTCTAGCTCAGATTCGAATAAAGGTCATCTAGGGTCAAAAACTAGGTCACAGACCCCAAATATGGAAAAACCTTGTTAACACGCATTAAGGTAACATTTTCAGTTTAAACAACCTTGAAATTTGTCAGAAAGATTGTTTCAATAATTTCTAGGTCAAGTTTGAATATGGGTCATCTGGGGTCAATTAACCAGGTCCATAGCAACTTTGTTAAAAGCAGTCATATTCAGGTGAGCGATATAGGGCCATCATGGCCCTCTTGTATATAGACAGGTGAGCGACTTACAGTACATGCAGCGCGGACTTTGACAACGAACACCTGTCCCCGCGATTTTACTGTCCACGTTGAAGACTAAAATGACCACCGCGTTGAGTGTTTATTTGTAGAAAACACGGTGGTCAGTGCAGCCTTTCGCAGTGTTCAGTACCGCGCCGTGTCGCGGGGTCGGAATGCGGGGTTTGCCGTGTCCAAAAAAAACAAAGTCACAACTCAATTTTACTTTTCCAAAATTTGTTTTTTTTTCAAAATAGTTACAAAGTACATGTTATTATTACCAGTTGAAGTTGTTTCTTTTTCTTTTTAATACTCCATCCGGTTTAATTTTTGTTTGTTGGCGATCGATGTTTGGTTGTATAATTGAGGTTATTTGTAGAAAAGTAACAGCCGATAATGAATAGATTTACACATCTACATGACATCTTGTTAATAAACTTTAATAGCTGCAATTAATATATTTTCAAGTCTTCAGTCGGTGCCGTGTTTGCGTTAATCCACTTGCAAATAAATTACAAATGATAACCAAACTGCGAAAAGTTAATAGATCTAATTTAAACAGTCAAAATTTGAACAAAGCCACTCTAATTCCGATGCATTTGTGTACGAACGCTCCTATCTGTTTACACAAAAAAGACAATTCAAAGCAGTTATTTCCGGAAACAGTTGATCATATTTTCAGAAAATGAATCAACACGTGTTTAACTGCTTTCAACATCTGTATCGTCTAGGCGCTTGGCAAAATTATTGATCGATTTGGCTACATAATAACAAGCATTTTTCAAAAATTCCAAAAACAAAAGTACTCAATAAACATACACCGCATATGTATTTGAAATTTGGTTTTAATTTGACCAACTGAAGTTGACCACTTAAAATAATTGAGTAAAATGAAAATCACGTACAAATACTGTGCACACAGATGTTTAAATGCAGTAATCTCGAGTCAAAACATCGCGGGGACGCGCGGTGTTCCATCACCGCGACACACGGTGTTCATACCCCTAGGCGGTTGTCGCGGTGGTCATTTTAGCGGACACCCGAAATTTCAGGTGTTCAGTCCACCGCGACTGACCACCCGGAGACGATACTGACCCCCATGACAATGTTAACAACGTCAAAGTCCACGCTGGTGTACTGTAGGGCACTCTTGTATAGAGTTATATAGGAAAAAGTTTAAAAATCTTCTTGTCAGAAATCACAAGTGCTTGAGTTTAGATATTTGGTGTGTGGCATTGTCTAGTGGACCCTTACTAGTTTTGTTCAAATCATGACCCTTAGGTCAAAACTTACTTTTGATTTATGCAAGGACTTATATATTATAGCCAAAAACAGTTCGTTGTTATGTTCTCCCCAAATCCACCCTTCTGATAGAGATATATTATTTTTGCCCTGTCCATGGGTGTCTGTTTGTCTGTCTGTCTCACTTAGTTTCATTTCAATAACTTAGTTTCATTTCAATAACTTCAGTGCCAGTTGACCCAAAGCCTTCAAGCTTCACAGGGTTATTGCCCTTTTTGAGTAGAAAAAAACCCTTTTGATTTTTGGGTCAGTAGGTCAAAGGTCAAGGTCAGAGGGACCTTAGAGTGAAAACTGTTTCCACACAATAATAGGAGTACCATTTCACCTAAAGCCTTCAAACTTCATAGGATGATTGCCTTTACTAAATAGAAGAACCATATTGTTTTTGGGGCTAGTATGTCAAAGGTCAGGGAAAGAGGAACCTGTAAATGAAAAGTATTTCTGCAGAGTAACTGTAGTACCATTACATCCAGAGCCTTCAAACTTTATAGGATAATTGTATTAGAAGAACACTATTGCTTTTAGGGTCAATAGGTCAAAGCTTAAGTTCACAGGGACCTCTAGAATGAAAACAGTTTCTGCTCAGTAACTGGAGCACCATTTTACCCAGAGCCTTCAAACTTAATAGGATGATTGTCTTTACTCAGTAAAAGAACCCTATTATTTTTGGGGTCAGTAGGTCAAAAGTCAAGGTCACAGGGACCTGAAGAGTGAAAACTATTTCTGCTCAGTAACTGGAGTACCATTACACCCTGAACCTTCAAACTTTTAGGATAATTATATTAGAAGAACCCTATTGTTTTGGGGGTTTGTAGGTCAAAGGTCAAGTTCACTGGGACCTTTAGAGTAAAACTATTTCTGCTCAAAAATTTGAGTACCATTACACCCAGAGTCTTCAAACTTATAGCAAACTTACTCAAACTTGCAAACAACGAACACTCATAACAACCAGGAACGATACTTGTAACATGAGCAATGAGACTCTGGTGAGCGATTTAGGGCCATCATGGCCCTCTTGTTTTTCATGGATTTGAAATAATACTTTTCCGTCTCAAGTACATAATAGGTTGTACAGATACTTGTACAGTGTCATTTTCAGCATTGGCTTAGTGACAAGCTGGCATATTCACCGTGTCCAATCGTTACAATTGGAAGGAGGATTTGTAACGCATCTGCAGTCCTGTATTTCAGGGATTAAGGAAGGGGTGATGTAAATATTTTCCTCGTCATTTCTTCATTTTTTCAGTCTGGTTTTTGTTTTATAGTCTAAGATGACCTTCAATCAATGTAGATTCTTGCTCCAAAACTGGTTTGTCTCAGAACTTTGCCATTTTCAAGATAATTCAGGAAAACCTAGTGTTAGAAAGAAAAACACTTTTTTTTAGCACGATGTTTATGAAGATTTTTTGACATAAACGTATCAAACAACTTTATATTTTGTTTGGTTTACATGAATTTCATAGTAAAAATTGATTTTAATTTAAACTTTATCCCTGCGTTTCCAATTTAATACTGATATAATCGTTTTTGCTAGCGAAACAAATGTAACGTAGGCGTAGTTATTTTTGTGACGCATGCGGAGCAAGGATTCAATAACTTTCAAGTACCTTTTCTCACCGTAATTGACCAAATAACAAATAACTAGATTTATTTTATATTTTTATTCTTACGGTGAAATTCTTGAAAACCAAAAAAATATAAAGTTGTTTCATACGTTTATGTTAAGAAATCTTCATAAACATCATGCTAAAATCAGCTGTTTTTCTTTCTAACGCTAGGTTTTCCTGAATGATCTTTAAAATGGCAAAGTTCTGAGACAAAACAGTTTTGGAGCAACAATCTACATTGATTGGAGGTCATCTTAGACTATTAAACAAAAACCAGACAGAATAAATGAAGAAATAACGAGAAAAATATTTACATCAACCCTTCCTAAATCCCTGAAATACATGACTGCGGATGCTTTACAAATTCTCCTTCCAACTGTAACGATTGGACACGGTGATATTGACATGTTGATTAGTATTTTTCATCATTGATCACATAAAATAATGTTTGTTTTATATAACATCAAAAATTTATTAACATTTGTCAGTCTCTTACCACTGTAAAGTATGTTTTTCTTTCACATTTTTAGTCAGTACAAAATGAGAAGGCATCCAAGAATATAGAGTTGACTGTAAACATACTGACTATGGGTTACTGGCCAACATACACTCCCATGGATGTTCATTTACCCACTGAGGTAGGCACCTTTTGCTCTCTTTGTGTACAGAATGGCTGTTACCAGGCTTGTAGCTGTTTGTGGTTGGTTGCCAAGTCATGTTGTAATATTGCCTGTTTGACTAAATCTTAAAAAAAATAAAGACAGGTTGTTTGTTTGTTGGTCATGATTAGGCTTGTCCAGTTATGGAAGAAATGACATCGACACGTAGTTAAAAAATATTTCTGGCCACTTGCCGTCTAAGTTTGCAGACTGAACTTTCCATTTACAATGAAGAAAGTGCATTCTTCAATATTAAACAGATGAAGTCAGACTGCCTGATTGTGAAAATTAATGAAACTCCTAGTTATGTCTCCCCCCTCTGGGGGAATCATATTGTTTTTGCCCGGTCCTTCAGTCCATCTGTCTGTCTGTCACACTTGGTTTCTTTTCGATAACTAGATTACTATTTGACCTGGAGTCTTCAAACTTTATAGAATGATTGGCCTATTGAGTTACAGAAGCCTATTGTTTTTAGATATGTAAGTCAAAGTCACAGTGACCTTAGATGTGAAAATGGTTTCTGCTCAATTTCTAGAGTTCTATTTTACCAAGTTTCTTCAAACTTCATAAGATGACTGTCCTTATTGAGTTACAGAAGCTTATTGATTTTGGGGTCAGCTGGTCAAAGGTCAAGGTCACAGTGACCTTATATGTAAAAATTGGTTTCCGCTCAAAAAGTGAAGTGCCATTTGGCACAGAGTTTTGAAACTTTATTTATTGATTGTCCTTAATGAGTAGAAGAAGCCTATTGATTTTTGGTCAGCTGGTCAAGGTCACAGTGATCTTTAATTTGAAAATGGTTTCTGCTCAATAACTTGAGTTCTTTTTGACCCAGAGTCTTCAAACTTCATAGGATGATTGTCCTTTTTGAGTAAAAGAAGCCTATAGTTTTTGTGGTCAGCTGATCAAAGGTCAAGGTTACAGTGACCTTAAATATGAAAATGGTTTCCGCTCAATTACTAGAGTTCTGTTTGAGCCTGTGTCTTCAAACTTAATAGTATAATTGTCCTTGTTGAGTAGAAGAAGCCTATTGATTTTAGGGTCAGATGATCAAAAGGTAAAGGTTATTGTGACCTTATATGATACTTTATTATATTTTCTCCATTGTGGTCACTATGACAAAGGTCAAGGTAACTTACACTTAAATTTGAAATTCCTTTCAGTCAGTAATGTGCATACTTTTTTAGTGACCTTGACTTGTAAATATATTTTTTTTGTGCTAAAAAATTTGAGCACATTTTGGCCTATAGGCTTGAAAACAAATAGGATGATTGCCAATGTTACAAGATTTGGCCTTGTTCCTGCCATGTTATCGCTGTTTTTTCCTGCAATTAGAAGTGTTTTGGGAAATAACTAAGTGCACAGCTTTCTAGAATATAAGCTATTCTATATAGGTTTTGTTATGCCCCCCATCGAAGATGAGGGGGCATATAGTTATGCCCCCCCTTCAAAGAAGAAGGGGTATATTGCTTTGCAATTGTCTGTCTGTCCGTCGGTCCGTAGACCAAATGGTTTCCGACCAATAACTAAAGAATGCTTAGGCCTAGGAACTTCAAACTTGTTAGGATGATTGTCCATCACCAGTAGATGACCCCTATTGATTTTGGGGTCAAGAGGTCAAAGGTCAAGGTCACATTGACCTTGTAGGTAGAAACAATTTCCGACCAATAACTAAAGAATGCTTAGGCCTAGAAACTTCAAACTTGGTAGGATGATTGTCCATCACCAGTAGATGACCCCTATTGATTTTGGGGTCAAGGGGTCGAAGGTCACATTGACCTTGTAGGTAGAAACGGTTTCCGACCAATAACTAGAGAACGCTTTGACCTAGGTTCACCAAACTTGGTATGCTGGTTGGTCATCACCAGTAGATGACCCATATTGATTTTGAGGTCATTAGGTCAAAGGTCAAGCTCACAGGGACCTTCATCCTAAAAACGATTTCTGATCAATAACTAGAGAACGCTTTGACCTAGGTTCACCAAACTTGGTATGCTGGTTGGTCATCACCAGTAGATGACCCCTATTGACTTTGAGGTCATTAGGTCAAAGGTCAAGATCACAGAGACTTTCATCCTTAAAACGGTTTCCGATCAATAACTAGAGAACGCTTTGACCTAGGTTTACCAAACTTGGTATGCTGGTTGGTCATCACCAGAAGATGACCCCTATTGATTTTGAGGTCATTAGGTCAAAGGTCAAGCTCACAGGCACCTTCATCTTAAAAACAGTTTCTGATCAATAACTAGAGAATGCTTTGGCCCAACCACAAGCAATTAGGTGCTGCTGGGGGGCATGTATGTTTTACAAACATTTCTTGTTATATCTCTTCTTCTGCAACAATAGTACTCCATATTATACCATGGCCTTTTTCCAACACACTCATTCCTTTTCTCCAGTTCACAATTCTCTTCCTCCAACTAGCCGACCTCTGTCATCTCTTCTGTGCCCGTTTCAGTGATGCGCAGGGGGAAACATGCGGGCTTTTTTTTTACAAAATCATCTAGTTTCGTGTGAAGAAACATGATGTAACTTAGGAGTTTGACATCAACTAAAGTTTTCAGCTCACCTGAGCATGAAGTGTGCTCATTGATAATCCGGCGTCAGTGTGTGTCATGTGTCGTCAACAATTTGACTTAAATGACTTCTCCTCCTATACTGATCAGCCAACTTTGATGAAACTTGTTTGGGATCCTCCTTGCATGAACTTCTACCAAATTTTTCAAGGAATTTAATTCCAAGCATAATTCTGGTTGCTAAAGCAACAAGAAGGAACAAATCTTCTTGTCAAAACTTACTCGGCCCTGAGTCTTAATATTTAGTATGAAGCATCATCTAGTAGAATTCGACCAAATTTGTTCAAATAATGTCCCTGGGGCCAGTATTGGCCCAACCCAGGTGGTCACAAGTTTTACATAGAAATATAGAGGAAAATCTTTCAAAATCTTCTTGTCTGAAACCACAAGGTCTAGAACTTTTAAATTTGGCATGAAGCATTGTCTAGTGGACCCCTAACAAGTTAGTTCAAATTGTGTCCCTAGGGTCATTTGTCACCCTGCCTTTAGGGTCACATGTTTTATATAAAAATAACGAGAAAATCTGCTAAGCCCAGAGGTCTGAAATTTGGTGTGTAGCATTGTCTAGTGCAACTCTACCAAGTTTATTCAAATAATGTCCATGGAGTCAAATGGCAAACATCAATTACGTCAATTAGGCGCTAAGTATTACCCTGGGCAATGACCAGATGTTACTGACAATTAACACTAACACGCCTAAGAAAGAGCCGACTTCGTCACATAATCAACCAATTATCGATTGTCAAGGTTTTGACTTGGTATATTAAAACTTGGACTTGAGTGTGTATTCAACGAATTTTATGGATTTTTTTTTCTTTCAAGACAAATTGTTGATTTATCAGGAGATTTGGGTGCTTCGCCGGGGCACCGGGGTAAGGGTCTAAATATCAGGAGAACCCGGCGAGTAACGGGAGAATGGCATGTATGCCCTAGAGTATAAATTGACCCCATCTCAAGGGTCTAATTTGTGTAAAATATTGAATCTTTGAAAATCTTGTTATGAGATACTATAGATTTTAGACTTAAGATTTTTTGCTTGGTGCATCATGTTAAGGTCCTCTACTAAGACTGATTAAATAATGCCCCTTGGGTTAATTATAGCCCTGCCCCTAGGGTCATTGAATTGGGCTTTTTCAAATTATTCCCCTTGGGTCATTAATAGCTTTTTGGTTTTACAACTCATCATTGCAAAATATGATGACGCAAACTACACCCACATCTATAGGACTATCAATTTGAAACTCATGCAAGATCACCAGTAAGTGTAGGTGTCCTTTCTATATTTCCCCTTTTCCTCTGCAAGGCAGTACTGCAGTGTTATAATCACTTTCAGTAATAACTCTAGTGTATTTTCAGGGTGGAACTGGTAGGGGACTTACGTGTTGCAAGCAAAAGCAGTGACTTGTTTAACAACAGTTTTGAACAGCTGGGCCATTTCTACTGCATGTTTTCTGTGTAGGGAAGTCTTTGATCACTACCACACATTTAAAGCATATTAAATGTCTGTTTGGCTCTTGTACAACTGATATTGCGAAAATGCATGTTCTCTTTGCAGATGGTAAAGTTACAAGAAATTTTTAAGAAGTTTTATCTTGGCAAGCACAGTGGACGTAAACTACAGTGGCAGCCCACTCTAGGGCATTGTGTATTGAAGGCAGATTTTTCAGGGGTGAGAATTATGACTGAAATACTGTTGACTATCTTTTAAGATGTAAATATAGTAAAGTGCCCGAGGTTGTTTAGCTGTTGATATTGGAAGAAAGTAGAAGATGGTCAAGTTATGATACTTACCTTTCCTTAACATGATAGTGAACTCCATAGGTAAGATTCTGATTCAGCTGAAGTTTTAATCATAGACTTATTTCTTTACTATTCTGTATTGACACATGGCACTCTACTAGTCTTGTTGTATTTTAGTAATATAAATGACTAGAAATCTTTTAAAAATCAAAATGGTATATACTTCTTAATGTTACGAGGGTTGTCTGGAAAGTTCATATACCACTATGTTTTGCTCTTAAGCAATACATATAACAAATTTTGCCAACAAATACATACATACCTGACAAACACGTTAACAAAAAACTATTTAGCTGTGATGAACATTAACATTACAACAGTGTTTACATACAACATATATACATCGTCATGGAGCACTTTGACAACATCATACACTTCAAATGAATGTCACATTCTCACTCTTCCTCGAAATAGTGCCCGCATGACGTTATGCCTTTCTGATGTCGGCTGACCCATTGCCAGTTTACACTTCTGTACCAGTCCCTAGTGAATGCTGTAGACTTAACAACAATGCATAGTTCCGCCAAATCTGCAAACCTTTTCCCAAGCATTTCTGACTTCTATCTCAGAAAATCACCAAAATCCATAGGTGCACAATCGAGAGAGTAAGGCACATGTTGTAGTCCATGGAAGCCAAGGAAGTCAGTAGTCAGCAGCAGTAGGTGTGTTGTCCTGGTGAAAATACATTTTCTCAGTGTCCATATTAGACCGCTTCTTTCTTATAGCATGAATAAGATTATGGCGGATAACCTGGAATGAAAAACAACCATTGCACTCACTGCTTCTGTACGAATTAAAAAATCATTTAAATGTCACACAAAGGACATAAATAACGGCGTCAGAAATTTTAATATATTTATAATAAATCTTTATTTACTTTAATGTTTGATATTGTTATTTCAGAAGTAATATTTACCTTAAGATAATATGTGGCATTAACTGTCTCACCACTAGGCACAATGTGTTGAAGCAGCATCCCACCAGAATCCATAGAGAAGATAAACATAATTTTCTTTGCAGATTTCGCTAGTTTAGCTTTCACCGGTGCGGGGGAATTTGGTGTTTTCGATATCAAGGAATCCCGTTTTGATTCTGGTTTGTATAGATGTACCTAAGTTTCGACCATAGTAATAATGTTGGATAGAAATGAATCTCCCATAAGAAATCTGATGATGCATCTACCTGCTCTTCCATTTCCTCTGTTTTCAACAGCCGCGGGACCCATTTTGCACACAATTTAGACATGTCATTATTTCATGTACCACATGAACAGTCCGTTTCAAACCAAGAATGTCACTAATTTCCCTTACAGTGAGATGTCTGTCTTCTTCAAGAACTGCTCTACAAGTTCTATGTGATTTGGCTGTTCTACTTTCTGTCGTTGGGTGCATTTCTTATCCAGTACACTGATATCCCATACATGTGAACTCTCCCGATTCTGGCGGTAGACTGCCAATTTTGGGCAATCAGAATCCCCCTCCCGCTCGGGGCTTACATTCTACCGACTTTTTTCATAACATTCAAAAAAGAAAAAAAAAAAAAGAATCACCTGAATGATATTGATGAATGTAAACAATATTTTGACAGGTTTACCATTAATGCTATGTGTACCGTGCTGCTGTAGTGGAAAATGAGACCCAGTCTAATTATACCTTGACTGTAGTTATTGGAAAGTTTTATTCTTTGTATTTGTCAGTTTGACACTTTCAGTGCTGGCAATTATGAAGTTGTTAATTGCCATGCAGATAAGGCACACATCAAAGACACAAGTGAGACTAGAAAATGGTAATTACTGTACTTTCACTGCCACAAATCAATTCAGACTTCGAGAGATTCTACTCTTTGGTTTATATCAAAAGTCAAACGAACCATAGTCCATCGAATATGACTCTGAATGTATTGTTGTGAATGAAATTCTGTTGCCAACTGTTATGACTTCTATGTGACCAAGGAAATGTGTGGTGCAGTGGAAAAGGCATTGTGTCACTTAAAGGGAGAGCGTTAGGAGTAAAGAGAAAAGGTACCAATGTTTAACTTGAGTGTAAATAAGACAATTATGACAGTTAACTGATAAAGGTAAAGTGACTGTTCAGTGTAAATAATGAATGTTTACTGTTTATTTTCGATATATATTAAACAGGTAACTGTTCTTTTTCTGTTACCAATACATCCCTAGCATCTGTACTTGGGCCATGCCTGAAATAATGTTGTGTCTTGACTGACCAAATCTCCCTACTTTCAGAGTCAGGTCTCTGTACTTGGCATCGTGAAAAGTTCACATGTTTGTGTCATCCAAATCGGTTGTGCTATTTAAACACGAGTTGCCTTGAACAATTTCCAGTCGAATCAGCTTTGGAAATAGAGTTCCAAGTCTCAGTTGGTGTCATATTAGCATTGACACAAAATTTTGTAACACTCCATTGCTCCGTCTGTGAAATTGACATCATTTTTGAAACACAAATGTTTGACACCTTCAGTGGGTTTAACCGTTGTTAACAACTTGTTCGTTAATGTATGACGTCATAATTTTTACCAGATATCATGCAATGACATGATGTCACGTCATGTCAATAAAAACTTGTTATACCCCCAAAACGAAGTTTGGGGGGTATATAGGAGTCACCCGGTGGTTGGTCGGGCGGTCGGTCGGGGTGTACCTTGTTTGGAGCATAACTTGAAAACTACTGGTTGGAATTCAATGCAACTTCATACAGTAGTCAAGCACAATGAGAGGAAGTGCAGTGTCTAAGAATCACAACTCCATCTTCACTATTTTCAGAGTTATTGCCCTTTATTGGTTTTCCTTTGTAGGGAGCATAACTTCAAAACTGCTGGTTTGAATTCAATGCAACTTCATACAGTAGTCAAGCACAATGAGGGGAAGTGCAGTGTCCAAGAATCATAACTCCATCTTCACTATTTTCAGAGTTATTGCCCTTTATTGGTGCAGTGTTCAAGAATCATAACTCCAAATTCTCTATTTGCATAGTTATTGCCCTTTATTGGTTTTCTTTATTCAGAGCATAGCTTGAAAACTACTGGTTGGAATTCAGTGCAACTTCATACAATGGTCAAGCACAAAGAGAAAGTGCAGTGTTCAAGAATCATAACTCCAAATTCTCTATTTGCAGAGTTATTGCCCTTTATTGGTTTTCTTTATTCGGAGCAAAGCTTGAAAACTACTGGTTGGAATTCAATGCCACTTCATACAATGACCAAGGACAATGAGAGAAAGTGCATTGTATAAGAGCTATAACTCCATCTTCACTATTTGAAGAGTTATTGCCCTTCCTTGGATTTCCTTTTCCAGAATATAATTTGGAAACTTGTGGTTGCAACTTCATACAATGGTCAAGCACATCGAGTGGATGTGCAATGTGCAAGGGCTATAACTCTGTCTTCACTGTTTGCACAGTTATTGATCTTTGTTAGTTTTCTTTGTCTGGAGAATAACTTGAAAACTATTTTGTTGGAATTCAATGCAACTTCATACAATGGTCAAGCGCAGTGAGAGGAAATGCAGTGTACAAGAACCACAACTATCTTTAATTGCCCACAACCATAGCTCTTTTTCAATTTTTTTACGAAGTATTCTGTTACTAAATTGATAACTTCCTCTGTTCTGTAGCGGTGTTTTGGGGGTATTAATTACATTTAGTGGTAGCTCTAGTTTGGGATAAAATTGCAATTTTTATCAACTTTTCATTCGAGTAGCTATTGTAATAGAATCAAAGTGCTCCGTGAACTGTCGATCATGTTACCATGGTGATGGGCGTTTTGCAAATGTTAGTGTTATCATGTTTATTAATTTAGAAATATGTAGCAAATACATACTTAAGCAAAATATCAAAACATCATATTGATATAACTGCTTATAATTATTTCGTAGCCTTGTCTACAAACTTTCTGGACAGCCCTTGTATGTGTAAAAAAAAAAAGATGACTTGTATCCTCACATATCTAGATAAATGTACATGACACTGTATTTGAAAGAAATGTTCACACCATGTATTTGGAGAAGACATCTATAAAGTTTGCCTGTTTTCCCATCATTTTTCTCATGAATAAAATTTTTAATGAACCCAAATACATAGAAAGTGAACTTCATGTTGTTGTTTTTTTAACAGTATCATACTGAGTATTTCTCCTTTGATTTCTTAACTTAGCTGTCTTAACTCTTGTTAGGTTTCTCCAAATACACTATTATTAGTTGTAATATGTTACTTTATCTCACAGGGTATGAAAGAATTACAGGTCTCACTGTTCCAGACATTATGTTTGCTCTTGTTTAATGAAGGAGACGTATTCTCATTTGAGGAAATCAAACAGGCAACGGCCATTGGTATGTACTCGTTTTGAGATCTTTATGGACAGCCATGTGTAAAACTTTGCTTAAAAATGTGATACTTCAATACCATCATCATCATTCTGTATTATAACAGTCTTGAATACTACATGACTGAGGATGCTTGCATATAATTTCATTCATTACAGAGTATTTTTTTATGAACTTAAAGTTTACCATCGGTCATGGTCAAGGATAATTGCAAGCCACTTGGCATACTTATATTGAAATTCTTTTTTTAGCTCACCTGAGTACTTTGTGCTCAAGGTGAGCTTTTGTGATCGCCCTGTGAGCTTCATCATCTTTTACTTCAAACAACATCTCTTCCTTAACCCATTAGGTGAAAGATGATAAAATTTTGCAGGAATGTTTCTTACATGAAGCTTTACTAAAGCTGTTCAAAGAATTCCATTCCATGAAGAGCTCTGGTTGCTATGGGAACAAGAATGAGAAACTTAATGGAAAAATCTTCTTGTCTATAACTTCTTAGCCCAGAAGTCTAAAATTTGGTGTGAGGCATTGTTTAGTGGACCTCAACCTAGTTTGTTCAAATAATGTCCCTGGAGTCACTATTGGCCCTGCCCGAGGGGTCACATGTTTTACATAGCAATATAGAATAAAACCTTTAAAAATCTTCTTGTCTGAAACCACAAGGCATAGAGTGTTAGAATTTGGCATGAAGCATTGTCTATTGGACCTCTACCAAGTTTGTTCAGATAATGGCCCTGGGGTCACTTTGGCCCTGCCCAAGGGGTCACAAGTTTTACATAGCAATATGGAGTAAAATCTTTGAAAATCTTCTTGTCTTAAACCACAAGGCCTAAGTTAAAAAATTTGGCATGAAGCATTGTCTAGTGGAGCTTTACCAAGTTTGTTCAGATAATGTCCCTGGGGTCACTATTATTGGCCTGGCCTGAGGGTCACAAGTTTTACATAGCAATATAGAATAAAATCTTTAAAAATCTTCTTGTTTGAAACCACAAGGCCCTGAATTTTAAAATTTAGCATGAAGCATTGTCTAGTGAACCTTTATCAGGCTTTTTCAAATGATTAGATTAGGTTAAAGGTCACTGAGGCTGAAATTAGATTATCTACTTTACCTCATAGAGCCTTCATTTATAGACCAATATCTTTGATGTTTGATATATAGGTTCATTGCATAAACTACTATGCATGGGTGGGGCTTGAAGTCAATGGATCAAGGTCAAGGTCACCGTAGCTTATAATAGATATTTATACTTTCTGTCATAGAGCCTTTATTTATTGACTGATATTTTACATATTTGGTTTGCAGGCACCTATATATCTTCAATTAGAAAATAAAAAACTGCTTCTTCTGTTTGCTTAACTCTTGCCCACATAGATATAACTTTCTATGCCTTTACCTATTACCGCATAGATATCACAATATACGCCGATATCAATTCCCGCATAGTACGCTTGTTCCTTATCAACATATATATACACTTTTCTATACCTCTACTTTTAATCAAAGATTTATAAGTCAAAATAATCAATAATCTTTATAAGTCGTCAATAAAGACTAACAGATCATTCTTTTCCATATCAACCTAAAACAAAATGGGTATTACTATTTAAAGATTTTTGGAAAAAGAGAATTGAAAGTAGTGTGTCAGTATATTGCTTTTTTTAGAAAAGCATGTAATATTAGGTTGTAGTGTAGAAAATGGCTGTAAAGAAGTCATGATTTTTTTTATGAAAAATTTCTCTTGCATGATGTAAAAGGTCAGCTTGTAAAATAACAACCAATAAAAAACAAGATTGAATGAATTGCATGTGTGAAGATCATAGGTCATTAGAGGGGTGAATGACTGCTGTGAAGCCAGCTGTCAGAACAACTTTATTATTACAAAAGATATGGCACCATAAAGTATGGACCCATCAGTGGTCAACATAAGTAAATGGAAATGATTAAGAAATTCACCCCATATAAGTCAGCAACATAATAGGAAAAAGTTGAAGCCCTAATTTTGCAATTTACAAGATACTGACCAACTTTGCATTGCATAAAAAATAAAAACGTGTATTAGATTTGCAAATGTTTTCACTTTCAGATCACTTTATTACTCAAAGTTGATACATGTACTTGCTAACAGATTTCAAATTTATTGTTTTTTTTTTGCTCTGACAAATGGCATATATAAATACAATAAAGAAAAAACAAGAAAGTGAAAGTTTTAGTGTACATTTGTTTATCTCAGGGTAATTTCCATACAAATGAATAACTGATGTAAAACCATGAGCATTTGCTTTTTATGCTCCCCAACGGGGATCATACATGCCGTTTAGGGTTGAATCATTAATGGGAGATTTGTGGAAAATCGCCGGGTTTTTGGACATCACAACGGGGTAAAAACTAAAACCAAAAAACGTGTTTCTGATGTCATACATGGTACTTTATTCACCATAGTGTAACAACAATCAGGTGAATGAAACAAGTTTATGTATAATTAAGAGTTTACATTTCCAGTGTGTTATATAATCTAATGATTTTGCTTTTTATTTCTAATTTTAGAATTAAAATACTTATTTTACTCTACAAAATAAATTTCGAAATCTACAGAAGTTTCAATAGTCTCTGAATTTCATTGAAACAAGAATAATTTCGTACTTACCTTTGATCTGGATACAAAGCAAAACAAAACAAACAGAAGCAACAATTTTATTTCTTTCAACTGGCGATACATAATCTTTAATGAACTAGTACATTAAAAGTATCATATAATCATAATTAATAATCCTGACGTGTCATCTTGTTCCAAACATCAATTATGTCAATCAGGCGCTAAGTATTACCCCGGGCAATGACCAGATGTTACTGACAGTTAACTTTAACGTGTGTAAGAAAGAGCCGACTTTCGTCACATAATCAACCAATTATCGATCTTGCATGTCAAGGTTTTGACTTGGTATATTCAAACTAGGACTTAAGTGTGTATTCAACAAATTTTATGGATTTTTTTTTCTTTCAAGACAAAATGTTGATTTATCAGGAGATTTGGGTGCTTTGCTGGGGTAAGGGTCTAAATATCGGGAGAACCCGGCGAGTAATCGGAGAACCGCATGTATGACGGGGATGCATTTAGTCGCCGCCTTGTCTGTCGTTCCTTCCATCCGTCCCGAAGCTTTGTCCGGACAATTTCTCAAAAACCACTAGCTTGAATTTACTAAAACTTAATAGGAAGCTTCACTGCCAAGAGGAGGTGTGCATATTAGCAGCCTGTTCTGGTCCATTGATTTTTCACAAAGTTATGCCCCTTTAATGCCCTTTCAACTGACATTTTTGTCCAGACTATTTCTCAGCAACCACTGACTGGAATTCATCAAAACTTCATAGGAAGCTTCACTACCAAGAGGAGGTGTGCATATTACAGGCATGTTCAGGTTCAGTGATTTTTCACAAAGTTATGCCCTTTTGATGCTTTTTAGCTCGACTTTTTATGCCCCCCCACTCTAGGGGGGGAGGGGGGGGGGGGGCATTTAGATTTGCCCTTGTCTGTCTGTCAGTCCGTCCATCCCAAAAAGTTGTGTCGCCTGTAGCTCCAAAAGCGTTGGAGCTAGAGTCAAGAACCTTTACAGGAATGTTGATCAGCATGTGAAGTTGCGCACCTGGGGTTTCCTGTATAGATTTATTTGGAACTGTTACAGTTATGGCCCCTTACTTAGTCAAAAATAGTAATTTTCAACTTGTGTCACCTGTACCTGCAAAAGAGCTGCACCTACAGTCAAGAAACTTTACAGGAATGTTGATCAGCATGTGAAGTTGTGCACATGAGTTTCTGTCCGTCCGTCTGTCTTAAAAAGTTGTGTCGCCTGTAGCTCCAAAAGCGCTGGAGCTAGAGTCAAGAACCTTTACAGGAATGTTGATCAGCATGTGAAGTTGCGCACCTGGGGTTTCCCATAGATTTATTTGGAACCGTTAGAGTTATGGCCCCTTACTTTGTCAAAAATAGTAATTTTTAACTTGTGTCGCCTGTACCTGCAAAAATGCTGCACCTACAGTCAAGAAACTTTACAGGAATGTTGATCAGCATGTGAAGTTGTGCACCTGGGGTTTCCCGTATAGATTTTTTCTTTATTGTGGAGACAGTATTTTGAGTCTTCACACCACAACAGGTTTCTTATAGTTGTCATTTTGTTAAACCAATCTAATTAATGATTCAGCATGTATGACTATCTCGTGGCCATATTGCTAGAGAAAGTGCAGTGTTCAAGAATCATAACTCCATCTTCACTACTTGCAAAGTTATTGCCCTTTGGTGGTTTTCCTTGTCCAGAGCATAAATTGATAACTACTGTTTGGAATTCAATGCAACTTCATACAGTGATCAAGCACATTGACAGAAAGTGTTATGTACAAGAGCCATAACTCCAACCTCACTATTTGCAGAGTTATTGCCCTTTGTTCGTTTTCCTTGTCTGGAGCATTACTTGAAAACTACTGGTTGGAATTCAGTGCAACTTCATACAATGGTCAAGCAAAATGAGGGGAAGTGCAGTGTTTAAGAGCTATAACTCCATCTTCAGTATTTGCACAGTTATTGCCCTTGGTTGGTTTTCCTTGTCAAGAGCATAACCTGAAACTTAATGGTTGGAATTCATTGCAACTTCATACAGTGATCAAGCACAATGACAGGAAATGCAATGTACAAGAACCACATCCATCTTTAATTGCCCACAACCATAACTCTTTTTCATTTTTTTTTACAAAGTAGTCTGTTACTAATAACTTCCTCACTTCTGAAGCAGTCTTGTGGGGGTATTAATCACATTAAGTGATAGCTCTAGTTTTATATCTTATATGAAATATATTTTCATCAAAATAAAAATTTTCTCTCATAAATTTTGTGATTGCCATTTTTATCAACACTTTAATTGAAATATTTCTCACCCAGTAATAAAAATTATACCATCATAAAGAGAATTCTTTCCTGAGAAAATTATATATGTATCACTAAAAGATAAATCAAGAATTCATACTGAAAATTTGGTTTGAAGCAAGGAATATCCCAGGCATGTTTAGACAAAGTTGGCTTTGCGGGTTAGGAGGAGAAGTCATTTAAGTCAAATTGTTGATGACGCACGACACAGACACCAGACAATCAATGATCCCAATAGCTCACCTCTGAGAGCTGTGTCCAAGCATGAAGACAATCCACCTATTAATGATTAAGTTATGGCCAATTTTAGCAAAATTCAATAATTTGACGTTGAAGGTGAAGGTCATTTATGAGTCAAGGTCAAGTTAAGTCTGGTTTACTTGAAGGTCTTGTCCAAAGGGTTGTTGTAGGCAAGCATGAAGACAATCCACTTACTAATAATAAAGTTATGGCCAATTTTAGCATAATTAAATATTTTGACCTTGAAGGTGAAGGTCATTTATGAGTCAAGGTCAAGTTTAGTCTGGTCTACTTGAAGGTCTTGTCCAAAGGGTTGTTGTGTCCAAGTATGAAGACAATCCACCTATTGATAATAAAGTTATGGCCAATTTTAGCAAAATTCAATGTTTTGACCTTGAAGTTGAAGGTCATTTATGAGTCAAGGGTAAGTTTTATCAAAATTTATCAAAAACCTGTATGTGTACAATGTAGTGGTATTGATCTCTTATCTGTTAGCCTACTGTATCAGTTTACTGATAAGCTTATGTAGTACAGTGACCATATATAGGATTTTTGTATGTGGGAAAGAGTTAACAGCAAACCAACAGCCAAAGTACTCAGGTGAGTGATCCAGGGCCATCATGGCCCTCTTGTAATTAACTGTGAACCTTTGAAGCATGCTACACTGACCATAAAATCTGTTGGATTGGCTGTTAGTAAGGTAAAACATAACTAAAGAACTGATCAGTAAACAATAAACATTTTGAACTTATTTGTAAACATTGTTAATATATTGTCCTTATAAATAAACAAGATCTTATTATGTTTCCTGCTGATAAGTGTTTATCAATTTTGAAAAAGGTCTTCTACTGTCAGTAGTTTTTTTTCGGGCGTTTATTGCCCCGCTTCAGTGGAGCTCTTGTTTCTGATTTTGGCCAGTATTGTAACTATAAGTATATACAGAAATTGGAAGGACGTATTTCTATTATAGTCCCTGGAAATATAGGATAATCTGCAGAGTTTATGTAACATTTTTTTAAATAATTGTTTTTCCAGAGGACAGTGAACTGAGAAGAACCTTGCAGTCATTAGCTTGTGGTAAAGCAAGGCTTCTGTTAAAAGCACCAAAGGTTTGTACGTTCTGTTTGAGTAGAAAAGGTCTTGTTAACAGAATATTTCTTATCCAATTTATTTTCAGCACATCTGAGCACAAAGTACTTACAATGAGCTGTTGTGATCGCTTCTTGTCTGTCATCTGTCTGTCCATACATAGCTTGTTAACACACCAGAGGATACAGTTTTCATCCAATGAACATGAAAGTTAATGGTCTTGATGATTTCTAGGTCAGGTAAAAGTATTGGTAACATTGGGTCAAAAACTAGGTAACTGGCTCAAAGGAAAACCTTCATAATACACTAAAGTCCACATTTTGTATTCACTCATCATGATTTTTATGCCCCCGGAGAGAGCATATTGTTTTTGTCTGTCTGTGAGTTTGTTTTGTTTGTTTGTTTGTCACAAAACTTCAACCTATTTGAGGCCCTGTCAGGAGCATGGTATTCATTCAGATGTAGGGCTTGTTGGTCAAAGTGTTTGTCTAGATGATTTCTAGGTTTGAACAGGTTCTAGTTTGAACATGGGTCACCTTGGGTCAAAATCTAGCTCACTTTGTTCAATAGAAGAGAATCTTTGTTAAAGGGAAATGAAAGTCACAAATTCAACCAACACCATAATAAATTTGGTGAACTTTTTGTTAAGTTCTGAAAATTGTATATTATTTTGCGTTTCGTAGGATAAATGAATTCTCCTTCAATTTATATAAGTCTATAAATGCAATGATAAAAATTGGTATACAAAACAAATAGAATATTATTATGTCATGAAGCATAATAGCTGAACTGGCTGACAATCCCTTCCATATAAATCATCTGAATATTTTGAAAATATTTTGTGTTTCTTAGGATAAATGAATTCTCCTTCGAGTTTCGTTTAGTATTTTCTAAATGAATATTAATTAGAGGATTAGCATGGTGATTAAAATATTCAAGTAAATGGGCCTGTTTATTTTGGTATACATGCAGTATCTAACAAATGTCAAAAGCTACTGGAAATTGTCCCACACATGCAATTATCTCCATATTTTACAAGATTTCCTCAACTAACTGATGTTTATGGCAGAAAACGACTGAGTTATTTGGGATGCCAGCTAAATATAGGTTTTTCACATGCGTCCTAAAAAAATAGAAACTGATTTACCTTCAAAAATTTGAAAGGTAGGCACTGATTGGCTGATTGAAAGTTCATGAGAAGGTGACCTTTTTAAAGTGATGTTCAAATCCTTATAGCAGAGTGTTATTTAGGAGCTGATTTTAATCAGATTGCCTTTAACACTCGCGGGGGCAGGTTAAGCACTCAGATTTGAGGGGGTAGGCGAGGGAGTGGAGAACACTAAGATTTACCCTTGACTGTCACTCCATCCGAAAAGTTTGTCAAATGTTTGCCATTATGAGTTGTTGCATACCTGGAGTTTTGTTTGCAGCTTGTCCCAGTATGAATACAGTCTTGGCTAGTCAGAGTGGGCAAGTTTTTGTCTCACCTAGCTCCTAAAGTATTTGAAATGAAGTCAAGAAATCTTCCAAAAATGTTTGCTATGATGAGTTGTTGTGCACCTGGGGTTTTGTTTGCAGCTTGTCCCAGTTTGACCATAGTTACGGCCCTCGAAATAGTAAAAATGGGCATTTTAAAGATTTTGTGGTGCTTACCTTCAAACTATTCAAAATGAAATCACAATACCTTCCATCAATTTTTGTCATGATGAATTATTGTGCACTAGGAATTTTGTTGGCAGCTCATTGCAGTATGGCTACAGTTATGGCTGTTGAAATAATAAAAATGGTATTTTAAAGTTTGTGTTGAGAGTAGCTCCTAAAGTATTTGAAATGAAATCATGAAACCTTCCATGAATGTGAACCATGATGAATTGTTCTACACCAGGGGCTTTGTTTGCAGCTTGTCCCAGTATGATCACAGTTAAGGCCCTTGAAATAAATAATATGGACATATGAAAAAATCTTACATTTAAGTTCAGTGGTTATGTCTCCACTTGGTAATTTCTAGGTCATATTCCTATATGGGTCACTTGGGATCAGTAATAAGCTTGGTAGCTTTTATGAATCCTGTACTGAACATGCATTATGCTGTCTAATATCTGTATGAAAATCAGTCAAAACAGTGTCTCTTCCTGCTTTGTGTCTTCCTGGTTAAATACAAGTCAAAGTCATAACAATTCTTGGTATTCTGTTGCTGAGGCAGAATTAATTATACCTGTGAGCCTGTTAAATGTACATGAATGCAATCTGGACTGGACTATGCAATCTGGACTGGACTATGTAATCTGGACTCAACTATGTATATTATTTTGTATATAAATTTCAAAAATGACCTTTTGGATTGAGTGTGCTGTATTTAGTCTGAATGATCTTCACTGGCCTTGATAATTATTGCAATGTTTCTCAGATGAGTGATATAGGGTCATGATGGCCCTCTTGTCTTCTAGTTTTTTTTAAGGAAAATAGTATTTTTCAGAAATTTTATTTGTCAAGTTGGTTTTTGATAATGGATAATTATAGATAATTAAATGAGAAATTGTCAGTGAAATGTTAGAAGCTGTCATGCTTGTATATAAACATTACATACTATTACAAGTCAGGTGTTCATCTATAATTTTAGTCAATGCTTAAACATAAAGTACTGTTGTTACAGGGCAAAGATGTGGAAAATGAAGACAAGTTCAAGTTCAATGATGATTTTAAACACAAACTGTACAGAATCAAAATCAATCAGATACAGATGAAAGAAACAGTATGTAGATTTTTCTTTAGTCATCAAGGATAGTTGTTAGGAAGAAATCAAGCTTACATTTGCTCTAAACTTATACATGATATATTGAATAATGATAATTGGAAAGGTTTTGTAGTAAGTACATGAGAGATTGGTGTATAGAGATTGGAATTGATGAGTCTGCCAAAACTAGGTAAATTTTCTTGTTTATTCAAGTCTCTCATATCTTACGTTTTGTTGCTCTTTAAGTAGATTTGTTGTTTTTTGTATGTGTGTTTGTAGATTTGAACAGATGGTAACATTGAGTAAAAACAGTGCTTAAGTAAGTAGTAAGTAATTATATAGCTGATGTTCACCATTATGAAAAATGATAAAATTATTTGTTGTAGAATATAATAGGAAATATTGTATCTCTGAACAATTAGTTAATTTTACAGCAAGAGGAGAATGTGAGTACAACAGAACGCGTGTTCCAGGATCGACAATATCAGGTGGATGCAGCCATTGTTAGAATTATGAAAACCCGCAAAACCCTCACACACACTCTGTTGATATCAGAATTGTTCAATCAGCTTAAATTCCCTGTCAAGGTAAAGTATGTCAAAACCCTCACTAGCACTCTGTTAATATCAGAATTGTTTAATAAGCTTAAATTTCCCTGTCAAAATAAGGTATGTTAAAACTCTGACACTCTGCTGATATCAGAATCACTCATTCAGCTTAAATTTCCTTTCAAGGTAAAGTGTATCAAAGATAGTTAGTTTGAAAATGTTCTCTTCTTTTTATGCCCCGAAGGGAGGCATATAGTTTTGAACTGTCCGTCGATCATTCCGTCCGTCAGTCCGTCCGAAAACTTTAACATTGGCCATAACTTCCTTATTAGTTAGTGGATTCACTTCATACTTGGACACAACATCCCTTTGCACAAGACCTCCCCACTGACCTATATTTATTTGACCTTGACCCCTGAATGACCTTCATCTTGAAGATCAAATAGTCCAAAAACTTTAACATTGATCGTAACTTCTTTATTAGTAAGTGGATTTACTTCATACTTGGAAACAATGCCCTTTTGGACAAGACTGTCCCACTGACCTATATTTATTTCACCTTGACCCCTGAGTGACCTTTACCTTGAAGATCCAATTGTCCAAAAACTTTACCATTGACCATTACCTCCTTATTAGAAAGTCGAATTACTTCATACTTGGACACAACACCCCTGACCAAGACCTTCCCACTGACCTATATTTATTTGACCTTGACCTTTGAATGACTGGTCTTCAGCCCAAAGTAAAAGCACCACTTCGGGGGCATTGTCATCTTACAATGAAGTTCTTGTTAGAAATGTTTTTTAACTGAACAAAATGTCATGTTTAAAGTTAATACTTTTTCCAGGAGACATTTGATATTTTATATAATGTGCAGCAAAAGTGTTCAAAAGCATCATTAGTTGAATTAAAATAAAAAATAATTGTGATTTTTGTGTGCCCCCACCACATTGTGTGGGGGCATATCGATTTGCACATGTATGTCCATCTGTCCGTCCATCCATACGTACGTCCCGTTTCATGTGTGCGCAACTCCACCTACACTCATGGATGGATTGGAACCAAACTTGCACACATGATAGACCATGTTGGGTTGTTGTGCAAGAAATAAAGAATTTTTTTACTCGGATCAGTTTTCACTAGATTATTGCCCTTTGTTGGTTTTTCATACATGCCATATATTGAACATCTTGTGTGCACAACTCCTACACCCCTGGGTGGATTAAAACCAAACTCGCATAATAGACCATGTTGTCTAGTTGTGCAAGAAGTAAAGAATTTTTTTTTAGATCAGTTTTCATTGCGTTATTGCTCTTTTTTGGTTTTTTAACCTTTTTAGCTCACCTGAGCACACAGTGCTCAGAGGTGAGATATTGGGATCATTGATTGTCTGGTGTCTGTGTCGTGCGTCATCAACAATTTGACTTAAATGACTTCTCCTCCTAACCCCCAAAGCCAACTTTGACTAAACATGCCTGGGATATTCCTTGCATGAAGCTGTTCAAAGAATTGAATATTATTATATCATTAATATTATTAAAATGGTTTCGCTCCATTGAACAAAATGGGCACCAGAGATAAAAATAGATTTTCATCAATATTTTGCTTCAGATGACATCTCCTCCAAAACCCCTTGGCCATCTTAAACTTAATTTGACAGAAATGTTCCTTTTATTGCCCTTTTCTGAAATTGCTCAAACCTTTCCACTTCATTGCACAGAAAGGCTGCAAAAGCCAGAAATAGAAAAAAACTCAAACAACATCTCCTAAACGGCTAGGTGATTTTCCACCAAATTTCAAAGAAATGTTCCTTACATAGCTCTCTATTAAAATTGCTAAAATGGTTCTGCTGCATTCAACAAAATGGCTGCCAGAGCTAAAAATAGATTTTTGTCAATATTTGGCTTCAAATGACATCTCCTCCAAAACCCCTTGGCCATTTTAAACCAAATTTGACAGAAATATTCCTGATATTGCCCCTTTGTAAAATTGCTAAAATTGTTCCCTGCATTGCACATAAGGGCTGCTAAAGCTGAGTAGAAAAGAATTCAAATAGCATCTCCTTCTCAACGGCAAGGTAATTTTCCATCAAATGTCACGGAAATGTTCCTTACATAGCCCTATATTAAAATTGCTTAAACGGTTCTGCTCAATTGAACAAAATGGTCACCATAGCTTAAAATAGGTTTTTGTCAATATTTGGCTTCAAATGACATCTTTAAAGCTGCTAATACATTTTAAACCAAACTTGACAGAAATGGTCCTTATATTGCCCTTTTATGCTCCCGAATTGGGGATGAATTTAGTCGCCACCTTGTTCATCCGTCTGTCTCGAAATTTTGTCTGGACAATTTCTCAACAACCACTGGTTTGAATTTACTAAAACTTATTAGGAAGCTTCACTGCCAAGAGGAGCTGTGCATATTAGCAGCCTTTTCTGATCCATTGATTTTTTACAAAGTTATGCCCCTTATATGCCCTTTCAACTGACCTTTTTGTCCAGACTATTTCTCAGCAACCACTGACTGGAATTCATCAAAACTTCATAGGAAGTTTCACTACCTAGAGGATGTGTGCATATTACAGGCATGTTCAGGTTCAGTGATTTTTCACAAAGTTATGCCCCTTTGATGCTTTTTTAGCTCCACTTTTTTTGAAAACTTAACATTGATCATGATTTTTTTATTCCTTTATTGATTGTCTTCATACTTGGACACAACAACCCTTTGGACAAGAGCTTCAAGATGACCAGACTAAACTTGACCTTGACTCATAAATGACCTTCACCTTCAAGGTCAAAATATTGAATTTTGCTAAAATTGGCCATAAGTTTATTATTAATAGGTGGATTGTCTTCATAATTGGACACAACAACCCTTTGGACAAGACCATCAAGTGGACCTTGACTCTTAAATGACCTTCACCTTCAAGGTCAAAATATTGAATTTTGCTAAAATTGGCCATAACTTTATTATTAGTAAGCGGATTGTCTTCATGCGTGGACACAACAACCCTTTGGACAAGACCTTCAAGTAGACAAGACTTAACTTGACCTTGACTCTTAAATGACCTTCACCTTCAAGGTCAAATTATTGAATTTTGCTAAAATTGGCCATAACTTAATTATTAATATATGGATTGTCTTCATATTTGGACACAACAATCCTTTGGACAAGATCTTTAAGTGGACCACACTGAACTCGACCTTGACTCATAAATGACCTTCACTTTCAAGGTCAAATATTGAATTTTGCTACAATTTGCCGTAACTTTGTTGTTTTTGGTTAGATTTAATTTATACTTGGCCAAAACAACACTTATGACAAAACTGACATTGAATAACTCAAATTTGACCATGACCTAAAAATGACCTTGACCATCAAGATCAGATGATTGAATTTTGCTTAAATTGTCATAACTTTCTCGTTTATTTATGGATTCGAGTCATATTTGGACAAAACAACTTTTATGACAAGTCCGACATTATGATTTTTTCAATTTTGACCTTGATCTTTAAATGACCTTGACAGTCAAGGCCAAATAATTGAATTTTGTTAAAACTGGCCATATCTTTGTTATTTATGGTTTGATTTGAATCAAACTTGGACAAAACAACACTTATGACAAAGCCGACATGATAAATTATTCAAGTATGACCTTAACCTTAAAATGACCATGACTGTCTAGGTCAAATGATTGAATTTTTCTTAAATTGTCATAACTTTGTTGTTTTTGATTGGACTTTATTCATATTTGGACAAAACAACAATTATGATAAAACCGACATGTTGAATAACTCAGGTATGAACATAACCTAAAAATGACTTTGACCATCAAGGTCAGATGATTGAATTTTGCTTAAATTGTCATAACTTTCTAATTTATTTATGGATCTGATTCATACTTGGATGAAACAACACTAATGACAAATCCCACATTTTGATTATTTTCAAGTTTGACCTTTACCTTTAAATGACCTTGACAGTCAAGGTCAAATTATTGAATTTTGCTAAACCTGGCCATAAGTTTGTTATTTTCGGTTGGATTTTAATCATACTTGGACAAAACAACACTTATTACAAAGCCAAGATGTTAAATTATTCAAGTGTGACATTAACCTTAAAATGACCATTACCGTCAAGGTCAAATTATTGAATTTTGCTCAAATTATCATACATTTTTTATTATGCTCCCCCAACTGGGATGCATACAGTCGCCGCCTTGTCCATCCGTCTGTCCGTCCTGAAATTTTGTCCGGACTATTTCTCAACAACCACTGGTTTTAATTTACTAAAAATTCATAGTAAGCTTCACTGCCAAGAGGAGGTGTGCATATGAGCAGCCTGTTCCAGTTCAATGATTTTTCACAAAGTTATGCCCCTTAAATGCCCTTTCAACTGACATTTTTGTCCGGACTATTTCTCAGCAACCACTGGTTTTGATTTACTAAAAATTCATAGTAAGCTTCACTGCCAAGAGGAGGTGTGCATATTAGTAGCCTGTTTCAGTTCAATGATTTTTCACAAAGTTATGCCCCTTTGATGCTTTTTTAGTGGTAATTTTTTCCCCGACTATTTCCCAGCAACCATTGGCTGGAATTCATTGAAACTTGATAGGAGGCTTTACTACCAGTAGGAGCATATTAGTGAACTGTTCCAGTTCAGCGATTTTTCACAGATTTTTGCCCATTGAAGCCTTACCATCTATGATCATTTGTCTGGAGCATAACTCCAAAGCTATTAAGGGGATTATGATGAAAGTGTACACAATGATAGAATGCAGTGAGAGGAATCACAGTGTGCAAGAACAAAAGCTCTGTCAAGCTTGTTTTCGGAATTATCTCCTTTTGATAAATTTAACTTTTGTCCTGAACATAAATCAAAAGCTTTTTTGTTGAAAGTTAAGAAAAGACAGAGTGGAAGTGCACTGTATTATGAACATAACTCTTCCTTACCTACATTTTGAATTAACTCCCTTTATTACATTTAATTTGAACACTTTTGTCCAGACTATAACTCCAAATCTATTAAAGGCATTTGTTAAACATGTGTTATATTGGGGAGCATCCATCGTTTCCAACGATATCCTTGTTTAAAATTGCTCCAATGGTTCTGCTGTGTTGCACATAAGGGCTGCAAAAGCTAAAAGTAGAAAATAATTCAAAGAACATCTCCTCCTAAACAGCAGTCTGTTCTTCCATGAAATTTCATAAAAAATGTTCCTAACAGAGCCCTTTATTCAAATTGCTGAAAAGGTTCCACTGATTGAACAAAATGGCTGCCACAGCTTTAAATAGATTTTCATCAATATTTGGCTGACATCACCTCTCAAACTGCTCAGCCATTTTCTTTTAAACTTTACAGATATTTTCCTGATATATCCGTTTTCTATAATTGCTCAAACCATTCCACTCCATTGCACATAAGGGCTACAAAAGCTTAAAAAAAAAAAAATTAAAACAACATCTTCATCTAAACGGCACGGTAATTTTCCATCAAATTTCACAGAAATGTTACTTACATAGCCCTCTATTAAAATTGCTAAGCTAAAAGTAGATTTTCGTCAGTAATTTGCTTCAAATGACATATCATAAGCTGCTATCTAGAAAATGCCTCTGCCCCATGGGTTTTATTTGCATAAAATATGAGATCTTTGAAAATCTTCAGTTAGAAAATGTAATGTTATGTCTGATGTTTGCTTAACAGCAGACCCTCAACCAAAGTACTCAGGTGAGCAATCCAGGGCCATAATGGCCCTCTTGTTCCTTTAAACATCTCCTCTTAAACCACTTGGTGAGAGATGATAAAACTTTGCAGGAATGTTCCTTGCATGAACCTTTACAAAAGTTGTTAAAACAATTCCATTCCATGAAGAGCTGTGGTTGCTATGGTAACAAGAATGAAAAACTTTAGAAATCTTGTCTAAAACTGCTAAGCCCAGATGTCTGAAATTTAGTGTATAGCATTGTCTAGTGGACATCTACCAATTTTGTTCAGATAATATCCCTCGGATCACTATTGGCCCCGCCCCAGGTGTCACAAGTTTTACATAGAAAAAAATCTTTAAAAATCTTCTTGTCTGAAACCACAAGGCCTAGAGTTTTAAAATTTGCATGAAGCAATGTCTAGTTGACCTCTACCAAGTTTGTTAAAAATAATGTCCCTGGGGTCATAATTGGCCCCGCCCGAGAGGTCACAAGTTTAACGTAGCAATTAAGAAGAAAATCTTCTTGTCTGTAGGTCATTTGTGATGATGAAAAATACATTTTCTTTTCACATAGTCCAACATGGAGAGATTTTGAAATACACTTAGAAAAATGCTTCTCATTAGAGGATGACCTATTCCTTTGCTTTTAGGTTCCCCTTTCTTAGAGCTTTTCTATTTACAGGTGGGTGTGATACAAATTTTCTGAATTAAAGCTCTGCTTTCTATTTATTTGTTTCTGTTTCAGCCTGCAGATTTGAAAAAGCGTATAGAAAGTTTGATAGACAGAGACTACATGGAACGAGACAAAGATAATCCCAACACTTATAACTACGTAGCATAAATAATCTCAACATGTGATAAATTGTGATTTAAACAAACTTGTAACATAAACTGTGTATTTACTTTATGTTCACTGGAGACACTTGTAATAAAGTGATTCAAGCAAAACCATGGTGTATGTGCATTGAAGTTTCTCTTATCTATAAAAATACAGTATATCAGACATGTGTATGATTGGTAAATAAACATGTTACAGACATTGGTCCATACTTTCGCAAAAAAAGAAAGAAGAAAACTCAAATATAAGTAAGGAATGTAATTAAAATTCTTCATTCAAAAGTACTGAAATATCCAGTATTTAGTTAATTTTCAGTGTGAATCCTTGCTGCAGTTGTATAAAGATCATATTTTAATTGTGAAGGGACAAGTATATAATTATACAGTCTCCCTTGAAAACTCCTCCATCAAACGGTTTTCAAATGCATGTCCAGGGACTGAAGAGAATGTGACTATGTTACACTGTCAGTAATTCTAGTACATGTCCAGGGACTGAAGAGAATGTGACTATGTTACACTGTCAGCAGGGACTGAAGAGAATGTGACTATGTTACACTGTCAGTAGGGACTGAAGAGAATGTGACTATGTTACACCGTCAGCAGGGACTGAAGAGAATGTGACTATGTTACACTGTCAGTAATTCTAGTACATGTCCAGGGACTGAAGAGAATTTGACTATGTTACACTGTCAGCAGGGACTGAAGAGAATGTGACTATGTTACACTGTCAGTAGGGACTGAAGAGAATGTGACTGTGTTACACTGTCAGTAGGAACTGAAGAGAATGCGACTATGTTACACTGTCAGTAGGGACTGAAGAGAATGTGACTATGTTACACTGTCAGTAATTCTAGTACAGCCTCTTTGTGAAAATCTGTGTTGGACATTTCATTATGATATAAAATTTATATGTGTACAGAGGTATTGCAAGAATAAATTGATTAAAACAAGGGACAAGTTTACCTGAAAAGTAATCGGGAAATTTTCAATATTTTAGAGACTTATCTCTAGGAATTAAAAAGAATAAAGAAGTCATTATAATTATATTAAACTATAGTCTATTAAAGTTGGCTACACATGTGGTTGAAACCTATGTCATAATCTGGCAAATTAAGGAAGTTTCAAATATATATTTTTTAGATATTTCAGCTTTTAGAATGCTCTTTTGTCCATCGTCCATCCATAATCTAAAATTAACTTGAAACAACACCTTCTCTTATACCACTGGGGGAATTGCAATAAAACTTCACAGGAATGATTCTTGTATGGTCCCCTTTCAGAATTTTATAAAAATAAAAATTAAAAAGGAGGAATTTCATGCAGAACCTTGGTTGCCATAGCTACTGAAATGAAAATCTTAAAAAATCTTCTTGTCTGAAACCACAAGGCCTATAGCTTAGGTATTTAGTTCGTACTATCATATAATGGACCTCTTGACAGAAATTTTCTTGGGGTGCTCCTCTATATAAATTGTAAAATTTATTTCAGTCCATGTAAAAACATGGCCCCCAAGGGCTGGGGTTATTTTTAGCTCACCGGAGTGCTTGTGATCTTTTCAGATTGATGATTGTTAGTTGTCTGTCTGTCTCCCCATTATCCACAATTGTTCAAAGGACATCTCTGAACCACTTAGCCAAATTTGATAAAAACTTGCATGAATCTCTATCAGTTTTATTTAAATTGTTCAAGTCTATTGCAAATCTGGGTCACAGGAGCTAGAAATAGATTTTAAAAGTAAAAACTTCAAAGGCTTTCTTCTCCAAAACTGCAGGGCCAAGAGCTAAGATAGTTAATAATGAATCATCTGATGGACCTCTACCATGTTTGTTCAAATCATGGCCCTAGTATCAAAATTGGCCCCACCCCATGGATACATGATTCACAAAGGCTTATAAAGGGAAGCATCATCTAAGTCCTCCTCCAAGACTGTTCAAAATTATTTTTTTGAGACTTTCTTGCTGAAGACAATCTGAGGATGTTTAGCTGACAGTCTGTGTTGCTGAATGTTGTCTGGCATCTCTGGTGCATAGTGCAGCCTTCTCAGATGTTGATTAATAAAGGTTTGATTATGCTTCACTGATATTAACAAGTACAGTCAACCACAGAAGCAAATTGCAGTCAGCTGAACAGTCCCATTGCCTTTATAGATAGTAATTAGAGAAAAACACAGCAAAAGTAAGATTTTTATGCTCCCCAAAGGGAGAGCATATAGTCGCTACCTTGTCCGTCTGTCAATCTGTCCGTCTGTTGTGCTTGTCCAGAGCATAACTTGAAAATCCTTGGACATAATTTGTTTAAACGGCACACAGTGGTAGAGGGCATTTAGGCGGAGTGCAGTGTCAAAGAACCATAACTCTATTTTGCCCCGTTTTTGAATTATTTCCCCTTTTAGAAAATCTGGTCCGGAGCATAACCTGAAAACCCTTGGACAACAGTCGCCACCTTGTCCGTCTGTCAGTCCGTTTTGATTGTCCGGAGCATAACTTGAAAATCCTTGGACTTAATTTGTTTAAACTGCACACTGTGGTAGAGGGCATTGAGGCGGAGTGCAGTACCAAAGAACCATAACTCTATTTTGCCCTGTTTTTGAATTATCTCCCCTTTTAGAAAAATTTTGTCCGGAGCATAACCTGAAAACCCTTGGACATAATTTGTTTAAACTGCACACAGTGGTAGAGGGGATTGAGGCGGAGTGCAGTGCCAAAAATGTGCCCACTTTATGACTTTGCCTGTATGTTCTTGCCTTGCACATTTCCCTTTGGCTCCTGCTTTGGGAAGCATATGTCGGTTTTAACGATCGCCTTGTTCCTATAAGTAAATCCTAGTTTTTGTCTCAACATTGCTAGTTTTTCTTAGATTTTTCAAGTTTTTAGCTCCCCTGAGCACAATGTGCTTGTGAGCTATTGTGATCGCATGATGTCCATCGTCATGCATTAGTGCATTAACATTTTGATTAAAACGACATCTCCTCTGTCTGAAACCACGTCGCCAAAGTTAAAACTTGACGGGGATATTCCTTGTATGAAGTTCTACCAATTTGTTCAAAGAATTCAGTTCCATACAGAACTCTGGTTGCTTTGGCAACCAAAAGAAAAATCTTTAAAAATATTCTTATCTGAAACCACAATAGCTAGAGCTTAGATATTTAGCATTGTTTATCATCTAGAGGTCCTCTACCAAAGTTGTTCAAATTACGTTCCTGGGGTCAAAATTAGCCATGCCCTAGGAGTCACGTTTTTCATAGAAATAAATAGAAAAAACTTAGGAATCTTCTCTGAAACCACAAGGCCCTAAGTTTTAAAACTTGGCACTAAGTATTGACTAGTGGACCTCTATCAAGATAATTCAAATTATGTCCGTGGGGTCAAAATTGACCTCACCCTAGGGGTCACTTGTTTAAATAGAGGCATTTATTACCATTCCAGATTTTTTTCACCTTTTTGATTGGCTGTTGAAAGAAATTGATATTACCGAGCCAGACAGGTAATATACACATTAAATTCCCCCTTTGGGTACCCCACGTTGTAAACAACATGCGCTGTGACGATGCGCGTACGGTTCGATGTTGTAAAGTGTAAATTCCGATATACAAACACTTTTTAATTGGCAAATAAAATATATTTACCAAAAAAGAGTAATGATAAATATTCTCAGTAGTATTTGAAACAAATATGACCTCGCCAAACCTTGATATTAATTCTTCAACAGACTACTCCTTTTCTCTTGTTTACATTCGTTAGGTACGAAAGCAAATACTTCATGTAGATCTATAGACGAACTATTGAAATAAAAATTTAAAAAAAGTTTAAGAAAATAATCTGTACTGAATGCGCGGAAATATTAACCTAAATTTATGGCTTTCATTAAAGATATAAATTTAATATTCAAGCAAACATATCACTTCTGGGAAAATACCGCTTTTCGCCAGCACAAATTATGTTGTGACGTCATTATGAGGTGAAGGGGTACCCTAAAGGGAATCGTGTTTCGACGTTTCATTTGAAACAGCAATGATTAATTTTAAAATTGTCTTACTCGACAGAGGAAGGGTAATAAAATTATTATTTGGGTTTATGAGTGATATATGTGGATATATTACCTGCCAAGATAAAATATCACCCGGGTGATATAAAATCTTGGCAGGTAATATATCCACATTTATCACTCAAAAACCCAAATAACATATAATATATAGGGAAAACTTCAGTAGTCATCTTTTCTGAAACTACACAGCATTGGGATTTGATATTTTTGATATACAGGTGTAAGGTCACTGGTCAATGTCATTTTAGCTTATAATAGATTTTCTACTTTCTGTCATTTATTTATTGACTGATATATTTTACATATTTGGTTTGTAGGCACCTACAAATCTTTATAGTACAAATTTACTATAATAATTCAAGATATTTATTTTATATTTTTATCCACTATTTGGTGAATTTACCCCCCAATTCCTTTGTTAACCTTGAATGTTTGTTCTCAGGTGAGTGACACAGAGCTGTCATGGCCCTCTAGTTCCAAATTATACTGCTGGGGAGCCTGTGAATGTACAAATCTTTGAAATACGAGAAACCAAAGGCCTTATATCTTCGATATTTGGTATGTTTACTCACTTTGCTTTGCTTTCCTCTTCAGACTGTTCATATGCCCCAGGGGTTATTAATGGTGCCCCCTCTCCACCATGCATGCGGATTTTTAACTTTGCATTTAGCAGACATTGACCTTGTACTACTGACCTTTAATGACCCTCCTAGGCTCTATATACATAGTGAAATTTATTGCAATTTGTGAAAAAACACAGATCGCAATAGTGAGGCGGGGCTTATTCTTTTATGTCTATAAAGGAACTTTAAAAATCTTAGAAACTGCAGTCTGAAAATAATTTGGCACATATTTTCCTTTCATGACCCTCATAGGCTCTATAAAAACTGTGAAATTTATTGTGATCTGTGAAAAAGACATGACCACCAGGGTGTGGGGCTTATTCTTTTATGTCTGTAAAAGAAACTTTAAAAATCTTAGAAACTGCAGGTCCAAATTGATAATATGGCACAATTGTTCCTTTGATAATCCTCTAAATAAATTTTGAAATTTATAGCAATGTGTGAAAAAATATGGCTGACAGGGGCTGGGCTTATTTTCCTTTGTCTTTATGACCAAACTTTGAGGAGGTATAAAGGACTCGTCTTAAAGTCAGTCAACTTGTCGGTGGGTGGGAGAAATCTTGTGACAGGAACTACTTCAACATTTCTGTGACTATCAATATGAAACTCATTGTGCATGTTCACCAGCAAGTGTAGATGTGCATGATGGGTTTATTGTATGATTTGCATGACACATATTAAATTTTCCCCATTCATTTGACAAGGCAGTATTGCAGGGGTTTAATAGCTCTTAATTCCGAGATACTGCTGGCCAATTTTGAAAATGATTTTGTAGAAATGTGCTTTGGACCGTCTATACAAGTTGTGAAATATATAGGGATCTGTGCAAAAAACAAGGTTGCACAAGGGTGGCGCTAATTAATGTTCCCTATGTTTCTATAGGAGAAACTTTTGAAATTTGATTTAGAACAGATTTTCTTTGGGTGACCCTTTACATAGTGAAATTTGAACAGAACCATGAAAAAAAATATAGTTGTTATTTGCTGGACTTTTTTTGATATGCCAGGAGCACCATTATCTTTTGCATACCTTGTTAATTTGACACCTACACAAAACTAAAAAAAGAGTGCTCGAGTGAAATGCTAAAAGGTGTCGGAGTACATCGTCTAACAGTAACCTTGCTCATCTTACTTAAAATTTATGTCAATCAAGTCAGGCTTTGGGGATAAAATTATGTAGGATACTAGATTAAAAAAAAAAAAAAAATCATTGCATGGTCTGCATAGCATACTATGGTGGATTTCAATTATTTGATGCAAATGTATCCCAGGTGTGGAGACCATGCTCACACATGCTAGAAAAATAAAACCCGTGATAACCCCTACTGATTTTAAATGTGACAGATATGAAGATTTTAGTGCCAAAACTTTAAAATTCCTTATTTTCCTTGCTAAATTTGAAATAAAATTGGAAGGCTTTTATATCATATAAACCATCTGACCTACATTTACTTCTTTTAGAAACAGTTTACTAAATGATGTGTTATCACAAGGACAAATGTAAATTGTAAAATGTCTGGGAATAACAAGTGTCGACTGCAAAATATATAGAGCTGGAATTATTAAAAGGATAGAAGTGTACATTAGAACCTTTCAAAAATAAAGAACTAAATCAGATTTGCATTGAATATTTTTATTATGCATTTTCTAATCAATAAATATTCATTTAGGAGATAATCAGTCTGAAAGTACCATTGTTCAGACTGTAAATTCTATCTTCAACAAACAACTTTATCTGTCCATCCTGTAGAAAGATCCATCATTTGCAGTTGTTTACAATATACATGTACATGATTTTATACATTATTTTGGACTGAAATTTAAACATGTTTTTCTTCTTGTATGCAGATTGGAATAAAAAGAAAACTATTATCAGTGTGTTTATCTCGGAGGTCAGACTCTTGTGTGATCAGTCAATGCAAAAGCAACTCCAATTACCTGAATCCTCAGACTTACACATTTGTAATAATCTGTTTAAACATTATTGACTTTTTATAATACGCTTTTGTCTGAAGCTCTAAGTTTATTAATTTCTAACAAAAAAACTGCCAACATGTTATCTAAATTTCTGTCACATTATTTACATGCAACCAATTACTACATGTTTGATAGAAATATAAGGTTAAAATCATTAATTTTGTACTGTCATAGTAATTTTAAAACCTACTTGTACATAAAAATATTCAACACAGTAAAAAAGAAAAAATCTTCTCTCTCTTTGTTAGTACAGCCTAACGATCAATAACCTTTATCATGTTGAATTAGCCTTGTTAACTGAGAGCAGACCATTATCAGCCTGTTCAGATTGAGTGTACAGTAAATTTTTAGTTAATATCTCTAGGGTATAGGTAACATCAGACCAGATGATTCAGGTTTATTTCAGAAATTTAGCAAGGTATGGATTAAATTGCTCGAGCAGTTTCTTTACCCTGATACTGCCAACTGTCCCTGAATGCTTGCACAACTCTTGCAAAAATATATTTTGTAACTTGTTTCTTTGGGACCCAGTGTTTTAACAACATATTTCACAGGGTATGACCCAGTTTCTGAGACTGTTTAACAGGTATGAGATTTTTTTCAGCAGTTTTTATGAGGCCTGTATTTTTTGAGAGAAAACTGGATTCAATGAAAATTTCTGGGGTGTGGGGACTCAACGTACGACCCGCCACTGAGCCGTAGTTTCAACACAGTAGCTGCATCCTATACTATTTTGACAAGAGTTGACTCCCATGGTGCAGGTGTTTGACGGGGGCTTTGTGCAAGATTTAATCCACCATATTGTTGAAAATATTTACAGCATTGTCAACCAGTTTATTTGACGAAAAAACTAGATGCTTCCAGGAAAACATACATCTTCCCCCTCCCCCTTCTCTGGCCACAGAACTTTAGCAAAAATTAGATGAGCAGAAAATAACTGTAGTTCTGACAATATGCACAACTTAGTCTAGCTACTGAACATTTGTCAGACTTCATTTAAACCTGATGATGAATATAGGAGTTCCACTGACAAAAGGTAATAATTAAAATCTAACAAGCAAATTTGTTGAACTGATATCCCAAATCACTGAAATGAAGCTGCTAAGTATTATCAACCTTTTATGTAGATCTTTGACCTTTCTATTTAAAAGCCACTCAAAAAGCACCTTCTTTAATCTTACAATACTGAAAGGTCAATCATTCATAATTCAATATGATGTTAATATCTCTGTTATGCTCAGGTTACTCATAAGACAGCAATTTTCCTTAACAAGGTATCTGTTTAAAAAACAGAAAAGGGCCATAACTCTAGAATGGATGGATTTTGCATCATGCCCCCATCCATATATACATACTCGCCAAGTTTTATTAAAATATAACCAGATCTAAGATCTGAATCTAGATAGAAATTTTCCTTTAAACAAGAGCCACCGCAAGCCTGGGCCACGCTCTACTTTTTCCTATTTCTATTTCGTGAAACCGCTGATCAGGAGTGATAATGCCTTTCTTGGTCATTCATATTAAAATACACTACATTTTCATCTTCAGCTTCAAGAAAAAATGTTATTCTTTATACATAGTGAATAACTATTCAGGGGCCATAACTCTGTGTTAAATGGTCTGACCAGAACATTTCAATGATATGCATAATTATCTCCTTTTGGTTGTGACAATTCCCATAAAGTTTTGTTGAAATCCAGTAAGCAGTTGCCAAGAAATAGCTTGGAAACAAATGTTACTCTGATCACATACTGTATAATCAAGGGCCATAACTCTGTGTTGAAGAGTCAAACCAGAACAAGTCAAGGATATGCATATCTCCTTTTGGTATTGAAAGTTCCCACAAAATGTTTCATTGAAATCCTTTCAGTAGTTGCAGACAAATAGTGCAGAAACGAAATACTATCCAGAGGCCATAACTCTTGTGTTAAATGGTCTGACCAAGACATTCCAATGATATGCGAATCTCCTTTTGGTACTGATGGTTCCCATAAAGTTTCATTGAAATCCAGTAGAAATTTGCCGAGAAATAGCGCGGAAATGAATGTAACTCTGTATACATACTGCATAACTAATCAAGGGCCATATATCTGTGTTGTAGGGTCCAACCAGAATATGCCCAGGATATGCACATTTCCTTCTGATTTTGAAAGTTCCCACAGGGTTTCAATGAAATCCAGTCAGTAGTTGCCAAGAAATAGTGTGGAAATGAAATTCAGATGAACAGAAGGATGGACAGACAATGCCAGAACAATATTTCCCTCCCAATTCCCTATCAAAAGTTCCATAACTTCTGCAAAAATCAGTCAAATGGAAATTCATGATAATAAGCACAACTACACTAGGTACTGAACACTTCTGTCATCAAAATCCATTCATTCATGTAGGAGTTGCGCTTACAAACATCCATCCATCCAGACGGGCAGTACAAAATCAAATGTCACCCTCCCACTACTGGGGGGAGAGGTAATCAAGCAAATTCATCTGCTTCCTGGACCCTAAACTCAACTCAGAGGCCATATAGATATCCTTCTGACTATCCCATGTGCACTCATCTCAGAACTCTCTATGACTTAAAAGTATGTGCTAATTTTGTTGCAGAAGGAAGTTAGTTGCCAGGGAGATATCATTGTTGGATACATGTAGAGCATGCCTGACCTGGTCCTGGCTGAAGCCCATCTCAACCATCTGTTGCACCTGTTCCTCTGACACCTCGCTCACATGCTCTTCTGTAATATAAGAAGTAAAATAAGAAAACACTTGTCACAGAATTGACGAATACCCACCACACTCAGCTTGGTCACAGAACTAAAGGCATTGTGAGTAAAAGGGGTCATTGTAAAATTCTTGCATGGCAGTGGAGTGAAAACATGTACAGTTGAAATGAATGTAAATGGAAGACTGCTTATGATGCTATTTTATTTGATGGTATGAAGTCATAAAATACCAAGAAGGCAAATAACCATAAAGGTGACATTGAAGACAAGAAGATTTTCAAAATTTTCCCTATATAAGCCTATGTAAAATCAACTGACCAAATTTGACCCCAGAGGTATAATTTGAACAAACTTGGCAGAGGTCCACTTGACAATGCTACACACAAAATCTTAAGGCTCAGGGCCTTGTGATTTCAGAAAAGAAGATTTTCAAAATTTTTCCTTTCTGTTGCCAAACTCTGAAAAACCAAGGGCTATAGCTTAGATATTTGGCATGAAACATCATCTAGTGGACTTCTAGTAAAATTGTTCAAATTATGGTCCCTGGGTCAAAACTAACTTCACCCTGGGGGTCATGGGTTTTCCTTATGTGAATATAGGTATATAGTTAAAAATCTTCTCTGAAACCCCAAGTGCTAGAGCTTAGTTATTTTGCATGAAACATTGTCATGTGGACCGCTACCAAAATTGTTCAAATTATTGCTCTTGGGTTAAAACTGGCCCTACCCCAGGGGGTCAGTGGATTTCCCTGTATGTATATAGAAAAAACTTAAAATATTTTCTTCTCTGAAACCACAAGAGCTAGAGCTTAGATATTTGGCATGAAACATTGTCTGGTGGACCTCTACCTTGAGTGTTCAAATTATGGTCCTGGGATCAAAACTGACCTAACTCCAGAGGTCAAGGGTTTGCCTTATATGACTTTAGTAAAACCTTCACCTCATTTACCAACATTGTTCAAATTCTTGTGATAAACACTTTCATTAGCTTACAGCATTTTACACCAATACCATTCTGTCCTCAGGTGAGCTACCCGAGGCCAATGGCCCCCTTATTTTATGTAGAATTCTTTAGTCCAAATAATGTCCCTGGGGTCAAAATTGGCCCTGCCCCAAGGGTCCAATTTGTATGAAATATAAGATCTTTGAAAATTCAGAAACTACAATTTTGCTTCTGATGTTTTCTCAACAGCAGACACAAAGCCAAGGTATTCAGGTGAGCTATCCAAGGCCATCATGGCCCTCTTTTTAACAAAGGTAGTCTATATAAAACCAAGTGACCCCTGCGGTGCAGTCAATTTTGATTTTTAGCCTGAGTGACCATAACCCTAGTGACCTAAAATACAACTCAAGGTCCATGTAGCATACCAAATATCAAAGAAATCTGTCAATAAATGAAGACTCGGCCAGTAGTTTGTAAGACTATCAAAGATGTGAAAACACTAACATGCAGACATATAATGCCTCTTTAGCTCCACTTTTCAAAGAAAAATAGTGGAGTTATTGTACTGGCCCTCTTTTCGGTGTTGGTTTACCTTTTCTTATGCCCCCCCACTGAATATGAGAAGGTATATTGTTTTGCAAAATGTCAGTCGGTCAGTCAGAAGACACTTGTTTCTGATCAATATCTAGAGAATCCATGAACCCACCTTCCTCAGACTTAGTATGTAGGCTGATCATGACTAGTAGATGACCCCTGTAGTTTTTCAGGTCATTAGGTCAAAGACCAAGGTCACAGTGACCTTGAAAAGCAAATCCTTTTCCGACCAATAACTATAGAACCCTTGGTCCCAGGTTGTTCAAACCTAGTTTGTAGGTTGATCATTACTAGAAGATGTCCCCTATAGGTTTTCAGGTCACCAGGTCAAAGTCACAATGACCTTGAAGAGTAAAATGGTTTCCAATCAATAACAATAGAACCCTTGGTCATAGGTTCTTCAAACTTAGTAAGTAGGTTGGTTATGACCAGTAGATGACCCCTATAGTTTTTCAGGTCACCAGGTCAAATGCCAAGGTCACAGTGACCTTGAAAACAAAATGGTTTCCAATTAATAATCATACAACACTTGGGACCAGGTTCCTCAAACTTGGTATACAGGTTGGCCATGACAAGTAGATGACCTCTATAGTTTTTCAGGTCAAAGGTCGAGGTCACTGTGACCTTGTATAGCAGAATGGTTTCTGATCAATTACTAAAGAATGCTTGGGCACAACTTCTCAAAACTTCATAGGTAGGTTGGCCATGACATTTAGATGATCCCTGTAGATTTTAGGATCGTAGGTCAAAGGTCAATGTCACAGCAACCTTGAAAAGCAAAACAGTTTCTGCTAAATATCTAGGGAATCCATTGGCCCATGTTTGTCAGACTTAGTTATGTAGGTTTGTCACGATCAGTAGATGACAACTATTGTTTTTCAGGTCATTGTGTCAAAGGTTACAGTGACCTAAAATAGCAAAATGGTTTCTGTTGAATAACTGTAAAATGCTTGGGCCCATGTTCCTTAAACTTGGTATATAAGTTGTTCATGACTTGTAGATAAGCCCTTTAGTTTTTCAGGTCACCAGGTCAAACGCCAAGGTCACAGTGTCCTTGAATTGCAAAATGGTTTCCGATCAATAACTATAGAATGCTTGATCCCAGCTCCTCAAAACTTCATGGCTGCCTCAAGTGTGTGTGTGTGTAGGGAGTGGGGGGGGGGAGGAGGAGGAGGGGTCAAAATAAGCCCCACCCTAGGGTCATTTGATTTAGCTTAGAATTATATAGGAAAAAACTTCTTATGGAAAAGAACAATGCCTTGAAGTGAACTATTTACTTATGTGGGATGGGTAGGTACCCCAACTCCCTCAACTGTTTTTTTCATTATTCTTTTTCAAGTACATACCCCTCTCTCCCTCCTTGCATGAGTAACCCCCACACACATTTTTTTTGCATGACTACTCTTCTCCACACACAGGCACACACACACACCTTACCCTCCCCCACTCAATTTTTTTTCACTTGGGCCTCTTGTTTGACTTAGCTTATGAATTATTATCCAGCACTGAGAAAAGTGGAGCTTGCTGTTCATAGACTAGTCTTGTTTGACTCCTATACCTCTGGAACCCAGTTGTTCAGGAAATGACAGGAGGTCTATTGTTTATAAATGTTTAGTAAAAGTTTTGTTGAAATTGAATCTAATGGGAGTAAAACACTAGGATGTATGGTAAACAAGTGCTATGTACAATGAATGACATGACCCCAGGAGTGTGTGTGTGTGTGTGTGTGTGTGTGTGCGTGTGTGTGTATGTGTGTTGACCTTTGACCCCGTGACCTCTAAGTGGGTCTGGCAGGTAGAGCTCATCAAGGTGCATGTACCTGTGGAGTTTGGAGGCTGTAGGTGGAAGGACTTCCATGTTATGGTCAAAGTTTAAGTTTTTAGACAACAAACAAACACACAGACAGACCAAAAAACAATATGCTCTTCCTCCAAGGGCATAAAAATAATATGCTCTCCCTTCAGGGGTATGGATGGAAGCACATTCATGTTGGCCCAAGTTAATAATTGCTATTTTGGGCCATGGTAACCTTAACCATTGACCCTGTGACCTCTAAGTGGGTCGAAAGAGCACATCAAGGTGAATACACATGTGAACTGAGAAAGCTTTGGATGAAAGCACTTCCATTTTACGCCAAGGTTAATATTTACTATATGGTGACCTTGACCTTTGACCCTGGGACCTCTACCTGGATCTGGGGGATAGAACCCATCAAGGTGCATATACATGTGAAGTTATAATGCTTTGGATGGAAGCATGTTTATTTTATGGCCAAAGTAAATATTTGCAATTTAGGGTTATGGTGACCTTGACTTTTGACCCCATGTCCTTTTAGTGGGTTTTGAGGGTAGAGTGCATCAAGGTGCATAAATCTGTGAATCTGCTACAGATGGAAAGTTTCATGGCAACGATTAATATTTGATATTTGGAGGTCATTGTGACCTTGACCTTTGACCCCATGACCTCTAAGTGGGTCTGGCGGGTAGAGCACTTTAGGGTACATGCATGAAGTTTGGAGGCTGCAGGTTGAAGGACTTCCATGTTATGGTCAAGGTTAAAGTTTTGTGACAGACAAGACAGACCAAAAACAATATGCTCCCTTGGGGGGCATAAAAAATTATTTTTAACATGTGACCTTGAAATGGACACCCATGACCTAAATGCCCATCAGAAGGTAGAGGTCTATGCAAGGTACCTACACACCAAATATCTAAGATATCAGTCAATAAATGAAAGCTCCTTAATGAAAAGTAGAAAAATCTATCTTTAATGTTGGTGAATTTGACCTTTACCGCAGTGAATGGTAAAGGTTCATGGAAGGTGCCTACATAACAAATACCTAAGTCATTAGTCAATGCATAAAGGCTCTATGACAGAAAGTAGAACAAGAGGGCCATGATGGCCCTTTTATCGCTCACCTGAAAACAACTGCAACTACTTTCTCACATACATAATATCTAAAATCCAGGCCTTGTGGCTTCTGACAAGAAGATTTTTTTAAGTTTTACCTATGTCAGTCCATATAAAACCAAGTGACCCCTGGGTTTGGGCCAATTTTGATATTTCAGCCTTGGTGTCCTTGACCCAAGTGACCTAAAATCCAACCCAAGGGCAGATTCTTATGATAAATACATACCAAATTTCTTAGATATATGTCAATAAATGAAGATTCAAGCAAGTGGTTTGTAAGATTATTAAAGCTATGAAACCAAATAAGCCTATTCTGGCCCTAATACCTCTGAAACACATAATGGGATCAGGTCAGCTCAGGAAAAGAAAGATCTACTGTGTATAAATGTTTTGTGAAAGTTTGGCAGAAATTGAATCAGTTGTGAGCATTACACTATAATGTAAGGTAGATAAAATGTCTTTTTAGCTCATCTGAGCTCATCTGAAAATCTTCTTGTCTAAACCACAAGGCCCTGAGCCTTAAGATTTGGTATGTAGCATTGTCTAGTGGACCTCTACCAAGTTTGTTCAAATTATGCCCCTGGGGTCAAATTTGGCTCTGCCCTGGGGATCAATTGGTTTTACATAGGATTATATAGGAAAACCTTGGAAAATCTTCTTGTCTGAAACCACAAGGCCCTGAGCCTTAAGATTTGGTATGTAGCATTGTCTAGTGAACCTCTACCAAGTTTGTTCAAATTATGCCCCTGGGGTCAAATTTGGCCCCACCTCATGGGTAAATTGATTTTGCATAGGGAAAACATTGAAAATCTTCTTGTCTGAAACCACATGGGCCTGAGCCTTAAGATTTGGTATGTAGCATTGTCTAGTGGACCTCTATCAAGTTTGTCCAAATTATGCCTCTGGGGTCAAATCTGGACCTGACCTGGGGGTCAATTGATTTTACATAGGCTTATAAAGAGAAAACTTTGAAAATCTTCTTGTAGAAGGAGAGGTAACATTTTCTGTCCAAATAGTCTGGAAATTTGTCAGAAAGGTTGTTTTAATAATTTCTAGCTCAGATTCGACTATGGGTCATCTGGGTTAAAAAAACTAGGTCACAGACCCCAAATATGGAAAAACCTTGTTAACACTCTAGAGGTAACATTTTCAGTTCAAATAATCTTGAAATTTGTCAGAAAGATTGTTTCAATGATTTCTAGTTCAGTTCTGAATATGGGTTATCTGGGGTCAAAAACTAGGTCACAGGGTCTAAACATAGAAAAACCTTCTTAACACAGGAGGACACATTTCTTTGTTCAAAGACATGAAAACTTGTCAGAATGTTTTTATGCCCCTGCCATAACACGGAAGTGGGGGTGGGGGGTGCATATAGTATTACCCCTGTCCGTATGTGTGTGTGTGTGTGTTTGAAAAAAGTAAATACTTTGTGTCCAGTCCATAACTTAAGCATGCATGCTGAGATTTCAAAATAAATCGGTATACATGACCACCATAAGTAGACAATGTGTTGCCAGTAAGATCCAGGTCCCTGGTTCAAAGTTCAAGGTCACAGCAGGGGATTGAAAGTTGTGTATTTGTCATATTGTGTCAAGTGGAATAAAAAAATTATGATCAATGTTAAAGTTTTCGGACAGGAACGGCAACGACACCATGACTATAGCAATAACTCGACTTTTTCTTCGAAAAAAAGTTCTTCGAAAAAAGTCAAGCTAAAAACATTCAGACAAGTTTTCATGTATTTGAACAAAATATGTGGCTTCTAGAGTGTTAAACAACGTTTTCCTTTGATTTGACCCTGTGACCAAGTTTTCAGTCCAACAATTTGTGCAAGATTTTATTGAGACCATCATTCTGATCAAGTTTTATAGTAAGGTCAAAAATGTAGAGTGTTAACAAACCAATTGTGGATGATAGACACCGGCCACTCAACGATACTAAAAACACACCCTGAGCCTGACTAAAATGAGACTGACTTAATTGCTTACACATCACTTTTTTGAACAGACCGTCCATATTTGTAAATATCAAACAATTCAAAGATTAAACAGATTATGAGCTATATCCCTATAGAAATGCATGTATTACCTTCCAATCTCTGTCTAAGCCCTGTATTATCATTATTATTTGCTGCTCCAAACATACCAGGTCTGTTTACAAAGTTCTGAAAACAACAGAAGAACAATAATAAATAAACAATAATGCTCAAGTTTCAGCTACACAAAACTGGAAAATACATAAAAGGTCTGCAGCAGTCTTCAATACTATTCCTGCATTGCTATAATTTTACAACAAAACCATAATCATTTATGCTTTTCTCATTTTCCAAATTATTTTAAAGAAATACTTGTGAAAAATACTGTCATCCCTACCAAATGGGCCAATATAACAGGCTTTTGAACTTATTTACTCCCCTAAGACAGTTGCTATGCAGACTAACAATCGGTAACCATTCTTTAACAAGGTGGAAACTCACCCAGCCTCACTCACCAAAACAAGCAACAGAAGGGACTTGGCCATGACCTCCAACTCTAGAAGCTCATACAGTGGAACTTCCGAAAAACTGAACACCCATGGGACCGGCCAAAAAGTTCGGATTTTGGAAGTTTCCGGAATTCAGAAGTCCAAATACTCTGGACAAGTACAGGTGCCCAACACCAGTGGTTCTTTATGATAGTGAATGCAGTCAGTACTGTTTAGCAGTGTTTGTAACATGGGAAACATAATGCAAAATTAAAATTAATGAAATCAAAGTTGGTTTGGGAACCATTTCAGATTCATGAATTAGCTTAATTTTGTCCTCTAGGGACAGTTCGGTTCTACGACGTTTCAACGATGTCTCGGACATTTTGACTTTGCAAATGTTAAAACTTTCATGAAATGCCATAATTTAAAGACCTTTTTATTTGCTCAATTTTGCTGTTTTCACCAACCGCCTTTGAAATTCTAAAAGTTTGAAAAAACTAGTGGGTGTTCAGTTGAACACTAGTGTCGCCCTTGGGTACTCTGTTAGAATAACTAAAATGGTAAACAAGAGCCTGCTGGAAAAGACAGCATGCTAGTCCAATTACAAGAAGACCTGCAAACAGCATGCTCGTCTTTTCTTTATAAGCCAAAATAAACCCATAATCATTTATAAGCCTATTTATTATTATTAATAACAAGTTATAAGCCCAAGTGAAAAACATTTGAGTGAACCTTGTCATTTTAGATCATAAAGATGGCGGGGGGGGGGGGGGGGGGGGGGGGGGGGGGGGGGGGGTGAGGGATTCAAGTACATATGTATTAAAAAAAATATTAATAATTTGGGCCAAGGGTGGGGTGGGGCTGCTTCGGTGGGGGGGTCAGGGTGGAAGGGAAGTTAAATACCTATGTATTAAAGCGACTGACTCACAAAATTTTGCTGAAATTTTTTATTCTTTCAAATTTAAGAGGATTTAATATACTATGGAAAAAATATAATATTATGCTTCTATACACCATGAAAACTGAAAAAAAAAGTTTTGACTTAACCAGGATTCGAACCCACGACCTTTCAGTCAGTAAAATATATAGCGACGACTTAGTCCACTGAGCCACGACGTCTAGTTATTAAATTGCCTCAAAATTAATATTATAACTAAAGTATCTACCCCGTGACTAAAGGGGTAAATTTTTTTAACAATAAAAGTGTGTCAAACTTTATATTTTGATGTTTTTCTGTCACAAAAACTAAGTAAGTAACTTAGTTTAGATATCTTCTTCACGATTACAGCAAGAATTTCAAGATGTATAAACATTTTCTTTTTATCATCGTCTGTGAGTCAGTTGCTTTAAAAAAAAGGCCCCAGGGGAGAGGTAATTGTGACTCATCTCATGTAAGTTAAAAGTTTATTTCAAAGCTTAAGAAGTTCTTTTCCAATAAAGGAGGATAAAGACATTTTTTTGCGGGGTTGAAGGCGGGGGAAGCCAATGGAAAGCCGCCTATGGGGATGCAACAGTGAAATGGAAACTGTGGGAAGATGATAATGGAATGACAAGGCAGGCCTATATGATGTCTTTTTCAGGAAGCATTACAAAAGAATCACGTTTTGTCAAATTCTTCCCTGCATGGAAAAGTAAAGGCCCTGAAAAGGTCTATCATCAACATTTTTGACCTTTGAGCTGTCACTGTGACCTTGACCTCTGAGCTAGGAATCTGGGTCTTGCACGCGACATACCATCTCATCAAGATGAACAAATGGGCCAAGCTAATTCAAAATCCTCACATGCACAGAGAGGTTATGGCCTGGACAAGGTCTAGAATCAACATTTTGGACCTTTGAGCTGTCACTGTGACCTTGACCTTTGAGATGGGAACCTGGGTCTTGCACGCAACACACCATCTCATCAAAGTGAACATATGTGCCAAGGTATTTCAAAATCCTTCCATGCAGGGAAAAGTTATGGCCTGGACAAAGTCTAGAACTAACATTTTGGACCTTTGAGCTGTCACTGTGACCTTGACCCTGGAACCTGGGTCTTGCACGTGACACACTGTCTCATCAAGGTGAACAAATGTGCCGAGGTTTTTCAAAATCCCTCCATGCACAGAGAAGTTATGGCCTGGACAAGGCAATCTGGACGGACACAGGCACGCACACACACACATACATACACCGAACTGTGGTATCAAATGTGACGTCTATGTTGTATTCCAAGTTTGAATAGAATATCTTTGACACTTTTTGAGAAATGGACATTAACAAAAAGGTTAACCAAGAAATTTTAAGTTGAACAAGAGGGCCACGATGGCCCTGTATGGCTCACCTGAGTATGACTGCTTTTAACAAAGTTGCTATGGACCTCGTTAATTGACCCCAGATGACCCATATTAGAACTTGACCTAGAAATTATTGAAACGATCTTTCTGACAAATTATTTGGACTGAAAATGTTACCTCTAGAGTGTTAACAAGGTTTTTCCATATTTGGGCTCTGTGACCTAGTTTTTGAACCTTGATGTCCTATATTTGAACTTGAGGTAGAAATTATCTAAGCAATCTCTCTGACAAATATCAGGATATTTGGACTGAAAATGTAACCTCTAGAGTGTTAACAAGGTTTTTTTCATATTTGGGCTGTGTGACCTAGTTTTTGACCCCACAAGACCCATATTCAAACTTGAGCTAGAAATCATCAAAACAAGAGCCACCTCAAGCGGGGACCATGCTCAACTTTTCCCTATTTCCAAAGGCAAACACATCAGAGGAAGCAAATTGTGGTGAAGGGATTTCAAATGAAACATCATTTGGAAATAAAATTATACATATTTAAGTTATGGCTAATTTCAGCAACATTCAGCAACATTCAGAAATTTTACCTTAAAAGGTCAAAGTCAAGTTCAGTTTAACTTTCTTTGGAGGTATTGTCTAAAAGGTAGTTATGTCCATGCATGAAGACACTACATCCATTAGCAACAAAGTTAAGTAATGTCAAGGTCATTTAAAGGTCAAGGTGATGCTTGAATTGTTCAACAAGTTTGTTTTATTCTCAGTGTTGTTTTGTCCCTGTATAGATCAAATCCGTCCATAAATAACAAAAGTTTGGCTATTTTAGCAAAATGCAATAATTTGAACTTGACTGTTAAGGTCATTTAAAGGCTGAGGTCATACTTGAATAATTTAACAAGTAGGTTTTGTCTTGAGCATTGTTTTGTCCAAATATTAATAAAAAAGAACTGAAAATGATGTTATAGCCAATATTATCAAAATTCAATAATTTGACCTTGATGGTCAGGGTCATTTGAAGTTCAAGGTCACAGTTGAATGATTCAATGTGTCAGTTTTGTCATAAGTGTTATTTTGTCCCAGTATAAATCAAATCAAACCATCAATAACAAAAATTTGGCTATTTTAAGCAAGTTCAATAACTTGACCTTAAATGTCAAGGTCATACTTATAATAAATTAAAATGTCAGTTTTGTTGTTTTATCAAAGTATAAATCAAATCCATAAATAAACAACAGTTAGGACAATTTAAGCAAAATACAATAATGGGACCTTGACTGTCAAGGTCATTTTAGTGTAAAGGTCATACCTGAATTATTCAACATGTAAGTTTTGTTTTGTCCAACTACAAATCAAGTCTAACCATAAATTACACAGTTATGACCAATCTTAGCAAAATTCAATAATTTGATCTTGCTAGTCAAGGTCAATTTTTTAGGTCAAGGTCAAACTTGAATCAAAATGTCGGATTTGTCAAAAGTATTGTTTTGTCCAAGTATAAATCAAATCCATCAATAAATGACAAACTTGTGACAATTTAAGCAAAATTCAAACATCTGACCTTGACGGTCAAGGTCATGGTCACACCTGAGTTATTCAACATGTCGGATTTGTCACAAGTGTTGTTTTGTCAAAGATTAAATCAATTCCAACAATAAATGACAAAGTTATGGCAAATAGTAGCAAAATTCAATAATTTGACCTTCACTGTCAAGGTCATTAAAGGTCAAGGTCAAACTTGAAATAAACATAATGTCGGATTTGTCATAAGTGTTGTTTAGTCCAAATATGAATCAAATCTATAAATCAATATAAAAGTTATGACAATTTAAGCAAAATTCAATCATCTGACCTTGACGGTCAAGGTCATTTTAAGGTCATGATCATATCTGAATTATTCAACATGTTGGTTTTATCCTAAGTGTTGTTTTTTCCAAGTAAAAAATCAAATCCAACCATAAATACTAAAGTTATGGACAATTTTAGCAAAATTAAATAATCTGACCTTGAAGGTGAAGGTCATTTATGAGTCAAGGTCATATCTGAAACAATCAAAATGTCGGATTTGTCATAAGTGTTGTTTTGTCGAAGTATGAATCAAAACCATAAATAAATGGACAAGAGGGCCATGATGGCCCTGGATCGCTCACTTGAGTACTTTGGCTGTAGGTTTGCTGTTAAGCAGTATTTCATTTTTTAATTGAAAATATGTAAGTGCCTACAAACCAAATATGTAAAATATCAGTCAATAAATAAAGGCTCTATGACAGAAAGTAGAAATATCTATTATAAGCTATGGTGACCTTGACCAAGTGACCTCAAACCCTACCCATGGGTAGATCTCCATGCAAGGAACCTATATACTGAATATCAAAGATATTGGTCTATAAATAAAGGCTTTATGAGGTACAGTAGATAAATCTATTTTTAGCCTCCATGACCTTTAACCTAATCTAATAATTTGAACAACCAAACAACCTTCCTGACAAACTGCCAGGATATTTGGACTGAAACAGTAGCCTCTAGAGCCTTAACAAGATATTTCTATTTTTGGGCTCTGTGACCTAGTTTTTGACCCCAGATGACCATATTCGAACTTGACCTAGAAACCATCGAAATAACCTTTCTGACATATTTCAGAATATTTGGGCTGAAAATGTTACCTGTAGAGTGTAAACAAGGTATTTCCAAATTTAAGCTCTGTGACCTAGTTTTTGACCCCAGATGACCCATATTTCTATTTTTGGGCTCTGTGACCTAGTTTTTGACCCCAGATGATCCATATTCGAACTTGACCTAGAAACCATCGAAATAACCTTTCTGACATATTTCCAGAATATTTGGGCTGAAAATGTTACCTGTAGAGTGTAAACAAGGTATTTTCAAATTTAAGCTCTGTGACCTAGTTTTTGACCCCACATGACCCATATTCCAACATTAGCTAGAAATCATCTTAACAAGCGTTCTGAGTTTTTCAGGAAATTTGAGCAAAAAATGTTACCTCTAGAGTGTTAACAAGGTTTTACCATATTTGGGCTCTGTGACCTAGTTTTTGACCCCAGATGACCCATATTCCAACTTGAGCTAGAAATCATCAAAACAACCTTTCTGACATATTTTCCAGGATATTTGGGCTGAAAATGTTACCTCTAGAGTGATAAAAAGGTTTTTCCATATTTGGTCTCAGTGACCTAGTTTTTGACCCCAGATGACCCATATTCGAACCTGGGCTAGAAATCATCCAAATAACTTTTCTTATATATTACAAGGATATTTGGGCTGAAAATATTACATCTAAAGTGTTAACAAGGTTTTTCCATATTTGGGCTCTGTGACCTAGTTTTTGACCCCAGATGACCCATATTCGAACTTGGGTTAGAAATCACCCAAATAACCTTTCTGACATTTTACAAGGACATTTGGACTGAAAATGTGACCTCTAAAGTGTTAACAAGGTTTTTCCATATTTGGGCTCTGTGACCTAGTTTTTGACCCATGATGACCCATATTCGAACTTGACCTAGAAATCATCAAAACAACATATCTGACATATTTCCAGCATATTTGGGCTGAAAATGTTACCTCTAGAGTGTTAACAAGGTTTTTCCATATACAGGCTGTGTGTCCTAGTTTTTGACCCCACATGACCTATATTCCAACTAGAGCTAGAAATCATCTTAACAAGCTTTCTGACAGTTTTTCAGGAAATTTGGGCTAAAAATGTAACCTCTAGAGTGTTAACAAGGTTTTACCATATTTGGGCTCTGTGACCTAGTTTTTGACCCCACATGACCCATATTCAAACTTGAGCTAGAAATCATCAAACAACCTTTCTGACATATTTCCAGGATATTTGGGATGAAAATGTTACCTCTAGGGTGATAAAAAGGTTTTTATATATTTTGTCTCAGTTACCTAGTTTTTGACCCCAGATGACCCATATTCGAACCTGGGCTAGAAATCATCCAAATAACCTTTTTGACATAATACAAGGAAATTTGGACTGAAAATGTGACCTCTAAAGTGTTAACAAGGTTTTTCATATTTGAGGTCTGTGACCTAGTTTTTGACCCCAGATGACCCATATTCGAAGTTGAGCTAGAAATCATGGAAACAACCTTTCTGACAAACTTCCAGGATATTCGGGCTGAAAACCTTACCTCTACGGTGTTAACAAGGTTTTTCCATATTTGGGCTGTGTGACCTAGTTTTTGATCCCAGATGACCCATATTCAAACTTGGGCTAGAAATCAACCAAACAACCTTTCTGACAAATTGCCAGGACATTTGGACTGGAACAGTAGCCTCTAGAGCCTTAACAAAATTTTTCTATTTTTAGGTCATGTGACCTAGTTTTTGACCCCAGATGACCCATATTCGAACTCGTCCAAGTAACTACTGGGACAAACATCCTGACCAAGTTTCCTGACAATTGGAGCAAAAATGTGACCAGTAGAGTGTAAACGAACTAAGCGTGAACGGACAACGGACGACGGACAACGGACATTCATCGATCCTAATAGCTCACCCTGAGCCAGCTCAGGTGAGCTAAAGAGGTATGACAATTTAAGCAAAATTCAATCATCTGACCCTGATGGTCAAGGTCATCTTTAGGTTATACCTAAGTTATTCAATATGTCGGTTTTGTCATAATTGTTGTTTTGTCCAAATATGAATCAAAACCAACCATAAACAACAAAGTTATGACAATTTAAGCAAAATTTAATTATTTGACCTTGACGGTCATGGTAATTTTAAGGTTAAGGTCAAACTTGAATAATTTATCTAGTCAGCTTTGTCATAAGTGTTGTTTTGTCAAAGTCTCATTCAAATCCAACCATAAATAACAAAATTATGGCCAGTTTTACATCTTGAAGGTCTTGTCCAAAGGGTTGTTGTGTCCAAGTATGAACATAATCCATCGAGGAATAAAAAATTATGATCAATGTTAAAGTTTTCGGACGGGAACGGCAACAGCATCGGCAATGGCAACGACACCATGACTATGACAATAACTTGATTTTTTTTTCTAAAAAAAATCGAGCTAACAACCTCTCTGACAAATTTCCAGGATATTTGGACTTAAAAAGTAGCCTCTAGAGTATTAACAAGGTTTTTCAATATTTGGGCTCTGTGACCTAGTTTTTGACCCCAGATGACCCATATCCAAACTTGAGCTACAAATCATCAAAGTGACCTCCCTGACAAATTTTCGGGATATTTGCACTGAAAATGTAACCTCTAGAGTGTTAACAAGATTTTTCTATTTTTGGGCTCTGCGACCTAGTTTTTGAACCCAGATGACCCATATTTGAACTTGTGCCAGAAATCATAGAAGCAACCTTTCAGACAAATTTCCAGATAATTTGGACTGAAAATGTTACCTCTAGAGTGTTAACAATGTTTATAAACCCAGATAACCCATGTTAGAACTCATCCGAGAAATTAATGAAACAAACATCCTGACCAAGTTTCATGACAACTGAGGCAAAAATGTGACCACTAGAGTGTTAACAAACTAACTGTGGACGGACGAACGGACCGACTGACTGACAAAGCGATCCCTATGTATCGCCGTTTTTTTGAAAGGGCCACACAAAAATTGCCAATTACAATAACAAACACATTGGCCGATGTTGGCTAATTACTTACGCTTTTTAAGACAATCCATTTACAATTTAATCCTGAAAGTAGCTTGCAGCAAACACCTGTTATTAATCCACTAATCATCACTTTATTTACCGCTACCTAATTATATATATATTCGGCTGCATTTCAATCATAAATTGACAACTTGTTATTCTAACCCGTGTCAAAATAAATGATCACAGCTAACTGATCCAGACATGAAATTTTTGCTGCAGGGTTTGCGATCTTAGGTCTGTCTTTGCACTATTTTTATTTTTCTGGTATTTGGAAGCAAAATTGCACTGATATAAACTATTCGTAACTATTTTACGAAAAAATCGTCCGGAATTCAGAATTCTGAAGTTCCAGATTTCAGAAGTATGATTTACATAGAAATCAGAAGAAGAAATTTCAGGACTCAGTTTCCGGTTTTTAGGAGGTCCAGTTTTAAGAATTTCCACTGTACCTTAATAGGTAATGGAGAGGCTTATATAATGGAAGTCTCAGCAACTTTTGAAAGACTAACAAAGCTTCTACATCTACAAAATAATCTAATTTGTTCTGTATTAGGAAAACTGTTAAGGCTGACAGTGGTAACACTCAGTGTGATTTTAGTTAACAAACCTGTGTTTGATGTCTGCCATTTGCAGTTTGAAGTGATCTCAATATCACCTGTTGCTCTATTTGCTCATGTGCTTCTTGTCTTTGTAGTTCTAAACAACACCAAAACAAATGAATAAATTTCTTCTGATTATTAATATATATCATTTAAAAAAAAACATCAGACAGTAAAATCTATATTATAATTTTGCAAACTTTCTGTTCCATAGAATACATGTTGTATTTTCTTATTTAAACATCAAAAGTCTTAAACATGCCCCAGATTTTCAGGGATGTGCAGTGTCAGTCCTTGTCTGACCACCCTCAGTGTTACATTAGAATGATTAAAAGAAACAAATGTTAATTCCTATCGGTCTTTCTTTAGTTCTTGACTGATCATCCTAAGTGTCACATTAGAATGCTTGAAAGACCCGTTAGTCTGTTGTTTATCTTTGACTGACCATCATAGTGTCACATTAGAATGTTTGAAAGTCCTGTTAGTCTGTTGTTTATCCTTGACTGACCATCATAGTGTCACATTAGAATGTTTAAAAGTCCTATCAGTCTATTGTTTGTCCTTGACCGACTATCCTTAGTGTCACAGTAAAGGATTTTTCTATTTTTAGCTCTGGCCGCCATTTTATGCAGACAAGCAAACGTGCCAGACAGGGCTCCTAAAATTTTGAAATCTCAATTGGTCCGAGACCTCGACCACTCCCCCCCCAAAACCAAGAACCAACAAAAACAAGAGGGCCATGATGGCCCTGGATCGCTCACCTGAGTACTTTGGCTGTAGGTTTGCTGTTAAGCAGTATTTCATTTTTTAATTGAAAATATGTAAGTGCCTACAAACCAAATATGTAAAATATCAGTCAATAAATAAAGGCTCTATGACAGAAAGTAGAAATATCTATTATAAGCTATGGTGACCTTGACCTTGACCCAGTGACCTCAAACCCTACCCATGCGTAGAGGTCCATGCAAGGAACCTCTATACTGAATATCAAAGATATTGGTCTATAAATGAAGGCTCTATGAGGTACAGTAGATAAATCTACTTTTAGCCTCCGTGACCTTTAACCTAATCCAATAATTTGAAAAAGCTTGATAAAGCTTGCTTCATGCCAAATTTTAAAATTCTAGGTCTTGTGGTTTCAGACAAGAAGATTTTTAAAGATTTTCTTCTATATTGTTATTTAAAACTTGTGACCCCTCGGGCGGGGCCAATAGTGACCCCAGGGACATTTTTCTTATAAACTTGGTAGAGGTCCACTAGACAATGCTACACACCAAATATCTAAGCTCTATAACTTACGGTTTCTGACAAGAAGATTTTTTTAGATTTTCTTATATAACTCTATGTAAAACTAGTGGCCCCTGGGGCGGGGCCATTTTTGACTCAGAGGCCAGGATTTGAACAAGCTTGGTAGAGGTCCACTAGACAATGCTACACACCAAATATCTAAGCTCTATAACTTACGGTTTCTGACAAGAAGATTTTTTAAGATTTTCCTATATAACTCTATGTAAAACTAGTGGCCCCTGGGGTGGGGCCATTTTTGACCCAGAGGCCATGATTTGAACAAACTTGGTAGAGGTTCACTAGACAATGCTACATACCAAATATCTTAACTGTAGGCCTTCTTGTTTCTGACAAGAAGATTTTTTAGTCTTTCCTATATAACTCTATGTAAAACAAGTGACTACCGGGGCGGGGCCATTTTGAACCCAGATGCCAGGATTTGAACAAACTTGGTAGAGGTCCACTAGACAATGCTACACACCAAATATCTAAGCTCTATAACTTACGGTTTCTGACAAGAAGATTTTTAAAGATTTTCCTATATAACTCTATGTAAAACTAGTGGCCCCTGGGGCGGGGTCATTTTTGACCCAGAGGCCATGATTTGAACAAACTTGGTAGAGGTCCACTAGGCAATGCTACACACCAAATATCTAAGCTCTATAACTTACGGTTTCTGACAAGAAGATTTTTTAAGATTTTCCTATATAACTCTATGTAAAACTAGTGGCCCCTGGGGTGGGGCCATTTTTGACCCAGAGGACAGGATTTGAACAAACTTGGTAGAGGTCCACTAGACAATGCTACACACCAAATATCTAAGTCTATAACTTACGGTTTCTGACAAGAAGATTTTTTAAGATTTTCCTATATAACTCTATGTAAAACTAGTGGCCCCTGGGGCGGGGTCATTTTTGACCCAGAGGCCAGGATTTGAACAAACTTGGTAGAGGTCCACTAGACAATGCTACACACCAAATATCTAAGCTCTATAACTTACGGTTTCTGACAAGAAGATTTTTTAAGATTTTCTTATATAACTCTATGTAAAACTAGTGGCCCCTGGGGCGGGGCCATTTTTGACCCAGAGGACAGGATTTGAACAAACTTGTTAGAGGTCCACTAGACAATGCTACACACCAAATATCTAAGCTCTATAACTTACGGTTTCTGACAAGAGGATTTTTTTAAGATTTTCCTATATAACACTATGTAAAACATGTGAGCCCCGGGGCGGGGCCATTTTTGACCCAGAGGCCATGATTTGAACAAACTTGGTAGAGGTCCACTAGACAATGCTACATACAAAATATCTTAACTCTAGGCCTTGTGGTTTCTGACAAGAAGATTTTCAAGTTTTCCCTATATAACTCTATGTAAAATCAACTGACCCCTGGGGTGGGGTCAGTTTTGTCCCCAGGAACATAATTTGAACAAACTTGGTAGAGGTCCACTAGATGATGCTTCATACCAAATATCAAAGCTCCAGACCTTGTGGTTTCGGAGAAGAAGATTTTTAAAGATCCAACTTATAAAATCTATTTTTAGCTCCAGTGAACCAGAAATGCAATGGACCAGAACCATTTGAACAATCTTGGTAGAGCTTCATGCAAGGAACATCCCAGGCAAGTTTCATTAAATTTGCCCCATTGGTTTCAGAGGAGATGTAGTTTGAATGAAAAGTTGACGACGGACGGACGGACTGACGGACGACGGACAAAGACCGATCAGAAAAGCTCACCCTGAGCACTTTGTGCTCAGGTGAGCTAAAAATAGAAACGATATTAGGGCATAGAACAATTTAAGTTATGATAGTGTTGACGTCGCGAAAATATGTGTTTTTCAAAACGAAAGTAGAATTAGAGCTAATTTTACAACGTCAAACTAGTCACTGATATTTTAAAGTGTGCTTTGTGCTGCAGCTAGCCACTACAATTACTACTAAGCCCTTAATGAAATTTAGCAGACGACAGTTATCGCCTATTTCGATGCACACTCCTCGCACCGGTTATGTCACGCTTTTCTACTTTAACTGTTTTCTGTACTGATCAGGGGAAGTAACCGCTGCGGGGAGTTTGATTTCGATGAAGTTATATTTCACAATTTGAGCCAGTCAACTTTAATCGATTGGCCGGCTGCAAATCAAGCACACTTTTACTTGTTTACAAGTTAATTGGCAATAATTGCCGCGGGCAACAGTGACAGTTTTATGGTTTTATGATAGGTGTGAAGTACCGGATTAGCGATCAATTGAGGTTTTGGTGTGAGATTTTGACTGTTTTTTGAAAAGTTAGACAGATTTTTTTTTTTTGGAAATTTTCTGGATCGATTTTTTAAGGACTTTTGGACATCGAAATCGGTCCATAGAGATAAAATTCGGTCAAAACTGGCAAATTTTCGGTTTTCGGGAGCCCTGGTGCCAGCGACATGCACAACAAGGGTTGGTACTGTTCACTTCTGTGAAGTTTTGTCAAAATCCCACCAGCAGTTTGACCTGTGAAAGCCCGACAAGGTTTTTCTTTTTTAAGCTCTGGCTGCCATTTTGTGCAGTGAAGCAGAACATGCCAGTGCTATGCATTAAAAGAGTTGGTACTGATGACTCCTGTGAAGTTTCTTCGAAATCCCGCCAGCAATTTGACCTGTGAAAGAGGGACAAGGTGTTTCTATTTTTAGCTCTGGCAGCCATTTTGTGCAGCGAAATGGAACATGCTGGAGATATGCATAACTAGGGTTGATTTTGATTACTCAGGTGAAGTTTTGTCGAAATCCCACCAGCAGTTTGACCTGTGAAAGCTGGACAAGGGTATTCTATTTTTAGCTCTGGTGGCCATTATGTGCAGCGAAGCCAAATGTGCTGGCAATGTGCACAACTAGGGTTGGTACTGATCACTCCTGTGAGGTTTTATCAAAATCTCACCTGCAGTTTGACCTGTGAAAGCTGGACAAGCTGAATGCAGACGGACGGACAGCGAAGGCAAAAACAAGAGGGCCATGATGGCCCTAAATTGCTCACCTGAGTCTCACTGCTCATGTTACAAATATCATTATTGGTTTTTATAGGTGCAAGTTTGAAAAGCTTTGCAATAAATTTGAAGACTCTGGGTGTAATGGTACTCAATTGTTTTTAGCAGAAATAGTTTTACTCTACAGGTCCCAGTGACTTTGACCTTTGACCTACAGACCCCAAAAACAATAGGGTTCTTCTAATATAATTACCCTATAAAGTTTGAAGGTTCTGGGTGTAATGATACTCCAGTTACTGAGAAGAAATAGTTTTCACTCTACAGGTCCCTGTGACCTTGACTTTTGACCTACTGACCCCAAAAATGATTTGGTTCTTTTACTGAGTAAAGACAATCATCCTATAAAGTTTGAAGGCTCTGGGTAAAATGGTACTCCAGTTACTGAGCAGAAACAGTTTTCACTCTACAGGTCCTTTAGAACTTAACCTTTGACCTATGAACCCAAAAAACAATAGGATTCTTCCAATACAATTATCCTATAAAGTTTGAAGGCTCTGGGTGTAATGGTACTACAGTTACTCTGCAGAAATAGTTTTCACTCTACAGGTCTCTGTGACCCTGACCTTTGACATACTAGCCCCAAAAACAACATGGTTCTTCTATGTAGTAAAAGCAATCATCATAGATAAAGTTTGGAGGCTCTGGGCGAAATGGTAATCCTTTTATTGAGTGGAAATGGTTTTCACTCTAGAGGTCCCTCTGACCTTGACCTTTGACCTACTGACCCAAAACACAAAAGGGATTTTTTGTACTCAATAAAGGCAATAACCCTGTGAAGTTTGAAGGCTTTGGGTCAACTGGTACTCAAGTTATTGAAAGGAAACGAAGTTTGAAAGACAGACAGATAAACAGAAACCCATGGACAAGGCAAAAACAATATGTCTCCATCAGAAGGACAGGGTTGGGGGGAGACATATCAACAAACAATTAAAGGTATAGCCCTTGGTGTTTCAGAGCAGCAGATTTTTTAAGTTTTCCCTATATAAATCCTTGTGTAAAATCAAATGATGGGTGGGGTCAGTTTTGACCCCAGGGTCATGATTTGAACAAACTTGGTAGAGGTCCACTAGACAATGCTGCACACCAAATATCTAAACTCTAGGCAATGTGGTTTCTGACAAGAAGATTTTCAAAACTTTTCCTATAAAACTCTATGTAAAACATGTGACCCCTGGGGCAGGGCTTTTTTTGACCCAGGGGCTATGATTTAAAACTTGGTAGAGGTCCAGTAGACAATGCTGTACACCAAATATCTTAACTCTAGGCCTTGTTGTATCTGAAAAGAAGATTTTTAAAGTTTTTCCTATATAACTCTCTGTAAAACATGTGACCCCTGGGCGGGGCCATTTTTGACCCAGGGGCCATGATTTGAACAAACTTGGTAGAGGTGCTTTTGACAATGCTACATACAAAATATCTAAGCTCTATGCCTTTTGGTTTCTGATGTGAAGACTTTTTAAACTTTTTCCTATATAACTCTATGTAAACAAGTGACCCCCAGGGCAGGGCCTTTTTTGACCCAGTGACTATGATTTGAAAAAAACTTAGTAGAGGTCTACTGGACAATGCTACACACCAAATATCTAAACTCTAGGCCTTGCAGTTTCTGACAAGAAGATTTTTTAAAGTTTTTCCTATATAACTCTATATAAAACATGTGACCCCTGGGGAGGGGCCATTTTTGACCTAGGAGCCATGATTTGAACAAACTTCGTAAAGGTCCACTAGACAATGCTGCACACCAAATATCTAAGCTCTAAGCCTTGTGGTTTCTGACAAGAAGATTTTAATGTTTTTCCTATATAACTTTATGTAAAGCATGTGTCCACTGGGGTGGGGCCATTTATGACCCAAGGGCCATGATTTGAACAAACTATGTAGAGGTCCACTAGAAAATGCTGCACACTAGATATCTTAACACTAGGTCTTGTGGTTTCTGACAAGAAAATTTTTAAGTTTTCCCTAGTATATAAATCTATGTAAAATCAACTGACCCATAATTTGAACAACTTTGGTAGAGGTCTAATAGATGATGCTTCATACCAAATATCTAAGCTCCCGGCCTTGAGGTTTCAGAGAAGAAGATTTTTAAAGATCCAACTTTTAACCAGTTTCTTCCAAATCTATTTTTAGCTCTAGTGACCCAGAAATGCAATGGACCAGAACCATTTGAACAATCTTGGTAGAGCTTCATGCAAGGAACATCCCAGGCAAGTTTCAATAAATTTGGTCCGGTGGTTTCAGAGGAGATGTTGTTTGAATGAAAGTTGTGCTCAGGTGAGCTAAAAATGGGGAAAAGTGTAAGTTCAAGAGGCAACACCTTTGCATTGCCTTCATGGATTTGCATCAAAAAATGTCATGCTTACTTTCATTACCTGGAGACCATTCCTGAAGAGTTTCATTGCAATCAGTTGAAAACTGAAGGAGTATTTCATGATGCAAGGAAAAGATGTCAAATGTGACAGACTGACCAGAAAAGGTATAAGTTCAAGGGGCAATTACTGTGCAATGCCTGCATGGATATGCATCAAAAATATGCCTTGCACATCTACATTGCATGGTGACCATTCCTGACAAGTTTAATTTCTATCAGTTGAAAACTGAAGGAGGAGTTTACGACGCAAGGTGAAGATGTCAAAACGTGACCGACCAACAGACAGACAGGGTGATTTCAGTATATATAAAAAAAATAGCAAAGGGGAATAACTTAACAAGAGGACCATGACGGCCTTTTTATTGCTCACCTGACAACAACTGCAACTACTTTCATTCAAACACTAAACACCAGGCCTTGTGGTTTCTGACAAGATTTTTAAAGCTTTTACCTATAACCAAGTGACCCATGGGGTGAGGCCAATTTTGATTTTTTAGCCTCAGTGACCTTGACCCTAGTGACAATAAATTCAACCCTAGGACAGATGTCCATGATACCTACATACCAAATATCTAAGATATCGGTCAATATATAAAGAATCAGATTATCAAAGCTTATCATTATCAAGGCAAAATAAGCCTATTCTGGACATGGGCGAAACCGGAAGTGATGCACATTCATCCCTTACCACTTGACAAAGCTACCTGGACTGTTGACAAAACTTTGAAACAAGAGGGCCATGATGGCCCTGGATCGCTCACCTGAGTACTTTGCTTGAGGATCTACCGTTAAGCAAACATCAGATGCAACATTACATTTTCTAATTGAAGATATTTAAAGATCTAATATTTTATACAAAAAAATCCATGGGGCAAAGGCAATTTCGCGATAACAGCTTGTGAGGAGATGTTATTGAAGCCATATATTGAAGAAAACCTGTTTTTAGCTCAAGTGGCCATTTTGTTCAATGGAGCAGAACCGTTTAAGCAATTTTAATAGAGGGCTATGTAAGGAACATTTCTGTGAAATTTGGTGGAAAATCACCCAACTGTTTAGGAGGAGATGTTTTTTAATTTTTTTTCTATTTTTAGCTTTTGCAGCCCTTAAGTGCAATGGAGCGGAAAGGTTTGAGCAATTTTAGAAAAGGGCAATATAAGGAACATTTCTGTAAAGTTTGGTTAAAAATAGCTTTGTGGTTTAGGAGGAGATGTCATTTAAAGTAAAATGTTGACGACGGACGACTGATGCCGGACACAGGGTGGTCACAATAGCTAACCCTGAGCATTTGCTCAGGTGAGCAAAAAATGAAGTGACGAGTTACAGTTCCACATCTGCACTTCTACTCAATGAGATGTAACCATATATGAAGTTTTAGGTTTATAATTAAATAGCTTTAGAGTTGTTCCAATCAAAGTGCGACAGACTGAAGGATGAACAGAAGGACAAACAGCTGGACAGACAATGCCAAATCTATATCTCTCTGCCTTTTTGTGAGAGATAATAAATGTACAGTCCTACCATTCTGTCTTAGAAATATGTGTGAAATCTGCATACTAACCAATTGTAGCTCCTATGTGACTTGTGTTTTGATGTATTTCTGTACCTGTGTTCATAAGTCTACCAACCATTTCATTAAAACACCTGGCTATACACTCAGGTACTTTGATAACTGTCTGTAACTTTAAAAAGTTGACTCTCCATAAAATACCTGCTACCTGTAATGCATAAATGAAAGCGGATTTTTTTAAAGCTTTTCTATGCAAAATGATTATGAATTAGAAGTGTTTATTTACTGAAATTTAAAATGAAAGCCAATACTGCAGTTACAAATAAAGCTTAGAGAAAAAGTGTGCATCCTTGAAACACTGTAAATACATACTATTGTTTTCACTTTTGGTTTGCTGAAAAGATATAATATTTTTACATTAACATATACTAGATTTAGCTTGTCCAGCTGTCCAACCATTGGGTTTTGTTTGTCCGGGGCATAACTAAACAAAAGGGCCATGATGGCCCTGGATCACTCACCTGAATACGTTGGCTTTGGGTCTGCTGTTGAGCAAACATCAGAGGCTTTTTTAAGGTTCTCCCTATATAAATCTATATGAATTCAAGTTAACCCCAGGGTACAGCCAATTTTCACCCAAGGGGCATAATTTGAACAAACGTGGTAGAAGACCTCTAGCTGATGCTCTACGCAAAATATCTAAGTTCTAGGCCTTTTGGTTTCAGACAAGAATATTTTTAAGGTTTTCCTTATATAGGCCTATATAAAGTTAACTGATCCCCAGTGAAGAGCCAATTTAGACCCAAGGGGCATAATTTGAACAAATTTGGTAGAGGGCCTCCAGTTGATGCCCCATTAAAAACCTGAAATCTGGTAGAGCAACTCTAGCTTGTGCTTAATGCAATATATTTAAGCCTTAGGCCTTGTGGTTTTAAACAAGAGATTTTTTTTTTCAATTTCCCTATATAAGCCTATGTAAAATCAAATGACACTTGGGGCAATGCTATTTATGAGCCAAAGGGCATTATTTGAACAATCTTAGTACAGGACCTCCAGATGATGCTCCACACTAGAAATCTTAGGTTTAAAAGTTACCGTTTCTCACAAAAAGATCTTTACAGTTTAAATATTTTGCACAAAAGGAGCCCTGGGGTGGTGCCAATTCTGACCCAAGGGACATAATATGACTTGGTTGAGGACCTATAGCTGACGCTCTATGCAAAATGTCTAAGTTCTTATGGTTTCAGGCAAAAAGATTTTTTAAGTCTCCCTTGTATAAGCCTATTCAAAATCAAGTTACCCCAGGGCCAGGCCATTAATGAGCCCCTAGGACATAATTTGAACTATCTTGGCAGAGAACCTTGAGCTGGTAAGTAGAACAAGAGGACCATGATGGCCATTTTATCACTCACCTGAAAACAACTGCAACTACTTTCTTCACATAACAAATATCTAAAAACCAGGTCTTGTGGTTTCTGAGTAAAAGATTTTTTAAGTTTTACTTATGTCAGTCCATATAAAACCAAGTGACCCCCTGGGTAGGGGCCAATACGATTTTTCAGCCTTGGTGACCTTAACACTAGTGACCTAAAATCCAACCCAAGAGCAGATGCTTATGATCCATACATACATACCAAATATCTAAGATATATGTCAATAAATGAAGATTCAAGCAAGTGATTTGTAAGCTTATCAAAGCTGTGAAACCATGCAGACATGGCAAAATCAGCCTATTCTGGCCCCATACCTCTGAAACACATAACTGGATCAGGTCGGTTCAGGAAAAGAAAGGAGATCTTTCGTATATAAATGTTTTGTGAAAGTTTGGTTGAAACTGAATCAGTTGCGAGCAAAACACTAGATGTACGGTAGAGATTTTTTTAACCTCTGTTACCTTTACCTTGACACCAGTAACCTCATACCTCACCCAGTGGTTGCGTGCATGCATGGTATGATATCAAAGATATCAGTCAATTAATGAAGGCTCCATAACAAGAAGTAGAAATATAAGCCTATGTAAAATAATGTGGCCCCTGGGGCAGGGTCAATTTTGACCATGATTTGAAAAAATCTTAGTAGAGGTCCTCTAGACAACACTACAAACCAAATATCTTAGCTCTAGGCCTTGTGGTTTTAGAAGAGAAGATTTTAGAAATTTTCCCGAAATAAGCCTATTTATTTCAATTCATGTGGCCACTTGGGCATGGTCAATTTTGACCCCTTAGCCCAAAGCCTTGTGGTTTCAGACAAGAAGATTTTCAAAGTTTTCCATATATAAGCCTGTGTAAAATAATGTGGCCGCTGGGGCAGGGTAAATTTTGATGCTCGGGCCATGAACAAACTTGGTAGAGATCCTTTAGACAATACTACATACCAAATATCTAGGCCTTGTGGTTTCAGACGAGGAAATTTTAGGAGTTTTCCCTATATAAGCCAATTTTAAATCATGTGGCCCCCTGGGCATGGGTCAATTTTGACCCTGGGATATGACTTGAACAAACTTGGTAGACAACCACTAGACAATGCTACATACCAAAAATCTCAGCTCTAGGCCTTGCAGTTTCAGAGAAGAAGATTTTTAAAATTTTCCCTTTTTAAATCTATTTTAGCTCCTGTGGCCTAGATTTACAATGGACCAGAATCATTTGAACAATTTTGATAGAGCTTCATGCAAGGACCATTCCTGGCAAGTTTGATCAAATTTGGCCTGCTGGTTTCAGAGATGTCCTTTAAAGCAATTGTGGACGACAGACGCCTAGGGACGAAGGACGCCAACAGTTGAGGACAATCACTGATCCGCAGTGCTCAGGTGAGCTCAAAAATCTTAGTCTTTCACTTTGTGGTTTCAGTCAAGAAGTTTTTTATGGTTTTCCCTATAAAAGTATATTTTGTATATGATTTATTGAGTGGACAAGGTGGAGATGGACGGATCGACAGATTGAACGACAGACGCCACAAAGTGATTCCAGTATACCCCTCCCCCCACATTTTGTGGTGGGGGTATAAAAACAAAGTTATGGCCAATTTTAGCAAAATTCAGTAATTTGACCTTGGAGGTGAAGGTCATTTATGAGTCAAGGTCAAGTTCAGTCTGAGTTACTTGAAGGTCTTGTCCAAAGGGATGTTGTGTCCAAGTATGAAGACAATCCATTAAGCAATAAAAAAAACTATGATCAATGTTAAAGTTTTCGGATGGGAATGGCAATGGCAACAACATCATGACTGTAGCAATAACTTGAATTTTTCTTTAAAAAAGTCAAACTAAAAATACTATTTTTTGCATAATTAGGGGACGTACAATGTAACTCTGCCAATCTCCAATGAATTTGCACCAAAATACCCAGGTGCGTAAGTTCACATGCTGAAATCTATTCTTAGAAAGTTTCATGGCTCTAGCAGTTATACGTGGAGTTACACATGGCACAAGTCTTTTTAACAAGAGGGCCATGATGGCCCTGTATCGCTCACCTGAGAATGACTGCTTTTAACAAAGTTGCTATGGACCTGGTCAATTGACCCCAGATGACCCATATTCAAACTTGACCTAGAAATTATTGAAACAATCTCTTTGACAAATTTCAAGGTTATTTCTACTGAAAATGTTACCTCTAGAGTGTTAACAAGGTTTTTCCATATTTGGGCTCTATGACCTAGTTTTTTAACCTAGATGTCCCATATTCGAACTTGAGCTAGAAATTATCGAAACAATCTCTCTTACAAATTTTCCCAGATATTTGGACTGAAAAAGTAGCCTCTAGAGTGTTAACAAGGTTTTTTGATATTTAGGCTCTGTGACCTAGTTTTTGACCCCAAATAACCCATATCCAAACTTGAGCTACAAATCATCAAAACAACCGTTCTGACAAATTTCCAGGACTTTTGGACTGAAAATGTAGCCTCAAGAGTGTTTACAAAGTTTTTCGATATTTGGGCTCTGTGACCTAGTTTTCGACCCCAGATGACCCATATTCAAACTTGAGCTAGAAACTATAGAACTAAGCTTTCTGGCAAATTTCCAGGTTATTTGGAATTAAAATGTTATCTCTAGAGTGTTAACAAGGTTTTTCCATATTTGGGCTCTGTGACCTAGTTTTTGACCCGAGATGACCCATACTCCAACTTGATCAAGAAATTGTCAAAGAAACCTTTCTGACAAATTTCCAGATTATTTGGGCAGAAAATGTAACCTCTAGAATGTTAACAAGATTTTTCAATTTTTGGGCCATGTGACCTAGTTTTTGATCCCAGATGACCCATATCCAAATATGAGCTAGAAATCATTGAAACAACCTTTCTGACAAATTTCAAGGACATTTGGACTACAAATGTAACCTCTAGAGCATTAACAAGGTTTTTCTACTTTCGGGCTCTGTGACCTAGTTTTTGACCCCAGAAAACCTACATTCAAAACTGAGCTAGAAATCATCGATAGAACCTTTCTGACAAAGTTCCAGGTTATTTGGACTGAAAATGTTACCTTTAGCTTATAGAATGTTAACAAGGTTTTTCCATATCTGGTCTCTGTGACCTAAATTGTGACCCCAGATGACCCATATTCGAACTTGATCTAGAAATCCTCAAGGCAACCATTCTGACAAATTTCCAGATTATTTGGGCTGAATATGTAACCTCAAGAGTGTTAACAAAATTTTTCTATTTTTGGGCTCTGTGACCTAGTTTTTGAACCCAGATGACCCATATTTGAACTTTTGCTAGAAATCATCAAGGAACCTTCTGACAAATTTCCAGTTTATTTGGGCTGAAAATGTAACCTCTAGAGTGTTAACAAGATGTTTCTATTTTTGGGCTCTGTGACCTAGTTTTTGAACCCAGATGACCTATATTTGAACTTGAGCTAGAAATCATAGAAGCAACCTTCCTGACAAATTTCCAGATTATCTGGTCTAAAAATGTTACCTCTAGAGTGTTAACAAGGTTTTTCAATATTTGGGCTCTGTTACCTAGTTTTTGACCCCAGATGACCCATATTTGAACTTGACCTAGAAATCATCAAAGCAACCTTTCTGACAAATTTCCAGATTATTTGGGCTGAAAATGTAACCTCTAGAGTGTTTACAAGATTATTCTATTTTTGGGCTTCGTGACCTAGTTTTTGAACCCAGATGACCCATATTTGCACCTGAGCTAGAAATCATTGATAGAACCTTTCTGACAAATTTCCAGGATATTTGGACTGAAAAAGTAGCCTCTAGAGTGTTAACAAGGTTTTTCTATATTTAGGCTCTGTGACCTAGTTTTCCAACCCTGATAACCCATGTTCAAACTCGTCCGAGATATTAATGAGACAAACATCCTGACCAAGTTTCATGACAATTGAGGCAAAAATGTGACCACTAGAGTGTTAACAAACTAATTGTGGACGGACGGAAGGACGACGGACAAAAGGTGATCAGAAAAGCTCACTCTGTCACTATGTGACAGGTGAGCTAAAAATGTAATTTTTTGCTTAATCAGGGGGCATAACTCTATCTGAAATAAATTTGCATCAAAATACCCAGGTGCATAACTTCACATGCTGAAAACTATACTCAGAAAGTTTTATGGTTCCAGCAGTTATACATTTGGAGTTAAACGCGACACAAACCAGTCTATGTACGGACAGCTTGACAGTGGGACAAAGACAAATCTATATGTACCCACCCCCACCAGGACAGTGGTTGTTCCAGCCTTTTCTATTTATAAATTATACTGAAAGAACAACTACATTTTTCAATTATTTGTCCAAATAGTTCATGAATGAGTATGACCCAAGTAGAGACATTTACATACCAAACCACAAATGGCAACGACTACTGACTCAGGTGAGCTGCTTGCAGCATGTAAACCTAGTATATAGGATATAGATTTCCCTGTCATTGGTACACCCCACATATGGTGCAATGCAACTCTTGGTATATCACAGTAATATGGCACAAACATAGGATAGATTATGCACAGCCTGAAAAAGTAAAAAAACCTTAACTGTAAATAACCTTGTAATTCTATATTTGTTTCCTTCCATACCATACAGCCACCACCAAATCCTGCTCTTTAGATTTAAAATACAAATGTAGCTTAAACATTTTACTAAAAATTAGTCATGTTATGTTGATCAACAACTTGTTCTCATTCTATAATGTTGCTAAGGATGGATAACAACAACAGAGGTGATACTTTAAAATATTTCATGTCAGTTACACCTCTAGACATCTTACACAATTTTTCATGAATAAATACATATTTATTCAAACAGCAATGATACATACGGTCCTGTTGGAAATGGCTGTAGAGGTATGGCTAAATGATGACACGTATACATGGCACCTAGCTCCAGAACGATAGCCAGCAGTCCAGATCCTAACAAATGAGACTGAAAACAAGACAAACACCATAAATTAAACAAGAAATCGGTAGAACCGATGGATGCTCCCCGAATAAATGCCAATTCCAAAAGGGCTATTGTTTAATATGTATTTCAAAGTATGAAAAATAACAAAGGGCAATAACTCCTAAATTATGCAAAATAGAGTTACGGTTCTTGCACGCTGCACTTCTTCTCATAGAGATCTATCTACCAATAAAGTTTCAAGTTGATAACTCTTATACTTTGTGAGATATGCCCCGGACAAAAAAAAGTATGAGAAATTTCAAAGGGCAATTACTCAAAAATTAATAAAGCAAGAGTTATGGTTCTTGTGCACTCCACTGCTCCTTAATGAGATCTAACTACCTATGAAGTTTGGTCTTGATACCTCTCATAGTTTTTGCGTTATGCTCCGGACAAAATTATGACGGACCAATGGACGAACGAATGGATGGACAGACGGACAAAGCGGCAACTGTATGCTCGCCCTTTGGAGAGCATAAAAAAACAAGAGGGCCATGATGGCCCTAAATCGCTCACATGAGTCTCATTGCTCATGTTACAAGTATCTTTATTGGTTGTTATAGGTGTTTGTTGTTCGCAAGTTTGAATAAATTTGCAATAAGTTTTAAGACTCTGGGTGTAATGGTACTCAAATATTTTAGCAGAAATAGTTTCACTCTAAAGGTCCCTGTGACCCTGACCTTTGATATACTAGCCCCAAAAACAATATGGTTCTTCTTTTTAGTAAAAGCAATCATCCTATGAAGTTTGAAGGCTCTGGGTTAAATGGAACTCCTGTTATTGAGTGGAAACAGTTTTCACTCTAGAGGTCCTTCTGACCTTGACCTTTGACCTACTCAATAAGGGCAATAACCCTGTGAAGTTTGAAGGCTTTGGGTCAACTGGTACTCAAGTTATTGAAAGGAAACGAAGTGTGACAGACAGACAGACACCCATAGACTGGGCAAAAAAATATGTCTCTATCAGAAGGGCGGGGTTGGGGGGGAGACATAACAACAACAACTGAAGGTCTAGCCCCTGGTGTTTCAGAGCAGCAGATTTTTGAACTTTTCCCTATATACATGTACAGTACACGCAGCGCGGACTTTGACATTGTTAACATTGTCGCGGGGGCCGGTATCGTCTCCGGGTGGCCAGTCGCGGTGTACTGAACACCCGAAATTTCGGGTGTCCGCTAAAATGACCACCGCGACAACCGCCGAGGGGTATGACCACCGCGTGTCGCGGTGACCGAACGCCGCGCGTCCCCGCGATGTTCTGACTTGGAGATTACTGCATTTAAACATACTCAGCGTACAGTACACGTACGTGGTTTTCTTTTTACTCATTCTTATTTTACTTACATGTATTTTGTGGCTAACTTCAGTTGGTCAAATTAAAACCAAATTTCAAGTACATATGCGGTGTAGGTTTATTGTGTACTTTCGTTTTTGGAATTTTTGAAAAGCGCTTGTTACTATGTAGCAAAATCGATCAATAATTTTTGCCAAGCGCCTAGACGATACAGATGTCGAAAGAAGTTAAACACGTGTTGACCTAAAAACACAGACAATTCATTTTCTGAAAATATGATCAACTGTTTCCGGAAGCAACTGCTTTGAATGGTCATTCTTTGCGTAAACAAAAAGGAGCGTACATAAATGCATCATAATTAGAGTGGATTTGTTCGAATTTTGACAGTTTAAATTAGATCTATTAATTTCGCAGTTTGATGATCGTTAGTAATTTATTTGCGTGTAATTTATTTGCAAGTGGATTAACGCAAGCGCGGCACCGATTGAAGACTTGAAAATATATTAATTGCAGCAATTAAAGTTAACAAGATGGCATGTAGGTGTGTAAATCTATTCATAATCGGCTGTGTTACCCTCAATCATACAACCAAACATCGAACGTCAACAAATAAAAGTATAATAACCGGATGGGGTATTAAAAAGAAAAAGAAACAACTTCAACTGGTAATAATTACGTGTTTTTGTAACTCGTCTGAAAAAAAAAAACAGGGGAAAGTAAAATTGTGTTGCGACTTCGTTTTTTCGGACACCGCAAACCCCCGCGACCCGACGCCGCGACATGGCGCGGTACTGAACACCGCGGACGGCCGCGCTGACCCCCGCGTTTTATACAAATGAACACTCGACGCGGTGGTCATTTTGGTCTTCAACGCGGACAGTAAAATCGCGGGGACGGGTGTTCGTTGTCAAAGTCCGCGCTGCGTGTACTGTAAGTCTTTGTGTAAAATCAGATAACCCCCCCCCCCCACCCAAGGTGGGGCCAGTTTTGACCCCACTTGGTAAACTTGACAAACTTGGTAAAGGTCCACTGGACAATGCTGCACACCAAATATCTAAACTCTAAGCCTTGTGGTTTCTGACAAGAAGATTCTTAAAGTTTTTCTTATATAACTCTATGTAAAACATGTGACACCTGAGGCCGGGCCATTTTTTGACCCAGGGGCTATGATTTTAACAAACTTGGTAGAGGTCCAATGGACAATGCTGTACACCAAATATCTAAACTCTAAGCCTTGGGGTATCTGAAAAGAAGATTTTTAAAGTTTTTCCTATATAACTCTATGTAAAGCATGTGACCACTGGGGTGGTGCCATTTTTGATCCAGGGACCATTATTTGAACAAACTTGGTAGAGGTCCTCTAGACAATGCTACATACAAAATATCTAAGCTCTATGCCTTTAGGTTTCTGATGTGAAGATTTTTAAAACTTTTTCCTATATAACTCTATGTAAACAAGGGACCCCGCGGGCAGGGCCTATTTTGACCCAGTGGCTTTGAACAAACTTAGTAGAGGTCCACTAGACAATGCTATATACCAAAAATCTAAACTCTAGACCTTGTTTCTGACAAGAAATTTTTTTAAATTATTCCTATATAACTCTATGTAAAACATGTGACCCCTGGGGCCATCCATTTTTTGACCCAGGGGCGATGATTTGAACAAACTTGGTAGAGCACTGGACAATGCTGCACACCAAATATCTAAACTCTAGGCCTTGTGGTTTCTGACAAGACCTTGACCTTTCACCAGCTGACCCCAAAATCAAAAGGCTTCTGTAACTCAATAAGGACAGTTAACCAATAAAGTTTAAAGACACTAGGTCAAATAGATCTCTAGTTATTGAGCGGAAGCCATTTTCACACTTCTGTTTAGGAGGAGATGTTGTTTGAAATATTTCCTACTTTATACCATTTGCAGCCCTTATATGCAATAGAGCAGAACCGTTGGAGCAATTTTAGAAAAGGGCAATATAGACCATTCCATAATTGATAAAATGACCGCCGCCATTATGAAGGTCACATGACTGTCCACCATTAAAAGACTGCTAAACCTCGATATGATGCTTAAGTTCTCTATAGCATTGTATAACTTTAGCATATTTTAATGTGACATTCTGTCTTTTATCACAAGAATCTTGTTGCAGAATTACCATCATTTTATAGTAATATTATTACTTTTTTGTATGTTTCATGCCTGACTTGAACATATTATTAACTTGAATTATTTAAAACATGAAAGACTGTGTAAAAAGACCGTGGACTGTTCAAAATGAAAGGTTGAGCGCTGTTCTTTTCAAAAGTTGCAACTATGATTCCCATTATTTGAACAACTCTGAAAGCTTACAAAATGGACAAAATTAAACATTTCGCTCATCAACCACATGTTCACTCCAATTTAACTAAAACTTGTTTTATTCTTTGATACAGTTTCAAAGAATACTTGCCAATAAAAGTGCATTATTTGGCGTTTATTATTATCATTATAAAAATTATCATTTTGTCTTTTGTCTTTCACGGTGTCCTGTGGTGAAGGAATGTGGTTACATAATATGCAGGTGACATACTGTCTTTGTTTTAATAAGTCACCATTAATTGTCATTGTCGGTCTTGCTTGATCAGTCACAGTAAAACACGAAATTAGCTCTTGAGAAAATGCCTGAAGGCTATTAAACATGGTCTTTATTTGTTCCTGAGTTTTATATGAAATGTATGAATATATATTCATCAAAACAAGCAAGATATTCAAGACCTTATGAAATTTTGCATCTAATGATGCCACATGGTTCCTTTTTCTATTCTTTATTTCTTACATTTTGGAAATCTGTTTTTGCAAGGTATTGATATGTACAACATGTGAGTTTGTGTATGCAGAAAGAAAATAATAGCTGCAAATAAATTGATCTTACAATTATACGTTTGCTTTCCTTCTTCTTACTTACTTACATTATTGTTGCTGATATTTCTTGTAATACGGAAAACGAAATTAATATGATACCTATATAACTGTACCCTTTTAGTCAGATTTTTTGAAAATAGATACATGTACTTTTTAAAGGCAGTTTTTCATTAAATTTTGTTAAAATAAAAAGAATTAATCTACTTGAGAATATCACAAGACCTTTATTTAACAGTTCAACATATTAAGATGTCAGCCAAAAAAATTGTTTACAAATAAACTTTTTTTCAGTTAGAAGACCGAGGAATAGATCTTTGCTGATAATAAATGCTTCATGTAGTTTATATGAATCTGTTTTTTGTAACATACAATGTTACAATCACATTACAGCTATAAAAATTGGATTTTTTTCTACGCCCTGCATTATAAAACTGCTTCACTCCTTTAATGGCAGATGCAAGGGAGGTATCAGGAAGGTACTAATTTCTGAAACGGTCTATAAGGATCATTTCTGCCAAGTTTAGTTTAAAATGTATTAGTAGTTTTGGAGGACAGGACATTTGAAGCCAAATATTGATAATCAAAGCACTGAAGACACTGAATTTGTTTGGGTCACAGAACCTTTAATCAGTGTTGCCAATATTTTCTTTTCCTTCCATTTTGCAGAAAGGTTGTTTAAAAGTGTTTATATCTCATAATTATTGGCTGATCCTATAAGAGACTGAATACTCCTCTACATGCTGCACCAGTGTACTCGGTATTAAACTTTGAAAACCACTGTCCTGTCGAAAATACTCCCACATGTCACTTTGTCAGTAGAGTGTAGTTTCATGTTAATACATGATATTGCCTTTAAAGTTATGACCAATAATCAAATATGAAAAATTACAACGGACATTCATTGCAAAATTATGCATAAGAACGTCATGGTTCATATGGCACTGTACTTTATCAATGAAATTTATCAAATATATCATTTTTGTGAAGTTTCAAGTTGATATATTCAATACTTTGAGTGATTCACAGGCCATAAATTAAGGATGAAAAATCACAAAGGACAATAACTGCAAAATTATGCATAAGAAGATTGTGGTTCTTGGACACTGCAATCTCCTCAGTAAGATCTGTCCATTAATGTAAGAAAGTTTGATACATTACAAATGGCAATATCTCTAAAATTATGAAAAAGAGATCTATATTTTCCCTATGAGGTCTATCCATCTGTTGTTTCATCAAAGAAGTTTCAAACTGATACCGCTAATACTTTTTGAATTATGCCCTCGACAAATAACCAAACCAGGCAGTTACCTGGTCAAGTTGATTCCAGTATCCTCCCAAATTGCACCTAGTGTATGCTGTATTAATGGATTTTTGGTCGGTCAATACATACAATTCTGATCAGACGCGAATCTGTTTTCCAATTTAATATCTCAAAATGAATTAACACTGCTTGCTAGATTTCCATTTAGATTTTGTTGGAATCTGCCATTGGAAGTAAAGGGAAATGTATTTAAAGTTATATGGCATTATCTTTGATAGTATTGAAATAAAATAACTTTAGCAACGAACTTTATAATATTTTGTATATGAACAGAACTGTATCTATACATGTGTATAATATTTCAAATAGGGAAACATAAACTTTATCAAAACAAAATAATGTATTTCATACTAAACTAAAAGATGAAATTTAGTTTTAGTACAGTAATCTTAAACCTCCTCCAGTGACAACAAAAACCATCCAATGGTAGTGGCCCATAGATAGTTGGACAGAGCAACCTTGCCATTATTTGCAGGCTTCCTTTTACATTCAGTTAGTACATTGCCATACTTTAAATAATATTTCAGTTTAATTTTTCATGTTCTTTAATTTGATCTTGACTGTTAAGGCTACTATTTTATATAAACTTATAATTTGTTGTCTTTTTTATGTTGTATAATTTATTCTCTAATACAAACATTTGAAAAAATTATCCAAGTGTACTAAATGGAAAAGAATTATAGAATACATGTTCTGGCGATGTATGAATTTAAAAGTACTAACAGGTCTTTGTGTTCATAAATTATTCTTTATCAGTTATTATGTAAAAGGGACAGGGAATTAAAATACAAGAGGAATAGGAAATACAAAGATGTCACAAAAATGCAATGGACAGACAGCAACTCCTTAAAGTCCTTCTCCCATTCAGTGTCAGGCGATTGAATACTTACGAAGAAGCAAGTCTGTAACAGAAAGATGAAATGTATTTAAGAATACAAATAGCTAGAATGGGATTTGAATCCCGATCATAGCGCATCAAAGGCTTACACTCTAACCACTTAAGCTAAACTGAGCATTACTGATGCCGCAAAATACGGCTGTACGAGAAAACCCGGAAATTATGGGAAAAGGCTATAAGCAGTACCGTAATAATATGTTATTAGTTACATCATTTTAAGATTGTCTTTTGTTAATTTGAACATTCATATTCATGCCTGTCTCTGGAACAGGATACTTTCAGTATCTTGCACTACTCCCGTAGCATAAAATAACTAGTCTCTTAATGGGGAGTCGCTCATATGGGCAACCGGGACTGACGATAAATAAGCTCAGACTGATAGATCAAATTCGATAAGTTAGGTGTGCTATCTTAATCAAGCATACAGGAAGCAAAATTGCCTTCTGATTAATTTTGTGCTTTGATGTGGAGGTTGGTGTTAAAACAAACAAACAAGAGCACCACTGGGCGGAGCATTATATGCCCGAAGGGTGTTTTCTCCAAGTATGATGCATTTGTGATAGAAGGGAGGAAACCTTTGGCTTTAAAATTAAATGATATGCTTTAAATTTTGAAATTTTTTACCTTTGACCTACTGACCCCTAAATCAATAGGGGTCATTCACTCATAATGTGCAACCATTACATGAATTATGAAGTCTCTATGAAAAATGGTTTTTGAGTTACAGAGTGTAAATGATTCTAAACATTAAGGTTTTTAGGACCTTTGTTATACTGACCCAAAAATATATAGGGGTCATCCATCCAATGTGTGCAATCATGAAATAAAGTTTGAAGTCTCTACAACAAATGATTGTCAAGTAACATGGTGGAAGTGGTTTTCAATGTTAAGGTCTATGTGACCTTGACCTTTGACCTACTGACCCCAAAATCAATAGGTGTGATTCACTCATATGTGCAACCACTACATGAATTTTGAAGTCTATAGGACAAATGTTTGTCAAGGTACAGAGTGTAAATGATTCTACACATTTAGGTCACTGTGACCCTGACCTTTGATGTACTGACCCCAAAATGTATAGGGGCCATCCACTCACTGTGTGCAATCATTATATAAAGCTTAAAGTCTCTACAACAAATGATTGTCAAGTTACATGGCAGAAATGGTTTTCAATGTTGAGGTCTATGTGACCTTGACCTTTGAGATACTGACTCTAAAATCAGTAGGGGTCATCCACTCAATGTGGGCAATAATCACATGAAGGTAAAAGACTGTAGGTCAAAAAGTACTCAAGTTATCCTCCAGAAACCAAATTATTAACAAACAGACGGATGGACAGACGGATGGACGGAGGGACACCCTGGACCATAACATAATATGCCCCCTTCGAGCATATAAAAACTAGAAATGGTTTTTGATTGAACAAAAACATATGTCTCCCCCCAGCCAGTTGCTGCAGGCAGTATTGAATCAGACGATTGTAAAATTTGACATTTAACCTCCAAGTGTGACCTTGACCTTGAGACACCACACCCTCAAAGTGGGTTCTGCATGTCACCTTGATGAGGTGAACATCTGACCCAAGTTTCATAAAAATCCTTCAAGGGCTTTGGAAGATACAGAGCGGACACGATTTTGTGGCATTTGACATTTAACCTCCAAGTGTGACCTTGACCTTGAGACACCACACCCGCAAAGTGGGTTCTGCATGTCGCCTTGATGAGGTGAACATCTGACCCAAGTTTCATAAAAATCCTTCAAGGGCTTTGGTAGATACAGAGCGGACACAATTTTGTGACGGACAGACGGACGGACAGGCAGACAACCGGGGAAAAACAATATGTCTCCCCCGATGAGGTGAACATCTGACCCAAGTTTCATAAAAATCCTTCAAGGGCTTTTGAAGATACAGAGCGGACACGATTTTGTGGCATTTGACATTAAACCTCCAAGTGTGACCTTGACCTTGAGACACCACACCAGCAAAGTGGGTTCTGCACGTCACCTTGATAAGGTGAACATCTGACCCAAGTTTCATAAAAATCCTTCATAGGCTTTTGAAGATACAGAGCGGACACAATTTTGTGGCATTTGACATTTAACCTCCAAGTGTGACCTTGACCTTGAGACACCACACCCGCAAAGTGGGTTCTGCACGTCGTCTTGATGAAGTGAACATCTGACCCAAGTTTCATAAAAATCTTTCAAGGGCTTTGGAAGATACAGAGCGGACACGATTTTGTGACGGACAGACGGACGGAAGGACAACCAGGGGAAAAACAATATGTCTCCCCCATTTTTGGGGGGAGACATAATGAGTAAAACTTGATAAAATATAAACCGGATTTCTTTATATACCATAAACTAAGGGAGATAATCATTACTCTAAATAGGACGATTCGTGCAAGGGTCAGTTCGGAGCGGATCATTGGTCCAGTGGTAACGCGCTGGACTGGTAACCCAGGGATCAATCCACCACTCCTCTACTGACATTACTAATTGTCTTTCAGATGAGACGTTAAACCGATGTATCAGTGCCATACACTGAGCATGCAAAAGAACCAGGGGTGTCTCTTGAATGGGATGCTTTCTGTATCTTGCACTACCCCCACAAATTATATAACTAATCTCTTCAGGGGGTTGTGGTCATATTGGCAACCGGTACCGACCATAAATAAGCTGAAATAGATAGATATCTTTCTTATTTTTACAAGTAAATTTAACCATTACTGCTGTCTGCTTATCGCGCATATTCTTTATTAATCTTAACTTATACAAGAGGGCCATGATGGCCCTGTATCGCTCACCTGAGTATGACTGCTTTTAACAAAGTTGCTATGGACCTGGTTAATTGACCCCAGATGACCCATATTCGAACTTAACTAGAAATTATTGAAACAATCTCTTTGACAAATTTCAAGGTTATTTGTACTGAAAATGTTACCTCCAGAGTGTTAACAAGGTTTTTCCATATTTGGCTCTATTACCTAGTTTTTTAACCTAGATGTCCCATATTCGAACTTGAGCTAGAAATTATCGAAACAATCTCTCTGACAAATTTCCAGGATATTTGGACTGAAAAAGTAGCCTCCTAGAGTGTTAACAAGGTTTTTCGATATTCAGGCTCTGTGACCTAGTTTTTGACCCCAGATAACCCATATCCAAAGTTGAGCTAGAAACCATAGAATTAAACTTTCTGACAATTTTCCAGGTTATTTGGAATTAAAATGTTATCTCTAGAGTGTTAACAAGGTTTTTCCATATTTGGGCTCTGTGACCTAGTTTTTGATCCAAGATGACCCATATCCAAATTTGAGCTAGAAATCATTGAAACAACCTTTCTGACAAATTTCAAGAACATTTGGACTACAAATGTAACCTCTAGAGCATTAACAAGGTTTTTCTACTTTCGGGCTCTGTGACCTAGTTTCTGACCCCAGAAAACCTATATTCAAAACTGAGCTAGAAATCATCGATAGAACCTTTCTGACAAATTTCCAGGTTATCTTGACTGAAAATGTTACCTTTAGAATGTTAACAAGGTTTTTCCATATTTGGACTCTGTGACCTAGTTTGTGACCCCAGATGACCCATATTCGAACTTGATCTAGAAATCCTCAAGGCAACCTTTCTGACAAATTTCCTCTAGAGTGTCAACAAGATTTTTCTATTTTTGGGCTCTGTGACCTAGTTTTTGAACCCAGATGACCCATATTTGAACTTGTGCTATAAATCTTTGAAGCAACCTTTCTGACAAATTTCCAGATTATTTGGGCTGAAAATGTAACCTCTAGAGTGTTAACAAGATGTTTCTATTTTTTGGCTCTGTGACCTAGTTTTTGAACCCAGATGACCCATATTCAAACTTGAGCTAGATATCATAAAAGCAATTTTCCTGACAAATTCCCAGATTATTTGGTGTAAAAATGTTACCTTTAGAGTGTTAACAAGGTTTTTCAATATTTGGGCTCTGTGACCTAGTTTTTGACCCCAGATGACCCATATTTAAACTTTATCTAGAAATTGTCAATTCAACCTTTCTGACAAATTTCCAGACTATTTGGGCTGAAAATGTTACCTCTAGAGTGTTAACAAGATTTTTCTATTTTTGGGCTCTGTGACCTAGTTTTTGAACCCAGATGACCCATATTTGAACTTGAGCTAGAAACCATTGATAGAACCTTTCTGACAAATTTCCAGGATATTTGGTCTGAAAAAGTAGCCTCGAGAGTGTTAACAAGGATTTTCTATATTTGGGCTCTGTGACCTAGTTTTCCAACCCTGATAACCCATGTTCGAATTGTCCGAGATATTAATGAGACAAACATCCTGACCAAGTTTCATGACAAACTGAGGCAAAAATGTGACCACTAGAGTGTTAACAAACTAATTGTTAACGGACGGACGGACGACGGACAAAAGGTGATCAGAAAAGCTTACTCTGTCACTACGTGACAGGTGAGCTAATAAAATGATATCAAGAAAATCAGTGTTTTTTTCCCTGTTTTCCGTAGAATCAGGTTAATTCTTTATCAAATTAAACTTACTTCACGTCATTAAGACAAGCTAAATTTCATAAATGTTTCATATTGAAATGTAATTTAAACACATACGGTATTTTCTTTAATCTACCTTTACTACTTTTTCTACCAAGAGCATCTTAAATGATTTCTGGAAATTCAATGTTTCTTTCTGCGTTTCCGTACAATCGGGCTTTTTCTGTATCAATTTAAACTTATTGAGCATCATAAAATCAAGCTTATTTTTATAAATGTTTGATATTGAAAGAAAAATAAAGCATCTATTGTATTTTCAGTCATTTATCTTTGTTAGTATTTAAATAAGAACGTCAAAAATGAATTCCCGAAAATCGATGTTTTTTCCTTGTTGTCCAGTGATCTGGACTTTGTCACTCGTAAGTAATAAACAGAGGAACCGTGACCTAATTAAACTAGATATATCACTAAAGGTGATTAATACCCCCACATGCGTACTTGATAGTGGAACTGGAAAGCTTAGAATCAATGGCATAAAGTGACATAAGAAACATGGAAATATTTATATATTTTACATTTAATAATATTGTATATAGAGAAAACAATTACCAGTAGACCATTGAACTGTATATTTTCTAGTAGAAATAGCTTAAGTTTAAACAAACAGTGACCTTGACCCAACTGGCAAAATTTTCAATCTCAAGCGTCGTCTTCATAGAAGCTACCTTTACAGCAAATTTCATCAAAATATCTCATTCCTAACTCAAGTTATTGAGCAGAAACCATTTATTTTTTATTTTTAGTAACAGTGACCTTGACCTTGGCCCCAACAGCCCAAATATCAAATGATGTTACACCTGTGTACCAAAAATTGTTTAAATCTGTCAAGATTTAATGAGTTATCATCCGGAAACCATTTTTCAACCATTTTATTATTTTTAGTAACAGTGACCTTGACCTTGGCCCTACCAGCCCCAATATCCAAGTTGACCTGTATGTTATGATGTTACACCTGTGTACCAAAAATTATTTAAATCTGTCAAGCCATTTCATGAGTTATTGTCTGAAAACTGTTTTTCTATTTTTAGTAACAGTGACCTTGACCTTGGCCCCACCAGCCCCAATATCGATGTTACACCTGTGTACTAAAAATTGTTTAAATCTGTCAAGCCATTTATGAGTTATTGCCTGGAAACCGTTTTTCTATTTTTAGTAACAGTGACCTTGACCTTGGCCCCACCAGCCCCAATATCGAACGTGACCTGTATCTTATGATGTAATATCGAACGTGACCTTATCTATGATGTTACACCTGTGTACCAAAATTTTTTTTAATCTGTCTAGCCTTTCATGCGTAATCATCCAAAACCGTTTTTCTATTTTTAGTAACAGTGACCTTGACCTTGGCCCCACAAGCCCCAATATCGAACTTGACCTGTATCTTGTGATGTTACAACTGTGTACCAAAAATTTTTTTAATCTGTCTAGCCTTTCATGAGCTATCGTCAGGAAACTGTTTTTCTATTTTTAGTAACAGTGACTTTGACCTTAGCCCCACCAGCCCCAATATCGAAGCTGACCTGTATCTTATGATGTTACACCTGTGTGCCAAAAATTCTTTAAAGCTGTCAGGCCTTTCATGAGTTATCGTCTGGAAACCATGACGGACCGACAGACAGACCTACAAGCTCACTCCTATATACCCCCTCAAACTTTGTTTGTGGGGGTATAAATATATGCACTTTTCTCAACTGTTACAAACTCATTTGTAATAATCAGTCAACTTCTACATTTATCTATTGTTTAGAAACACCACGTGATAATGTACAAATAAAGTTACATGAAAAGAATCTACAAACTTTGTATGAGTGTGGTAATCTCTTCTGTTTACTTTTCGGCGAGGTTTGGCTGGGTTACAAATTATTGTGTAATTTCATGTAAACGAACGACTTTTCATTCCAGAGTATGAAATCAACATGTTCATAATCAAAATTGTTTGAATATATTACTGATAATTTGTTGAAGTGTAAAGATTTACATGTGATTAGGAATCTTTAATCTTTTAGTCAGTATTGACTTTTGGTAGTAATAAGTTTAAGTTGAAGTTGACCAGTCGGGAACTATTTTTCTGTTTTCTGAAAAGGGTGTAAAAATTATGCACCAGTCATTTTTATACAGACGGACTATTTGCGGATTTGGTAACAAAGAGTGATAGAGGCTGAAATTTTTTATTTTTAGTAACAGTGACCTTGACATTGACCTCAGCAGCCCCGAAGTCAAACTTGACCTGTATTTTATGATGTTACACCTGTGTACCAAAAATGGTTTAAATCTATCAAGCCCTTCATGAGTTATTATCCGGAAACCAGTTTTTCTATTTTTAGTTACCCTTGGGTACTCTGTTAGAAAAACTAAAAAGGTAAACAAGAGCCTGCTGGAAAAGACAGCATGCTTGTCCACGTACAACAAGACCTGTTCACAGACAGCATGCTCCACTTTTCTCAGTGCATGGATAATTAATTATAAGCCAAGGGAGGGCAAGTACCTAGTCATACAGGATGAAAAAAAACTTTTTTTTCTTTTTTTGGAGGGAGGCAGTTACGTGGGCAGGATGGGGGGGGGTACCCATACATAGGGGGGCGGGGGAGAGAAAATGGGGAGTACTTACCCATCTCATGTCAGTTAATATTTTATTTCTAGGCTTAAGAAGTTTTTTTCCTATATATAAATATAAGCAAAATTAAGTGACCCCTGGGGGTGGGGCTAACTGTGACCCAGGGATATGGGTACCAACAATCTTTGCAGGGGTCTTGCTGGTGATCAAGTATTCCAAGTTTGAATGGAATATCTTTGACACTTTTTGAGAAATGGACATTAACAAAAAGGTTTACAGTACGCTCAGTGCGGATTCTGCCTTTTCTGCGATACCACCGCAGACGAATTTTTTTTATCGTGGACAAATGCGGCTAACATCCGCGATGAGAGGGCTAATTTCCGCCACGATCCGCGGTGTCCAGTTGTTTCCACCGTGGACAAAATACCGAAGACTGTATTTAAGTTATCAATAAAATCAGTTACCTGTTTCTCACATGGGAACGCGGCGGCAATTATAACTATAGCTATAGACTTAATTTATGGTGCCTTATCTTTGATACATAACATCGTTTTGAAACCTACCCTCAAAGGAACAACCTGTCAATCACACTTCCCATGACCTATGATCTTTACACATGATATAACATTATCTTTTTTATTGATTTTTATTTTAAGAGCTAACTTTTGACAGCAAGCCTGAGTAATTTTCCATAAAAAATTTCCCACTATTTTACCGCCTTTTCCACATCACGTGATCTAATACTGCATGCTTTTCTAAAAATAGCGATGCTTACACTCTACTTTCAGTTCTCATTTTTGGAAAATCTTTACCCAGTCTTTTCTTAGAAGAAATTGACAAGGATTAAGTATATTAAATAAGAAACAAAAGTTGACGTCTTCATTGTTGTCTCCTGTTACTTTTTCATAAATGCCGTAGATTATTCAGTAATTGACTTAAAGTGGTTTTCACAACCATGAACTATTTTCCAATTTAATACGACGACAACAATTTCCTGTGATGTCGAATATTTTCTTGTACATTACCCAATAAAATAACAAAAGAACAACAAGAGTTACAAACAACAAATATCTACATGTTTTTTTTAATTAAAAAATCAAAATTTACACATTGAAAGTTGTAAAGTTTTAATAATTAATCGTAAAATTCAACAGTTTTCACCACGATCCGCGGTGATTGACCACTGCATTCCCCAGCGATGTAGTGCGGCTTTCCACGGGGGAATCGCTTACGGCTGTAGACTGATGTCTGCGGTAGTGAAAATTTTCAGTCCGCAGGGTCTTGCGGACAAATTTTATGCAAATTTTCGTCCGCGATGAGTCTCATCCACGTGGTCTCGCAGGTTTTGCAAAATCCGCACTGAGCGTACTGTACCAAGAAATTTTAACTTGAAAAGGGGGCATAACATTGCAAAAATAACTTTGAGGGTTATCTGCCCTTGAGAAATGGTGTTGTTCTAAGTGAAACAATTGTAAGCATTACAACTGGAAAGTTTGATGTCTAAATGTTAAGAAATGGCATAGTTATAGCCAATGTTAAGTTTTCATGACAAAATCCAAGTACAAAAAAGGACATAACTCTGTCAATTGTAACCTTGACCTAAAGATTTTGGCATCATCACGACCCTGTTGTCGTAAGCAATATAATTTGAAAGTTTCGATGACTAAATGTTAAGAAATGGCAAAGTTATTGCCAACAGTTAAGTTTTCGTGACAAAATCCAAGTACAAAAAGGGGCATTACTCTGTCAAATGAGACCTTGACCTAGAGATTTTGGCATCATCCCAACTCTATTGTCATAAGCAATACAATTTGAAAGAAACAGACAAAGCGATCCTTATGTATCGCCATTTATTTGAAAGGGCGACACAAAAATAAATAAAAACAAAGCAGTCTGAAGGACAGCTAAATCCCTTTCCGCAGCAGACATGAACGTGTACTTCTTGACCATTAACCAACCATGACCTTGATGTTGTGCCATGCATATTATAAGCACATAGTCTCATGATAGTAATTATTTGTGACAAGTTATTTAAAATCATCCATAAAGTCAAAAAGTTATGGAGAAGATTTAACCTTGACCTTGGGGGTAGCAACCTGGATGTTGGGTTCTTCACATCGTGTCACAGTGGTGATCATTTGTGCAAAGTAATTAAAAAACTTTTCGTAAGCCTAGTTAGTAAGTTATAGAGCAGACGTGAAATGTGGATATTTGACCTTTAACTGTGACCTTGACCTTGTGGGTAGCAACCCAATTATTGCACTCTGCACATCATCTCATAATGGTGATCACTTTTCCCAAGTTATTTCAAAAAATTTTCAGCGGTTTAAAAGTTATGGAGCAGACACGAAATGTAGACTTTTAACACTTGACCATTAAGTGTGACCTTGACCCTGGGGGTAGCAACCCAATTATTGTGCTCTGCACATCATCTCATAATGGTGATCACTTGTGCCAAGTTATTTCAAAAAATTTTCAGCAGTTTAAAAGTTATTGAGTGGACACGAAATGTAGACTTTTTAACACTTGACCTTTAAGTGTGACCTTGACCTTGGAGGTAGCAACCCAATAATTGCACTATGCACATTGTCTCATAATGGTGATCACTTGTGCCAAGTTATTTCAAAAATTTTTTGGCAGTTTAAAAGTTATGGAGCAGACAGGAAAGTGTTATGGACGGACAGACAGAGGGACAGACGGACGGATGGACAGATGGACGGACAGACGACATAGAAGTGATCCCTATATGTCGTGGCTACTTTGTAGCAGGCAACACAAAAAGGCAATATAATCAATATTTCTATTTAGTTTGGTTGAAAATGGCTTTGTGGTTTTGAGCTGTCAGTTTAAATGTTAACAATGAACACAGGGTGATCCCAATCCCTCTCACTGAGCATATGCTCAGCTGTCTAATAAAATGTAGACTTACACAAAATTTCCTGGAACCAAACCTTTTTTCAAATATTTGGAAATAGTAGAAGAGAAGGGAGCACACAAACAGATCTTTCAAGTCCAGAAAAGCCAGCTTGGATGTCAACACTTTCCATATCTGAAAAACAAATAAAACAAGAGCTGTCACTGGAAATTGATTATGTCCCCAAAATGCAGCTTTGAAATGAAACAGGTGTTAATACATAACTGAATATGCCTGTGGAAAAGAGATCAGACAAAAAATAGAGCACGAACTGAAGGTAAATGGTAAAGTAATGTTTTTCTGCTTCAGATTCTTATATGAAGGTTGAAGACATAATTATTCAATGAAACAGAAAGCTGTGAGTTTGGCCTTGAATACAAAAAATAGTTTTATTCCCAACCTCTACTGATGTTTTATATATAATAAAATCCCCCAAGCGGTTTTGGAGATGTAGCTTGGACAAGATTTTAATACAGAAGTTATAGTAAACAAGAGGGCCAATGGCCCTAAAGCGCTCACCTTGGTTCAAAGATGAAAGAAATTTTTATGAATGTAATGATGCATATCACAGAAATGGACCAATGCAATTTCATTGCCAAAGCTCCAAAAACAGAAAGTAGGTCAGTAGGTCAAAAATATAGGTCATGCTATGATGTTTTTAAAATCGGAACAAAAAACTGTACACATTGTCAAAATTTCATTATCATAGCTCCAAAAACAAAAAGTAGGTCAGTAGGTCAAAAATATAGGTCATGCTATGACATCTTTGAAATCGGAACAAAAAACTGTACACATGGTCCAAATTTCATTGCCATAGCTCCAAAAACAAAAAGTAGGTCAGTAGGACAAAAATATAGATAATGCTATTAAATTTATGAAATGGAAACGAAAAACTGTGCACACAGTCCAAATTTCATTGCTGTTGCTAAAAAACAAAAAGTAGGTCAGTAGGTCAAAAATATAGGTCATGCAATAACATTTTTGAAATCGGAACAAAAAACTGTAAACATGGTCCAAATTTCATTGCCATAGCTCAAAAAACAAACAGAAGGTCAGTAGGTCAAAAATATGGGTCATGCGATAAAATTTTTGAAATCGGAACAAAAAACTGTAATCATGGTCCAAATTTCATTGCCATAGCTAAAAACCAAAAAGTAGGTCAGTATGTCAAAAATATAGGTCATGCGATGACATTTTTGAAATCGTAACAAAAAACTGTACACATGGTCCAAATTTCATTGCCATAGCTCCAAAAACAAAAAGTAGGTCAGTATGTCAAAAATACAGGTCATGCGATGACATTTTTGAAATCAGAACAAAAAACTGTACACATGGTCCAAATTTCATTGCCATAGCTCCAAAAACAAAAAGTAGGTCAGTAGGTCAAAAATATAGGTCATGCAATGACATTTTTGAAATCGGAACAAAAAACTGTACACATGGTCCAAATTTCATTGCCATAGCTCCAAAAACAAAAAGGAGGTCAGTAGGTGAAAAATATAGGTCATGCGATGACATTTTTGAAATCAAAACAAAAAACTGTGCACATGGTCCAAATTTCATTGCTGTAGCTAAAAAACAAAAAAGTAGGTCAGTAGGTCAAAAATGTAGGTCATGCAATGACCTTTTTCGAAATTGAAGTAAAAAACTGTACACATGGTCCAAATTTCATTGCCATAGCTCCAAAAACAAAAAGCAGGTCAGTAGGTCAAATATATAGGTCATATGATAACATATTTAAAATCAAAAAGAAAAACTGTGCACATGGTTTAAATTTCATTGCTGTAGCTAAAAAAAAAGAAGTAGGTCAGTAGGTCAAAAATATAGGTCATGATATGACGTTTTTGAAATTGGAACAAAAAACTGTATACATGATCCAAATTTCATTGCCCTAGCTCCAAAAACAAAAAGTAGGTCAGTAGGTCAAAAGTAAAGGTCATGCCATGACATTTTTAAAATCAAAACGAAAAACTGTGCACACCGTCCAAATTTCATTGCTGTATCTAAAAAACAAAAAAGTAGGTCAGTAGGTTAAAAATATAGGTCAAGGAATAATGTTTTTGAAATCATCTTGAAAAAAATACAAATGGTCCAAATTTTATTGCCATAGCGAAAAAAAATGAGATAAATTAGGGGGATGGGGGGGGGGGGGGGGAGTGACCCCCCCACATGGGGGGGAAGACCCCACTGTGGTCACGGTGCATACTACCAAATATCTAAGCTCCAGGCCTTGCAGTTTGTGACAAAAAGATTTTAAAAGATTTTTGCTATATAACTCTATGTAAAACATGTGACCTCTTGGGCGGCACCAGTTTTGACCCAGGGGCCATGATTTGAACAATCTTGGTAGAGGTCCACTAGACAATGCTCAACACCAAATATCTAAGCTCCACGCCTTGTAGTTTCTTACAAGAAGATTTTTAAAGTTTTCCCTACATGTATATAACTCTATGTAAATCAAAAAAGACCTGGGATGGGTCAGTTCTGACCCCAGGGTCACAATTTGAACAATCTTTGTAGAGGTCCACTAGATGATGCCTCGTACCAAATATCTAAGCTCCAGGCCTTGCAGTTTCTGACAAGAAGATTTTTAAAGAATTTACTATATAACTCTATGTAAAACATGTGACCCCTTGGGCAGAATTAATTTGACCCAGGGGCCATGATTGGAACAATCTTGGTAGAGGTCTACTAGACAATGCTACACACCAAATATAAAAGCTCCATGCCTTGCGGTTTCTGACAAGAAGATTTTTAAAGTTTTCCCTATATAACTCTATGTAAATCAAGTGACCCTTAGGGCAGGGCCAGTTCTGACCCCAGGGTCATCATTTGAACACTATATGATGCCTTATACCAAATATCTAAGCTCCAGGCCTTGTGGTTTCAGACAAGAAGATTTTTAAAGTTTTCCCTATATAACTCTATGTAAATCAAGTGACCCCCAGGGCGTGGCCAGTTCTGACCCCAGGGTCATTATTTGAATAATCTTGGTAGAGGTCTACTAGACAATGCTACACACCAAATATCTAAGCTCCATGCCTTGCGGTTTCTGAGAAGAAGATTTTTAAAGTTTTCCATATATAACTCTATGTAAATCAAGTGACCCCCAGGGCGGGGCCAGTTCTGACCCCAGGGTCATAATTTGAACAATCTTTGTAGAGGTCCACTAGATGATGCCTCATACCAAATATCTAAGCTCCTTGCCTTGCGGTTTCTGACAAGAAGATTTTAAAAGTTTTCCCTATATAACTCTATGTAAATCAAGTGACCCCCAGGGCGGGGCCAGTTCTGACCCCAGGGTCATAATTTGAACAAACTTTGTAGAAGTCCACTAGATGATGCCTCATACCAAATATCTAAGCTCCAGGCCTTGTGGTTTCAGACAAGAAGATTTTTAAAGTTTTCCCTATATAACTCTTTTAAATCAAGTGACCCCCAGGGCGGGGCCAGTTCTGACCCCAGGGTCATTATTTGAAAAATCTTGGTAGAGGTCCACTAGATAATGCTCAACACCAAATATCTAAGCTCCATGCCTTGCGGTTTCTGACAAGAAGATTTTTTAAATTTTCCTATATAATCCTATGTAAAATCAATTGACCCCCCGGGTAGGGCCAAATTTGACCCCAGGGGCATAATTTGAACAAATTTGATAGAGGTCCACCAGACAGTGCTACATACCAAATCTTAAGGCTCAGGGCCTTGTGGTTTCAGACAAGAAGATTTTCAAAGTTTTTTCCTTTAAGTTGCCATAGCAACCAGAGTTCTTGATGGAATTGAATTCTTTGAACATCTTTGGTAGAGCTTCATGCAAGGAATATCCCAGGCATGTTTCATCAATGTTGGCTCAGTGGTTTAGGAGGAGATGTTGTTTAAGTCCAATTGTTGACGACGCACGACGCATGCCGGACATTCAACGATCCTAATAGCTCACCCTGAGCAGGCTCAGGTGAGCTAAAAAGCCAGCCGAAAGTAAGACCTTATTTTCATTATTCTGTTTCATGAAATAACTCTGGTTTGGTTTCCTGTTTTTTTCTTTTTTTACATGCATGTATACATTTTCGGAAAGTGACATCCGATCCATTCCATTACACTCATTTATCGACCTTAGTACATAATGTAGTCGTACGGAATATATAGCAGAGGTAATCAATGGTGACATGTATATATGGCATTTTCAGAAGTTGGGAAAAAAAGTTGAGAAAAATTTCTGGTAAAAAGTTTCACTGAACTTACAGTGTCTTGTACAAATGAATCAATTATACCAGAGCTTTTTTCACAGGTTGGGGAATGTGCCCTTCCCTTAAATTTGGGGAAATTTAATGCAGTTTTTTTTTGCAAAAGGGGAAGAAAAAACTTGATGTAAATTGAATTTTAGGGAAAAACTATGATTTTAAGGAATTTTCCTAAGGGGAAGACGCCTGTAAACTGCGTAGGAGGGGGAAAAAGCCTAGAATTATACTATTATTATTTTCACTAAACAATACTATTGTTAGGCTATGAAGCAAGTTCAAAGTTTAATTAATATTATTTTTAACATGTTGGTGACAAGTTCTACTTCAAAACATAGTCTTATTGTTTTGTTCATCCTTACAGCATTGTTCACAGCTATTATTCGGTCCAGTTAAATGTCATTCAGTCCAGTCAGATTATTGCCTTGGCTGGTCTGAATGTCCAGTGCTTCAAAGAGTTATTCGTGAAGACTGAGTCCCAGACATTCTGAATCGGTTTGGACCGACAATTTGTCGGATTTCTGCAAGCCTGATGTTACCTGATATTTTTCGAAGACTTGGTCATGAGTGTATATGAAGTATGGTTGTTGATGTCTAAGTGGAAACTTCAGTAAGAATGATGAGCCAATCATAGAACCAAGCAGAAACTTGCTAACAGGAGCTTGATCTGGAAACAAAGAGTTAAAAAATGACACACTCAAGTATCAGTAACAGAAAAAAAAGAGTTTGCTGACAGCAGCCAATATACAATGTGCGACACTGACTTTATCACAATAAGGCCTAAAATAAAATATTGTTTGTTTCCCCTCCTGCTACCTACCAACAAAAATCAGATTCATAGCTACCCAAAAGATTTTATTGCAAAATAAAAACAAAAATTTTTTTTCATTGTACATGGAAGCAAAGTATGTCAATGAGAATCACATCTTTATATTTGACTCATATATCTGCATTGTAAATATACAAATTGGGATGTAAATATTGAATAAAACTTTGAAACTTTGGTCCTAAACTATGAACAGATGCTAAGCACTCACAATTTCTGTTTCTTTGAAATCCAAATAATTCAGATATTTGAATTATAATCAGTAAAAAATATTTTAGATTTTAAAAAAAAAGGTATTTTACTTACCTACCTACCCTACCTTAACTGGCATGGGTCGCGGGAGGGGAAACAAACAATAATTTATTTAAGGCCTAAACATATAACTTTATAGGACTATAATTATAATATAAAATGTCAGCTGAAAATGTTTATTGTTACTTGATTAGCACTTAAAATGATGTTTTACCTTTTTACCCGCCAACAGAAGATTTTATGGACGCTTGCAAGGGTTTAAAAATTAGTTAATACAAGACTCTGTCACAGACAGCATATCCCTTGCTGATCAGTGCTCGAAAGAGTAAATTCAGAATTTGTATATACAGACAAGAGGGCCATGATGGCCCTGGATCGCTCACCTGAGTACTTTGGCTGTAGGTTTGCTGTTAAGCAGTATTTCATTTTTTAATTGAAAATATGTAAGTGCCTACAAACCAAATATGTAAAATATCAGTCAATAAATAAAGGCTCTATGACAGAAAGTAGAAATATCTATCATAAGCTATGGTGACCTTGACCTTGACCCAGTGACCTCAAACCCTAACCATAGGTAGACGTCCATGCAAGGAACCTATATACTAAATATCAAAGATATTGGTCTATAAATGAAGGCTCTATGAGGTACAGTAGATAAATCTATTTTTAGCCTCCGTGACCTTTAACCTAATCTAATAATTTCAAAAAGCTTGATAAAGCTTGCTTCATGCCAAATTATAAAATTCTAGGCCTTGTGGTTTTAGACAAGAAGATTTTTAAAGATTTTCTTCTATATTGCTATTTAAAACTTGTGACCCCTCGGGCAGGGCCAACAGTGACCCCGGGGACATTTTTCAAACAAACTAGGTAGAGGTTCACTAGACAATGCTGCATACCAAATATCTAAGCTGTAGGCATTGAGGTTTCCAGTAAGAAGATTTTTAAAGATTGCCTTTTTTACATATTAAGGGCCCCTGGGGCAGGGCCAATTTTGACCCCGGGGCCAACATATAAACAATACTGGTAAAGGTTCTCAACACAATACTCCAGACTAAATATCTAAGGTCTAGTCCTATTAGTTTGGAAGGAAAATGATTTTTCATGTTTTTCCTATATAACTATAGGTAAACCAAGAGAACCCTGGGGCGTGGCTAATTTTGACCCAGGGGACATAATTTGAACAAACTTGGTAGACATCCACTAGACAATGCTGCATACCAAATATCTAAGCTGTAAGCATTGAGGTTTCTAGTAAGAAGATTTTTAAATATTGCCTTTTTTACATATTAATGGCCCCCGGGGTGGGGCCAATTTTGACCCCGGGGCCAACATAAAAACAATACTGGTAAAGGTTCTGAACACAATACTCCACACCAAATATCTAAGGTCTAGTCCTATTAGTTTCGGAGAAAAATGATTTTTCATGTTTTTCCTATATAACTATATGTAAATCAAGAGAACCCTGGGGCGTGGCCAATTAGACCCAGGGGACATAATTTGAACAAACTTGATAGAGGTCTACTAGACAATGCTACATACCAAATATCTAAGCTGTAGGCATTGTGGTTTCTGAGAAGAAGACTTTTAAAGATTTCCTTTATAAGCCTATGTAAAATCAATTGACCCCCAGGGTGGGGCCTATTTTGACCCAGTGGCTTTGATTTGAAGAAACTTAGTAGAGGTCCACTGGACAATGCTGCACACCAAATATCTAAACTCTAGGCCTTGCTGTTTCTGACAAGAAGATTTTTTAAAGTTTTTCCTATATAACTCTATATAAAACAAGTGACCCCTGGGGCGGGGCCATTTTTGACCCAGGAGCCATGATTTAAACAAACTTGGTAGAGGTCTACTAGACAACGCTGCACACCAAATATCTAAACTCTAGGCCTTGCAATTTCTGATAAGAAGATTTTTTAAAGTTTTTCCTATATAACTGAACTCTATGTAAAACATGTGACCCCCAGGGCTGGGCCATTTTTTACCCAGGAGCCATGATTTGAACAAACTTGGTAGAGGTCCACTGGACAATGCTGCACACCAAATATCTAAACTCTAGGCCTTGTGGTTTCAGACAAGAAGATTTTTAAAGTTTTTCCTATATAATTCTATGTAAAACTAGTGACCCCTGGGGCAGGGCCATTTTTGACCCAGGGGTCATGATTTGAACAAACTTGGTAAAGGTCCACCTGATGATGGTTCATACCAAATATTTAAGCTCCAGGCTTTGTAGTTCTGGAGAAGAAGATTTTTAAAGTTCCAACTTTGAAAATCTATTTTTAGCTCCTGTGACCTAGAAATGCAATGGACCTGAACCATTTGAACAATTTTGGTAAAGCTTCATGCAAGTAACATTCCTGCCAAGTTTCAGGAAGATTGGCCCAGCAGTTCAGGAGAAGAAGTTGTTTGAGAAAAAAATCAATTATAGGTTTTTCAAAGAATAACTTTGTGGTTATCATCTTGATCAAAGAGCAATAACTCCTTCATAAATTGTGCAATTGCAGAAAGCCATGATATGCACTGCAGTTCATGTTGATAAACATTCTGTGGAAGTTCGGTGGAAATTGCATACAAAATGTAGGAGAAGTTGGGCACAGACACATTTATAAAATAATTATAAAAATCATGGAAGAGCAATAACTCCTTCAAAAATAATGCCATCACAAAATACTTACAATATACGCTGCAGCAAATGATGTAATCATGAGGAAGAGTTGTGAACAGAAGCATTTGTAGGTAAACAAGAATTCTTTATGCAAGAAATTTATACAATTCTCAGGAAATCTTGGAACAACTTTTAGAAACAGCTCTTTTTGTATTTAAATCTTTAACTTTTGTCAAGACTTTTTTTTTTGATACAGCAATGATAAATACATGTAGAACATCCAAGTTTCATCAAACATTCCCATTTTGATAATAACCCTCTTGATGATGAATAACACACTCTTGTTTCTTACTTTTCAAATTTTGGTCAAACGATTGTTCAGGAGTGATAATGCCATTCTTGGACATTCATTTTAAAATACACACTAAATTTTCATCTTCAGCTTCAAGAAAAAAGTTATTCTTTATAGATAGTGAATAACTATTCAGGGGCCACTGGGACATTCCAATGATATTGCATCTCCTTTTGGTAGTGTTGATTCCCATAAAGTTTCAATAAAATCCAGTAAGCAGTTGCCGAGAAATAGCGTGGAAACAAAATTAATGTTACTTTGATTACATACTGAATAACTAATTAAGGGCCATAACTCTGTGTTGAAGTGTCAAACCGGAACAAGCCAAGGATATGCATATCTCCTTTGAAAGTTCCCACAAAGTTTTGCTGAAATCCTTTCTGTAGTTGCAGAGAAACTGCGCGGAAACAAAATACTATTCGGAGGCCATAACTCTTGTGTTAAATGGTCTGACCAAGACATTCCAATGATATGGGCATCTCCTTTTGGTACTGATGGTTCCCATAAAGTTTCATTGAAATCCAGTAAGAAGTTGCCGAGAAAAAGTGCGGAAATCCTTTGGGGGTATGAAAATACAACATCCTTTGACAATCTGGGATAAATGGCCTAGAGTTTGCCTGCAAAAAAATGTTTCTTACTATTCATAAATATTTTTTTCAATATACTAACACTGGGGTCATAGATTAAAAATCACTAGGATCAAAACACTGGATGAAATCCAACAATACTATATGACTGATGACATGGGGAAAAAGGACACTTAGGCATATTTGGATATTGACTTTTTTTTTACTTATTATGAACAACTGATGCCTCTGGATTAATGTCTGAAATCTAATTTCATCTTTCTATATAGATCGGGTAATATATACATCATGCTGAAGAGGAACAAGACACACAAAATTGATATTCCCTAAAATGATGCCATATACCTAAGTATGATGCCAGACTGTATCTGCATTCCTGTTGGGGTAAAAAAGTACAGTAGAATTTATGTATCTAAATTTAAGCTATTTCATTGTAAATTTCTATACCTTTCCACAGTATCCAAACTAATCTATAATTTTTATTGTTCAATGTTGCCTTTTATAAAACAAAATCATTTTGAAACAAGAGGGCCATGATGGCCCTGTATCGCTCACCTGAATATAACTGGTTTTAACAAAGTTGCTATGGACCTGGTTAACTGACCCCAGATGACCCATATTCGAACTTGACCTAGAAATCATTGAACTAATATTTCTGACAAATTTCCAGGTTATTTGGACTGAAAATGTAGCCTCTAGAGTGTTAACAAGGTTTTTCAATATTTGGGCTCTGTGACCTAGTTTTTGACCCCAGATGATCCACATTCAAACTTGAGCTAGAAAACACAAAAACAACCTTTCTGACAAATTTCAAGGACATTTGGACTGAAAATGTAGCCTCTAGAGTGTTTACAAAGTTTTTCGATATTTGAGCTCTGTGACCTAGTTTTTCACTCCAGATGACCCATATTCAAACTTGGTAAAGGCTCTGTGACCTAGTTTATTTATCCCAGATGACCCATATCCAAATCTGAGCTAAAATACCTTGAAACAACCTTTCTGACAAATTCCAAGGATATTTGGACTGAAAATGTAACCTCTAGAGCATTAACAAGGTTTTTCTACTTTCTGGCCCTATGACCAAGTTTTTGACCCCAGATAACCCATATTCAAAACTGAGCTAGAAATCATCAAAGCAACCTTTCTGACAAATTTCTGGGATATTTTGACTGAAAATGTAACCTCAAGAGTGTTAACAAGGTTTTTCTATTTTTGGGCTCTGTGACCTAGTTTTTGAACCCAGATGACCCATATTCGAACTTGAGCTAGAAATCATAGAAACAACCTGTCTGACAAATTTCCAGATTATTTGGACTGAAAATGTTACCTCTCCTACAAGAAGATTTTCACTATGTAAGCCTATGTAAAACCAATGACCCAGGGGTGGGGCCAAATTTGACCCCTGGGGTATAATTTGAATAAACTTGGTGAAGGTCCACTAGACAATGCTACATACCAAATCTTAAGGCTAAGGCCAACGTGGTTTCAGACAAGAAGATTTTCGAAGTTTTTCCTATTTCAGCCTATGTAAAACCAATGACCCCAGGGTGGGGCCAAATCTGACCCTAGAAGTATAATTTGAATAAACTTGGTAGAGTTCTTTGCCTTATGGTTTCTGACAAGAAGTTTTTCCTATATAACTCTATGTAAAACAAGTAGCCCTTGGGGCGGGACCATTTTTGACCCAGAGGCCTGTGGTGGGGTCAGTTTTGACCCCAGGATCATAATTTGAACAAACGTGGTAGAGATCCACTAGATAATGCTTCATACCAAATATCTAAGCTCCAGGCCCTGCCGTTTCAGAGAAGAAGATTTTTAAAAATCCAACTTTAAAAATCTGATTTTTAGCTCCAGTGACCCAGCAAAGCAATGGACCGGAACCATTTGAACAATCTTGGTACAGTTCATGCAAGGAACATCCCAGGCAAGTTTCATCAAATTTGACCGAGTGGTTTCAGAGGAGATGTCGTTTGAATGAATTGTGGACGGACAGACCACAGACAACCTCCAATCCTAAAAGCTCACATGAGCACTACGTGCTCAGGTGAGCTAAAAAGTGACCCCCAGGGCTGGGCCTATTTTGACCCAGTGGCTATGATTTGAACAAACTTAGTAGAGGTCCACTAGACAATGCTACACACCAAATATCTAAGCCTTATGCCTTACGGTTTCTGATAAGAAGATTTTTAAAGTTTTTCCTATATAAGCCTATGTAAAACAAGTGACCCCAAGGGCTGGGCCATTTTTGACCCAGAGGCCATGATTTCAACAAACTTGGTAGAGGTCCACTAGACAATGCTACATACCAAATATTTTAACTCTAGGCCTTGTTGTTTCTGACAAGAAGATTTTCAAGTTTTCCCTATATAACTCTATGTAAAATCAACTGACCCCTTGGGTGGGGTCAGTTTTGACCCCAGGGACATTATCTGAATAAACTTGGTAGAGGTCCACTAGAGGATGCTTCATACCAAATATCAAAGCTCCAGACCTTGTGGTTTTGGAGAAGATGATTTTTAAAGATCCAACTTTTAAAATCTGTTTTTAGCTTCTGTGACCCAGAAATGCAATGGACCGGAACCATTTGAACAAGTTTGGTAGAGTTTAATGCAAGGAACATCCAAGGCAGTTTCACCAAATTTGGCCCAGTAGTTTCAGAGGAGATGTCGTTTGAATAAATTGTGGACGACGGACGAACGATGGATTGACGACGGACAACCACTGATCCTAAAAGCTCACATGAGCACTACGTGCTAAGGTGAGCTAATAATAAAAAACTGTGTTCAAAACCTTTTGCAATTATTATGGTTGTCATGAAATTTGACTAACAAGAACAATCACTGTAAAATGACCAAAGACACGGGAAAAGGGGCACTCGGACATAACTTTTGGAAACTGAACTGACCTTTTTACTTAGTCTGACCAAATGATATCCAAGAATTATTGTCTGAAAGTTTGAGCTTCCTGCATAGAACAGATACAATATATTATCATGGTAAAGAGGAACATGACGTGCAAAATTCATATGTATTAAAATGACGTCACATACCCTTATTTGACGTCAAATTCTAAATAAGTTCCTTTTGGCAGTAAATGGATACGGCAGATTTTATATACCTAAATTTTAGCTATTTCATTGTAAAATTCTATACTTTTTCAATGTATCCCACCTTTTTACAAAAGTATTATTGTTATCATTTAGCTGCGTGTTTTATTCAGGTAAATCATTTTTACATAAGAACTGTCTTAGAAAACTGTTGCCATGGTAATGGTCATCAACAAATAGAATGAAAACAGGCATTTTTAAGAAGGGCAATATTCAGGCTATCAAAATTTTACTTAAACTTTGTTTTTGAAGAGGACGAGAAATTTGTCGTTTTTTGCTGATTTTCAGTACAGTTTATTTCAGTAGTAAAACAATTGTAAGAGTGCCCTTTTTCCCGTGTGGTCGGTCAAATGACAATGCCGCGAGAAGTGGTGCTTTGACCTTTGAGCTGAAGACCGGTCATTCAAGGGTCAAGGTCAAATAAATATAGGCCAATGGGAAGGTCTTGCCCAAAGGGGTGTTGTTTTTAAGTATGAAGTATATCCACTTACTAATACGGAAGTTATGGCCAAATGTTAGTTTTAGGACAATTGGATATTCAGGGGTCAAGGTCAAATAAATATAGGTCAGTAGGAAGGCCTTCTTTTGTATAAGATGTCATTGTATTATATTATATAAGTTGTCATAACATTATGTTATATATGTTGTCATATTATTTGTTTTAAATACATCATAATGTGTTGTTTAGTCCAGGAAATAAAACTGCATAAACATCCAGATTGTTAAATCTCACAACTCCTCAATTGTAGGTAAACAACAATACTAAAATTATTAGTTGATACAAATAGATGCATTTAAGCAATACATGCATTTTAAGTCTTTAATATACTGTAGTGGACACTGGACAGATAAGGCATTTCCAACAGCCTAGCTTTTAGGCTAGCTCTTTAGCAACATGGTTGGAATGCCTGGAATGTTTGCCAAGTTAAGCAACATTACCTATGGTCAAGTACAGTACAGCTCCCATGCTATGTACAAATTTTGTGCTTCCTCCACGATAGCTGTCGACACAATCCGCAGAGTTTCTCCCTGAAAAATGCTCAGAATCTCCGCAATTTGAGTTTACACACAATAGCAGTGTTTTTAAGTGTTTAAGAGTGTTACCGCGGAGATTCTCCACGAATATTCTAATGTTTCATCATCAGAGTTTTGAAAAATTATTTTGACGAATTCTCCGCAAATATTCTAATGTTTCATCACCAGAGTTTTGACAAATTATTTTTGATTTAAAGGTGTGAAAAAATAATCATTATAAAATATATTATGCTGTGTACGTTTATTTTGGATTGTTCAAAATGCTCGTTATTATTTAGCAAAACCGATCAATAATTTTTGCCAAGCGCCTAGACGATACAGATGTCACAGCAGCTTAGGTTTCTTAAAAATATGAAAGCAGTTTAACACATGTTGATCGTAAACCGCTCATTTCATTTTCTGAAAATATGATCAGCTGTTTGGTGAAGCATTTGCTTTGAAATGTCATTCCTTGCGTAAACAAATAGGAGCGTTCGTACACAATTGCATCAGAATTAGAGCCCATTTGTTCGAATTTTGACTGTTTAAATTAGATGTATTAACTTTTCGCAGTTTGATAATCATTATTATTTGTGAATGGATTAACGCAAGCGAGGCACCGATTAAAGACTTGAAAATATATAAATTGCAGAAATTAAAGTTAATTAACAAGCTGTCACGAAAGTGTGTAAATCTATTCATAATCGGCTGTGTTTCTTTTCTACAAATACCCTCATTTCACGCATTCAGTATTAATGATTGAGTCATACAAAACCAAACTTTCTGTTCAGTCAACAAAGCCAACATTGTCTAAATAAAAAAATATCCAGATATATGTCAAAGATACTAAATATCTTATTCACAAAACATCATTAAAAAATCGGTTTTCACGGAAAAACCATGGTACATTTCCTGCTCTAAAGAGCACGTGGTGTCTGAAGCTTGTAAAGTGACGTAATGTGAAAACCACTTATGGAAAATTACTGTCGCTCAATGTTAAAGGTCATATCTTATATTAAGGAACCAATTTACGATTGCGACACAATATAGCATGCGTGTACAGATCATAGGTCATGAGACCAACACATGATATTGTGTATTTTTAAGTCAGTTGTAAAAACATTGTAACAAATAAAAATATAAAGTGACCTAAAACATGAAGATACAAGAGGGCAATGATGGCCCTGTATCGCTCACCTGAGTATGACTGCTTTTAACAAAGTTGCTATGGACCTTTTAAATTGACCCCAGATGACCCATAATCGATCTTGAGCTAGAAATTATTGTTTTTGACCCCAGATAATCTATATCCAAACCTGAGCTACAAATCATTAAAACAACCTATCTGACAGATTTCCATGACATTTGGACTTAAAATGTAGCCTCTAGAGTGTTTACAAAGTTTTTCCATATTTGGGCTCTGTGACCTAGTGTTTGACCCAAGATGACCCATACTCCAACTTGAGCTAGAAATCATCAAAAAAAACCTGTCTGACAAATTTCAAGGATATTTGGACTGAAAATGTAACCTCTGGAGTGTTAAAAAGTTTTTTACATATTTGTACCATGTGACCTAGTTTTTGATCCCAGATGACCCATATCCACATTTGAGCTAGAAATCATTGAAACAACCTTTCTGACAAATTTCAAGGACATTTGGACTAAAAATGTAACCTCTAGAGCTTTTACAAGGTTTTTCTTCTTTAGGGCTCTGTGACCTAGTTTTTGACCCCAGAGAACCTATATTCAAAACTGAGCTAGAAATCATCCATAGAATCTTTCTGACAAATTTCCAGGTTATTTGGACTGAAAATGTTACCTTTAGAATATTAACAAGGTTTTTCCATATTTGGACTCTGTGACATAGTTTGTGACCCCAGATGACCCATACTCGAACTTGATCTAGAAATCCTCAAGGCAATTTTTCTGACAAATTTCCAGATTATTTGGGCTGAAAATGTAACCTCTAGAGTGTTAACAAGATTTTTCTATTTTTGGGCTCCGTGACCTAGTTTTTGAACCCAGATGACCCATATTTAAACTTGAGCTAGAAATCATAGAAGCAACCTTCCTGACAGATTTCCAGATTATTTGGTCTAAAAATGTTACCTCTAGAGTGTTAACAAGGTTATTCAATATTTGGGTTTTGTGACCTTGTTTTTGACCTCAGATGACTTATATTTGAACTTGACCTAGAAATCATCAAAGCAACCTTTCTGACAAATTTCAAGATTATTTGGGCTGAAAATGTAACCTCTAGAGTGTTAACAAGATTTTTCTATTTTTGTGCTCCGTGACATAGTTTTTGACCCCAGATGACCCATATTTGAACTTGATCTAAAAATCATTAGAACATTTCTGACAAATTTCCAGGATATTTGGACTGAAAAAGTAGCCTCTAGAGTGTTAACAAGGTTTTTCTATATTTAGGCTCTGTGACCTAGTTTTCCAACCCTGATAACCCATGTTCGAACTCGTCCGAGATATTAATGAGACAAACATCCTGACCAAGTTTCATGACAATTGAGGCAAAAATGTGACCACTAGAGTGTTAACAAACCAATTGTTAACGGACGGACGGACGACGGACAAAATGTGATCAGAAAAGCTCACTCTGTCACTACCTGACAGGTGAGCTAAAAATGAGTAAGTAAATATGAAATTTCACTAGCAAATAAAAAATTCAGTCATCTGAATGCATAAACAAATCGCGGAGATTCGCGGAGGATTGATTTAATGCAGTTTCAGAGTAAATACCATCAGTTATCAGACCAATTTCGTCTCCACGACGCCTCTGCGATTTAGGAAGTTTATCAGTGTTTCTCCGTGATTTTCCTCCTTAAGTCTGTAGAGTTAAGAGAAAAATGTACAAATCGTATGAGCTGTACTGTACAGTACGCTCAGCGCGGATTTTGCAAGACCCCGCGGACAAGACCCATCGCGAACGAAATTTTGCACAGACCCCGCGGACTGAAAATGTTCACCACCACGGACATGAATCTGTGCCCGAAAGTGTCCGCACCCCCCCCCCCCCCCCAACCCCCCCGCATTAATCGTGGTGGTTATTCACCGCAAATCGCGGTGAAAACTGTTGCTTTTTACGATTAATTATTAAAACTTTACTACTTAAAATATGTAAAATTTGATTTTGTAATAAAACAATTATGTAGATACAATGTATTTGTTGTTTGTACCTCTTGTTGTTCTCTCATTATTGTATTACCATGAACAAAAATACTCTAAATCGCGGCAAATCATTGTCGTATTAAATTCGAAAATAGAGTAGATATTTCATGGTTGTGAAAACCACTTTTAAGTCAAATACTTAATAACTTCGGTGTACGGCATTTACGAAAAAGTAACAAGAGACAACAATGAAAACGTCAACTTTTGTTTCTTACACCATGAAAACTTAATCCTTGTCAATATCTCCTTTACAAAACTAAGTGTTACTACATGTATTTAAAGATTTTCCGAAAATGAGAAGTGAAAGTAGAGAGCAAGCATCCAAAAGCATGCAGCGTTAGGTCATGTGATGTGGAAAAGGGGGTTAAATACTGGGATTTTTTGGTGGAAAATTACTCAGGCTTGCTGTCAAAGTTTAGCTCTTGAATTACAACCAATAAATTACGGTGTTGTATCACATGTAAAGATCATAGGTCACAGGAATTGTGATTGACAGGTTGTTCCTTTGAGGCTACATATAGGTTTCACAACAATATTACGATATCAAAGATTGTGAAATTCATCCCCAAATGATAGAAATATAAAAGGGAAATGTTGAGCCACTGAAATTTACAAGTGTTTGTTATGCATCAAAAAAATATATTTATACAAGATCTGTAGATTTCACTTTCAAACCAGAGCTCAGATTGGTTTATAAACTAGTTTGGAAAAAAGTGATTTAGTATGTATTTAGGTATGTTATTCACACAGGTGTCAGCTGTGATTTTGAGTTAATATGAAGACATGGTGCCCTTTTTAAAAAGTTGAAAGCCGCTATTGAGTGACGTAATTTCTTTGATAGTTAAAGCAGTTAACTTAAAACAAGAAATGTTTGTAAAACATAAATGCCCCCCAGCAGCACCTAATTGCTTGTGGTTGGGCGAAGCGTTCTCTAGTTATTGATCAGAAACCGCAATTAGGATCAAGGTCCCTGTGGCCTTGACCTTTGACCTAATGACCTCAAAATCAATAGGGGTCATCTACTGGTGATGACCAACCAGCATACCAAGTTTGGTGAACCTAGGTCAAAGCATTCTCTAGTCATTGATCTGAAACCGTTGTTAGGATGAAAGTCTCTGTGAGCTTGAACTTTGATCAAATGACCTCATAATCAATAGGGGGTCATCTAATCCTGATGACCAACCAGCATACCAAGTTGGTGAACCTAGGTCAAAGCGTTCTCTAGTTATTAATCGGAAACCGTTTTTAGGATGAAAGTCTCTATGATCTTGACCTTTGACCTTATGACCTCAAAGTCAATAGGGGTCATCTACTGGTGATGACCAACCAGCATACCAAGTTTGGTGAACCTACGTCAAAGCGTTTTCTAGTTATTGATCGGAAACCGTTTTTAGGATGAAGGTCCCTGTGAGCATGACCTTTGACATAATGACCTCAAAATCAATAGTGGTCATCTACTGGTGATGACCAACTAGCATACCAAGTTTAGTGAACATAGGTCAAAGCGTTCTCTAGTTATTGATCAGAAACCGTTGTTAGGATGAAAGTCTCTGTGAGCTTGACCTTTGATCAAATGACCTCATAATCAATAGGGGGTCATCTAATCCTGATGACCAACCAGCATACTAAGTTTGGTGAACATAGGTCAAAGCGTTCTCTAGTTATTGATCAGAAACCGTTTTAAGGATGAAAGTATCTGTGATCTTGACCTTTGACCTAATGACCTCAAAGTCAATAGGAGTCATCTATTGGTGATGACCAACCAGCATACTAAGTTTGGTGAACCTGGGTCAAAGTATTCTCTAGTTATTGATTGGAAACCGTTTTTAGGATGAAGGTGCCTGTGAGCTTGACCTTTGATCAAATGACCTCAAAATCAATAGCGGTCATCTACTTGTGATGACCAACCAGCATACCAAGTTTGGTGAACCTACGTCAAAGCGTTCTCTAGTTATTGATCGGAAACCGTTTTAAGAATGAAGGTCCCTAATGACCTCAAAATCAATAGGGGTCATCTACTGGTGAAGGCCAACCAGCATACCAAGTTTGGTGAACCTACGTCAAAGAGTTCTCTTGTTATTGATCGGAAACCAAGTGTCTACCGACGGACCAACCGACAGACCGACCGACCGACATTTGCAAAACTATATGCCCCCTCATCTTCGATGGGGGGCATAATAACCCCGATAATTAGCATGTGTTACATGTAATTATTGTTAGGAATGTTCTAATTTGCGACGGTTTTGGATAGTTCAAGGGAACAAGGATGCTGTAGTATACTCTGTAGTATGTAGTTTGTGTCTATCAACGCGGTCATTCCAACTTTTACAATCAAAACAAAGGTAACGTTTTTCATTTTAAATGCCGTTTCAATATTTTTACATCTAAAATTTTAACTAATGTTATTACCATTTAAGTATTTTGGTTGATTTAAAGTCATCTTGTAAAATAAGACCACGGAGAAAATTTTATAAAATAAACATTTATTTTTGAGCTATAGTTATAATGGCTGCCGCGTTCCGCCGCGAGAAACAGCTAACTGATTTTATCGATAATTTAAATATAATCTTCGGTATTTTGTCCGCGGTGGAAACAACTGGACACCGCGGATCGCGTCGGAAATTAGCCCTCTCATCGCGGACGTCTGCCGTGTTTGTCCGCGATAAGAAAAAATTGTCCGCGGTGGTATTGAGGAAAAGGCAGAATCCGCGCTGAGCGAGCGTACTGTATGTTCATAATGACTACCACAATACCAGCAGTGTAACAAAACATGATTAATGAATTAAAATGGTCAACACTGCAGCAAAGGCGAAACCAAGCCAGCCTGGTCATGCTATACAAAATAAAGAACAAACAGGTCAATGTCAATCACCGTCACCTTACACTAGCAGGGATTTCCCTAGGAATTTTTTAAGCGCTAATTATACGGACAGGGATGGGTGCGCGAGGGGGTATCCAACACCTGCATGTCGAAAATTTTTGCAATTTTGGGTTAAAAATGCAGCTCTGTGGGTTGTTTTTAAGATATTTTAAAACAAAATAAACAAGTCTTTCACAAGAATATTTCTTTAACTTTAAAATATTAAAGCAATATGTATCACAGTTTGTCATTGCAACATCAGTTCCCTGTTTTGACAGTTCACAGAAGACGACTGGATCACATCACTAGAATTACTCACAACAACAGAACATACTTTACTTTTACTCACAGTTACGTCACTACATGTATCAGTATGACTGTCACTCGTATTCCTCACCAACTTTAATTGCTGCAATTTATTTACTTCTAAATCTTTAATCGGTGCCGCGCAAATAAATTACTAATGATAATCAAACTGCGAAAATAAATATATCTAATTTAAAAAGTGAAAATACAAACAAATGCGCTCTTATTCTGATGCATTTGTGTACGAATGTTCCTAATTGTTTACGAAAAGAAAGTTGCGTCAGAAACAGCTGATCTTATTTTCAGAAAATGAGTTGACCGATTTCCGAACAACACGTGTTAAACTGCATCTGTATCGTCTTGGCGCTTAGCAAAAAAAGTATTATCGATTTACTAAATAATAACAAGCTTTTAAAAAATCACATTAATTAATGTATTTGACTGAATTATACCGTAGTCACATAATTGACAGGTGTTAAATGTACAGTTACATTATGGTAATTTCATCACACATTGCTGACTGTTTTTATGAAAGGATTTCAAGTGTATACATTTTATAATTATTTTTTTCACCTTTAAATGGGAAATAGTTTGTTAAAACTCTGGTGATGAAACACAAGAATATTCGCGGAGAATCTCCGCGGAAACGCTCTAACACTCGGAGAATCACGGAGATTGTGCGTGTACTTTAATCGCGGAGATTCTGAGCGTTTTTTTCAAGGAGAAACTCCGCGATTTTCAGAATTCGCGCTGACCACGATCGCGGAGGAAGCACAAAATGTGTACATATCGCAGGAGCTGTACTGTATCAGTATGATTGTCACTCGTATTCCTCACCAAAAAACTTGCAATTGCCCTTATTTAGGTCAGACATTATGTAGAGTTTAGACTTTGTATGATATTTACTTAGATGCAAACTGGTACTTATAATCAAACCATGACCATTTATCTGAATAAATTAAAGTCTTTAAGAGTCTCTGAGACACTGTTTTCTATAAATATTAAAATACAGTGGGGTCGCGGAAATATATGACAAATGGAATTTATCCTAGATTTTCACTCCCTGCTTCTTTAATGAACTAAGTATTTGCTGGCATTGGTTGCCTTCATTTTGTTAAGCTTGTCATAAATCTGCTTGACTTTTTCTTATAAATAAATCCGATAATTAAAACAAATGTACCCAAAAGAATTCTGGCCATTTTTTTTTTGTACCTTGTTTGAAAGGTTAGAATAACATTGGTAAAGTTTAGGTGTTTAACCTTTTGCCTTTGGAATTAAGCATTCAGTAAATTTGAGAAGACATTTATTTGCTTGACTTACTTAAATTCACGCCATACCGACACATATAATCAATGTCCATGATAAAATGTAACTAGAGTCGTGATTGGTTGATGTTTTCTGCACTTGCTGTCAGTTCTGTTATAGGGCGGAGCTTATCGTATTATTATGTGTATTTTTCTGTTGGCTATCAAAACAAATTAGCATCATAAAACAGCAGTGTATTCACCTGGGGCGATAATCTCCCCAAGCAATGCATTTAGACTAGCTTAATCCGGCTAATTGGGATGAAATTACAGGCAAGTGAAAAAACAGCCTGGCCAATTTATCCAACTTTAAAAATCTGTTTTTAGCTCTAGTGACCCAGCAAAGCAGTGGACCGCAACCATTTGAACAATTTTGGTAGAGCTTCATGCAAGGAACATCCCAGGCAAGTTTCATCAAATTTGGCCCTGTGGTTTCAGAGGAGATGTCGTTTGAATGAATTGTGGATGACAGATGGACGGACGTCGGGTAATCACCGATCCCAAAAGCTCACGAGCACTATGTGCTCAGGTGAGCTAAAATCAATCGGCACTTTTCAAATTTAATGGGCAGTTGAGCTCAGACAATGGGCACTTTTCTTGACTTGTAAAATTTTTAATACGACATGTTAGCTGTTTTAAGAAATATTAAGTTGTTTTTCACTCAGTAAACTGTATTTTAACTAGAGCTGTCATCGGCAGAAACGATATCGATGTATCGTTGATATTTTTCTGTCAATCGATTATCGATATGGATTTAAAAAAAACAATACAACATAAGTGAAAAATAACAATGAATAAAAAATTACAGCATTTTCAAACAATATTCATTCATTTGTAAGCTTTGTTTCCTGGTGTCAGGGCTTTTCATCCTTATATAACAGAGGCCGATATTCAGCCACTTCCCAATCCCAAAAATATAGATTTTTTCCCAATTGTGTAAGAGTTTCTTCCCAAAATGCAAGACATGATTTTCCAAAATCTTAGAAATTCCCCCTAGATTAGTTTAAAAAACGATTAATTTGTTTACATTTGTTATTTCCAGAGGAAGCGTTTGTCTGGTATCGACTTTTTTGTCATACTATAGCCAAACAATGCACGGTACCCGTGCTATGCAAAACCAGTCTAATCCGTTAAGTTTTGATAGACTCTTACTCATTAGTTATCAGTAAATAAAAGTAGAAACATGCACAGTGAAACAGTCAATCGTTCCGAAAGTCTGGATTTTATTCTGTTTCAGGGGAGATAAATCGGTGTTTATTTCCAGTTGCAGAAACAAATGTCTCATAAATTTCCCAAAATGAACAATTATCGCACATAAATTTCCCAATTTGAAAGGCCAGGGCCTTTCCCAATTTCCTGATGAAAAGCCCTGGGTGTAATTAGGCAACACTTGTGTTTAACTATATTCATACTTAATTGCGCAGATTCCACTGTCGCTGAATAGTGTCGGAAATGACTGTAATACGATATGATAGACACACTGCTTAGCCTGTAGTTAAACAATATTAACTGGAAATATGTCTGCTTTGACAAATCTTTAAATAAAATTTAACATCCAAAATCAAAGGATAAAATTATGCCATGTAAACGTAGCTCTGAACAAAGTCGATTAATATACATCCACTGATCGTGTTCATTTATTCTGCAGGTGTTTAAAGCTGTCCTTCGCCTACTTCCAGGGACATGGGTAACCACCTTTGTCGCAGACTTCGAGGCAGGAATATGGCAAGTGCTAAGAAATGTGTTTGAAGACCCTATCATAAAAGGATGTTCTTTTCACTTCTGACAGGCTCTTTGGCAAAAAGCTCAAGAATATGGCTTACAGGTAATTATTTATACCTTATACTTTAGCATTAATTTATGACAGACTTGGATGAACAGCTATTTAAAACAATCACTGTCAGACAGCACTGCCAGACAAGAGAAATGTCTGAGAATTTAAACACTTTAAAATCCCTACGTAATATTAGCCATAATATATGTGCTTAACCATTTCTTTTACTTTTTTAGACTGCGTATAACACAAGGGACAGTGTACATCGTCTAATGAGGAAAGTGTTTGCATTGCCTCTTCTTCCTGCAGAGGACGTACCGTCGTCATACCGAAAGCTCAGGAAGAAGAACACGGATGAGCGGCTAGATCAGTTCTTGGTCTATGTTCAGAGTCCTGGTCTGTGTATGGACGCTCCATCCGATGAACAACAACAGCGAGTGGTGGCACAGCAAACTGAATCGTCAGGCAAGGAAAGGCAATCTGGCATTCTACTTGCTAGTGTATCTGTTATTTAAGGAAGCTAGGAAAGGACCAGTCGAATATAAACTTGTGCGGGAGAAGAAACTTAAAAGGCGTCAGAGAAAACTTACACGACAAACACAAGGATGACTGATGAAACTTTGGGAGGAGTGCCAACCAGAGGAAAGCCAGTAGTTTATTTAATGCGTGTGCAGCAATTTACGCTCCATTGTGAGTCTCAAAAATAAACCCTGGATTGAGTTTAGTGTGTGGCATTGAACACACAAAAAATTAATAGTATGTAAGTGCTGGATTTACTGGAATGCTTGTGCTTATAATGAAATGAATGTATGTTTTAGTGCAGTTGTCATCCAGTTTAGATCATTATGCTTGTATGTAGGTTTAAAAAGTACCTGTGTCAGAACGTTGAAAAAGTGTATTTGTTACATTTGAATAAAGCAAAATAAAATCATAAAACTTCATTTTAATGTCAGTATTTTAGGGAAAAGCTAAGATTTTTGTTATCAATATACATTTTTCAGCAGAAAATAAAATTTTTAAACATGATCTGTATCGTCCCGAAACATGGTTCGTATCGTCGTAAAATATTGTAAATATCATCCCAAAATATGGTCCGTATCGTCTGGTCCGTATCGTCCCTAACTCGGAAAAAATGACTAGGGGTGAAGTGTCTGAATACAAAGAGACTAGGAGCATAGCAAGAATATTATGATACCTGTATGACGGTTCTGGGCTCTGTAGGAAGGGCTGCAGCCCTTTTTAAGCCCCTCTTGTTTTATTATTCTGGCTGCATTGCTATTTATTAGTCTCTTTACTTTTAATTAAAGCTAATAAATGGTGACAGATCTTTTGATATTGTCAATGTGGCTGTACAATACATATATATACTATAATATAGCCTACTTGATACCTCTTCTTCTCTTCTTCTTCCATCAACGTCGAACCCCTTTCGGGGACGTAGACGTTTCGCGCGTCGGGATCAAAAGAGAAAGATTATAGTGAATAAAAATGTAGAAATGAAAGAAGTAAAGATAAAATTTTTTGGTTAAAAATATAAAGTCTTACTTGCAGGGAACTAGGGTTAGACATGTTCAATGCTACTTACTGCAGCATTGAACTGCTCTAGGGTGGGGAGGTGGGCAACATTAGGGGGAAGTTGGTTCCAATGAAACACTGTTCTGGGAAAATATGAGAACTTATAATTATCCTTGGTTGCAGTGATTAATCTATAACAGAGGGTGTGACTGTGGCGAGCAGAGCGGGTCATTGGGGTCAGATAGTCATTGATTGGGATAGCAAGCAGATTATGATGAATCTTATAAAATAATGATAACCTAGCATCTATACGCCTTAATTCCAATTGCCGGAGTTGAATGGAATGGAGCATATCTGTTACACTGGATGTTCGACCATAATCAGATTTTATCCAGCGGGCGGCTCTACGCTGGACACTTTCGACTTGGTCTAATTGTATCTGGGTGTGGGGCGACCATATCTCGGAGGCATATTCCAGTTGGGGTCTGACTAGAGTCTGGTAAGCGATGAACTTAATGGGTTCTGATCTGACCTTGATGTTTCTCCGGAGAAATCCTATGGTTTGGTTAGCTTTCTTAGTTGACCTATTGATGTGTTCATCCCATGTAAGGTTATTTGAGATATCCACGCCAAGGTATTTAGCTGAGCTGACTGATTCAAGATGGACTCCATGTAGGTAATACTGGGTGGGAATAGGATGTTTCCTTTTTGTGACGTGGATAACTTGACATTTGGAGGGGTTGAATTCCATATCCCACTCCAACTCCCACTTTTCGAGCAGTTTGAGGTCATTTTGGAGGGTAACTGATTGGTTTGCAGATGTCAAGGTTAGGTATACCGCTGTGTCATCTGCAAACAACCGGACTTTGGAGCTTATGTTATGTGGGAGGTCATTTATGTAGGCTAGGAAGAGCAGGGGACCCAGTACAGACCCTTGTGGGACACCTGATGATACTGGGATGGCATCAGATGAGGTGCCATTTAATACAACTGATTGGGACCTACTGTCTAAGAAACTTTTGATCCACTTTAGTGTATTTCCCAGGGGTCAAATTTAACTTTTTTGTCTACTGGCAAATATTTGCTAGTGACCATTTTTTCTACTAGCAAAATCAATTTTCTACTAGCTAAGCAATATTTACAAAATGTGAAAAGTTGCGGACAAACAGTTGTATCACTGACTGTATGACAAATAAATGTAGGTGTGAAGCCACCAAATAGATTCCTTCTTTATTCTATATAAAATTCATTAAGTTCACAGAGCTGTTAAACATAGCAAAACCTTTTTTAAATAGCTTTAATTTATATATTCTTGTAGATCTATATCTGTACTCATGAAAAATAGCAAGAAAAGTGGGGGGTGTGTTTCAAACAAGAAAGATATTTCTGCTCATGTGAACTTACCCATAAAATTAACAAAAAATCTGAGCTAATTTTCAGATTGGGGTATGTGAAACAATTTCACATTGTGAATTCTATTCTGAATGCATATGAGCATAAAACTGCTACCACACTATCAGAAATAGTCAAACAAAATGATTCCAGCAAAAAAATACACAGATTAGGGCAAAAATGTTAAAAATAGCCAAGAAAACAGGACTATTTCCAGACGCCATTATTAGACTGAATTGGTGGTTTCATACCTGTAAACAAATAGTCTTAGTCATCTACGCGCTTTAATATCGGATGAACATATACCGGAATTAATTCAACAAGCGTCTACAAGTAGAGCGATCACGTGACCGGTGCTAGGGACATTTTTTCACGCACCGGCAAACGTGCATTTTCGGATAAGTCAGAACTTGGGATGTCTGCCGATTTTCCGGCGCACTCGCAAATTATTTCGAGTGCTAAAATTTTGCACTCGCATTTTCTCATTTTCGCTCGCATTTTGCGAGTTTGCGACCGCTAAATTTGAACCCTGTTTCCTCTGACTCCGTACTGGTGTATTTTCAGAAGGACTTTCTCATGACTGACCTTATCGAAAGCCTTACTGAAATCAAGCAGGATAAGATCTACTTGTTTCTTGTTGTAGACTGAGGTGACCAAGTCATTTACTAGCATAACTAATTGGGTAACACATGACCTTTTTTCTCTAAATCCATGCTTTTAGTCGTAAAGAATACCATGATTGGTGAAATGTTTGACGATAGATGATGAAACAATGTGTTCTAGGACCTTACATAGTACACACGTTAAAGAGATGGGCCTGTAATTGGACGGGTTTGACCTTTCACCCTTTTTAAAAATAGGGGCAACAAAAGCAGTTTTCCATTGGGATGGTAGTGACCCTTCTTTTAGAGATTTATTAAAAAGGACCTGCAGAATTGGTGACAGTTCTGCAGAGAGTGTTTTAAGTATAATGGGTTTTATTTTATCAGGACCGCTTGCCTTATGTGGGTTCAGGTTACTGAGAAGTTTCTCAATGCCATTTGTACCAACTGTTATACATGGCATGGTCGGGACAGATTGGGAATCTGGTTTAAGTTTCATTTTGCAAATAGAGGCTAGGCTTAAGGGAGATTTTGGGCTAAAGACAGACTGAAACTGTTTGTTCAGTACTGTAGCTTTTGCATGGTCATCCTGGTGGAGCTTATTTTCATACTTCAAGGGGGGTATAGAGGAAGATTCCTGCCTTGAATGCTTGATAAGGGAGTATAATTTCTTAGTATTAGGTTTAGTTTTGACCGTGGCATCAGTGATACCTGTTCTGAACCGCAGAAAACAATGACATACAACAATTATGCAAAAAAATTATATTGGCCTACACAATGTATCAATACACATCTTAAAAATTAACCTTTGCAAAAACGAAAATATAAAGTAAATACTAACAAAAGTGTGCAGACGAACTCGTCATGCTCACAGTTGGGTTTGCAGTCATTTTGGAGACGGTGCGCATGAAAATAGCATTAAAAAATTAATTATACAGGTATGAAATCACCAAATGGTTCCCCATGACAGCTGGTGGCACTGCACTATGTCACGCCTAAGATTTAGGCCTTGTGGTTTGAAAGAATATTCAGTCTGTTTTTCTTATATTTCTATATAAAACTTTTTTACGGTTACACTGAATACCGGAATAGACTTTTTACCGAAATATACCGAAGTAGACATTCAATTACTTGAATAGACCTATTACAGCTAAATTAGATGAACAAATGTATAAAACATTCGGCCATATTTCAAAATAGAGACTTATAGGGAGATGTACTTAAATAGGCTTTGAAAATAATTTTTTATTAATTTCAGCCACTTAAATGAAAATTACCAAGGCGGTGCGTGTTGGCATGTGAAAACAGTGTATCTGTGTGAATTACTTTACAGGAATTATGCACTTGCCTCAACTTTTTAAAAAAAATATTTGTAGGTGATTGGAAAAGGGCAAAATCATTTTTAGAAATGATCAGAATAAACTATATTGATTAATATCTATATACTGTATTTAAGATTAAACTTTCAGGAATGAAATATGCGTTGGCCTTTTTTTATTCCTTCCTGTTGAAGAACCGTTTGTCATTACCATTGCAGTAAATATGTTACACATTATATGCCGTACTGAAAATAATAAGATACTTGTCTTTTTTTCGAGAATATTGTCAGTTATTTTATAAAACAGTTTTGATAAAGAATATAGGAATTATCATTGGAAACAGGATTTTAAAAAATATATATACAGTAACTGACTTCAGTAAGAAAAGACATAAAAAAGCTAATCTGATGATGTGATGCGCACGTGCAACCAGATTAAAGTCGGTTAACAATATGGTCAATTAAACATATAGTTTTAAAAAGCCTTGTTGAAGGTAAATATTTAAACACTTGCCAAATTGTAAAGGCAATTGTCCAGTGAAACATTTTTTATATAAAGGCCTTATATAGGAAATTAACATTGGAATGTGAAAAATAAATTTACTTGTCTTGCTAACAAAGACATAACAAGAGCTGTCACTGGAAATTGACATATGCCTTCGAAATGTAACTTTGAAATGAAACTAGTGTAAATATATAATTGAATATGCCTGCGGAAAAAGAGATCAGACAAAAAATAGAGCATGAACTGAAGATAAAAGGTAAAGTAATGTTTTTCTGCTTAGATTCTTATATGAAGGTTGAAGACATAATTATTCAATGAAATAGAGAGCTGTGAGTTTGGCCTTGAATACGAACAATATTGTTTTATTTCAAACCCCTACTGATGTTTTATTTGTAACAAGGCTTGGTGACAAACATTCTGGTTTCAATAAAATCCCCCAAGCAGTTTTGGAGATGTAGCTTGGACAAGATTTTAATATAGAAGTTATAATAAAAAATGACTTAGGGCACATAACACTGCCAAATATAATCCGACCAGAAACTCCTGACGATATGCACAGCTAGGTTTGGTGACAAACATTCCTGTTTAGTTTCAATGAAATCCTCCAGTGGTTTTGGAGATAAAGCGTGGACAAGATATTAATATAGAAGTAAGAGTAAAAAATGACTATGTGCCCATAACACTGCCAAAAATAATCTGAGCAGAAACTCTTGACGATATGCACAACAAGGCTTGGTGACAAACATTCCTATGAATTTTCAATGAAACCCTCCAAACGACTTTGGAGATGAAGTGTGGAGAAGATTTTAATATAGAAGTTATAGTAAAAGAATGACTAAGTGCCCATAACTCTGCCAAAAATAAATCGAGCGGAATCTCTTGACGATATACACAACTAGACTTGATGACAAACACTCCTATTAAGTTTCAATGAAATCCCTCAAGGGGTTTTGGAGATGAAGCGAGGACAAGATTTTACCGGACAAACGGACGGACGGACAGACAGTGCTAATTAGGTAATTTGACTCGCACGTGCAGCCAGATTAAAGTCGGTAAACTAAATGATTACTATATATAGTATAATATGAGTTATGACAACTATAGTCCAAAGAACCCTTTCGACAAAATTTGCATGTGTTATTTCAAAGTCTTGTCAAGTTTCAGTAAACGGAGCAAATAAGAACACGATAGTAAATTAATGTGTAGTTTCTGGCTGCCGTACTATTTGTAAATAAAATTCGTACCATTTTTACCAGAATCTACCTATGTTTATGTATAAGCATTTTTTTAAAAAAAGATGTACAACATTGTTCATAATATATAATATAATTAGCGTAATAACAAAAGGAATTTGAAGTATCTTCGTGAGGAAAGATCTTACAAGAGAAAGAAAATCGGCGAGTTGCGGAAAATTTGTGCATACAGATATACGCCGGAATCGGCCTGTATTTCATAAATTAATTGAATTTAAGTCATACAAAAGTTATTTTTCATTACTTTACATCAGAAATAACATATTTACCAAAGGAATTTGAAGTATCTTCGAGTGGAAAAATTTACAAGAGAACGAAAATCGGCGAGTTGTGGAAAATTTGTGCATACAGATATACGCCGGAATCGGCCTGTATTTCATAAATATATTGAATTTAAGTCATACAAAAGGTATTTTTCATTTGTTTACTTCATAAATAATATATTTGCCAAAAGAATTTGAAGTATCTTCGAGCTGAAAGATTTTGCAAGAGAAAGAAAATCAGCGAGTTGCGGAAAATTTGCGCTTAAAGGTCATGTGACACGAATTTTTGACCTCGAAATTTTCATATGAGCGAAAAATATATATCCTACTATGACTGTTTTACAAATTTCCCCAGGTAATTTCATCTTAAAGATGTTTTTATAGCAAATTAAAATCCATATTTTACGCACTTGGTCGCATGCACCTGTCACGAGCGAAACCGGAAGTGACGCACATTTATCTCTAGCCACTTTACACAGCTGCCTGGATTGTTAACAAAAACTCTAAAATTATGATTGAAAATTAAAATTTAGACTGAATGTAGTAAAAAAAAATTGAACAAGTTAAGCTAACATTATGAATATACATTGAAGATTTTTTTTTTGAATAAATAGTTTGAAATTTTGATGGTATTACGAAGCCAATGAGCAATATTATATAGAGGCTGGTTTAATCAGGGTTATAGAATTAAAAGATACACCCGTGAAAATAAATAGACTAAGAGATATTTTTCAAGTAACTGATCCAAAAAGATTTTGAACATGCTTATTTTTATCCGATGCAGTTTGTTGGAAGACTTGATTAACTAACTCCAATCGAGACATTTTTTCCATAAAAATCATTCTCCTTACAGTGATGTGTTGCTTATTTGTCTGTGGTATATTTTGCCTGAGGTACGTGTAAGTAATCTTTGACTAGATTGTTTTCATTATAAATGCATATCTCTTTTTTTGGCTCATTAATATTCCATTCCCCTTTTTTTTGAAAACAAAACAATAATGATCAAAGAATAAATAATATGAAAAAGCCCTAAAAACTATGTCAAAATCATAACACAAACACATTGTTCTTTGTTTTTTTGGGGTTTTTTTTGTTTTGTTTTGCTTTTTTTTTGATAATTTGTTCACATTTAGAAGTCGAATGATTTTTATTTTCATCTTAAATAGATCCATTACATTTAATTATCTAATTAAAATATGTATCTGCATGGAAGCTTCTTAACTAAAAATCATTCAGACATGTTAATGGGAACAAGCTATTACATAATGTTTTCACAAGTGTGACTGATCAAAATTAATTCAATCAGTTTCTAAGATCACTTGCCATAAAATTTTGCTATTTGTCTCAACTTTATCATTAATTGGGTCTTAAAAGAGTAAATTGCTTTGTTTTGACAGCTATGCAGAATATACAAGGGTCCCATTTGGGCAGGTTAATTTGCATAAATCCCACAGTATAAGGCGTGTTTTATGGATCTTTGACATTTCATTGGATATTAATTTATAAGCAGACACAAATTTCTACTTGATGGACATGCCATATTATTATTTTTCAAACAATATCCCAACGTGAAAATACAGTGTAGTGTGAATTTCCATTTAGTGAAACAAATGTTAACACACTAGATCACCTAAATTCACTTCAATTTTACTACACTTAAATGAAAAAGGATTTGTTTATGGCGTAAACATCAAGTGAGGAAGTGTTACGCAGCATGTAAAACGTGGAGGAGATAGTTTTATATAGAACCACAACATGGAAGAAATTGGAATATTTATTAATATTTATTAAGGTAAAATTACAACCAGTTCTCCCACCGCAAAGTTTGAATTTACTTATAAAAATCGAGAAGTAGTAACATTATTTTATTTAATTTACAATTTATAGCATGTTATTTCTATAAGTGTGACTTTATCGTGTTTCTTGCACTTGTGGTTTAGTGTTATTTTTTCATTTAAAAACGGATGTGTTATGAGCAGTGTAATCCTGCACTACTGCCTTGTACAGTAGGGATAAATCTACGTCACAGCCAAAAATTGCGGTGAAAACTGCCGATGTCGAAACGGAAACAGCCGATCATCAAAAACACGTTTTTTTCTTATCAAAAGCAATATTTTCATAATTTCGCAGTTAAGGCACATGCTTTGTTACAGTTACAGGCAAATTGTATAAATTTTGAATCTGAAGGTCATCTTGACTTTGAAACAGATAAAAATTTTAGAATAGCATTAACAAATTTTGAATATCTTCTCAGACCTAACTACTCTACAGAAAATTGCCAATTAGATAATTAATGTGTGATACTAGGTCAGTTATTTTGGTTCTTTCGAAATATTTGTAGTCTACAACGAACTTAGTTGTATAGGCTGTAATATTTTATTGAACAGTTTCTGAAACATTACATGATTTTTTTGTTTTTTATATACATCGTATAATGTATATATAATGCAATATATTTCTTATTCGGATGCGCTAGATGTTGGACTAATCAGTTGAAATTTAGGAGAAGAATGCGTTATGGATTAAAAAAAAGGCGTCTCATTTAATCATCAATCAAAAACAGACGTATGATAATCTTTTTTTTTTTCATATAATCTTTATTAAGTCTGTTGTGTAAATGTCACGGATCGAAATTCTTACGACACCGATTTCATTTAATTCCTAAAATCACTAAATACATATTAATTAAGTAATATTTTGATTTACCGTATTCATAATACACTCTTAAAGTCAGTATCTTTCACACAACAATTATTTTACATTTGTTTACTTCCTTTAGCTGTAATAGATCTATTCCGGTAATCGGATGTTTATTTCGGTATATTTCGGTAAAAATATCTATTTCGGTATTCAGTGTAACACTTGTGGTTATTTCTGATCCCAATTGCATAATTTGATTTAGCTTTTAAATGGACCACTAGACTGAGTCACATATCGAACACCTAAGTCTTTGTGGTTTTGCAGAACTAGTTTTCCTTTTTTGCTTTAAAACACAGAGTTATAAAGCTCAAGGGTGACTGTTGTAGTAGGCTAGTTGTCCAGCATCCGTCGGCTATCGTCAACATTTTTTTATTTGAACATCTTCTCCTTTAAAATAAGTGGACAAATTTTTATGAAATTTCACAGAAATGTTTCTTACATACAGGTCTATCAGAAGTGTTAAAGAATTCAGTTCTGTGCAGAAAAGACAAACATCTTTTTTACAACCACTAAGCCCAGAGCTTTAAGATTTGGCATATAGCATTCTCTACTGAACCTGTACAGAGTACATCTCAACGTCCAGAGAGACAGGAAAAGCATGTGGAAAATGTGGCTACGAACTTGAAAAGTTATAGTGACCAGCGTTTGGAAAGAAATGCAACAAATGGAACATATGAAGGGAATGGAGAGAGGAGATCTATTATTGCTTATAAATGTTTTGTGAAAGTATGGTTTACATTGAATCTAATGCGAACATAACATTATGACGTATGATAGAAAATCTATTTTAGCCGCTGTGAATTTCAGAGCAGTGACCTCAAACTCTTTCCACTGTTAGAGATTAATGCAAACTACTTACATACCATATATCTAAGATATCGGTCGATAAATGAAGGCTCCATAACAAAATGTAAAAACATTTATTTTTAGCCTTGGTGACCTTGACCCTGACCCCAGTGAATAGTAAAGGGTAATGGCAGGTGCCTTTAAACCAAATATCGAAAACATTGGTCAACTAACAAACGATCTAAGACAGAAGTAGAAAAATATTTTATAAGCTTCGGTGACCTTGTTTTTGACCAAGTGATCTGAAACCCCGCCTGAGGGTAGAGGTCCATGCAAAGAACCTACCTACCGAATATCTAAGTTATCGGTCCATAAATGAAAATCTTTTTTCAACTTCGGTGACCTTGACCCAAGTTAATGGTAGAAGTTCGTGCAAGTTGTCAATATACTAAATATCTAAAATATCCGTCAATAAAGAAAAGGCTCTATGAGAAAGAAAAATATAAATATATATTTCAAGCCTTTCCCCAATGACCCCAAACCCCGCCCAAGGGTAGAGGTCCTTACAAGTTACCTATATACCAAATATCTAATATATCGGTTGATAAATGAAGACACAATGAGGAAAAGTACAAACATTTATTTTTAGCCCTTGGTGATATTGATCTTCACCCAAGTGAATGGCAGAGGTTCAGGCATAGTACCTATATATCAAAATATCTAAGATATCCGCCAATAAATAAAGGCTCTATGACGAAAAGATGAACAGTCTATTTTCAGCCTTGGTGACCCCAGGGGCCCTGTCAACTTTGTCCCAGGGCCAAGATTTGAACAAACTTGGTAGAGGTCTACTAGGCTATGTTATACATCAAATATCTTAACACGTGGTCTTGTGGTTTCAAGAAGATTTTTTTCCCCAAGGAAGTCTTAAAAGAGTTAAGTGACACCTGAGACGGGGCCAGTTTTGACCCCAGGAGCATAGTTTGAACAATCTTGGTAGAGGACCTCTAGTTGATGTTCCATGCAAAATATCTAAGCCCTAAACCTTGTGGTTTCATAGAAGAAGATTTTCAAAATTGTCCCTATATATGCCTATATTTAGCCAAGTGAACCCTTCGGCGGCGCCATCAATGACCCATTGGACAGGATTAGAATACCTTTCTAGAGGACCTCTAGGTGAACATGTATATCAGATATCAATGCCCAAGACGTAGTAGTTTCAGACAAGAAGATTTTAAAGTTTTCCCTACATAAGCCTTTATAAAATCATATTGCAGTTGGGGCGGAGCCAGTTTTGACCCTGGGGCCATAGTTAAAAAATACTGATAGAGAAACATTAGACAATTCTGCACACCAAGTATCTCAGCACAAGCTCTTGCGGTTTCGGAGAAGAAGGGTTTTGAACTATTCACTTTTAAAATCTATTTTTAGCTCCTATGACTCAGATCTGCAATGAACCGGAACCATTATAATTTAACAATTTTACTAGAACTTCATGCAAGGGACATCCCAGGCATTTTTTTTTAGAATTTGGGCGGGTGGTTTTAAAGGAGATATCATCTGAATCAATTGTGGACGACGGACAATCACCGATCCTAAAAGCTCACATGAGCACTGCTAAAAGCTAAAAAGAAACAAGGTTTAAGAAAGCACAGGAAAGGAATTAATGCCATCGGCAACAGTGATTCTAATGATAATGAGTCGGTTAAAGCACAAATAAATGACAAAAATGTGACTGCAAATTGATACAGGTGCAAAATGTAATGTGATGTCTTTGGATATATATCGCCCGTTTGGGATTAAAACATAAGTCAAAAATACTTCATCACATTTGAATATTCATGGTTAAAATCTGAAAGCTGAAGAAATTGTACAGTTACCGTGCAAAAATTTGATATATATTACATAACATTGTTTTCTACATTGTCATTAGTTCTGTTCCACTGTGTTAGGTGTCAATAAATGTCAACAACTTGGATTACTAGTATTTCAAAGACTGAACAACATTCATTCAAAGGTAGAAAGAAAACAAACTGATTTGACAAATGACATTCAGGAACCACATGGAGACTTCTTTCGAAGGTCTGGGTTACATGCCAGAAACCTAGTCGATTAAGACTGACCGTACCGTAAAACCCGTAATTCACCCATTGAGGAAGATTCTTATTTCACTGCAAGACAAAGTGAAAAGTGAAAGTAGCAACAAACAAAAGAACGCACAGAGAAAAGAAAAGATATTTCATAGTCAAATATAATTAAAAACTGAATATAATGGTAAATACTTTTGTAGATTGACTGTATCTTACCTGTTGGACTAATTTCATGACTACAATATGTATAAAGATGTACGCATATTTCGTGCAAAAAGCAAAAAACAGTATTTCATACTCTATCTTAACAATATGAATGAAATATTGATATTGACTTTAGTTAAATCATCTTGTTATAAGGTTGTTTAAAATACTGAAATGCAAAATATATAGACCTTTTTTCGTTTTATTCATTTATTTTTTCTTTTGTTTAGTTACTTGTTTGGGTCGTCAGACCAAACAAATAATGGTAGCACAATTTCAGCCTATATCACTCTTAGTTACCAAATCCGCAAAAAGTCCGTCTGTATAAAATGACTGGTGCATTAATTTTTACACCCTTCTCAGAGAACAGAAAAATAGTTCCCGACTGTCAACTTCAACTTAACTTATTACTACCAAAAGTCAATACTGACCAACAGATTAAAGATTCCTAATATTCTGTAATTCTTTACACTTCACTAAATTATCAGTAATATATTCAAACAATTTTGATTATAAACATGTCGATTTCGTACTCTTGAATGAAAAGGCACTTGTTTACCTGAAATTACGCAATAATTTGTAACGTGACCAAACATCGCCGAAAAGTAAACAGAAGAGATTACCTCGTCCATGAAAAGTTTGTAGATTCTTTTCATGTAACTTTATTTGTACATTATCATATGGTGTTTTAAAAGTTGACTGATTATTACAAACGAGTTTGTAACAGTTGAGAAAAGCGCATATATTTTAATTAGGTCACAGTTCCTCTGTTTATTACTTACGAGTGACGAAGTCCAGATCTGTGGGCAGGTGTAAAACCTGGACAAAAGGAAAAAAGATCGATTTTCCGCAATTCATTTTTGACGTTCTTATTTAAAAAATAACAAAGATAAATGACTGAAAATACTATAGATGCTTTATTTTCCTTTCAATATCAAACATTTATAAAAATAAGCTTGATTTAATGACGCTCAGTCGGTTTAAATTGATAAAGAAAAAGCCAGATTCTATGGAAAACGCGGAAAGAAACATTGAATTTCCCGAAATCATTTAAGATGCTCTTGGTAAAAAAGTAGTAAAAATAGATTAAAGAAAATACCATATGTGTTTAAATTTCATTGATTAAATGCAGTGCCAAATGGACCATGACGTTCTTATGCATAATTTTGGAATTAATGTCCGTTTTAATTTTTTTATATTTGATTATTGTTCATAAACTTAAAGGCAATAACTACACTCTACTGACAAAGTGGCATGTGGGAGTATTTTCGACAGGACAGTGGTTTTCAAAGTTGAATACCGAGTACACTGGAGCAGTATGTAGAGGAGTATTCAGTCTCTTATAGAATCAGCCAATAATCATGAGATATGAACACTTTTAAACAACCTTTCTGCAATATTGGCAACACTGATTACTGGTTCTGTGACCTAAACAAATTCAGTGCCTTCAGTGCTCTGATTTTCTTTATAAAACATTTGACCCCTGGGGGGCCATGTTACCCTGGAGCCATGATTTGAACAAACTTGGTAGAGGTCCACTGGACAATGCTGCACACCAAATATCTAAACTCTAGGCCTTGTGGTTTCAGACAAGAAGATTTTTAAAGTTTTTCTTATATTATTTTATGTAAAACTAGTGACCCCTGGGGCAGGGCCATTTTTGACCCAGGGGTCATGATTTGAACAAACTTGGTAAAGATCTACCTGATGATGCTTCATACCAAATATCTAAGCTCCAGGCCTTGTAGTTTTGGAGAAGAAGATTTTTAAAGTTCCAACTTTGAAAATCTATTTTTAGCTCCTGTGGCCTAGAAATGCAATGGACCTGAACCATTTGAACAATTTGGGTAAAGCTTCATGCAAGTAACATTCCTGCCAAGTTTCAGCAAGATTGGCCCAGCAGTTCAGGAGGAGAAGTTGTTTGAAGAAAAAGTTGACGACGCACGCACGCACGGACGGACGACGGACATCAGGCGATCACAAAAGCTCACCTTGAGCACTTTGTGCTCAGGTGAGCTAAAAATGAAATACTGCTTAACAGCAAACCTACAGCCATAGTACTCAGGTGAGCGATCCAGGGCCATCATGGCCCTCTTGTTTTTTGTAGTAATTCTTTAATTTGATTCTTAGGGAAAGAAAAAGGAAAACAAATTTTGAAAATATCCACAAAATGTTGCTGTGTTTTTTCAGCTGTATTCAAAATAAGCCTAACTGAATGTAAATGCAATGTAAGTTCCTTTTGGTGGTCCGTCACTTTAAAACAAATTCACACGCCAAGTTTTGGCGAACATACAAACTTTAAATGTTTAGTGAAATCACTCTTTGACAATATGATTCCTCATTTTTGTTTATACGTTCATTGCGATTTCTTTTTTTCTTTTTTTGATGTTTTGTTAGACTTGCATAAAGAAATTTTAAATATTGTCCTGCATTAAACCTTTTTTTCGAACAATGATATCTTCAAGAGATTTTTTCTATAAATTCACATCAAACAGGCTTTTTGTATGTCAATTGTTTCTCTTGTCAAAAATATTTTTTATTACATCGCATGTACTAATAAGAAAATTAAATAATATTACTTTGAAACAATAAGAGAGAATGCAAGAATGAAACAAAGCTATCATCAACAATGTGATCCAATTGTTCTCATATAGTTATTACCTAACATTTTCTCTTATTTTTCGTTAAAATGAATTACTGGTAGTTTGTTAGATTGGAACAGCATGTTTTAGACACATTATTTAATAAGATGTAATTCCCTAATTTTGAAACTATATTCACCAAGATATCATTTTTTTATATTTTATTAGACTCGTCTTAAAAGATTTTAACATGGTCTTTCATTGAACATTTTGAACAATGATATCTTCAAGAGTTTAAGAAAAATAAATTCAGAAAATTAACAGGCGTTTTGTTAATCAGTTGTTTCCCTTACAAATACTTTGTATTACATCGCATGTACTTATAAAAAAATTAAATGATATTATTTTGTAACAATAAGAAAGAAAGCAAGAATGAAACAAAGCTATCATCAACAATGTGATCCAATTGTTCTCATATATTTACCTAAATTTTTCTCTTATTTTTTTGTTTTGTTACTGTTTATTAGTTTGTTAGTTAGGAAAAGCATGTTTAGACACCTTCGACCTTTGTAGATGTATAATTTTATCATTTTTATTGTGAGTGTCGGTGTTATAAATTGTAAGGACAAACAAAAATTTACAAAAATGCATACATGACAACATTAATAAACTCTTGTAATGATTGTTATTTTCATTTGTGGGACCTTGGACTTTAAGCATTATTATGCTTATCGTCATGTAAAAGTACATTGCACCTGTAGAGGACATTTTGATTTTAATGAAATAAGTTTTGAGTTTAAATTCCAAATGAAAGTTATTTTAGAATTCTCTTCATTCTTGACTGACCTTTTGTTCTTTTTTAAGAACATTTCAGTAGTTGACCCAGAAATTCAGAACTTGGTGGGCACTTGGGTGGTGCTTTTATTTGGCAAAGTAGCTAGTCTATACGAACTATTCTAATCACCCTTACATCAGCGACGGCGATGTCACACCTTGGTAAAGGTTTCGAATGAAATTTACTGTCATGCATAATGTATCCTAGTAACCAGCAATGCTTTTCGAATTAATACTTCACATATGTCTTCACGGGCACTAAACAAAAAGTAAGATAACCCTTGACCAAATTTAATGCAAATTATGGAATTATTTTATTTAGAAATCTTTGTTAAAGTTTTGCACGCAACATACTATCATGATTTTTTTCCACAGCAATAATTAATGGGATTAACTTGAAACTTCAGAAAGATGTTAAGAGATATGAGACCTCAAAATGTACCTCTTGGCAGAATTTATTGTAAATAATTGCCCCTTTAAAACTTGGAAATTTTGGGATAGGTTTTGCTTGCAAAAAACAATATAGAATTTTGCATTTAATTTACTATAATGCATATTTCATTATAAGAAGCTTTGCTTATTGTTTTAATACTTCACTAAGGTATTCAGAGGCATTAGATAAACAAGCTACATGACTCTGGACCAAATGTAAATTATGACACTTTTTTGACTTGGAATTTTTTTTTAAGTTTTGTACGGACCAACTGCCGTGCATATATCTTAGAAATCAGCCATAATTATTGTCTACTGGAATAAGTCTGTCCGTAGGCACAATTATCTTAGCATAATATATTGTTCTCTTTATCATCTACTTACATGAAAACTTACACAATAGCTTCCATTCAATCAAGGATGATACCTGTTGACTTTGGGGTAAAATCATCAAAGGTCAAGGTTACAGTGCCTTGAAATAAGGAACTAGTTTCCAGATCATATCTTGCTTTCCCTATCTTCTACCAGCAAAGAAATTTTCTCATGGATTTAACCACATCAAGGAAGATCTTTCAGATTTTGAGGTCAAACTTTCAAAGATCAGTACAGTATTTTGATAAAAAAAATAATTCTCCATTGTTAACAGACACATTATTTACGGAAAATATAGACTATGGTGGCAGATTATGCCGCGAACTGCCACCTTATAACTTAATTTGTAAGACTTGTTTGCTAATAGGATAACTAGATAAAATTTGCGATACTATTTAATAACTTACTGAATAACTGGTTAACTGGATAAAATTCGTGTTACTAATTATTTTAACAGGATCACTAGTTACCGTTCGTTTTGCTAGTTATTGTGTTTCTTAACTATAGATATATAATAACGCAAATTCTATCTTTTTATCCACTTATTAAGTAACATATTATTTTATTTATTTAAGATCACAAATTGGTTTCAACTGCATATTAGGACAGCTAGAAAAGATTCGTGTTAACACTTATCAACTTACTGAATAACTGCATGGTTAACTAGATAAAATGCGTGTTACTTTATTTCTGCAAATAAGAAACACAATAACTGGTAACGCGAACGGTAACTAGTTAGCCTTTTAAAATAACAAATATCACGAATTTTATCTAGTTAGGCACTTAATCAGTAACATTAAGCGGTAACGCGAATTTTTTCTTGTTTTCCTGTAAGCAATAGAAATATTAAAAATTACGTTAATTGTTAGCAATTCTGGGCACTATCAGGTCTATTATTTGTGTCAAGATATTTTTCTTATGGTAAAAGTTTTAGCAAATGTGAACCAATTAACTACCATGAAAATTATGTTACTCTCACGAAATCACTTGCTAACTTTATCTGGTTATCTTACAGCAGAAATATGCCACCATAGCAGACTAATAGCAAATAAACACAAATCCTAGGCACCAGTCTTGTTTATTATCACAATGTTGTCTGCATGTTTCACAATCAACTTCGAATTAATAAGTTGCAAATAGTCTAGAGCGCTGTCTTACGGACAACTCCCATTTTGAACTTGTAAGCAAACCGCTTGACTAAACTTTATATATGTACACAAGAAAGTGATCCAAATCGGCCAAGAAAGTGGTCCGAATCAGCCAAGGAGGGTCCGAATCAGCCTGGGCCGAATCAGCCAAGGTCCGAATCAGCCGGGTTCCCACAGCTGATATATAAATTACGGCATATTCAGTCAGATATTGATTTCAATCAGTTAGGGCATTTTTTGCCTACAGTTCCATGGGGTAGAGAAGGTTTTGTTCCATGTTTTTCGCCTTCTCTTTGTTATACAGAAAGGAGAGGTAGCATGTCATTAACACTATATATAAGTTACTTTTTCTTGAATATGTATTAGTTAAATCTGGTGTATAATTTGCATCCGACAGCTTTGACATATTGGTCTTAGATCAAACACTCCATAAAGGATTTGTTTTATCTGCATTGTGTCAATTCAAAATCAATTGAGAAAATATGTCAAATTAACGGAAAATGGGCACCCTCGGAAGGACCTAATTAATATTCGGGAACTAATCCACGCCTACCAAGTAAAAAAATACGAATTACTCTGCTACCGCTGTCGTCACTAAACTATGCGCGCAATGTGAAAATTAGACAAATTCAGTGAATAAAAATCAAAGGGCTACATTATTTTGCCACATTATAGAGACATACTTATTTAATCTAAATCAACTCTTATAATATTAGGTCTTTGGGGTCGGGCTACAACTCGTGCAAATATGCAATTAAAACCAGTGTAAAGACTATTCTCTAGAATAAAAGAATACAATTTCATTTACAGACGCATGTTCTTTTTTCTTTTCTTCGTCTGTGAAAAACTTTCAATGTTAGCAAATATTTGTAAATGAATATATCTATAATACCCCGACAATGAAAGTGCAATATGTTTTTGAATGAAGACCTAAAGATCAAGCTTCCTTTCATCTCGTAAAAGTTTATGTGTTTTGGAGTAAAGATGAACTGTGTAATAAAAACAGAAAAAAAATGAAAATCAAATGAATAACCCGTAATACATGTATAAGTATTGCGCGAACTTCTATCCGTCAGTTAGGCATTCAATCCGTTCCGTCATCTGAAGGAACCACCACCCCATCAACCCTTTCGTACTTAACTAATTGATCTCGTTTATTTATCCGTTTGTCCATCTGTCAGTCTGTCGGTCTGTAAGATATGAAAGCACTTGAAGTTACGTTCTTGCACATATATTCTAGTCATTTTAATGCTCAATAAATAAAGACAATCCTAGAGCCAAACAAAATTCGTTTGGATAACGAGGCACCAGGTTTGAACAAATTTTGTAGAATAATGGGAATAAAGGTTTGCTCCCAGCCCTCTGCCAGAGGTTTACGTAGGCCAAGCTATGCCCATGGTTATAAAAGTTTTAGATGCTGGTCTTACATGTCGAGTAAAATCAGTTTTGTGCCGACTGTGTCAATGGGTACCGTTACTAAATCTGCTAAACCTTCTAAATTTTTATGAATGTAAAGAGATAATTTTATAGCATCAAGTAAACAACAATATACCAGTAGAATGGCCTTAAGATTTACTATAAAATGTATAAACATCATGTAAAGCAAAAGTACCTATTTGATCTAAGTATTACAGTACAATTGGCAGAGTTTTATGCATGATAAAAGCCGTTTTGGATAAAGTAAACTGATAGACACCAGCAGCAGGACATTGGACACTGTTAGGACCTTTAGATTAACTCTAAAATAAATGATTAAAAAGTATAAAAAACATTATGTGCAGCAACAGTATCTATATGATCTGGATACTGTTAGAAGGACCTTTAGATCAATTCTAAAATAAATGACTGAAAGTACAAAAATATTGTGTAAAGTAATAGAATATAGTTTACGTTAGTATTATGGTAAGATCAGAACAGTTTTATGCATGATAAAAGCAGTTTTAGATAAAGTAAACTGATGGACACCACTATAAGGACATTGGACACTGTTGGAAGGACCTTTAGATCAACTCTAAAATAAATGATTGTTAGTACATAATTTATGTATTTTAATAGTATCTATTTGACCTTAGTATGATGTTAAGATTAGAAGGGCTTTATGCATGATGAAAACAGTTTTGGATAAAGTAAACTGATGGGCACCAGCAGCAGGACATTGGACACAGTTAAGACCTTTAGATTAACTCTAACATAAATGTTTGAAAGTATAAAAACTTTATGTGAAGCAACAGTATCAATTTGATCTAAGTATTACAGTAAGATTAGAAAAGTTTCATGTTATGCGTGATAAAACTAGTTTTAGATAAAGTAAACTGATGGACACCACTATAAGGACATTGGACACTGTTAGAAGGACCTTTAGATCAACTCTGAAATAAATGATTGCTAGTACAAAATTTATGTATTTTAAAAGTATCTATTTGACCTTAGTATAATGTTAAGATTAGAAGGGCTTTATGCATGATAAAAACAGTTTTGGATAAAGTAAACTGATGGGCACCAGCAGCAGGACATTGGACACAGTTAGAAGGACCTTTTAATAAACTCTAAAATAAATGATTGCTAGAATATAATTTTCATGTTATTTCAATAGTAACTATTTTGCCTTAGTGTTATGGGCACCAGCAGAAGGACATTGGACACCGTTAGAAGGACCTTTAGATCAACCCTAAAATAAATGACTGCCAGTATATAATTTTCATACTATCTATTTGACCTTAGTATTATGGTAAGATTAGAAGGGTTTCAGCATAATGAAAACAGTTTTGGATGAAGTAAACCGATGGGCACCAGCAGAAGGACACTGGACACTGTTAGAAGGACCTTTTAATCAGCTCTAAAATAAATGATTGCTAGTACATAATTTATGTATTTTAATAGTATCTATTTGACCTTAGTATAATGTTAAGATTAGAAGGGCTTTATGCATGATAAAAACAGTTTTGGATAAAGTAAACTGATGGGCACCAGCAGCAGGACATTGGACACAGTTAGAAGGACCTTTTAATAAACTCTAAAATAAATGATTGCTAGAATATAATTTTCATGTATTTCAATAGTAACTATTGCCTTAGTGTTATGGGCACCAGCAGAAGGACATTGGACACCGTTAGAAGGACCTTTAGATCAACCCTAAAATAAATGACTGCCAGTATATATAATTTTCATACTATCTATTTGACCTTAGTATTATGGTAAGATTAGAAGGGTTTCAGCATAATGAAAACAGTTTTGGATGAAGAAAACTGATGGGCACCAGCAGAAGGCCACTGGACACTGTTAGAAGGACCTTTTAATCAGCTCTAAAATAAATGGTTGCCAGTACATAATTTTCATAGTATCTATTTGACCTTAGTATTATGGTAAGATTAGAAGGGTTTTAGCTTGAGTAAACAGTTTTGGATGAAGTAAACTGATGGGCACCAGCAGAAGGACATTGGACACAGTTAGAAGGACCTTTTAATAAACTCTAAAATAAATGATTGCTAGTACATAATTTTCATAGTATCTATTTGACCTTAGTATTATGGTAAGATTAGAAGGGTTTTAGTTTGAGTAAACAGTTTTGGATGAAGTAAACTGATGGGCACCAGCAGAAGGACATTGGACACTGTTAGAAGGACCTTTTAATCAGCTCTTAAATGATTGCCAGAATATAATTTTTATGTATTTTAATGGTATCTATTTGACCTTATCATTATGGTAAAAATAGCAGAGTTTTATGCATGATGAAAACAGTTTTGGATGAAGTAAACAGATGTACTGCAGTGGAAGGACTTTGTACAGTGATCACTGGAATTTATGATGGCGTTATTTTCTAAGAAATAAGGTGCAAGTTGCTGCCAGTAGTACCAGCATTGTTCTTTCAGATCAGCAGGGCAATACAAATTATAACCAATAAAGGAAAAACTTGACATAGATAACTGTTTATTTGTGCACTGTGCTTTCTTGATTCTACACTATTAAACAACACTTTTTCATGCTTTTTAAATTTTAATTACAATTCATCTTGAAATCATTCAAAATACTCGGATAAGGGTTATCCAAAAACAGCATAATTATTTTAATACCATATTCAAAATAGACACGTGTTCAAACTACATGGATGCCCACACAACATGGACATTAAGTTTGCAGTTACAAGCATTTTCATTATACATTTGTGAACCTGGTCTTACAGAGCACAAGTGGTTTTCACTACCTGTGATTAGAGGCAGAGAGAAATCAATAATTCTGAAATCCCATCATACAGGCAGAAGTTACGGAATGGACACAAACTCCAACTGCACTTAAGACTTTGTAAGTAATATACATTAAATTAAAATCCTTTGCCGTGGCCTTGAAGATGGACCCACGGACCTTAGTTAATGTATGGACGGGGTTGCATACGGTAAAATAACATGTATGCTTCGCCTAAAATCTCCTTGGACATCTTTACTTTGGTCACCTGAAATATAAAATGATCTTTAAACATGGCATGGAAGCAACACTCGGATCTGAGTGGGTAAAATAACCTTTTTTTTTTAAAAAAATAACTGCTACACACCATCACACTTATATGAATAATTTTCAAAAACTTGTACTCCAACATTTATATCGCTTAATATTGTGGGATAATTTTCTTCAGAACATTTCTCTATACATGTAGTGACATTTTCCTCAAAGCAGAGAAAATTATACTAGTTCATATCTTTGTTAGTATCTGTTCATATCCAGCTGAAAATATTTCAAGTGGGAAAGTTTGTACTCTTTTTAACAATTATCACAAGACTGTAATAATTCCTGCATTACATCATACCTTGGTATCATCAATCCTGTACCAGTGCAGACCTGACCGACAGAAGCAGAAGTAGTGACCGTTGCTCATGGAGCCATAATGCACTATTGCCGCAGTCAAAGAACCTTTGTCTTCCAGACTCTGTGGGAAATTCAGAATACTTTAAAAATCTAATAAGAGGACAGTTACACAAAACATCGAATAAATTTCAGCATCAGTTACTAAGTTTCTTGTCTAGATATCAATTGTCTATATGAGTTTAATGAGTGATCACAGCCAAAAAGAAGCGATTAAGAGAGGGCATTTAATTTTATGCATGATTAATTAAGAAAGACAGTACAAACAATTCTAGAATATCAGAAGATGAGGGTTAATGCCTTGGACTGGTCAGTAGCATATCATTTGCCACTGGGTTTTAAACCAGGTTGGGTTCTTTACTATTTTTCCATAAAACATTTAATGAACTCTCCAACCCCTGCCACTGTCATCCAAACAAAAAATTACAGTCAATGCCTTTGAATGTTATAACCTACGTTCTTCAACTCTGGCTTTACGAAAGATGCTAAACGTATTTCCTCATCAATTTCAATATTTCGGCTATCTTTTCTTCGCCTCTCTTTTTTGATATCAAATCTGAAATAGTATTTTAACAAAGTATATCAAGATGATGAAATAAAACAACAGTCTAATGTATCAGACACTGCTAATTACTTTAGAAAGTTATTGTATGTCTCGATTACTACTTACTTAGTGCAACCAGTATTATACTGATGTGCCTCTGTCTTACTATACAGGGTAAATAACTACAAAAATGTAGTGATAATGCAAATAAATAATATATTAACCTATTTATCACAACCTTCCCTTATTCAATATACTAGCACATTGTTTAAGTATCTATGGAGATGGAGATGGGGATGGGATGTTAGGGATTGGACGATGGGGAGGGGAGGGTATGGCATGGTATGGTTATAGTATATGGTTATTGGTATCGGTATGGTATGGTAAGAAAGTGACTGACTGAATGAATTGGTTTCCCTTTCTATGGTTATTTAAGTCACAAGCAGACACTAGGGGTAGAGGACAACTGATTATGGAGCACAGTTATTACATCTCTCAATACTTCTGACACCTAGTGCTCTTTTGGATCAGTACATTACCTTTCATTCTTAATTCCTTACCTTTTCAAGTGAAATATTAAATTCTTAGGTATGCTACAAATCATGTTCTGTTTTATTGACTTCCCAGAAATGTTGCAACTGAAATGACAGCAAACATAATATTGTTAAGTACTGTTATAAATTGATACAGTTCTAATTCATGAAGTATCAACAGTGCTTTCAGTAATATAGATTTATGCTTTTTGAATAAAGCAGCATTTAATTACTTTCAATATCAGGTTTAATACTTTTTTTGTGAAATGAGAAAGCTAATTTTAGTTGCTTTCATCTAGTCCATATGCCCTGATCACACCATAATTATCACATTTGTATAGCCTATTTCACCACAATTTATGAAATACCTCGGGCAGATGTAGCCTTCAATTTCTTCTTCAGCAAAGAAGTTAGAAACAGACTGTCGCAGAGAAATTGTCTGAAACACGTAAGAAGTAACAAATAACAAAATAAACTTAAAAAACAGTTAAGAAAAACTGAAGCCTGTGACTATTACAAGTATTTGATTCAATTTAAGTAAAGTATTATAAATATACAAATTTATACATACTTTGTCTTGTTTTGTTTACATCTTAACAGAAGTATTCAATGCCTGAATGTATTCATAACAAACAATAAGTAAAATGTAAAAAAATTTCACTATTGCAGTACTACTAGATAACTTACATTTTTTATAGACAACGAGAGGTTGTTGTAGACCTCAATGTTTACAGACCTCGCCCCACAATGACCACAGGACACTAAAGTTAAGAGAAATTCATTTCAAATTTGTGTATGCACTTTGCTGAATTGGAAGTCATTAGTTCTAAGAAGTTTCAGCCAAGCTCCTGCCACATGCAGTTGCTGGATTGCCAGATGGACTGATGCAATTCTTTTTCTTGCAAAATGAGTAATTTCAATATATTCTGGATTACTTTATATCATTTCCAATTTAAGCTCATTACCATCTCTACAATTTAGAAAGCAAAATTCTGAGAGAGCTAACATGACCACAAACAATACCAGGACTGGACAGAAACGGACTCCTTTTACACGATGGTGTAAGATCATCCTATCTAAAAACAAACAAGAGGGCCATCATGGCCCTAAAGCGCTCACCGGAGTACCATGGACACACAATGTCAGGAAAAATTAATTGTCAGTAATAAAATCGGTTTTCGAAACTGTGCACAAGGTACAAATTTCATGGATGTAGCCTCAGAAATAAAGCAGATAAATAGGTCAAGGTCAAGACCAGTCAAAGTCAAAGTTAGTCTTCATGCAAAATTATAGAAATAGTTATGTCAGATATTTTTAAACATTTTTGCCATATAAATCTAAGTAAAAACCAGTGACCCCTGGGGCAGGGCCAATCTTGACCCTAGGGGAATAATATGAACAATTTTTGTAGAGGCCTCCTAGATGATGCTACATATGAAATATCTAAGCTCTAGCCTTATAGTTTCAGACAAGAAGATTTAAAAGTTTTTCCTTTCGATTGTCATGGCAACCAGAGTTCTGCATGGAATTGATTTCTTTGAACAACTTTGGAAGAACTTCATGCAAGGAACAATCATGGCAAGTTTCATCAACTTTGCCCAGTGGTTAAGGAAGAGATGTTGTTTAAAGCAAAAGTAGACGCCGCACGACGCATGACGGACACAGGGCGATCCTAAATGCTTACCATGAGCACATAGTGCTCAGGTGAGCTAATAAAAAGAAGAATATACAGCTAAACAGGTATGCAAACAAAAATCTACATGTCATGACTAAAGTGTGACAGACACAAAGAAAAATACTTATAAAATGTATTAAATTTTAAATTTTAACCTGAATTTTCCAGCTGACCCTCAAATGCTTCAGCATACAGACTGCTACCACTGGAAACTCTGCAATGGGAATAAATAAAGAAGAACTATCATTGGTCATATATTTATTAGAAATACATGCAAATGACTTTACTGGATACTGTACCAGTTATTGTCTATGCCTTTGCAAGTAACTAACTACTTATCCCAAAATATCTTTTCTGAATCATAAGTGAGAGATATATGGCCATTATATACAATATCCAAGATCAATGGTGGCTGATAAATATGCACCAAGCCCTGTGATCTATGTAATAACCTGACTACCTATAATGAAGGTCATGTTTTGTTCAAGGTCACATCAAGGTTGGTGGAATCAAGGGTATTATCATAAGGGTAGATCTGATTAAATATGATTAAAATCCATAAACAAATTAGCACAGAAGCATTTTCAGCATACACTTTAACAAGATATTACTAAATCCTGAACTGCTTTACCTCTGAAGTTGGTTCATTATCAACTGAAGCATTTCAAGAACATCTTGCTCTGATCCAACATGGTATATTGGCCAAACATCTACAAAAAGAAACATACACAGTACATTTATAAATGTCTTCTCAATTTAATTTTTTTTTTAAATAATATATAAGAAACACTGCGATGTGACAAAACCAGGTTTTCAACGTTCATTTTTCACAGACGCTTCTTCAAAACTTCATTTAAATTGGAAGAGGAAGATGTGTGGGGTCAAATACCTTTAAGGTAGTACCATGGATCTTACACAACCCTCCAACATAAAAGGGTGAACATTGTCATTATATATGAAAATTGTCCTGATAACTGCTAGCATGATGTCAAACATCTGTATTAAGCTCTACCTTGAATGGTTATTGAGAAAAAGTGGACTTAAACAACAACAAAAAACTTTACTAAAAGCTGATGCCCACCAGCAGACACGCATGTACATGTATCAAAATCTAATAACCATGGTTTTCTGTAGAAAACGTGTTTTCAAAGTTTTCAAGGACAACTCAACAGTTACTGGGGGATCAATATGTACTCCTTCAATGCAAGTACATAGTGTATTTGTATAACATGTCTTGATTATGCATAACTGCACTATTAGTTTGTCTCTGTATTGTGCATTTCAACAAATTTAAATGTACACTTTTATTATGAAATTTAACACAAAACTTATCATTGATAAAGGGTTTACCTTGCATTTTTTGGCAAATCTGAAGGGAAGACAAAGCAGGATAGCTATCATAGAAAGCTCTTATTTGACAAATGAAGCACAGAGGGTCTGAAAGCATAATAATAATATAAAGCATAAGAATAAAATATGTATCTTTGATAAAATAATTGCCTCAACTAGGTTGAAAAGAAGTACAGAATTGAACATTAAACTTCTTCAAAGCTGATTTCTGTACAAACTTAACACAAATTTTGTTAACTCTAAATGTACTTCATGTAATTATATAGATATTTTATTCATTTTGCCAAATATGAAAAGTCACATACCACAAAGTTCATGAGAACTTAAAATTCTCATTATATCTGTTGTCTTCAGACACTGCAGAGTGCTGTTTGCAAAGCACAGATTCATTCTTATTGGATTTGGAAGCCCACCAAATGGCGCTAGATTTAAAGCTCCTGAAAGTAAATATTACAGTTCAGAAAAAATTTAGTATTAGCGAAATTCCGAGCCTTTATGTCTGTATTTGATAATGATTTATGTTCAATAAAAGATGGCATACTTAAATATAAGATAAAAAGTTTCCAGATCAAGATATCAATTTAAAAGCTGAATGGTCTAACTACTGGACAAAATTGATACCGGTATATTCATAAAAATTGATTTGTAAATTTCCAATTTCCTTTAGAGGTGTCAAAGTTTGGAAAATGGTTTCTATAAGTATAACTGCCAGGCCTACACTATTTGAAAAACGAAAGAAAAAAACAATCTAAAAAAAAAACTACCTTTTTTGTTTCTTGCTTTTGGAACTGAGGATGAAAATGACACTTTCTTTCCTATGGTAGCACATCCTGTTAAAGTGGAATTGCTATTATATTATACAAGGAATGTTGCAATAGCCGAGTGGTCTAGGGCGCTCTTACTTTGCACTGCTAGGTGGTTCGAATCTGGCTCTAGGCCAAAATATTCATAAGAGTTCCAATGTCACAAAAGACGCTCATCACTGCAGCTTTTGGTAAAGATGTGAGCATAACAGATAAAAAAGGTTGTCTGGAAGCAAGTTTTACAATTTGCAGAGCTTGTCCTTGTGTGACCTTGGCCAAAGGGACCGGAAGCCCAACAATCTGCCACATGCTGATGAACATAATTATGTGCTAAGTTAAATCAAAAATTAAGCAGGTAGAAGATATGCTTCAGACAAGCTTTCTTCTATGACCTCTAATTGTGACTTGGACCTTAGACCCATACATCTGGTTCATGCGTGCAACACTACATCTGGTAATGGTGAACATTTCTATGAAGTTTAACTATACCCCTTCCATGCATATAGGAGATATGCCACAGACAAAACTGTATGCCACCCGCCCTTCTGGGAGGAGGAACTGTAATATGTTTGTTTTCCAACAGGCGTATAAGAAAACAGAGCCAATGCAAGAGACTCCTTAATGTTTCAGCACTGCCAGTGTTTGATCTAACCATGAAACTGTAAAGGTAGCAGACTGACTAACATTGTATATGGCCTCTTAAACATAATCATTGAACATGGCTACTTAAACATAATCATTGAACATAGCTACTTAAACATAATCACTGAACATGGCTTCTTAAAGTTAAACATAATCATTAAAAAAGACAAAATATTACTTAGTGTATTTTTAATCCATTATTGTACTTTTACCCGTTTTTAAAGAGCTTTTCAAACATTTCGACGTCTGCACTGTTTCTTGTGGAGGTTCATCTGCTGCAGGAAATGATTTTTCTGCCTCACTGCACTGACCAGATGACTGTGTTCCTTTTATTAAATCAAATTTGTATTTGAAACATTACCTCCCATACTACCAATTCAAAACCTAACAGAGAGCCAACCTATGATGTGAAACATTTATGGTAAAACTTTTATAAAAACATATATGGTTTACTTGAAATGGAAAACAGAGTGCATTTACAAAGATAAGCTTACAGAGAACTGCAAGTGATACAACAGTACTCTATTGGTTGAAATCCTTGTCAGTAATTACACATTCAATTTCTTCTTCAGTGTTTTTACTCTAAATGTTAAAACTTCCAGGTCACCTTTGTACATCGAATTTTTAAGGTCACTCTTACACTTTTCAAACTGGAAAACACAAATTATATGTATTATCAAACCATTCAAGTCTGCAGCTGCATCTGTCAGATCTTTCATCCCCCTTGCAATCTCCTCTCTTCTTCTCCTTACATCATAATTTGTCTTGAGATGTCCATTCTTGACTGTTGAAAAGCAATATTAACAACAAATGCCTATAATTTTTAGAGCAGGTAAGTCAATACAAGACTTGGTTCAAAACAAGAGGGCCATTATGGCCCTATATGGCTCAACTGATTCCAAGCGTAATTATCCAAAGAACTGATTTTTTTAACAATTTCAAAATAGCTATATACAAGGAACATACACGGCAGGTTTCATCAATTTTGACCCATCAGTTTTGTACGATTTATTCTTTGAAGGAAATATTGATGAACATTAGCACTTTGTGCTCAGTCGAGCTAATGAAAACAGGAATGAAGAAGAACACAACAGCCATGCTGACATTTCCAAGGTGAGTAAAAGAAAGAAAACACAATAAATGAAGAGAAGACAAATCAGTACTAGAGTGCTTTGATTACAAGAAGCAGTTGTCACACCCTACTACTGCAACTCACAGAGAATTATATAAAGACTAAACTGATACTTACCGAGTGTGTGTAACATCATGTTCACCATTCTGTATGTTGCTGTTTGTGACATACTTTTTGGAACAAACTTCTTCAGTTCAACCATAACTTCACATTGCTGGTCTTCCTCAAGATGTGACAACGCTGAGTGAGCCACTTCCGAAACCTCGTCGAGGGTCAATATACTAGTAAGAATGGCTTTTTTCAGCATTCCTTGCCACTGTTCATCTGTGACCGTCTTCTTCCATACTGTGGTTCATAAGTTAAAATACTTTAGACCAATTCTCAGTTTGTAGCATTGGATTTCACAAAAGATATTGAATGTAGTACAATTTTAGAATTGAGTTACTTATGTGTGTGGAGAAAAGTGAACATTTGCAAAATGAAACCACATCACCATGAACTATAAACCAGAGCAAAGATCATGATTCTCAACTTCAAATGAAATGCAAGTTACCAACATAAGATCATTTGCAGCTTTGTGAGAGTGCATGACTGGTAATTTTAAGAGATTTACAGTAACCTGTTGCTACCACAAAACCAGGTATCTACAGATAATGTTACCCCAATCATACCCCACCTTTGTCATGTGTATTCAGACTGGGTAAGCAGAATAACTTTTAGAGAGTCTTAACATCCAACAAATAAAGTTACAGTCAACAGATACTCACATTCAACTTTGTCAATGATCACTGATTTACTGTTTTCATCTTGGTTTGTAATCTTAGTCTGCTTTTTTGAACGCTTTTCATTTAAGTCTGGTCCAAGGACAAGTCCATTTAAACGTCTCAGATTACTATCAAGGTATGTGTGGGCCTCTAACAGCATCTGTGCAAGATTATCTAATACTTCACGATCATCACAAAGATAAGTATTTGAAGTTATCAATGATAATCTCTCCCTGCATAATGCAGCTATGCTTTTGGAACTTGGCACTTTAGAAGATGGTAAACTATCACAGCTGTTTTCCATTGGACATGGTGTGTTCTGTTCATTTCCAAGTGTTGGGGTTTCCACATTTTGTGTTGCACATACAAATCCAGAAATGCAGTCATCCAATGTGAAAAAGTGGGAGGACCTGTATGATTCTGGGAAACTGTCCCATGACATAGCTGGTATGTGACTTATAATTGCAAACATGTGTTTGCATGGTAAGTGTGACGAGGCCCATGACTGGCAGTCACATTTTGGAAAATGGTTTTCTCCTTCTAACTGGACATGGTATCTCTTTTCACCATCTGATTGGCTCTGTACCTATCATGAATGGAAATTGCATTATATGTAATAACAACAAATAAGAAATATTTGAGACATGTATATAGAAATATTTTAGCTTTGTACAGGATAAAATAAATCAGAGACTCTGTTCCTTACCTTTTAATGTAATGCTACATTTACTTTATCATTTCATGAGCTACTGTTTTTTTTCGTTATAATGATTACATGATAATACTCATTTGGTCACCAAATTATTTATTATACTATGTTCAAAAATATTTCCAAAAGGTTATTAAAGTTTGTGTGAAAAAGAAACTACAGTAAATATTAGATATAACACATACCACAAAAGAATCACCTAAGTTCTCAATCTCCTGGGGGCTTATGAACTCTGCTAACTCTATTTTGGACATACAGTGTTTAATAAATGCTGGAGGTCTATTCTGAAGATATTCTGGCAAACTATCCACATATGCCCCTCCTAATGAATCTGATGCTTTCACATTATCCTTCACATACCTGTTTAAAATCAACAGTTATGTATAAATCTTGCAAAAAAACATACATTTATTTTACTTTTATTTTTATATATTTTTACCTATTCATATAACTATTTATCTCAAGCTAGCAAAATGTACATACATATTTACATTGGCTATGACAATGAAGATTTACCATGCTAATTCTTAAAATATTCAATGATGACATGTACAAGAAAATTACTGATTATAGTTACCCGTTCGAAAAATATTAAAGTACCATTGAAACTTAAAGAAAGTAGTCAGTACAAAAAAAGTATCTATAACACCAAGTAATGGTATTAATTGATGAAATATTGTACAAATGAAGCTTAATTGATGAACCCAAAGGAATTATAAGCATAGTAATATCAGGTATCTAAGCTACAAAAAAACATTAAATATAAAATTATATATAAATATAATGAAATCCTAAAATATAAAGTCTATTTTTACTAGAAAGAGTTCAGAGGGACACACATGCTTCAGCATATCAGTCATGTAGAAAGTAAAATTAAACATGACCATTAACAATAATATTTGTCACACTGAACAATACATTTTTCTATTTGTACTTAAAGAAGCAGATAAATGCATGATCATAATGGAAATTAGGAATCAAAGCGATAAAGGAAAAATTATATTTTAATATTGCAGAAATGAGGTGACAGAGAAAGATTGCTGCGTGTGTTAAAAGAGCATACACAATGATGAATTCTTTGTGTAACTGATTTCTAGGAAGCAGATGTGCATGAAACAACAGAGTTAGAACATATTATTATGCATTATAATAAGTAATTATTATAAGTATAATAAGTATTATAAGTAGTTTTCAAAGAAATATGTAACAAAATTTTAAGTATGTCATTAGATTTGTTATAGTCCTATATGTTAAGTCATATTTTCCCTAAGCATTAGTGAGACATGAATGAACTGATAAGTGTAGAATAATATGCCAAAGAATTACATTAAAAAGCAGTTAGAGGAAAACCCTTCTCAAAAGTCTATCTGAAAATCGATACACAAAATATCTATTTTAAAATCATTGGCTTTAATTTAAATTTAATTTTAAATTAAATTTATGAGTAAAATGATCTTGGGCAAAAGTCAGATTTGACAATCACTTTCTGAAATTTCTATAACATATCAATTCTTATTATTTTTTTACCATTACCTCCTACACATTATTTTCTTACTTCCATTTGTCACATAGTGAGACTTACATGTAAAAACTTTATCACCAAATGTATACAAACAAGAGGGCCATGATGACACTATATTGCTCACCTGAAACCATTGTACAATCTAGATTTCATGGAGTAATCTTTAGGTCAAAACTTTGGTCAATTAATTTCAAAGTTCATTTCTTCATCTCAAACTGTGCAAAATGGTCCAAAGTTCAAGGCTGGAGCTCCAAAAACATTAAATCTATGTAAAATAAAGTGGGACGGGGCCTCTTTTAACCCCAGGTTCATGATTTGAACAAACTTAGTAAAGGTCCATTAGAAAATGCTGCACACCAAATGTCTAAGCTCTAGATACCACACACACTACATAAAATACCACACCCCAACTTACCATATTCCATCTTGTAGGCACTGCAATGTGAATATTATTTACCTCTTAGACAACCAGTAACTAAATAATTTTTAACAATCACCTTGGCTAAGTGAGCATGTCACTTTAATATTGAATGAGTTATATCCAACAGACAAAGAATGGCTTTGTCTTGCAACAAGAATCTTTGAGTACTTCATTTGAAGAGCAAGAGATGTTTTTCATTGATAAAAATTGAAAAACATGTTTAACCAGAAATAGTGCAGTGCAATGTACCACATGTTCTTAACTGAGTTGTTTTGAGTTTTCCTGAATATTTATTTTACTAATTTATTTCATAGCACTCAGAGTAGATCAGTACCACAATGCACTGATGTGCATGCTTGTCTGTATCTGGGAAAGCTCAAAAGGCAGTCACAACTGCCTGTAACACAGTAAGAGTTAATAAAAAAATAAGAAAATCCTTGCTTATATTACTAATATATTACATACCTCAGCATCATTGATGGAAGATACTCATCAATCAGAGTAGTGACCATGGCAGACAGTGTCAAATTTCTTCTTTGCTCAAGGTACGTATATTTAAATGCCTGGTTTTGGCGTTCCAAACCATTGTTAGTGTTTACCACAATTGGCCCATCTGATCGATATGCCCAAACCCAACGCTATAATAAAAGTACTTTTAATAATAATAAGAAAAAGATTTTACTCATCAATACAAAATGTATGAGATGGTGGCTTTGTCGTTAAGCTGTAAAACTGAAGATCACTTGACTGTCACCTATGCAGTTTTGAGTTGGTTCCTTTCATGTGACGAATCTTTCCAGCTAGCTTACCAGATTTAGATGTTCTACCTAGGTGCCTGCTTGTGCTGCTCAAAGAGGGCACCTGAGGTCTTCCTCCATTATGAAATCTGGATGTTGCCACTGACCTTACTTGTCGAGTGCCTCAATAAGCCATAAGCTGAGCCAGCTGAATATAGTCTCGAATTATGTAACAAACATTATTACACAATCAACTTGTGAAAAATATAATTTTCTTATCATTATATTATGATTTTGCAGCTAATGAATCTTAAACAGATACAATTCACCAAAACTAAAAAAATAAAGATTAAAAAAAAAGCATACTCTTTTTTCAGGCAGCCAAGTTCTACTGATCCATGTTCTCAATCTACTATTACTAACCCACTCAGCGGACGACTGCAGATTGTCTGAAAAGAATAAGTTTTTTTCTGAGCACAATAACTTAAATCATTACATTATTTGAATACTAACACCGCTGTGTCTTACCATTTTTATTTTTTATCAAAATGATGCACAACACTTTTTAATAAAATTTTTCAATATTACTCTATAATGAAAAAAATCTGTGTCAATATCTGTTATATCCAAAGTTGAACTGGTAGTTTCAAGTAATGCAGCAAATTCAAATACTATGCCTACCTAATGCAAGCTGAAAAGATTCTTCCGAACAACCATGCGCACATTGCCTTAACATTGTTAGTACATGATCCTTGCGGTCAGACAAACCATTGTCTTTTTTAGACAGCCACCGATTCCAACTCTGTTCGCGATGGAAGTCACACAGGTAGACAAAAGTTTCTGCAAATTTAATAATTCCAATTTCCATCAAAGTTATAATCAGAAAGCCAAATTAAGAGGATATTGTAAAGCTTCATTGGGGTTTACCTATAAATCAACATCTGAAGTCACATGTCAATGCTTATAGTTTTGTTTGGCTTGGATATTTAATCAGTAATTAACCAATTTCTTTGCTATTGACAACTTATCTTAAATGGTCTACTATGGGTAAGAAGTTAAGTGATATAATGTAAGCCAATGGACTGAGGCTCAAACATTCAACATACACGGCCAGACGAAGAAGTCTTATAAAAAACCTTCAGGGTATTTAAAGCCTATTGGTTATTTTTTATTGATATTGTTATGAAAAGTAGTTATAAACGGCTCAAGTTGTGTCTGTCAAATATTGAAAAGAAAGGATTTAAATTAATGGATGAAGTGCAAAGAACATTTTTGGGACATAATTTCATTTTCACACAACTATAGAAGCAGTACTCTACAATACCTGGAAAGATTTGTTCTATTGCACAAATTTCACGCTCACAAAAATCTGTCATAAAGTGACGGGGATTCCATGCGAAATCATCCTCTGACATCCATCCTTTAAGCGTGGATAGCCCTTGCTTTATCGACTCTGTGGTTTCATTCTCAACCACAAATTCACCCACTACACTGTATCCCATGTTTGTAGGCACTGCTAGGAAAAATAATGGCAGGGAATACTTCGTAGTCTTGTAAGTGGCATCTAAGAGGCAGATTTCGTTACCATATCTACAATACATATTAACATGTAATGACAAAGATATACGAACATTTGTCATAAAATGAAGTACTTTATCAAAAATAATCCACTGTCATCTTTCATTAAAGCTGTACAGTTATAGTGATGTGAAACACTAATTCTCGTATTACATGTACTAGTACCATGGACGTTAATATGGCAAATATTGGCACTTTCTATGGTGTATACATGTATACCTGCAAACGTGGTTCTTACAGATAATGGTTTTACACAAGACAATATTTAGTAATAGGGGAAAACATTCTAACACCAACATCATCTGAACTGACCTTCTGTAAAACTGAAAATTCTACTAAGTAAATGCAATCAACCTCTGATTTATGAAAGCTGTGGCTAAAATGATTCTCCAATAACTGAGTGAAAATGCTTTTCTCTCTTTAGGTCCCTGTGACACTGACCTAAGAACATGGGTTTTGCATATGATACTTGGTCTATTTATTGTGGTCATGTGTACTTATTAATTTTTAAATCGCATCATGCATGCATTAGTTATAGATCCGACACAAAGTATATACGCTACATTTTTGAACACATACTATACACTAAACAGATGAGTTTACTACCTTCTCAATAAATGCCTCTGGTATTTTGACTGGTGACAGAAGAAAAAAGATGTTGATATAGGTTTGGCTTGTGTAAATAAAACCTCGTCTTCATCATCCTGCTCAACTTCACCGAGATCTTCTGCTGAAGGAGCTGAAGAAGATGGGATGCACGTAAATCTGTCTTCAGGGTTCTCTTCTGTCCATTTTGTCACCAGATGCAGAAGGTTTTCTTGATCAAGTTGGGAGTATCTACAGAAAACATTAATTATAAAAAAACATATAGTGAAGAACTTCTGCATAGATCAAACAATCAAATTTGTCCTAAGTGTGGAAATGCTACATTGTGAAGCATTATCAAGTAAGATCTGTTCCATTCACATTTTATATCATCAATAAAATATACCCGGAGGATATTTGTTTTTGTTCTGATTGAGATCAAATTTATTTCACATGGTGAAATATATTTACTCTTACAGTGAACCTTACTGATTCTCTTCTTGTTACCTGCCATAAAATGTTTATAGTGATATTTAATTGAACACTTAATGAGAAGTGTACCATATTTGTATTTCAAAATACATACAAACAGTTACAATCAAGTATTTCAGTTCTGTATTGAAGGTCCTTCCAACAGTGCCCAGTGGTCCTTAAAAAGGTGTCCCTAAATATCAATGTGATATACTACATCTTTGCAACAGGATACATTTCTGATCTAGCAGAAAAACTTGAATTAGAGTAGGTGTTTGTATTTTACAGTACATACAAACAGTTACAATCAAGTATTTCAGTTCTGTATTGAAGGTCCTTCCAACAGTGCCCAGTGTCCTTTAAAAGGTGTCCCTAAATATCAATGTGACATTACTGCATCTTTGCAACAGGATATATTTCTGATCTAGCAGAACAACCTAGAGTAGAGTAGTTATTTGTATTTTACATTACATACAAACAGTTACAATCAAGTATTTCAGTTCTGTATTGAAGGTCCTTCCAACAGTGCCCAGTGGTCCTTCTAAAGGTGTCCCTAAATATCAATGTGAAAATACTGTATCTTTGCAATAGGATATATTTCTGATCTAGCAGAACAACCTAGACTTGAGTAGTTATTTGCATTTTACAGTACATACAAACAGTTACAATCAAGTATTTCAGTTCTGTATTGAAGGTCCTTCCAACAGTGCCCAGTGGTCCTTCTAAAAGTGTCCCTAAATATCAATGTGAAAATACTGTATCTTTGCAATAGGATATATTTCTGATCTAGCAGAACAACCTAGACTTGAGTAGTTATTTGTATTTTACAATACATACAAACAGTAACAATCAAGTATTTCAGTTCTGTATTGAAGGTCCTTCCAACAGTGCCCAGTGGTCCTTCTAAAGGTGTCCCTAAATATCAATGTGAAAATACTGTATCTTTGCAATAGGATATATTTCTGATCTAGCAGAACAACCTAGACTTGAGTAGTTATTTGCATTTTACAGTACATACAAACAGTTACAATCAAGTATTTCAGTTCTGTATTGAAGGTCCTTCCAACAGTGCCCAGTGGTCCTTCTAAAAGTGTCCCTAAATATCAATGTGAAAATACTGTATCTTTGCAATAGGATATATTTCTGATCTAGCAGAACAACCTAGACTTGAGTAGTTATTTGCATTTTACAGTACATACAAACAGTTACAATCAAGTATTTCAGTTCTGTATTGAAGGTCCTTCCAACAGTGCCCAGTGGTCCTTCTAAAGGTGTCCCTAAATATCAATGTGAAAATACTGTATCTTTGCAATAGGATATATTTCTGATCTAGCAGAACAACCTAGACTTGAGTAGTTATTTGCATTTTACAGTACATACAAACAGTTACAATCAAGTATTTCAGTTCTGTATTGAAGGTCCTTCCAACAGTGCCCAGTGGTCCTTCTAAAAGTGTCCCTAAATATCAATGTGAAAATACTGTATCTTTGCAATAGGTCTAGCAGAACAACCTAGAGTAGAGTAGTTATTTGTATTTTACAATACATACAAACAGTTACAATCAAGTATTTCAGTTCTGTATTGAAGGTCCTTCCAACAGTGCCCAGTGGTCCTTCTAAAGGTGTCCCTAAATATCAATGTGAAAATACTGTATCTTTGCAATAGGATATATTTCTGATCTAGCAGAACAACCTAGACTTGAGTAGTTATTTGTATTTTACAATACATACAAACAGTAACAATCAAGTATTTCAGTTCTGTATTGAAGGTCCTTCCAACAGTGCCCAGTGGTCCTTCTAAAGGTGTCCCTAAATATCAATGTGAAAATACTGTATCTTTGCAATAGGATATATTTCTGATCTAGCAGAACAACCTAGACTTGAGTAGTTATTTGCATTTTACAGTACATACAAACAGTTACAATCAAGTATTTCAGTTCTGTATTGAAGGTCCTTCCAACAGTGCCCAGTGGTCCTTCTAAAAGTGTCCCTAAATATCAATGTGAAAATACTGTATCTTTGCAATAGGATATATTTCTGATCTAGCAGAACAACCTAGACTTGAGTAGTTATTTGCATTTTACAGTACATACAAACAGTTACAATCAAGTATTTCAGTTCTGTATTGAAGGTCCTTCCAACAGTGCCCAGTGGTCCTTCTAAAGGTGTCCCTAAATATCAATGTGAAAATACTGTATCTTTGCAATAGGATATATTTCTGATCTAGCAGAACAACCTAGACTTGAGTAGTTATTTGCATTTTACAGTACATACAAACAGTTACAATCAAGTATTTCAGTTCTGTATTGAAGGTCCTTCCAACAGTGCCCAGTGGTCCTTCTAAAAGTGTCCCTAAATATCAATGTGAAAATACTGTATCTTTGCAATAGGATATATTTCTGATCTAGCAGAACAACCTAGAGTAGAGTAGTTATTTGTATTTTACAATACATACAAACAGTAACAATCAAGTATTTCAGTTCTGTATTGAAGGTTCTTCCAACAGTGCCCAGTGGTCCTTCTAAAGGTGTCCCTAAATATCAATGTGAAAATACTGTATCTTTGCAATAGGATATATTTCTGATCTAGCAGAACAACCTAGACTTGAGTAGTTATTTGCATTTTACAGTACATACAAACAGTTACAATCAAGTATTTCAGTTCTGTATTGAAGGTCCTTCCAACAGTGCCCAGTGTCCTTTAAAAGGTGTCCCTAAATATCAATGTGAAAATACTGTATCTTTGCAATAGGATATATTTCTGATCTAGCAGAACAACCTAGACTTGAGTAGTTATTTGCATTTTACAGTACATACAAACAGTTACAATCAAGTATTTCAGTTCTGTATTGAAGGTCCTTCCAACAGTGCCCAGTGGTCCTTCTAAAAGTGTCCCTAAATATCAATGTGAAAATACTGTATCTTTGCAATAGGATATATTTCTGATCTAGCAGAACAACCTAGAGTAGAGTAGTTATTTGTATTTTACAGTACATACAAACAGTAACAATCAAGTATTTCAGTTCTGTATTGAAGGTCCTTCCAACAGTGCCCAGTGGTCCTTCTAAAGGTGTCCCTAAATATCAATGTGAAAATACTGTATCTTTGCAATAGGATATATTTCTGATCTAGCAGAACAACCTAGACTTGAGTAGTTATTTGTATTTCAAAATACATACAAACAGTTACAATCAAGTATTTCAGTTCTGTATTGAAGGTCCTTCCAACAGTGCCCAGTGGTCCTTCTAAAGGTGTCCCTAAATATCAATGTGAAAATACTGCATTTTGCAATAGGCTAATTATATTTATGATCTAGCAGAACAACATAGAGTAGAGAAGCTATTTGTATTTTACAATACATACGAACAGTTACAATCAAGTATTTCAGTTCTGTATTGAAGGTCCTTCCAACAGTGCCTCAGTGGTTATTCAAATGGTATAAGTGCATATAAATGTGTAAATACTGCATCTTAAGTAGCTTTTAAAAAATACAGATGGTATTAAAATGAGTTGAATTATTCTTACACAGGTGTGAACCAAGGTATGTACAATTAAACAGAGAACTGATATTAGATAAAATTTTTATGTTACTAACGCTCTACCTAAATAAACCTTTAAGCATATACTTCATACCTCTTTTTTCTTGGTTAACTTCACACTTTTTTAATTCATGATTAACATCACTACTCATAATATAACAAATATTTTTACAAAATGTTTAAAAATTCCATGCCTTGTGGTTTACACATGAAATTTTCAAGGCACCGAATTTAGAGATTTACCAGAAATTGTTCACGGGTTACTATATAACTGAGGAAATATATGCAATGTAATCAGAATTTTACGCAATCTCTTGCCAAACGATTCTATTTAAATGACTCTTAATAGTTTTTTAGTTAAAATATAATCAGACCAATCCACTGCATATCCCTTTAAAGTTACCTTAATCGTTGCTGGCACAAGTACATGTGTTTCCTGATGGTTTCATCTAATGGAAAATATGCCATATTAGTCCTGTCTGGAACATCACCAGCAAACTGACTTCCTATGAAGTGTCTGAGGTGCCTTTTGCACTCAGACACGCTGGTAACTCCAGATGATACAAGCTGAAAGACCTTCTCTCTGATTTCTTTACTAACTGGATTGAGAAGTCCAGTTAGCTGAAAAAGTAAGTACAATTATAAGTTAAGTAGTTCTACATCTGTGTTAAAAAAAACACAGCACAGTTACTTGCTGAGAAAATGCACACCTTGGCTTGGAAATAATCACTTCATCAGTTACACTGAACTCATTAGAATACCTTTTTTTCAAATAAAACGCGATACAAAAAACTAATAATATTTATGAAATGCATTATATTTACCTGTGAAACAGGATGGTTGATGTGTTCCTCAGGGGCAGGCAACGAAATATAAAATCGTCTTTCCTGGTCAAGCCCTGCTAAGGTGATCTCAGACCTCAAACATTTACTGATGGTTTTCCTCACCCTCTCAGTATTTTTACTTGCCTAAATCAAATAAACTTAAAAGTCATAAACTAATTACTTTATAAGGTGTGGTCTGGGGTGGAGCGCAAAGGACCAAAGGTTGTGAGTTGAATTCAGTCAGACTGGAGATTCTCTAAAGATCTTTACATTCCTCCACACTGCACGAATACTGGTATGGAACCCAGTAAGCAGTCATCAAGCATGATGAATCTAAGTTGTAAATTGGGTATCACAATTGATGTAAAATAAATGAGTGTGTATTAACTAAAATAAATAACCCCAAACTTGTTTTGTTTAGCAGAAGTATATTTAATCATAAAACATAAAAAAATATATAAAGACAGATATGTCTCAGAAAAAACTATACCTAAGATCTCATTTCTACAATTTCTTTCAATTTTCAGCATCAAATGTTCAGCTTTAAAAAAAAAAAAAAAAAAAAAAAAAAGCTTCAGTAAGTGACAACATATCTCCTGTACATTTGTAAACTTTAAATTACATAAATGGCTTTTGTAATTAAGACCAAAACTTACAATGTACTTAGGGAACCGTACCACTTCTTTCACTGCAATGCAGTGCATCCCTTTTTTTTAGTAGGCTGCAGAGAAGTTCTCCTTCTCTTAGGTCTTGGATGGTCATCCTGATAATAAATATATACTTGCTATAAAAATGAACAGTGAATATATACTTGCTATAAAAATGAACAGTGAATATATATACTTGCTATAAAAATGAACATTGAATATATACTTGCTATAAAAATGAACAGTGAATATATACTTGCTATAAAAATGAACAGTGAAGCTATTTGGTCTGAAACTTCATACAAAATTTTCATAAGAAATATATCCAACTTTTATCACAGATCTATATAACTCCAATATGTCTCTGGCTAATATGACATTTTCCTCAGATAAGATTTCTATAGATACATTAAAAAAAAATTCTATATATAATGTGTCTGTGTATATCCTGATGTACAATTTAATACCTAGTGTTTTCAGCGTGGTTTGAAAAGCAACAGCCCAATAAATGATTTTTAGCAAAAAAGTACTCCTTAGAAATTCTAAGATACTTTCAGTGAGGAAAATGAAAATACTACGATATTGATGTAAAATCATAGTGTTTTTGGAGATATATACAAGTAAGAACTCATTACATGCATTTTATTGCTTTATTTGTAAGTTTTCCATAAAAAGTGTGAGATGCTGGGTACACTGACAATACATGTACTACAGCAGGTAATACGTACATGAAAATACGCTTACACTTGGGAATAATCAGTTTCTTTACGTATAATATTACTTTATTTTTTATTATAGGATAGCCAAATAAATTACCAGAGACATATAATAAGTTATATAGTGTCTCTGAAATTACATACCATCAGCTCATCTTCTCTTTGGACCCTTTGTCTACACTTCAAGGCCCTATGTTTGTCCCGCCCAAACAAACACTCTTTTGTACATGTTCCAATAAATATAAATGGAACACCATCAAAAGGAATCAAACCACTTTTGTCCTCAAAATGGAGGCGGCTATTATCATCTGGCTCTTAAAAATAATAAAAAACAATCAACTGGTTCAAGTGATCTTAACACAAAAGCCTTTCATAAAATGTATTAGAAAAAAGGCACTTAATGGGTGAGATCTGGTACTACTGCTGTTTGATATGCCATGAACAGAAAGAATACTTTATTATTTATGTGTTCAGCTTGGTATTAGTAGATATCCCAGTTATGTCAACACATATATATACAATTTAACAAATGTTACTACTGAGTTTCTCAACCATTTCAAATAAAGGTAAAAGGGGAAAAAGGGAAATCAATTAAGTATCCGTAAGTTTAAGTACCGTAGCCAGAATCAGAACATACAGCACCGAATATACGAATTACCAATTATCCGAACAACTATGACAGTGACTTACCAACGTTTTTCCCAAATCTCTCCTTCTTCCCCGAAACATATGCTATGTTGCAGCTTCTAGAAAAGGTTGAAATTATCGCTTCAACATCGGCTAGATTAGACACCCAACCACTCGTTGGAGAAATTTCATTCCAGTTCATTTTGTTTAAGCTTTTTTGTTCTTGTTGTTGTTGTTGTGTAAAGTGTTCCTCATGAATATTAATAGTCAGTTTCCGAATATTAATTAGGTCCTTCCGAAGGTGCCCATTTTCCGTTAACCAAGATAGAAATCTTTTGAGCGACATACAACTTACGAATTTAGTAGTGTATACTCTGAAGAAAAAAACATAGCTTGTGGTTATAATGAATACCGTCTGTCAAGGGAAGTAACTCTAGAAAAAAAAGAGAGGACAGAAAGAATGCTGAACTTGTACAAATTATGTGTTACTGTGGGACTCCTTGCGCTTCTTCATGCTGCATATTCAGCTGCACAACGTAATTTTATTATCTATATAATACTTGGGTTTGAGAGCATTTTTTTTCGAGTTAAAGTCTACCAGTTATCGGATATAACACGTAACCGATTACCGAAGTGTCTGGAGATCATCCATTCTAGTTAACATTCATTGTAATACCTATTATAATTATTTTAAGTCGAAAACATAGGTCACAGTTATATGACTTTAGGTGCTACTTACTGCAGGAAAACAAATTTTGAAACAGAACTTCAGGTCAAATGAGGAATCTATCCTTGGCTAACTCATGTACTTAAACTAAAGAAAAGTGAGACAAAAAATGAATATTGAGTCATTAGTTTAGACGCAATAGATTGTGATACAAGTTTTTACAACTAAGATCCATCAAGCTTGATGACTGCTTCCTGGGTTCCATACCAGTATTCGCGCATGTCTACGTCCCCGCAAGGGGTTAGACATTAGGCAGTGGCTACGGTTACGGAACCGTAATCCTAGCCTCCGAACAAGATAACACTTAAGACAATACTCATTACAGGGGAATTATCATAACATTAATGTTGACTCATTTTGGTGAAAATGTAATATTTGAGACAATTAACGGTTTATCACTCGATTTTGGGTATGTAACCCTTCTTTGAAAATACTTCCGTAACTGTAGCCTATTCCAGTGGGTTTTTCTAGAGGCTAGGATTACGGGTCCATAACTGTAGCCACTGCCTTAACATTAATGGAAGATAGATGGATAGATAGCATAGAGGAATGTGAAGATCGTGGAAGAATCTTGCCTCTTGCCTTTCTCTACCCCTGGCCACGGTGCCTCCAAATTATAGACAGCCACTATGTGAATCTGCTTGGGCAGCTGCAGATCAAAGTGAGATGTAGAAGGCTAACAAGCATAAAATACAAAAATGTACTAGCCGGTATAATGGGTTCACCTTCAGGGGCAAAAGAATGTGAGAGGCGCCAGTGTCTTTATGCAAATGGTCTTTATGCACCACTTAACAAGACGTTATGCACCTCTAACTTTAGTAACATTTGATACAGAGCCTGCAAACTTCAAACTTTCAGGGGGGGTGGGGGGGGGTGGCATACTTGTGACATCTCATGTTTCCCATACAAGATTTAAGACATTATATACTTATATAGGGAAAACTTAATCATGTCATTCAATAAAAAAATGTATCATCAGTATAGGATGCTGCAGGAATGAAGTTTGTTCTAATCAGATCAATAGCACCAGAATTAAATCCCTTTGATTAATTTTCTATTCAAAAGACTTGTATAGGGGAAAAATTAAAAAATTTCTTGCTTTTCATAAAGCATTAAATCTTCCCAGGAATGTTCCTTGCATGAACTTATACTATATTTATCCAAGCCATTCGATTTTGTCCATAACTGGAATTGCTAATTAAACTTATAAAAAAATAAAATCTTTGAAAATTGTTCTTAATATCAAAAAAATAAAGCCTACTGCAATGATATTTGAGACATGGAATCTCTTTGTGGTCATGGTCAGAAAATACTGAAAATTATGCTATGGTAGAAAGATTTAAATAGGAAATCAGGAAAAATTACTTCCTCTCTAAAACCAAAAGGCCCGGGTCTGACATACATTGCATGTTACTTGGTCTGTCGTCTTTTAGTAAGTTTATTTAATTAGGCCCCTGGGATCTGAAGTGGCTAGCCCCGAGGTCCTAAGTTTTTTTAGAGTTATTTAAAAAAAATAGTAAAAAGTATTTTTTCATCCCACAAGGCCTAGATTATGCTTAGAAACTAAGCATGTGACAATGTAGTGGTTGTCTTCATATAGGTGGAGGGATTCCGCAAATCGGAAATTTTTTGTGTGGTCTAATTTTTGCCACTCTACTTCAAAACAGGGTTGTTTTATTTTTAGCTCACCTGGAACAAAGTGCCAGAGTGAGCTTTTGTCATACCCCAATGTCCGGTGTGCGTCGTGAGGCATCAACAATTTCATTCAAACGACATCTCCTCTGAAACCACTGGGCCAAATTCAATCAAACTTGCATGGGATGTTCCTGCATGAAGCTCTTCCAAAGTTGTTCAAAGAATTCAATTCCATGCAGAACTCTGGTTGCTATGGCAACTTAAAGGAAAAATTTTGAAAATCTTCTTGTCTGAAACCACAAGGCCTGGAGCTTATATATTTGGTATGAGGCATCATCTAATGGACCTCTACCAAGATTGTTCAAATTATGACCCTGGGGTTCAGAACTGGCCCCGCCCTGGGGGTCACTTGATTTACATAGAGTTATATAGTGAAAACTTTAAAAATGTTCTTGTCAGAAACCGCAAGGCATGGAGCTTAGATATTTAGTGTTGAGCATTGTCTAGTAGACCTCTACCAAGATTGTTCAAATCATGGCCCCTGTATCAAAACTGCCCCTGCCCAAGGGGTCACATGTTTTACATAAAGTTATATAGCAAAAAACTTTAAAAATCTTCTTGTCACAAACTTCAAGGCCTGGAGCTTAGATATTTGGTAGTATGCACTGTGACCACAGTGGGGTCACTCCCCCCCCCCCCCCCCCCCCCCCCCCTGCCCAAAGTTTTTCGCTTTGGCAATAACATTTGGACCATTTAAACAGTTTTTCGAAAACATTATTCCTTGACCTATATTTTTGACCTACTGACCTACTATTTTGTTATTTAGCTTCAGCAATGAAATTTGGACCATGTGCACAGTTTTTCGTTTTGATTTCAAAAATGTCATCGCATGACCTACAGTACAGCTCCCGCGATATGTACATTTTTCTCTTAAACTCCGCGGACCTTGGAAGGAAAATCGCGGAGAATCTCTGAGAAACTCCCTAAATCGCGGAGGCGTCGCGGAGACGAATTTTGTCTGGTTAGTGACGGTATTATCTGTGAAATTGCAGATTATCAATCCTCCGCGATTTGTTTATGCATTCAGTTGACTGAAAGGTATATATGACAAGTGAAATTTTACATTTACTTACTCTTTTTATCTTTATGTTTTAGGATGCCTAATAGTAATATTTCGATTCGTTACATGTTTGACACATTAATTTATTGAAAACACAAGACCATGTGTTGGTCTCATGGCCTATGATCTGTACACGCATGATACATTGCGTCTCAATCGCTAATTGGTTCCTAAATATAACTTTTGACCTTTAACATTGAGCGACAGTTACTTTCCGAAAATGATATTCACCTCACTTTAAAAACTTCAGACACCACGTGCTCTTTAAAGCGGGAACTACAGTCATGTAGCATGCTTTTCCCGTGATTACATTTTCTTAGTAAGGTAGTTAATATCTTTAACAGATATGTGGTTATTTTTAAATTTAGGCAATGATGGCTTTGTTGACTGAACAGAAAGTTTAGTTTTGTTAGAATCAAACATTAATACCGAATGCGTGAAACGAGGGTAGAAAAGAAAGACAACCGATAATGAATAGATTTACACACCTACCTGACATCATGTCAACTTTAATTGCTGCAATTTATTTAGTTTTAAATCTTTAATCCGTGCCGCGCAAATAAATTACTAATGATAATCAAACTGCGAAAATAAATATATCTAAATACGAACAAATGCCCTCTTATTCTGATGCATTTGTGTACGAACGTTCCTATTTGTTTACGAAAAGAATGACAATTCAAAGCAGTTGAGTCAGAAACAGCTGATCTTATTTTCGGAAAATGAGTTGACCGATTTCTGAACAACAGGTGTGAAACTGCATCTGTATTGTCTCGGCGCTTGGCAAAAAGTATTTATCAATTTACTAAATAATAACAAGCGTTTAAAAAATCACATAAATTAATGTATTTGATTGACAGGTGTAAAATTTTCGCGGAGAATCTCCGCGGAAACGCTCTAACACTCGGAGAATCGCGGAGATTGTGCGTGAACTTTAAACGCGGAGATTCTGAGCATTTTTTCAAGGAGAAACTCCACGAGTTTCAGAAGTTCGCGTTGACCACGATCGCGGAGGAAGCACAAAATGTGTACATGTTGCGGGAGCTGTACTGTATATTTTTGACCTACTCACCTACTTTTTTGTTTTTTGAGTTATGGCAATGAAATTTGGACCATGTGTACAGTTTTTTGTTCCGATTTCAAAAATGTCATAGCATGACCTATATTTTTGACCTACTGACCTACTTTTTTGTTTTAAAGCTACAGCAATAAAATTTGGACTGAATGTACAGCTTTTCCTTCCCATTTCAAAAATGTCATTTCATGACCTATATTTTGACCTACTGACCTCCTTTTTGTTTTTGGAGCTATGGCAATAAAATTGCATTGGTCCATTTCTGTGATATGCATCATTACATTCATAAAAATTTCTTTCATCTTTGAACCCAGGTGAGCATTTTAGGGCCATTGGCCCTCTTGTTGTGTTTTTATGCCCCTGAAGGGAGGCATATATTTTTTAACTGTCTGTCCCTCATTCCGGCCATCAGTCAGTCAGTCGGAAAACTTTAACAATGGCAATAACTTTCTTAATAGTTAGTGGATTTACTTCATACTTGGACACAACACCACCTTACAACACCCCTTTTGGACAAGACCTTTCCACTGACCTATATTTCTTTGACCTTGACCCCTGAATGACCTTTACCTTGAAGATCCAGTTGGCCAAAAAGTTTAACATTGGTTTTCTTTATTAGTAAGCGGATTTACTTCATACATGGACACAACACCTCTTTGGACAAGGTCTTCCCACTGACCTATATTTGTTTGACTTTGACCCCTGAATGACCTTTACCTTGAAGATCCAATTGTCCAAAAACTTTAACATTGGCTTTCTTTATTAGTAAGCGGATTTGCTTCATACTATGACACAACACCGCTTTGGACAAGGCCTTCCCACTGGCCTAAATATGTTTGACCTTGACCCCTGAATGACCTTTACCTTGAAGATCCAATTGTCCAAAAACTTTTACATTGCCCATAACTTCCTTATTTGTAAGTGGATTTACTTCATACTTGGATAAAACACCCCTTTTGACAAGACCTTCCCACTGACCTTTAATTATTTGACCTTGACCCCTGAATATCCAATTGTCCAAAAACTAATAATTGGCCATAACTTCCAAATTAGTAAGTGGAACTTCTTCATACTTGGACACAACACCCCTTTGGACAAGGCCTTCCCACTGACCTATATCCATTTGACCTTGACCCCTGAATGATCTTCACCTTGAAGATCCAGTTTTCCAAAAAACTTTAACATTGCCAATTTCTTCCTTATTAATAAGTGGAATTACTTCATACTTGGACACAACCCCCTCTGGATAAGACCTTCCCACTGACCTATATTCATTTGACCTTGACCCCTGAATGACTGGTTCTCAGCTCAAAGGTCAAAGCACCACTTTCGGTGGCATTGTCATCTCACAGTGACAGTTCTTGTTATTTTTCACCCCTATCAGGAAAATGGCAAAAAATAACAACGGAAAGGAAAGGTTACTCTTGGTGACTCAATTAACCTCGATATGAGGTTGTTGTTCATTGTAAATAAGGGAAAAAAATTTATTTATCTATATCTTTATTGTGTACTGTCTAAAACACAAATTTGTACATATTAAAACAAATTTATATGATTAAAATATAAAAAGTATATCACTTGCGGAGGGAGAATATTACAGCTGAGACTGCCAGCCATACATGTAACACATACAATGAAATATTTGTGAAAATTATATTTATTTATATGAAAGCAGTTTGGCAAAGGTGTGGTATACAGATATACAACTTCAAGACTTCCACTTGTAAAGCATGTGAAATATTTTAACATTTTACAATACAGGTAAAATGATGTCTATACAATTGTTGGATAAAAGCTTGTGTCATAATTATCAGGAGAAAACAAAAAGACAATTGCCAGTGATTTCTCTTTTGACATCTAATCTCATTTTCTGTTGTCTAATCACACCACTTTGTCCCTGCCATTCGTGGCCATTGTCCACTTACTTACAGGTACTAAATGCACACCAGTATGGTCCCAGTTTATAATTAGTTGAGGGTGGATGTTCTCAATTCGGCGTTACATAGCTCCTTTAAATTTTCATCACAGTCTCCCTTTTTATAATTCAAAAGTAACTGCTTTTGTGTTGGCTTAAAATAATTTAAAATTGACATTTTCAAGTCTTGACACCTAATACCAATGTTGTTTTCAACACAAATAGTAATTGATAAACGCACGGGATAAGTGTGAAAATTTGTTAATTAATACTTGTGTAACAGGACAGAAAAATTTACCGCTTACATTTATAATTTTTCATTTCATTGGTTACTTTTCTTAATATTTTTCATTTTTCAACAGCGCGATTTTATTTTTATGGTTGCATCCATTTTGGTCTTCTTCCCAAACTCAGTTATGTAATATTAGATTTGATTGGTTTATTATTTTCGTTCCTCTATTCTAATTGGTTAAATCTCACAGTTAAATTGTTTTAACTGTCTAAATTGTTTATGCATCAGTTTGTCCAATCATTATTATCTTGTGTATATTTTGCACGAGAATCTTGTGAATTTTATCTATAACTAGTTATATTAAATGTTCTGCAGTTGGGTGCTTACCACTCAGGTCAGTATCATCAAGACTTAGTCTTGAACTTAAAAAGGACTTAGTCCTCATATAGCAATTATTGCTAACCACTTTCCAACTGTCTTTTCTTAAATAAATACTTGTATCTCTTTTGTTTAAATAAAATTAGGGATAAAATAATTTTCAAATTTGTCTTAAATAAATAAATACATTCTCATTCTAAAAAGATAAACGTTGTAACATATAGATAAATAAAGTCATTGTCAGTCATTTTGTGTTTGTTGTCCTAAATAACAAAATTAATAAAGTAAAGGGTTTTCACTAATGCTTTACTGACTCCCGAACCTGCCACTATTACATTTGTGGACCAGTTTTAACGGCTTATGTGTACTTTCACTGTGTACACTAAAGGACTAAAGGATTGTATAATCAATACCTTTACATGGGAAACTCTTAGGTGTTTATTTTTTTTGAAGGACAAAGTGTGGGTATTTTGGTGTGTTTAATTTTCGTCATTTCATTAGGGTGGCCAATTAGGGCAATTATTGACCATGTCGAAAAATTCTCGATTTACCGTATCTGATATAAAATATTTCATAACCCAACTTTCATTCTCATAAATGATGCTCATCTACATAGTTTGGAGGGTTTTTCCCAAAACCATGCATTAATATTTAAAAGAGTTTTATTTTTAAACTTACATGCCCAAAAGTGATGAACATTTTACAGACATGGATATAAAGTAAATAAATTTGCTTGTTATACCCCCAAAACGAAGTTTGGGGGGGGCGGTATATAGGAGTCACCCGGTGGTTGGTCGGTCGGTTGGGCGGTCGGTCGGGGTTTACCTTGTCCGGGGCATAACTTGAAAACTACTGGTTGGAATTCAATGCAACTTCATACAATGATCAAGCACAATGAGAGGAAGTGCAGTGTCCAAGAATCATAACTCCATCTTCACTATTTTCAGAGTTGTTGCCCTTTATTGTTTTTTTTTTTGTCCGGAGCAAAACTTGAAAACTACTGGTTGGAATTCAATGCAACTTTATACAATGGTCAAGCACAATAAGAGGAAGTGCGGTGTTCAAGAATCATAACTCCATCTTCACTATTTTCAGAGTAATTGCCCTTTGTTGGTTTTCCTTGTCCGGAGCATAACTTAAAAACTACTGCTTGGAGTTCAATGCAACTACATACAATGGTCAAGCACAATGAGAGGAAGTGCAGTATCCAAGAATCATAACTTCATGTTCACTATTTGCAGAGTTATTGCCCTTTGTTGTTTTCCTTTGTATGGAGGATAACTTGAAAACTACTAGTTTGAATTCTATGCAACTTCATACAATGGTCAAGCACAATGAGAGGAAGTGCAGTGCCCAAGAATCATAACTCCGTCTTCACTATTTGCAGAGTTATTACCCTTTGTTTTCTTTATTTGGAGCATAGCTTTAAAACTTCTGGTTGGAATTCAATGCAACTTCATGCATTGATCAAGCAGAATGAGAGAAAGTGCACTATATAAGAGCTATAATTCCATCTTCACTATTTGCAGAGTTATTGCCCTTTCTCGGATTTCCTTTTCCAGTATATAATTTGGAAACTCGTGGTTGGAATTCAGTGCAACTTCATACAATGGTCAAGCACATTGAGTGGATGTGCAGTGTTCAAGAGCTATAACTCTGTCTTCACTGTTTGCACAGTTATTGCCCTTTGTTAGTTTTCTTTGTCTAAAGAATAACTTGAAAACAATTTTTTTGGAATTCAGTGCAACTTCATACAATGGTCAAGCGCGATGAGAGGAAATGCAATGTACAAGAACTACAACTATCTTTAATTGCCCACAACCATTACTCTTTTTTAATTTTTTTACGAAGTATTCTGTAACTAAACTGATAACTTCCTCTATTCTGTAGTGGTGTTTTGGGGGTATTAATCACATTTAGTGATAGCTCTAGTTTTATGTTACTTAATACCAATTTTATCTTACCATGCAACAGAATACACATACTGTCATATAGTACTGTGGTAAGAAGAGAAGAAATTTTTTTACCTCTTGTTGCTAATGTTGCTAACGACCATAAATGATATGCTATCAAAGGCATGACAAAAAGAAATATATATTGAAAACTTGAACATTTTAACATATTAAGTTACAAATGAATTATTATTTCTTTATCACAGACAGATCATACCTTAGGCTGACAGAACAAGAATTTACAAGTTTACCATGGGATGTAAGTAGATTGTTCTCTACACCTTGCAAGTTTTACAAGTTTACCATGGGATGTAAGTAGATTGTTATCTACAAGTTTACCATGGGATGTAAGTAGATTGTTCTCTATACCTTGCAAGTTTTACAAGTTTACCATGGGATGTAAGTACATGTAGATTGTTCTCTACACCTTGCAAGTTTTTGTTCTCTACACCTTGTAAGTTTTACAAGTTTACCATGGGATGTAAGTAGATTGTTCTCTACACCTTGCAAGTTTTACAAGTTTACCATGGGATGTAAGTAGATTTCTCTCTACACCTTGCAAGTTTTACAAGTTTACCATGGGATGTAAGTAGATTTCTCTCTACACCTTGCATTTTAATTTATTTCAAAATAAGCACTCAGCAGCTTTTTTGCATGCTGAGATGATGATAATATGTTCTGGCAGTCAGTATGCATAGTTCAGCCAATAAAATCAGAAGGGTGATATTTAAATGGCATTGTCCATCCATCTGTCCTTCAGTCCGGATTCATATCTTAGAACTGGTTTGTTAGATTGTACTGAAAACTAGCATGAATGTTTATTGATATAAGGAAATTATGCTTGTCAAATGCCATCCAAATCAACCTGTGCTTTATTGAGTTATGGCCCTTTGTTACTTAAAAATAGGCATTTTTTTAAGGATCTGCCTGGATCCATGTCTTAGAACTAGTTTGCTAGATTGTAATAGAACTTGGCATGAATGTATATTTTGATAGGGTCATGGTGCATGTCAAGTGCCATCAAAATCCACGCATGTAATATTGAGTTATGGCTCTTTGTTACTTAAAAGTAGGCATTTTTTAAAGGAAAATTTCAGTCTGGATCCATATCTTAGTATCCATCCATGCATAGTAGAGTTATGGCTGATTGTTTGTTAAAAAGGCATCTTGTATAGGAAATTTTTTTCTGGAGCCATACATGTATCTTAGAACTGGTCTGTTAAGTTATATCAAACTTGGCATTCATGTATATATCCATGAGGACATGCTGCCATTGAAATCCCCTCATACATAATTGAGTTATGGCCCTGTGTTACTTTTAAAAAAGCACATTTTTAGACAAAAAATTGCCTTTGTTTTACTGCTTTTTGAGAATACATTAGTTGAAAAATGAAAATCAGGTAAGAAACTTGTTTTGCATTTTGTTGTCACTAACTATTTTATTAAATATATATAATATATATAATTTTATATATATATATAAAAATGCGGAAAGCATGGGCACATCAGAGACATTAACATCATATAAAACTATTAATGATTTACATTTTTAAATCACCTGAGCACAATGTCCTCACGTGAGCTATTGTGATTGCATGATGTCCATCGTTGTGCGTTAGTGCATCAGCATTGATTCAAACGACACCTCCTCTGAAACCACTTGGCCAAAGTTAATGAAACTTGGCAGGGATGTTCCTTGCATGAAGCTCTACCAAATTAGTTCAAAGAATTCAGTTCCATGCTCAACTCTGATGTGATCACTGATCACCCTTGTGTACTTAGAGAAATGGTTAACCTGTTTCGGCAAGTTGGATATTTCTCATTTCCTACAAATAGCAGTGGCATGAAAATTTACACACACACACTTGGCAGTGCACAGGTCATGACCCTGACAGGTTACAAACTTGCAGATCCCTCTTTTCTTAGGTAACCTGCCTATTTTGAACTTAGAGAAATTGTTAACCTGTTCCAACAAGTTTGATATTTCTCAGTTTCTATAAATAGCATTGGCATAATACTTTACATTCTTATAAACTGGTCATTACACTGGTAAGATACACAGCTTTTCAGGTAATCTGCCTTTTTATGTACTTAAAGTATAGGTTAAACAATATCGGCAGCTGGAAAGTTTCTTCACTTCTACCAGTAGCAGTGACATGACAGTTTGAACACTTACTTACCAGTGCAAAGATCATGACCCAGACAAGGTACATAACTGTGGCTACCTTTTTATTGGGTAATCTCCCATTTTTGTATATAGAAAAAGGTTCACCTATTTCAGAAGATTGGATATTTTTCAGTTGAGACATCATTGCAATGGCTGAAATGATGAGTCTGCTGGTTTTCAGCTGATTTGATAATTGTTGCAACTTTTTTCTTGAATAATCTGCTCTTTATAATCTTAGATTATAAGTTACTTTACTTGATTTTATGTCAAGTTCTTTTCATGTACAGGTTCTGGCACAAAAAAGTTATCTCCATACTAACTTGTGATTTCAGTTGCTGTTTTACCACTGTGCTGTCATTTTAAATTTGTGACAAACTATGCTACCGCGGGCATAGGATCAATCAATGTCTGTGGAAAGTCCACACTTAATTTTTAGCTCATCTGAGCAAATGCTCAGGGTGAGCTATTGTGATCGCTGGATGTCCGTCGTCTGTCCGTCGTTTGTCGTCTGTCTGTTCACAATTGCCTTGTGTATGCGATAGAGGCTGTATTTTTGATTGGATCTTTATGAAACTTGGTTAGAATGTTAACTTTGTCTTGATGAAATCTAGGTTGGGATTGTATATGGGTTATCAGGGGTCAAAAACTAGGTCACGGGGTCCAGTCTAAGAAAAACCTTGTGTATGCAATAGAAGCTGTATTTTTCGTTCGACTTTCCTAATATTTTGTCAGAATGTTTGTCTTGATGAGATCTAGGTTGAGATTTTAAATGGGTTAAATGGGGTCAAAAACTAGGTCACAGGGTCAAATCTTAGAAAAACCTTGTGTATGCGATAGAAGCTGTATTTTTCATCCGATTTTCCTAATATTTGGTCAGAATGTTTGTCTTTATGGTATCTAGGTTGGGATTGTATATGGGTCATCTGGAGTCAAAAACTAGGTCACGGGGTCAAATCTTAGAAAAACCTTGTGAATGCGATAGAGGCTGTATTTTCCATTGGATTTTCCTAATATTTTGTCAGAATGTTTGTCTTGATGAGATCTAGGTTAGGATCGAATATTGGTCATCTGGGGTCAAAACTAGGTCACAGGGTAAAATCTTAGAAAAACCTTGTGTATGCGATAGAGGCTGTATTTTCATTGGATCTTTATGAAACTTAGTCAAAATGTTTGTCTTAATGAAATCTAGGTTGAAGATGTACATGGATCATGTTGGGTCAAAAATTAGGTCACGGGGTCAAATCTTAGAAAAAAGCTTGTGTATGCGATAGAAGCTGTATTTTTCATCCGATTTTCCTAATATTTGGTCAGAATGTTTGTCTTGATAAAATCTAGGACGGGATTGTATATGGGTCATCCAGGGTCAAAAAATAGGTCACAGGGCCTATTCTTAGAAGACCTTCTGTTCAGCTACAACAATGAAACATTAGATAATTTTGCATGCAGATTAAATCTTTGACCGTGGATGATCTTGGCCTTGACCTACTTACTAACATCCTGATTTTTTGATATTTCAGTGCAATGATTCTCAGGTGTGTGATATAGGGCCATCTTGGCCCTCTTGTTAAACACTCTAGTGGTCACATTTTTACTCAGTTGTCATGAAACTTAGTCATGATGTTTGTCCCGGTAATTACTCAGACGAGTTCGAACATGGATTGTCTGGGATGAAAAACTAGGTCACTTGGCCCAAAAATAGAAAAACCTTGTTAACACTCTAGAGGCTACTTTTTCAGTCTAAATATCCTGAAAATTTGTCAGAAAAGTTGTTTTGATGATTTCTAGCTCAAGTTAGAATATGGGTCATCTGGGGTCAAAAACTAGGTCACAGAGCCCAAATATGCAAAAACCTTGTTAACAGTCCAAGGGTAACATTTTCAGTCCAAATAACCTGGAAATTTGTCAGAAAGATTGTTTGATGATTTCTAGCTCAAGTTCCAATATGGGTCATCTGGGGTCAATTAACCAGGTCCATAACAACTTAGTTTAAAGCAGTCATACTCAGGTGAGCGATATAGGGCCATCATGGCCTCTTGTTTAAATTTCTTGTCAGTAACCACAAGGCCTAGTGATTGTTCTAAGATATTTCATGTTAAACCTGGCCTACTAAACCTCTACCAAGTTTGTTAAAATCTGGGACCTGGGGTTAAAATTGACCCTACCCCTGGGTCAACAGGGCTAAAAGTAGACTTTTCAATTTTCATCATAGAGCCTAAGCTTATCAACAGATATCTTAGATATTTGGTATATAGGCACCTTGTATGAACTTCTGCCATTCATTTGGGTCAAGGTCAATGTCACTGACATTAAAAATAGATTTTTGTACTTTACAAATGTACCCTCCAGAGTCTCCAGTTATTGATCAATATCTGAGATATTTGGTATGTAGGTAACTAGGAAGGACCCCTACCCTTAGGCGGAGTTTGAGGTCACTAGATCAAGGTCACTAAGGCTAAAAATAGTTTTTTGTCTACTTTTTGTCATATAGCTTTCATTTATTGATTGATATTTTACATATTTGGTATAAAAACACCTTGCACAAACTTCTTCCATTAAATTGAGGCTAAGGTCACCTAGGCTGAAAATAGATTTTTCTACTTTCTGTCATACAGCCTTCATTTATAGACCAATATCTTTGATATATGATTATGTAGGTTCCTTGCATGGACCTCTACCCAGGTGGAGTTTGAGGTCACTTGGTCAAGGTCACTAAGGCTAGAAATAGTTTTTTGTTATTTTTGCTCATAGCCATTATTATTATACCCCCACCACAAAATGTGGTGGGGGCTGTAATGGATTCGCTTTGTCGCGTCGGTCGGTCGGTCCGTCCGTCCGTCTGTCCGTCCGTCTCCATTATCGTGTCCGCTCTATAAATCCTATACCAACTGAAGGATTTTCTTCAAACTTGGCTGAAATGTTCACCTCAACAAGGGGATGTGCAGAACCCATGTTGCCCATGTGTCAGCTCAAGGTCAAGGTCACAATTGAAGGTCAAATATCGAACAATCAAATATTAGACATTATGTCGTGTCCGCTCTGTAAGTCCTACACTAATTGAAAGATTTTCTTTAATCTTGGCTCAAATGTACACCTCAACAAGGGGATGTGCAGAACCCATGTTACCCTTTTGCTGGCTTAAGGTCAAGGTCACACTTGAAGGTAAAAAATTGACTTAGAAAATATTCTTAAATTTTAACATATATTTGAATATTTCTGAAACTAGAAAACGTATTTGCTTGAAACTTAAAATATATATGAAGTGTCACAATTAGGATATGCAGGTCAAGTTTCATAACTCTGTATTGCGTTTTGACAAAGTTATGCCCCTTTTTAAGTCTTCAAATTTACATACCATCAAATATTAGACAATATGTCGTGTCCGCTCTATAAATCCTATACTAATGGAAGAATTTTCTTCAAACTTTACTCAAATGTTCAACTCAACAAGGTTATGTGCAGAACCCATGTTACCTTTGTGCTGCCTTAAGGTCAAGGTCACGCTTGAAGGTCAAAATTGACTTAGAAAATGTTCTTAAATTTTAACGTGTACTTGAATATTTCTGAAACTAGCACAGGTATTTGCTTCAAACTTAAAAGATATATGAGGTATCACAAGTAAGATATGTAGGTCAAGTTTCATAACTCTGTAATGCATTTTAACAAAGTTATGCCCCTTTTTAAGTCTTTTAATTTACTTACAATCAATACTAGACAATATGTTGTGTCCGCTCTATAAATTCTATACTAATGGAAGGATTTTCTTCAAACTTGACTCAAATGTTCACCCCAACTGGGCAATGTGCAGAACCCATCTTACCCTTGTGCCAGCTTAAGGTGAAGGCCACACTTGAAGGTCAAAAATTGACTTAGAAAATGTTCTGAAATTTTAACATGTACTTGAATATTTCTAAAACTAGAACAGATAATCATTTGAAACTTCAAATATATACGAAGTGTCACAAGTAAGATATGCAGGTCAAGTTTCATAACTAAAAAAAGTGGGGGGGGGGGGGGGATAACTTTGTATTGTATTTTGACAAAGTTAAGTCCATTTTTATGTCTTTAAATTTATTTACTATAATATTTCTTAAACCAGAACAGATATTTACTTAAAACTTAAAATTTATATGAATGGTTACAAGCAAGCTCAGATGACGAAAATTCTACAATTCCATTGAATTATGACACAAGTTATGCCCCTTTTAGGCTTAGAAAATGTTCTGATATAACCATTAATACTTAAATGTTTCTGAAACTAGAACAGATATTCACGAAAATGAAAGGTTATTTGTAACTGTTTCGAACATGATTTGACAATATATATTTATACTATTACCTGTACAATTTGTTGTTTTTTTCACCAGAGATAATTTCTTTTTATGTATATGTATTTGTGCCACTAATGTTATTCCCTTAACCACCTTCCCATGTCGTCTTCTGTCAAGGACATTGATGGGGGTATGAATCGCATTCAGCGATAGTTCTAGTTTATTAATTGATATTTTAAATATTTGGCATATAGACACCTTGCATTACCTCTTCCTTTAAATTGGGGTTAAACATAGATTTATCAGCTTTACCTCATAGAGCCTTCATTTATAGACCAGTATCTTTGACATTTGGTGTGTAGGTTCCTTGCATGGGCCTTCATGTATGATTATATATGTGAATAAAGAGGGTGTTTTTGTGTGTTTTTTTAATAGAAAACTTCTTGTAGGGGAGGGGTACTGGTAATTTTCTTCATTTCTTTTCAAGCTTATACATACATAATTTTATATATATATATATATATATATATATATATATATATATATATATATATATATATATATTTTTTTTTTTTCATTCCTAGTCTAATTGTATCAAAAAAGAAGATAATTAGTATAAATTGCAGGCCTCACTACACTAAAACTAATAATTGTAATTCTGAGTAATGTACTTTTAACGAATGATGTAATGGCATTACACAATGTCATAATAATGGTTTGACAACATTTTTCTCAGAGCGAGGTCATTTACTATAAGAGCTATTTCTGTTTGGCACAGCTCAGTTTTTAAGGGCATTGTTTAATAACAGATAAAGATACCAACCTGGTTTGTTGCTCAGAGTCCAAGGCAATGATCTATGTAAAAGGTTGTTTATACTTAGCAGCTTCATTCCAGTGATTTGTATTATTTGCAGGGGATAGCAATTCAATGAATTAGCTTCTTTTTATACGCTCGTTTAAAAAAAGTGTCATATTATTGTCTGGGGCATATCTTCTACATGCATGGAGAGATTTTAGTATTACTTGATACAACTGTTCAACAGCCTGAGACATGGTGTCTCTTGCATGAACCAGGTCTCTAGGTCAAAGGTCAAGGTCACAGAGGTCAGATGAAAACACTTGTCTGGAGCTAAACTTCTACATGCATTGAGGGATTTTATTATAACTTCGCACAAATGTTCACCATTGTAAGGCAGAATGTTGCTTGAAAAATTCAGGTCCTTGTGGCCAAGGTCAAGGTCACACAAAGAGGTCAAAGATCAGACAAAAACATGAAAATGTGTTTACGGACCATATAGTCATCATGAATTTAGTGATTCTATTACATATGTTCAGCATCATGAGACTGAGCATTACACGCATAATCCTGGTCCATATATGCAAGGTCTTTAGAGATTATGAAATGTCCAGATTTTGTCGAAAGCATATCTTCTACATCCATGTAGAGATTTTAGTATTATCTGTTACAAATGTTCATCATCATTAGACGTAGTGTTGCATGCATGAATCAGGTCTTTAAGTCAAAGGTCAAGGTCACACTTAGAGGTCAGAGGAAATTGCTTGTCCACAGAAAAAATTCACACGCATGCATTGAGGTATTTTAATATTGCTTGGCACAAATGTTCACAATTGTGAGGCGGTCAGTGTCGAGCACAAAATTCAAGTCCCTGTGGCCAAGATTAAGGTCACACATAGAGATCAAAGGTGAGATAAACCTGAGACATGTCCATAAAAACTGCAAAGGCAGATTCCATCAGACTTTTCAGAAATGTTCTTTACATTGCCCATTTTGTAAGCCAGGGGTAAGAAATAGATTTTTGTCAGCATTTGGCTTCAGATGACATCTCACAAACTACTTTGCTGTTTTTCTTCAGACTTAAAGAAATATTTCTTATATTGCCTTTTTCTGAAAATGCTGAAACAGTTCTGCTCAGTTGCATTGAAAGGCTCCATGAGTTAAAAAAAGGAAAAAAATTCAAATTTTCCTCATAACCCTAAGGACTTTTTGTACTAAATTTCACAAAAATATTCCTTGTTACCCTTTGCACCGGAAGCTCCTGAGATAAAGCCTTTTTGAAGCACTTAAAACACTTTTCCTGACACTTATGGCTCCTGCAACATTAACTGCTTAACATGGCCAATCAATTGAAAAAAGGAGGATTCTCACCTGTTTTCTGTATATTTTTTTTTTTCATCTTTTTTACGTGAGTTCATGCATTTTCTTCTTTTCAATATGGCGCTATGTGATAGAGACTGAGGTTATTTATTAAGCCATTTGATTGGTGCGAGGTCGTATGATCAACCAATGAAGACGCCTGTAACAATTTTAGTTGGAGGCTGTTTATTCTCCGACACCTGCAGTTCTGTGTTCTGCATCTCGGATAATCAGGAATATTGGAGGCTCGGTGCAAAGTTTATCCCTCCCCCCCCCCCCCCCCCCCCCCCCGTCGCAAATTTCTCCCAGGACTGGCCCTGAAAGCCCTGGTATCAGGCCGGAAAATTAGCAGGCCTGCTAAAAAAATATATATTTGTCAATATTTTGCTTCAGTTGACATCTTCTCACAAACTGCTAGCTCAAATTATATCCCTGGGCCACTGGGAGAGCTGAACTGGCTCTGCCTCATGGATTTTATTAGAATATAAATTCTTCGAAAATCTTCAATTCAGAACATGTAATCTGCTTAACAGCAGACCAACAGCCAAAGTACTCAGGTGAGTGAATCAGGGTCATCATGGCTGTCTTTTAGTTTTCAAAATGACCAAGATGGCGGTCAAGGTCATTTAAGGTCATGGTCAAACTTGAATTACTCAACATGTCAGATTTATCATAATTGTTGTTTTGTCCAAGTATGAATCAAATCCAACCATAAGTAACAAAGTTATGGCCATTTGTAGCAAAATTCAGTAATTTGACCTTGACTGTCAAAGTCATTTAACAGTCAAGGTCATACTTAAAAGAATCAAAATGTCAGATTTGTCATAAGTTTTATTTTGCCCAAGTATGAGTCAAATCCAACCATAAATAACAAAGTTATGGCCAATTTTAGCAAAATTCAGTAACTTGACCTTGACTGCCAAGGTCATTTTAAGGTCAAGGACACATTTGAATGATTCAACATGTTGGCTTTGTCATAAGTGTTTTTAGCTCACCAGAGCACAAAAAACTCAAAGGTGAGCTGACTTGAAGAACTTCTCCTAAACCTATAAGCCAACTTTGATAAAACATGCCTGGGATATTCCTTGCATGAAGCTCTACCAAAGTTGTTCAAAGAATTGAATTCCATGAAGAACTCGGGTTGCTATAGCAACAGAAAGGAAAAACTTTGAAAATCTTCTTGTCTGAAGCCACAAGGCCCTGAGCCTTAAGATTTGGTACATATCATTGTCTATTGGACCTCTACCATTTTTTTTACAAATTATACCTCTGGGGTCAGTTTTGGCCCCATCCCGGATGTCAATTGATTTTACTTGGGCTTATATATATAGGGAAAACTTTGAAAATCTTCTTGTCTGAAACCACAAGGCCCTGAGCCTTAAGATTTGGTTTGTAACATTGTCTGGTGGACTTCTATTAAGTTTGTTCAAATTATAACCCTGGGGTCAAATTTGGTCCCACCCCAGGGGGTCAATTGATTTTACAAAGGCTTATATAGGGAAAACTTTGAAAATCTTCTTGTCTGAAACCACAAGGCCCAGGGCCTTGAGATTTGGTACCTGGCATTGTCTAGTAGACCTCTACCAAGTTTGTTCAAATTATACCTCTGGGGTCAAATTTGGCCTCACCCCGGGTTCAATTGATTACACATAGGCTTATATAAGGAAAAGTTCGATAATCTCCTGGTCTGAAACCACAAGGCCCTGAGCCTTAAGATTTGGTACTTAGTATTGTCTAGTAGATCTCTACCAAGTTTGTTCAAATTATACCTCTGGGGTCAAATTTGGACCAAACCTGGGGGTCAGTTGATTTTACAAAGGCTTATATAGGGAAAACTTTGAAAATTGTCTAGTCAGAAACTACAAGGCCCAGAGCCTTAAGATTTGGTATAGTAGCATTGTCTGGTGGACCTCTACCAAGTTTGTTCAAATTATGGGGTCAAAGTTGGCTCTGACCCAGGGGTCAGTTGATTTTACATAGGCTTATATAGGCCAAACTTAAAAAAAAAACTTCTTGTCTGAAACCACAAAGCCTATAACTTTGATGATATTTTTAATGGAGCATCAGATAGGGGTCATCTACCAAGTTTGTTCAAATTACGCCCCTTGAGTGAAAATTGGCTCTACCCTAGGGGTCACTTGAATTCATATAGATTTATGTAGGGAGAATCTTAAAAACTCTTCTGATGTTTGCTCAACAGCATACCCAAAGGCAAAGTATTCAGGTGAGTGATCTAGGGCCATCATGGCCCTCTTGTTTTATCTAAGTATGAATCAAATCCAATCATAAGTAACAAAGTTATGGCCAATTTACCAAAATTCAATAATCTGACCTTGAAAAATTAAAAGATCTTCTCTGAAAATGCAAATTTGTCATGTAGCATTGGCTAGTGGACTTCTACTAAGCTTTTTATGCCCCCAAAAAGTGGGAGCATATAGCGTTGCACTTGTCCGTACGACCGTATGATAATACGACCATACATCTGTACGTACATCCCAAAATTTTGTGAACGCAACTCCTCATAAACCGGATGGCAGAGTTTGCTTAAACTTTCAGGGATGGACAACCTTAATCTGTAGATGATAGTAAAGGAAGGAATTTTTGCTTCGACCAAAATTAACGGAATTATGGCCCTTTGTTGATTTTTCCACTATATACCATATGTGAACGCAACTCCTCAAAAACCGGATGGCAGATTTTGCTTAAACTTTCAGGAATGAACAACCTTAATGTGTAGATGATAGTAAAGGAAGGAATTTTTGCTGCGACCAAATTTAACGGAATTATGGCACTTTGTTGATTTTTTCACTATATACCATAAAGTGAAATAAATTTGTGAACGCAACTCCTCATAAACCGGATGGCAGATTTTGCTTAAACTTTCAGGGATGAACAACCTTAATCTGTAGATGATAGTAAAGGAAGGAATTTTTGCTTCGACCAAATTTAATGAATTATGGCCCTTTCTTGATTTTTTCACTATATACCATATAGCCAAATAAATTTGGGAACGCAACTCCTTATAAACCGGATGGCAGATTTTGCAAGGTAACTGTTACTAAAAATAGTAAATTGGTTCTTGGTCAGTAACTTAAGTTTTTATTGGTCAGTCTTGTCAAAACTTGGTACATGTATATAATACACTTGCATAATAAACTAGCTTGGGATAATATTTAGGACCAGTCTGTTTAAGGTCAAGGTCACTGTTACTAAAAATAGAAAACTGGATTCCAGTCAATAACTTAGGCTTGAAATGACTCATGTTGACTAAACATGGTGTATAGCATCCTTGCATGAAGGTCTAGCTTGAGATTGTATTTGGGGTCAGTTTGGTCAAAGTCAAGGTTACTAAAAAAAGAAAATTTGATTCCAGTCATTAACTTTAGATTGGAATGACTAGTTTTGACTAAACTTGGTGTAACGCACCCTTGCACGGAACCTAGCTTAGGATTGTATGTAGGATCAGTCGGGTCAAGATCATGGTCACTGTTACTAAAACATTGAAAATCAGTTACCATTAAATATGCATGTAACTTGGTTTTAATTTACCGATCTTGTTATAACTGATCTTTGTATAGAGCATCCTTGTAGCATCGCGACACCTGCAAGCATTTCGTACACACTCAAAGTTACTTTTATGGCTTCATGCAGATTATACATATATGTTGCATTGCTCAAATGTTTATAGTTTCTAGTTTTAATGGTATAGTTATGGATTTTTAGGAGTCCTCAGTTTTAGATCCAGTTCACAGTTGTCATTAAAAAACATTATTCTTTTGTAAAATTATTTGGTGAATTGTTGAATACCTAGTTTCGTAGCATGGTGGCATTTCTTGTCAAATCATGTCTGTGGGGGTCAATTTATTTTACACATAAATTCTCCAAAATCACAAGGCTTAGATGTTTAGTATGTATCATTGTCTAGTGGACATCAAACAAGAGTATCCCAGTTATGCCCAACTGGCAAAAAAATTGAGACAAGCTTGTTTTACTTATGTGAGGGAAACATTTCTGGTCCAAGTTATAGCAGTGAAAGTTGGATCCTTTGTACAGTTTTGCATGAAGATTTCAACTTTGCCATTCAAGGCATTGTTTGAGCTTGACATTCTGACCCACATTCTAGTTTGTGTTTGTTTTGAATGCAGATTTGTTCTTGAACTAGGCTGACTGACATACTGACCTATATGATTGCCCTCTTGTTTGTTTTTTTTTATTTGGTAAACTAAATTCAAATTTTTATTTCAGATTGTTATACAGTGTTTCCTGTCTCTTACACTGGTAATACATGGTGTTGTTCATATAGCTGGATCATTCAGAGAAATCCGAGCAAGTGCAGATCTTGATAATAAGTATGTAAAATGTCAAATATCAGATTTATACAGCATACATACATGTACTTCCATAAGACCGAAGGATTTTTGGTTTTGTTTTCATTTCAAAGCTGTGCAGTATGTATAATTCATTAAAATAAGCTGTTGAAGCCTGTTCAATGAAGAATTTGATGTATGTGGACAGATTATAAGATATACAGAAACAGAGGCACTGTGTACACAATATGCATTGTTTAAAATTTCTTGTGATATTTTGCTTGCTGTATGTATGTATGCATGTATTTCAGGACCTGGGACATGCTTGGTAACAGACAGGGATTTTTATCATTTAACCACAGAGGGAAAGCTTTATATAAAGAATCTGCAACAGAATGACTTACAAACTACATAGGACATTAAATTTTATCATCTCTTTATAAACTGAATTCTGTGTACCAGTGAGTGTTCAAATACATGTATAGAGTCAAAAAAAGATACTAGAGCCAGAGGCATTTTATTGAAAGTTTGTTATCTGAGCACATTGCTGCTTTAAGACACTTTGCCCATTGTAACAATAAACAGGAAATACTGCAGTTAGCATTCTCTCTTTCTAATTGATTGCTAAAAAAATACTATTGTATACTTACTAATTTCTTTTCACATATTGTTCATGGCAGGTTTTGTTTACAGTTTCTGATGCAGTTACATGTATGTGTAACTATTAACTTCATATACACCTGAGTCAGTTTTTACCCAGTAATAAGTACATGGGAGACATATCAACTTTGTGTCATCTTTTTGTCTGTCACAAGGTTTGTCGGAACAACTCCAGACATCACCATTTGAATTTTATTCAAAATTCATTCATATATGTGCTTCGTTTAGTTGTGTCCATTGATTTTCAGCAGTAATTGCCCTTATGCATTCAATTTTTCAGTGGCTTTGTCAGGACAACCTGGTGGGATTCAATCAAACTACATGTAACCATGTGTTCAGTGCCAATCCTAGTTGTGCATGTCTTCAGAATTGCTAGATTATTGATTTTCACTCAATGCATTCAGTATTTTAATAAGCTCACCTAAGGATGAGCTTTAAAATATGGTGATTGCCCTGTTTCCATCATGCATTGTTCTTTTTTTGTTAGCTCACCTAAGCAACAATGTGCTGAAAGGTTAGGTGTTGTAATGAGTGACTGCCCTCAACTTTTTCCTGCAAATGACTTCATCTCCTAAATTATAAGGCCAATTTCAACCAAACTCAAAAGTATGTTCCTTAGTTGGTCCTCTTTCAAATTTCTAAAAATTAAATGGTTACATTTGAAACTCTGGTTGCCATGGTTATCATGAGAAAAAAGTTCGAAAATCTTCTCAGATGTCCTGTCTGATTTCAAAATAAGTTCACAGATATATGGTCCATTATAAAATCCCACAAGTCATCATGGCCTACAGAGGGCAGGACCTGTTTTCTCTTGAAAGCTTTGAAATCTTCCCCTCAGAAACCACTGGCATAATAATAATTATAATAATAAAAATAATTTTACAGAAATTTTCTTAAATGGCCCTTAATCTTATTCCTTCACACCATGTTATTTGGTCCTTAAATTAGATAGTGGACAGAGGATGGGGTCTGTTTCATTTTATGACAGTATGGAAAACTTTTTTAAAGTTTTATTGTTCAAACAAGATCTATCACTAATAATAATGAATACGCACAGACACCTTCACACAGTAGTTTCTACATTCATAGTTTGTCTGCCATAATATGAAAAGATCTGGCTGAAAAATTCAAAACTCAATGGAAAACTTTTTTAAAGTTTTCTTCTGCTGGCCCAATTACAAAATAGTTTCACAGCTGGTTCTTAATCAAATTCCTTTGAATAATGATGGTTTGTAAAAAAGTTTGGCTGACAGGAAGCGGGGCAAGTTTTGAGTATACAACTTATGACAAACTTTGAAAATCTTCTCAGAAACCCCAATTCAAAAATAATTTCAAAGAGATGTTCCTGTGGAAGCCATTGATTTTAAAACTCTTCTTTGAAACAGTAATACCCAAAGTTCTGAAGTTTTGCATGAGCATTCAAGGTAGACCTCTACCATGATTGTTCAAACTTTGTCCAAGGAATCTATTGGCTCCACCCCTGGGATAGATTTTTTTGTGATCATGTAGACGAACTGTTAAAATATTTTGTCAGAAGTGATATGGCCGAGTCTTCTGAAATTTTGTTTGAAGCATTGCCTAGTGGACCACTATAAATATTGTTCAAACAAGATCTATCACTAATAATAATGAATACGCACAGACACCTTCACACAGTAGTTTCTACATTCATAGTTTGTCTGCCATAATATGAAAAGATCTGGCTGAAAAATTCAAAACTCAAACTTCTATGAAAAGTTAACTCAGCAGTATAAGTCAGCCATATGTATAAACACACAAAACCTAACCATCCTGCAAAAAAAATCAGCAGAACTCAATACAAACTCTACATGATGAGGACATGGAAATCTAGGCTAACTACGAAAGAAGTTTCATTATACTCCAATTAATAATTGCTGAAAAAATAACAGTCAAACTAACACTAGTCAAACTTCTTATCTTTTATATGTAAAAACAAGAACTGTCACTGTAAGTGGACAATGCCCCTGAAGTGGTGTTTTGAGATGATGACCAGTCATTCAGGGGTCAAGGTCAAATAAGAATATAGGTCAATGGGAAGGTCTTGCCCAAAGGGGTTTTGTGTCCAAGTATGAAGTATATCCACTTACAAATAAGGAAGTTGTAGCCAAAGTTAAAGATTTTGGACAACTAGATCTTCAAGGTGAAGATCATTTAGGGGTCAAGGTCAAATAGATATAGCTCAGTGGGAAGTACTTCTCCAAACAGGTGTTGTGTCCATGTATGAAGTAAGTCTACTTACTAAACAGGAAGTTATGGCCAATTTTAAAGTTTTGGGATAATATTAAAATCTGAGAAACAGCTGCTGAGAAATAGCATTGACAAATTTATGTATTTAACAAGAACTGTCACTGTAAGATGACAATGCCCCCGAAAGTGGTGCTTTGACCTTTGAGCTGAGAACCAGTCATTCAGGGGTCAAGGTCAAATAAATATATGTCAGTGGGAAGGTCTTATCCAAAGGGGGTTGTGTCCAAGTATGAAGTAAATCCACTTACTAATAAGGAAGTTATGGGCAATATGAAAGCTTTTGGAAAATTGGATCTTCAAGGTAAAGGTCATTCAGGGGTCAAGGTCAAATAAATATAGGTCAGTAGGATGGCCTTGTCCAAATGGGAGTTGTGTCCATGTATGAAATAATTCCACTTAATAATAAGGAAGTTATGGCCAATGTTAAAGTTTTTGGACAATTGGATCTTCAAGGTGAATGTCATTCAGGGATCAAGGTCAAACAAATATAGGTCAGTGGGAGGTCTTGTCAAAAGGGGTGTTGAGTTTAAGAATGAAGTATATCCATTTATTAATTTAGCAGTTATGGCCAAATATTAGTTTTTGGACAATTGGATATTCAGGGGTCAAGATCAAATAATGAAAGGTCAGTGGGAAGTTCTTGTCCAAAGGGGTGTTGTGTCCAAGTATTAAGTAAATCCACTTACTAATAAGGAAGTTATGGGCAATGTTAAAGTTTTTGGACAATTGGATCTTCAAGGTTAAGGTCATTCAGGGGTCAAGGTCAAACACATATAGGTCAGTGGGAAGGCCTTGTCCAAAGGGGTATTGTGTCCAAGTAGTAAATCCACTTACTAATAAGGAAGTTATGGCCAGTGTTAAAGTTTCTGGACAGAATGACAGACCGACTGACAGACGGACAATTAAACAAGAGGGCCATGATGGCCCTGGATCGCACACCTGAGTACTTTGGCGGTGGGTTTGCTGTTAAGCAAACATAAGAGGCAGTACTTCATTATCTAATTGAAGATAAATAGGTACCTACAAACCAATTACGTAAAATATCAGTCAATAAATAAAGGCTCTATGACAGAAAGTAGAAATATCTATTATAAGCTTTGGTGAACTTGACCTTTACCCAGTGACCTCAAGCCCCACCCATGGGTAGAGCTTCATGCAAGGAACCTATATACTGAATATCAAAGATATTGGACTATAAATAAAGGCTCTATGAGGTAGGTTAAATAAATCTATTTAAGTCTTGGTGACCTTTAACCTAATCTAATAATCTGAAAGCTTAATAAAGGTCCACTAGACAATTTTGAAATGCTAGGCCTTGTGGTTTCAGACAAGAAGATTTTTAAATATTTTATTCTATATTTCTATGTAAAACATGTGACCCATTGGGTGGGGCCAATAGTGACCCCAGGGACATAATTTTAACAAACTTGGTAGAGGTTCACTAGACAATGCTTCATGGCAAATTTCAGACCTCTGGGCTTAGGAGTTTTAGACATGAAGAATTTTAAAGTTTATCATTCTTGTTGCCATAGCAACCAGAGTTCTTTATTGGATGTAATTCTTTTAACAACTTTGGTAAAGCTTCATGCAAAGAACTTTCTTGTTAAGTTTTATTATCTTTCACCTAACGGTTAAGGAGGAGATGTTGTTTTAAGTAAAATGTTGACAACACGCAATGCATGACAGATACAGGGTGATCACAAAAAGCTCACCTTGAGCATAAAGTGCTCAGGTGAGTTAAAAACTATATGCCTCCCTTTTGGGCAATGAAAAAAAAAATAGCAGTGGGACATTGCAACTACATGCACAACTAAGCTTTGAAATGATTCTTGCAAAGTATTATTAAAATCTGAATAATAGTTGATGAAAAACAGTCTAAACAAACTGATCTGTAAAAAAATATCAAAGGGCCATAACTTAGTGAAAAATGTGACAACAATATGCACAACTAGGCTTGGTACTTTTGATGCTTGCAAAGTATTACTAAAATCTGAGAAATAGTTGCAGAGAACAGTCTGGACAAATTTTGCCCGACCAAAGCAGGTGAATCCAATATAGTCCCCAGATATTGTTTAGGGTATAAATTATGCCCTTTTTTTCTTATTTTGATGATAAATACTTTACATTGCACTTGTCTTGTTGTACTTAGTCGTGCAATTTTGGTTCATCATGGCCCTCTTGTATAAACCACATTTCCTCTTTAACCACTGGGTCAGAGTTGATCAAACTTGGCAGGGATATGTTCCTTGCATGTAGCTTTGACAAAGTTATTCAAAGAATCGCATTTCAGGACTCTGATTGCTCAATTTTCAAAAATCTTTTCTAAAATAACCAGGCCCAGAGCTCTCAAAATTGGTCATGTAGCAAGTTTGCTCAAATTGTCCCTGGAATCCATTTTGGCCCAGTCCAAGAACCTCATGTTTTACAAAGAAATAGATATAGAAATGTAATTTTCTGTGTTTGAGCAGACGAATTAAAAGAAAATTAATTTCCTTCATTGAATGTAATGAACGCTAGGGGGCGTTATTGTAAGATATATGCACATGGAAAGTGTGTATAATTTTTATGTTATGGTCATTCAACTTTGGACAATCGGACTGTGTAGACATAGGCTAATTTTTTGTATGCATGCCAGACGTTGCAGGTGAAAACGTGTTATAATTTTGTAATGGCTTCAGGTGATGATTGTAAGTTTACAAAAGAAAAGGAACATTGTTCAACTAAAGATATTTACAGTACACCAAACAATCTTGACATTCAGGTGCAGTTAAATAATATTTTGTCGGAGCTGGGTAGTCTAAAAGATGAAGTACATGGAAACAGTGTGAGTATGACTTCTGAAGAAAAAAAAAAGTTAAAGTTAGACCAGGATATTAAGTGGAAATTCGAAGGAAATAAGCTTCAGTATCAGTTCAATACCGAACTATCGGACAGTGTGAAACAAGCGTCTTAGGTGGTTACACATGGAAAGTTGGAATATTGTCAGGAGGTTTTGAAAGAACTTACGGACAAGATTCATAAGAGAAACAAATTGATTCGAATTGCAGATTCTTCACCCACTGGGTGGGAGACTGTTTGCCAGTATGAATCCAACCAAGTTGCGAGCGACAGTGATGATGAGGCAAAGTTGCCTAAGGCCGAGGGACGCACCCTCAGACGTAAGCAAGAGGGCCATGATGGCCCTAAATCACTCACCTGAGTCACATTGCTCATGTTGCAAATATCATTATTGGTTTTTATGGGTGCAAGTTTGAATAAGTTTGCAATAAGTTTGTGTAATGGTACTTAAATTTTTTAGCAGAAGTAGTTTTACTCTACAGGTCCCAGTGACTTTGACCTTTGACCTACAGACCCAAAAAACCAATAGGGTTCTTCTAATATAATTACCCTATAAAGTTTGAAGGTTCTGGATGTAATGATACTCCAGTTACTGAGAAGAAATAGTTTTCACACTACAGGTCCATGTGACCTTGACTTTTCACCTACTGACCCCAAAAATGATTGGGTTCTTTTACTGAGTAAAGGAAATCATCCTATGAAGTTTGAAGGCTCTGGGTAAGATGGTACTCAAGTTACTGAGCAGAAACAGTTTTCACTCTACAGGTCCCTGTGAACTTAACCTTTGACCTATGGACCCTAAAAACATTAGGGTTCTTCTAATACAATTATCCTATAAAGTTTGAAGGCTCTGGGTGTAATGGTACTACAGTTACTCTGCAGAAATAGTTTTCACTCTACAGGTCCCTGTGACCCTGACCTTTGACATACTAGCCCCAAAAACATGGTTCTATTTAGTAAAAGCAATCCTCCTATGAAGTTTGGAGGCTCTGGGTGAAATGGTAATCCTGTTTTTGAATGGAAACGGTTTTCACTCTAGAGGTCACTCTGACCTTGACCTTTGACCTACTGACCCAAAACACAAATGGGACTTTTTGTACTCAATAAGGGCAATAACTCTGTGAAGTTTTAAGGCTTTGGGTCTACTGGTACTCAAGTTATTTAAAAGGAAACGGAGTGTGAAAGACAGACAAACAGACACCCATAGACAAGGCAAAAACAATATGTCTCCATCAGAAGGGCGGGGTTGGGGGGAGACATAACAGTGAACAATTAAAGGTATAGCCCTTGGTGTTTCAGAGCAGCAGTTTTTTAAAGTTTTCCCTATATAAATTCTTGTGTAATATCAAATTACACCCTGGGTGGGGCCAGTTTTGACCCCAGGGACATGATTTAAACAAACCTGGTTGAGGTCCACTAGACAATGCTGCAAACCAAATATCTAATACTCTAGGCCTTGTGGTTTCTAACAAGAAGATTTTTAGCTCACCTGAGCCTTTGGCTCATGGTGGGCTATTGTGACCGGTCTTTGTCCGTAGTCCGTCAACAATTTCATTTAAACGACATCTCCTCTAAAACCTCTGGGCCAAATTTGATGAAACTTGCTTGGGATGTTCCTTGCATGTAGCTCTACCAAAGTTGTTCAAAGAATTCAATTCCATCAAGAACTCTGGTTGCTATGGCAACTTAAAGGAAAAACTTTGAAAATCTTCTTGTCTGAAACCACAAGGCCCTGAGATCTAAGATTTGGTATATGTAGCATTGTCTTGTGGACCTCTACCAAGTTTGTTCAAATTTGGCCCTGCCCCGGGGATTCAACTTATTTTCATAGGGAAAACTTTGAAAATCTTCTTGTCTGAAACCACAAGGACCTGAGCTTTAAGATTTGGTATGTAGCATTGTCTTGTGGACCTCTACCAAGTTTGTTCAAATTATGCCTCTGGTGTCAAATTTGGCCCCTACCCAGAGGTCATTTGATTTTACATAGGCTTATAGAGTAAAACTTTAAAAATCTTCTTGTCTGAAACCACTAGGCCCTGAGATCTAAGATTTGGTATGAAACAAGCTTAATCAAGCTTTTTCGAATTATTAGATTAGGTTAAAGGTCACCAAGGCTAAAAATAGGTTTATATACTGTATACTGTACCTCATAGAGCCTTCATTTAAAGACCAATATCTTTGATATTCGGTATATAGGATCCTTGCATGGACATTTACCCATGAATAGGGTTTTAGGTCACTGGTCAAGGTCAAGATAGCTTATGATAGGTATTTCTACTTTCTGTCATAGAGCCTTTATTTATTGACTGATATTTTACATATTTACATATTTATATTTACATTACTTACATATTTTCAATTAAAACATGAAATACTGCTTCAAACCTACAGCCATAATACTCAGGTGAGCGATCTAGGGCCATCATGGCACTCTTGTTAAAACTTTTCCTATATGTAAAACATGTGACCCCTGGGGCAAAGCCTTTTTTGACCTAGGGGCTATGATTTGAACAAACGTGGTAGAGGTCTAGTAGACAATGCTGTACACCGAATATCTTAACTCTAGGCCTTGTGGTATCTGAAAAGAAGATTTTTAGTTTTTCCTATAACATGTGACCCCTGGGGCGGGGCCATTTTTGACCCAGGAGCCATGATTTGAACAAACTTGGTAAAGGTCTACTGGACAATGCTGCACACCAAATATCTAAACTCTAGGCCTTGTGGTTTCTGACAAGAAGATTTTTAAGTTTTCCCTCTATAAATCTATGTAAAATCAACTGACCCCTGGGGTGGGGTCAGTTTTGACCCCACGGTCATAATTTGAACAAACTTGGTAGAGGTCCACTAGATGATGCTTCATACCAAATATCTAAGCTCCAGGCCTTGAGGTTTCGGAGAAGAAGATTTTTAAAAGATCCAACTTTTAAAATCTAGTTTTAGCTCCAGTGAACCAGAAATGCAATGGACCAGAACCATTTGAAAAATCTTGGTAGAGCTTCATGCAAGGAACATCCCAGGCAAGTTTCATTTAATTTGACCCTTTGGTTTCAGAGGAGATGTCATTTAAATGAAAAGTTGACGACCGACAGACAGAAGGAGGACAAAGACTGATCAGAAAAGCTCACCTCAGGTGAGCTAAAAAGCAGAGGCGCACATGCCATCGGTAATCGTTATGTGCCTGTTCCTCCTCAGTTCAGTCAGCCAGGTGGATGTGGACATCTTTTCATGCCCAATACAACAGTCCATTTTGGTCCTATGGGCAACAACTACACCTGTTTTGGCTTCAGCGCAGTGTCTGATACAAGCACCTCCACCACCCCCGGTCCATGCTTCGCATGCGGTGAGAGCACACATTTCAGACAAAATTGTCCGTATGTGCGAGGAGCAGGTCCAAGCAGTAGCACAGAGCAATCTTCAGTTGCCAAAAAATGAGATATCAGAAAGTTTATTAGACTTTAAAGATAAGTATGATAATGAAATTTATGATTATGAGCATTTTACTCATGATTTTTATGAGTATGAACTGGGGCAAAAACATATGCCTGTCAAAGGTAGACTCAGAAAACATGCATTATTTTGGCACGAGATTGGTGCTAATGAATTTATTTTGGATGTGACAGGAAAGGGATATAAGATACCTCTGTATTCGTCACCACATAGAATATTTTGTAAAAATAACAAGTCTGTTATCTCAGAACCTAACTTTGTATCTGAAGCAATTCAAGATTTATTAGACATTTAATCCAACAACAGCCACCGCAAGCAGGGGCCAGGCTTGACTTGTCCCCATTTCTTAAGGCAATACATCACAGGAAGCACATTGTGGTGAAGGATTTCAAATGAAACCTCATTTGGAAATACAATTATCAAATTCATCCATGCACAACAAAGTTATGGTCAATTTTAGCAATATTCAGAAATTTCACCTTTCATTTTTAGGTCATGGTTATACTTGAGTTATTCAACATGTTCATTTTGTCATAAGTGTTGTATTGTCCAAGTATGAATCAGATCCAACAACAAATAACAAAGTTATGTCAAATTGTAGCAAAATTCAACAATTTGACTTGACTGTGAAGGTCATTTAAAGGTCAAGGTCATACATGAAAGAATCATAATGTCAGATTTGTCATAAGTGTTGTTTTGTCCAAATATAAGTCAAATCTATAAATAAATAAAAAAGATATGACAATTTCAGCAAAATTCAATAATTTGACCACAACAGTCACAGTCATTTTAAGGTCAAGGTCACACTTGAATAATTTAACTTGTCGGCTTTGTCATAAGTGTTGTTTTATTCAAGACCGATTAAAATCCAACTACAAATAAAGTAGTGGCCAGTTTTAAGAAGAATTCAATAAATTGACCTTGAGTGTAAAGGTAATTTAAAGATCAAGTTCAAACTTGAAAGAATCAAAATGTTAGATTTGTCATAAGTATTGTTTTGTCCAAGTATGAATAAAATCCACATACAAATGACAAAGTTATAACAATTTAAGCAAAATTCAATCATCTGACCTTGACAGTCAAGGTCATTTTTAGGTCATGGTTATTTAACATGTTGGTCTTGTCATAAGTCTTATTTTGTCCAGGTATGAATCAAATCAAACAACAAATAACGAAGTGATGGCAAATTGTAGCAAAATTCAATAATCTGACCTTGACTGTCAAGGTCATTTTAAGGTGAAGGTCATACATTAAAGAAGCATAATGTTTGATTTGTCATAAGTGTTGTTTTATCCAAGTATATCAAATCCAACCATAAACAACAAAGTTATGGCCAATTTTAGCAAAATTCAATAATTTGACCTTGACTGAGGTCATTTTAAGGTCAATGTCATACAAGAAAGAATTATAATGTCAGATTTGTTGTAAGTGTTGTTTTGTCCAAGTATGAATCAAATCCAACTACAAATAACAAAGTTATGGCCAATTTTAGCAAAATTCAATAATTTGACCTTTTAAGGTGAAGGTCATTTATGGGTCAAGTTCAGTCTGGTCCACTTGAAAATTTTGTCCAAAGGGTTGTTGTATCCAAGTATGAAGACAATCCACCTATTAATAATAAAGTTATGGCCAATTTTAGCAAAATTCAGTAATTTGACCTTGAAGGTGAAGGTCAATTAAGAGTCAAGGTCAGGTTTAGTCTGGTTTACTTGAAGGTCTTGTCCAAAGGGTTGTTGTGTCCAAGCATGAAGACAATCCACCTATTAATAACAAAGTTATGGCCAATTTTAGCAAAATTCAATATTTTGACCTTGATGGTGAAGGTCATCTATGAGTCAAGGTCAGGTTTAGTCTAGTCTTATTAAAGGTCATGTCCAAAGGGTTGTTGTGTCCAAGTATGAAGACAATCCATAAAGGAATAAAAAAATTATAATCAATGTTAAAGTTTTCGGATGGGAAAGGCAACAGCATGGGCAACAGCAATGACACCATGACTATAACAATAACATGGTTTTTTCTTCGAAAAAATCGAGCTTAAAATGTACCTTGCCCCCCTATGTTATAAATCCATTAACTGTATCAGTTCAAAATTCTGGTAAGAAAAGACTGATACTCGATTTACGTGAAGTCAATAAACACTTGTGAAAGCAGTCTGTAAAATATGAAGATATAAAAGTGCCTTAGCTTTATTCAGAAAGGGTTTTTTATGATAAAGTTTGACTTGACTAGCGCTTACCACTGTGGAAATATTTGAACCTCACACTGTGTATTTAGGATTTTCTTGGACTGATAAGGGAGGTAACCCCGAGGTTTTACAAATTATTGTATTACAAATTCCTGGTTATGCCTTTCGGGTTATCATCTGCTTGTTATTTGTTTAGCAAGCTATGCAGACCATTTATAAATAAATGGCGGGCAGAAGGGAAAAAAATCTTTTAAATTCTTCTTGTATGAAACCACGTTCTAAACTTTTACATAAAGAATTTTCTAATGGAGCTCTACCAAGAAGAATTTTCTAGTGAACCTCTACCAAGATTATTCTGATTTTTGTGTCGCCTGCTACAAAGTAGTTGCGACACAGGGATCACTTCTCCGTCGTCCGTCCGTCACAAAACTTGTCTGGACTACTCGTCAGAAACTACTGCTGCGATTTCATCCAAACTTAATAGGAATGATCAGTACCAAGTCTAGCTGTGCATATCGTCGGCATTTTCCAGTCCAATGATTTTTGTCAGAGTTTTGGCCCTTTTATGATTTTTATTTTTAAAGTTTGTCCGGACTACTTCTCTTATACTACTGATGCAATTTGAATGAAATTTTACAGGAATGATCAGTACCTCAAATACTTGCCCACATCTAACGGGTTTTTCAGTTGAATGATTTTTTGGCTGAGTTATGGCCCTTGAATGAAAAAGGCGTTTTGGCCAAATAATGATTTTTGTGTTGCAGGCTTCACAATTGGCTATCATCAGGTGACACGTGATCACTGATCGCCCTTGTTGTCTCTGGAGTCATTTATGGTCCTGCCTCTGTGGTCACGTTTTACATAGACTTATATAAGCAAACTCTTAAAAAAATCTTCTTGTAAGAAACTGCAAAGCTTATACTTACACTACCAAGTTTGTTCAAATTATGTCCCTGGATTCACTACTGACCCTCCTCAGATTCATGTTTCAGGAAAAACTTTCAAGGGTTATTGGGCATGACCAGATGACCCCTGTTGATTTTGAGGCCAAAGATCATGGTAACAGTGGCCACCTATGTAAAATCCTTGTCCAATCAAAAACTGGCAGACACTTGGGCCTAGGTTCATAAGGTTATTTGGCATGACCAGTAGATGACCCCATAGATTTCAAATTCAGAAGGTCAAAGGTTGTGACAGCCTGTGTTAAGTTCTCATTTTTTTCTGTCATTTTTCTATCAATTTAGTCATCTAGCTAAAAGCATCTTCTTTCACTGTGAAATGTGAACCTCGACGTAATAAAATTTTCATGAAATGATAAGAATAAATGGGGGCATCAGTGTCCTTTGGACACATTTTTGGTTTATAAATGCTTTAACCTTTGGTTGATTCAGCCAAACTTCAGAGAATTGCCAAATCTAGTTTTGCATAATTTCAACATTTAAGGTTGAGTGGAGGTGGGAAACATGTTTTTCTAAATAGTCATGAAAGGTGAACAATTGTCATTGTGCTTAGGCTCATGTTGTGAATATAGTTAAGAATTCAACATACAAGTAGAAATAACAGCAAACAAGAAATGTGTCACAGACACAAATGCCCCCAAAACAAGGCAATGGTCACAGTCATGGTAGCTTATAACTCAATGTTACTTTGATCATTAAAAAAAAATATGCAGTCTGTGAAAACTGTAACTGTCTATGTCCTGGCGCCAATATTCCCCACATGCCACTTTTTCGGTAGGGTATTGATCTATGGGAACATGACTTTATGCCCTGGGCTAGAATAATGTATGAAAAATCAAAAAGGGCAGTAATCCCAAAATTATGCAAAAAGAGTTATGGTTCTTGAGCACTGCACTTCTCCTCAATGAGATCTATTTATCTATGAAGTTTCAAGTTGATACCTCCAAAGCAAAGCTGGTTTTACTAATGACATCTCAAATCAAGCTATTCTACCAGAGCCAAAGTACTTCCTGGAAAAATGAGACTGGAAACGGTTTTCAAATGACCCCCGGGTCAAGATTTGAACAAACTTGGTAGAGGTCCTCCAGACAATGCTACATACCAAATATATTAGCCTTTTGGTTTCTGACAAGGAGATTTTTAAATTTTTTTCCTATAAAACTAACTATATGTAAAGCAAGTGACCCCTGGGACAGGGCCTATTTTGACCCTGTGGCTATGATTTGAACAAACTTTGTAGAGGTCCATTAGACAATGCTACACACCAAATATCTAAACTCTAGGCCTTGCAGTTTCTGACAAGAAGACTTTTTAAAGTTTTCCTTATATAACTCTATGTAAAAACATGTGACCCCTGGGGCGGGACCATTTTTGAACCAGGGGCCATGATTGAACAAACTTAGTAGAGGTCCACTAGACAATGCTGCACACCAAATATCTAAACTCTAGGCCTTGTGGTTTCTGACAAGAAGATTTTTAAGTTTTCCATTTATATAAATCTATGTAAAATCAACTGACCCCTGGGGTGGGGTTAGTTTTTACCCCAGGGTCATAAATTGAACAAACTTGGTAGAGGTCCACTAGATGATGCTTCATACCAAATATCTAAGCTCCAGGCCTTGAGGTTTTGGAGAAGATTTTTAAAGATCCAACCTTTAAAATCTAATTTTAGCTCCAGTGAACCAGAAATGCAATGGACCAGAACCATTTGAACAATCTTGGTAGAGCTTCATCCAAGGAACATTCCAAGCAAGTTTTATTAAATTTGGCCCATTGATTTCAGAGGAGATGTAGTTTGAATGAGAAGTTGATGACAGACGGACGGACGACGGACAAAGACTGATCCGAAAAGCTCATCCTGAGCACTTTGTGCTTAGGTGAGCGAAAAATGGGATCAGGTACAGTTATGATTCTTGTGCACTGCATTACTACTTGTTGCAAGAAAGCTGCAAAGCAAGTTCAAGAATCAGCAAATAGCAACAGTGTTATGGTCCGAACAAAGTCTGGATGCCAGCTTTAACCCACGGGGTTTCCCACAATACATCCTGTTTTGACGGGCATGTAAAAGTTGTACACAGTTACAGATTCTTGTAGTACTTTAAGTAGTGCTGCATTCCTTAGCTTAGTTACCTACTGATTGTTTTGCAATAATCCACTTTAAACTAATGGAAGAGGAAAATGACATCTGAGAATTAGTTTTTTGAGAAAGAGCTGTTGTTGATGGAATAGCAGTAGTCAAAAGGTAGAAAGCCAGATCAACAATATTTGAATTCAGTAAGCTCTTATCAAGTGGGATAAATCTTGTAAGAACTTGTTTCTATATCAATGAAATATGAATTTAACTATAGCACATGATTGGAGCATAAGTCATTAATAACTCTTGGGGTCATTCTGCAACGTGTTTGGAAATTATATACGAATGTGTCTGTCAAATAATTGTGAAATATTAGTTGCCAGTTTTGGTAATTCAAACACAGTAAACAAGCTACAGAAGTAAGTACAATTATCTGGACTCATCATCTTAATGAACCAAAAGAGCAACTTCCATATGATACCATATTTACTATTTCACCTTGTGTATAAAATCTTCAAAATTAGTAAAAATGTTAATCTTTTGTACATAAATGAAAACCAGATTCACAACATCACTGTAGCATTAAAAAGATACTGCATACTCACTACTTCATGTATACACTTCTAACTTGGTACAAGTGAATTCTTCCTGGCCAATATTTCAAATATTCAACACGCAACATTTAAGACACATTATAACATCTTACAATCATAGCAAGAGTAAACATAAAACAAAACAAAAAAATTCTGGTCAGGCTGATGAAAACTTTAGTGAAACACTTTAGTGTTTTTCTATCTTCTTCTTTAGAATGTCAGCGAGCAACTGGTTAACCCGTTACTTGATAACTGCATCGATAATCAGTAATCCAAAATTATCATTTGTTTATTTGAAAAAAAATTTTTTATATAAATACTCAAACTGAAATTGTTGTTTATCTTTCAGTATTACTGTAACCTGAAATGTTTTTATTTCTGATGATAAATGCAATGTTTCATGAATATCTTAACAAAGGAAAGATCACATAACCATGCTTTTTAAAATCTGAATTTCCTACCATTAAAATACAAGGTACACCATGGCCCATAGTAGAATTTCCAATTTTCTTCCACCATATATTAAGGTTAACCCTTCAAAAAAAAATCCAGTTCTCAAAAAAATAAATCTGTTTTCGCTGACACTCCTGTTCTTTTAATGGTTTTCATTGACCATTCAAATTATATCCATCTCTCTTGAAATATTTTTTCTATTTTTCTACTGTTCTTTAAATGCACATGAATAACAGCACAAAGCTGCAATTTCAATTCAATCTATCTTCAAGCAGTAACCATATATGTCATTATCCTACACTTGTTTTTAACTGAACTGTTTCAACATCTATATTCACTACATGTATACTTTTTCAAATACAGAAGGTCTGCTAAATAAAGAATCAAACAGAAGTTCCGGCAGTCTGGAGTGCAACACTACATACACAGGCTCCCCAACTTAGGCTGCTTATTTCTCTTGTTTTCCTGAAAACTGGTAGGAATAAAATGATCAGGCTCTTACAAACTTAAATAGCCAGAAGTACGATACCTTTCTTCACCACTGGAAAATGAAAATAAGATTTCCGAACACATTTTTCACAAGACTGCTGAATACTTTAGTCCCCGAGACTTGCATGAACAGAATTCTACTCAACATTTCCTAGATACTAACTCAAGCTTGAATAGCACTGAACAGATTAGGGCGTAAAAACATAACTTTTTCATTTCTGCCATTATTTTCCATTTCTACCAGCTTGATGTAATACTTGTGCGCTTTCTTGTGCATCTCCACGTCTTTCTCATCTAATTCTTCACAACACTCCTTGCAGGTAAACTTACCATGTGTTTCTCTATGCTCAAAATATTCTGATTCTGAATAACATTCCCACAAACAAGAACCACATTGGAAAAAGTTTTTATGTTCCTTACGATGAACAAACATTTTCTCATCAGATCTGAAATCTTTATGACAAACATCACAAAAGTAAAGGCGAATTCCAGTATTTCTTCGTTTCTGTGCACAAACATGGTTTACAAGTTCAAGTTTATCCACACACCAACGTAAACATGACTGGCACTTGATTGTACCTTTGGATGCATGAACATCTTTATGCTTTCTTAAATCATTTACATTTCCAAACTGTCGCAGACACAAGTCACACTTACGAAGCTTTTCTAAGGTATGCAAATACTGATGCTCTGCCAAGAGGGTTTTGCTTGAAAAGCAATTTTTGCATTCCATACATTGATACTGCACAATAAATTCTGAAGCATGTGCTTCTTTTTTGTGCTCTACTAGCTTATCTCGTGTGTCAAATACCAGTGTGCACCGTGGTGCATTACAAGCAAAGACATCATTCACTGCATGCTTAGCCTGAATATGTTGTGTCATTTCATGCTGTGTGACACATTTAAAAGTACATGCTTTGTTAATGCAATTCAACCACTGACGAGTTGGGACTGAGGAAGCATGGGTTTGTTTACGATGCTCTGCCACGTCAACCCATGCTTTAAATGTGGCTCCACAAGTTGAACAAAATGGCATTCCACATATCTGTTGATGTTTATGCAATGCCATTAAATCAGAAAATTTGCTAACTTTACACTTAGTGCAACTGAAAGTTAGGCCACCTCCCCTTTGATGTTTCATCTTCTTGTGCTCTAGGTATGCAAACCTATTTGTTAATACAAATCCACAGACCTCACAGCGGAATGTTTCCATAGCTGATCTACCATTCTTCTTCTCTCCTGCATGAACTCTTTCTTGGTGGCTTAAAAACTGACTTGCAGTGTTGAAAAATGTACCACACAATCCACATTCAAACAGACCTTTCAGGTTACCCTGCTGTTTGAGGCCTTCAATGTTTGTCTTCGGTGCAATGACTGGTTTTAAATTCTCAGGGATTGTAGTTTTTGCTATCTGGTTACTCTGTAAGTAGCTCAGATCTATGCCAGGAAGCAGGTTTTGTAAAGCTTTTGCGTAATTTGAACCGGCTGAATTTCTCCTACTATTATTTCTAGTTCGACTGCCAGAGACTGACTCTATCTGATGATCATCATACTCCTCATCATCTTCATCAGCTTTATACTCATCATCGTCATCCTCAGCAACATCCTCACAGTAACTAACCTACACAAAACATAGAATACAATAATGACTGGTCAATTTATAAGAAACAGCTCATGACAGAACTTATACAATAAGTCTTCACTTTTTTAAAATAATAATCATCTGTTACATGTATCACTTGTAAATATTCCATGTCAAGATCATTATTTAAACAGCAGATTCATACAGATAGAATTCATTGGACAGAGCCAATTTGAAACCCAGGGACATAATCTGAACTTGTCATTTGAAGCATTATGTTAAAAAAAAAAGCAAGAGGGCCATGATGGCCCTGAATCGCTCACCTGAGTACTTTGGCTGTAGGTTTGCTGTTAAGCAGTATTTCATTTTTTAATTGAAAATATGTAAGTGCCTACAAACCAAATATGTAAAATTTCAGTCAATAAATAAAGGCTCTATGACAGAAAGTAGAAATATCTATTATAAGCTATGGTGACCTTGACCTTGACCCAGTGACCTCAAACCCTACCCATGGGTAGAGGTCCATGCAAGGAACCTCTATACTGAATATCAAAGATATTGGTCTATAAATGAAGGCTCTATGAGGTACAGTAGATAAATCTACTTTTAGCCTCCATGACCTTTAACCTAATCCAATAATTTGAAAAAGCTTGATAAAGCTTGCTTCATGCCAAATTTTAAAATTCTAGGTCTTGTGGTTTCAGACAAGAAGAGTTTTAAAGATTTTCTTCTATATTGTTATTTAAAACTTGTGACCCCTCGGGCGGGGCCAATAGTGACCCCAGGGACATTTTTCTAACAAACTTGGTAGAGGTCCACTAGACAATGCTACACACCAAATATCTAGGCTCTATAACTTACGGTTTCTGACAAGAAGATTTTTTTAGATTTTCTTATATAACTCTATGTAAAACTAGTGGCCCCTGGGGCGGGGCCATTTTTGACCCAGAGGCCAGGATTTGAACAAACTTGGTAGAGGTCCACTAGACAATGCTACATACCAATATCTTAACTGTAGGCCTTCTTGTTTCTGACAAGAAGATTTTTTAGTTTTCCTATATAACTCTATGTAAAACAAGTGACCCCGGGGCGGGGCCATTTTATGACCCAGAGGACAGGATTTGAACAAACTTGGTAGAGGTCCACTAGACAATGCTACACACCAAATATCTAAGCTCTATAACTTACGGTTTCTGACAAGAAGATTTTTTAAGATTTTCTTATATAACTCTATGTAAAACTAGTGGCCCCTGGAGCGGGGCCATTTTTGACCCAGAGGACAGGATTTGAACAAACTTGGTAGAGGTCCACTAGACAATGCTACACACCAAATATCTAAGCTCTATAACTTACGGTTTCTGACAAGAAGATTTTTTAAAGATTTTCCTATATAACTCTATGTAAAACAAGTGACCCCCGGGGCGGGGCCATTTTTCACCCAGAGGCCATGATTTGAACAAACTTGGTAGAGGTCCACTAGACAATGCTACATACCAAATATCTTAACTCTAGGCCTTGTGGTTTCTGACAAGAAGATTTTCAATTCTTCCCTATATAACTCTATGTAAAATCAACTGACCCCTGGGGTGGGGTCAGTTTTGTCCCCAGGGACATAATTTGAACAAACTTGGTAGAGGTCCACTAGATGATGCTTCATACCAAATATCAAAGCTCCAGGCCTTGTGGTTTTGGAGAAGAAGATTTTTAAAGATCCAACTTATAAAATCTATTTTTAGCTCCAGTGAACCAGAAATGCAATGGACCAGAACCATTTGAACAATCTTGGTAGAGCTTCATGCAAGGAACATCCCAGGCAAGTTTCATTAAATTTGCCCCATTGGTTTCAGAGGAGATGTCGTCTGAATGAAAAGTTGACGACGGACGGACGGACGACGGACAAAGACCGATCAGAAAAGCTCACCCTGAGCACTACTTTGTGCTCAGGTGAGCTAAAAAATAACAAGAGGGCCATGATGGCCCTGGTTCGCTCACCTGAGTACTTTGCCTGAGGGTCTACCGTTAAGCAAACATCAGATGCAACATTACATTTTCTAACTGAAGATATTCAAAGATCTCATATTTCATACAAAAAAAATCCATAGGGCAGAGGCAATTTCGTGAAAACAGCTTGTGAGGAGATGTCATTTGAAGCCATATATTGAAGAAAACCTATTTTTAGCTCCGGTGGCCATTTTGTTCAATGGAGCAGAACCGTTTAAGCAATTTTAAAGCAGGGGTATGTAAGGAACATATCCGTGAAATTTGATGGAAAATTACCTTGCCATTGAGGAGGAGATGCTGTTTGATTTCTTTCTCTTTTTAGCTTTTGCAGCCCTTATGTGCAATGGAGCAGAACAGTTTGAGCAATTTTAGAAAAGGGCATTATAAGGAACATTTCTGTCAAATTTGGTTAAATATGGCCTAGAGGTTTTGGAGGAGATGTCATTTCAGGCAAAATATTGATGAAAATCTATTTTTAGCTCTGGCGGCCATTTTGAGAATTTTCCCTCTGTTAGCAAATGAAAAATCAATTCACACATGGGGCAGGGCTAATTTTGACCCCAGGGGTATAATTTGAAAAAACTTTGAAGACGTCCACTAGACAATGGTACATACCAAATGTAAAGGCTCTGGGCATTGTGGTTTCAGAAAAGAAGATTTTCAAAGTTTTTCCTTACTGTTGTCATTTTTTGGGATTCAATTCTTTGAACACTTTGGTAAAGCTCCATGCAAGGAATATCCCAGGCATGTTTCATCAAAGTTGGCTTAGTGGTATAGGAAGAGAAGTCTTTCAAGTCGATTGATGATGACACACACCACACGATGTACTGCCGAAACAATCAATGATCACAGAAACTCACCATTGACCACATAAAGCTCAGGTGAGCTAAAAAGTATTTTCAGCCTTGGTAACCCAAGGGGCAGGACCAATTTTGACTACTGAGCCAAGATTTAAACAGACTTGGTGGAGGTCTACTTTGACATGAAATATCTTAACACTAGGCCTTGTGGTTTCTGACAAGAAGATTTTTAAAGATTTTTTTCCTATGCAAGCCTTTAAAAAATCAAGTGACCCCTAAGTAGAGGACCTCTAGATGATGCTTCATGCACAATATCTAAGATCTAGGTCTTGTGGTTTCATTGAAGAATAATTTCAAAGTTTTCCCTATATATGCCTTTATTATATCAAAAGGATCCACAGGACGGGGCCGTTTATTACCCCCCAGGGGCATAATTTCAACAATCTATGTAGAGGACATTTAGGTGAACCTGTATGCCAAATAGCAAACCCAAAGGCACTTAGTTTCAGACAAGACGACTCTTGAAGTTTTCCCTATATATGCCTCTGTAAAATCATACTGAAGCTGGGACAGGGCCAATTTTGACCCTGGGGCCATGATTTGAATAAACTTGGTAAAGGACCATTAGATGATGCTACAAGCGCATTGCAAGGCCTTGCGGTTTTGTAGCAGATTTTTGAAGGTTTTACTTTTAAAATCTATTTTTAGCTTCCATGACTCAGATAAGCAACAAACAAAAATTATTTGAACAACTTTGCTAGAGCTTCAAGCAAAGAACATCTCATGCAAGTTTCATCAAATTTGACCCTGTAGTTTAAGAAGAGATGTTATTTGAAACAACTGTGAACCAAAGGCTGACAGATGCCAAACAGTTGCCAATCCTAAAGGCTCAAGAGCACTGCTTGCTCTGTTGAGCTAACAACATGGCCATGATGGCCCTTAATCGCTCACCTGCATCCCATTGCTAAAGGGCCATAAGTCTGGAACACATGAAGGGATGAGGTTGTTAGTTAAACATACATTCCCCCTTGTGCCTTATCACTAGAGGCAGCCATAGAAGTACTGGAAGATAGAAGAAGGACAGGGACTTGTGTCAGTACATTAAGTGGAGGATGCCAGGGCTTTTGATATCAAAAGATATTGGCCATGGCAAGAAGATGAATTAGAGGAACTGTAGATTATGTAAATGACAGTTATAAAATGTATAAAGTTCAATTACTGGAGAACACAAGAGAGCACAGGAACTGCATGGATAGGTAGGCAAGTGAGAGGGTGTTTTGAGGACAGCAAGGCCCAAGGGTTTTCTAGTTACCAATCAGGATCTGTTTTCCTCTCTGGTTTATGGCCACTGTGACCTTGACCTTTGATCTAATGAACTCAAAGACATTAGGGGTCATCTCCTGGACAGACCAACCTGCACAGCAAATCTTAGGAGCCAACGTCCAAGGGATCTCTAGTTATTGATTGGAAACCATTTTTCTGTTAATGGTCAATCTGACCTTGAACTTGGTCAAAGTGACCCCAAAAGCAAGAAGACTCATCTGCTGGTCATTATCAACCAGCATTGCAAGTTTAAGGACCTTGGACCCAAGCATTCTCTAGCAATTCATCAGAAACCATTTTTCAGTTAATGATCAATATGACCTTAACTTTGATCTAGTGACCCTAAAAACTATAAGGGTCATCTGCTGGCCATGACTAACCTGCCTATGAAGTTTTAGGAAGCCTGGGCCCTAGCTTTCTTTAGCTATTGATCTGAAATCATTTTTCTTTTCAAGGTCAGTTACTTTGGCCTTTGACCTGAAAAATCATACTAGGGGTTATCTCCTACTGGTCATGACCAACCTACATACCAAGTTTAAGGGACTTGGGCCCAAGTATTCTCTAAATATCTATCAGAAAAGCTTTTGCTTTTCAAAGTCACTGTGAGATTGGCCTTTCACCTAATGACTCGACAAACTAAAGGGGTCATCTACTCGCCATAACCAACCTGCTTACGAAGTTTTGGGGAGCCTTGAATCTGAATTATCTTTACTTTCTTTTTTAACTTTTGCAGTCCTAATTTGCAACAATAGCAGAATAGTTTGAGCACCTTTACATAAGGGCAGTATAAGCAAATTTCTTTAAGTTTGGCTGAAATTGGGTTTGCCATTTTGGAGGAGATGTCATTTGAAGTAAAATGTTCACAATGGATGACAGACACAGGGTGATCCAAATATCTAATATTGAGCATATGCTCAGGTAAGGTAAAATCTTGCATCTGTCTGAATCACATGGCATCATTATGTATTTTAAAGTTTTATAGTTACTTTAACACCAAAAATAAAGTATAAGTATGTTTTGAAGCGATTCAATTTACCTTCTTGCGTGTTCTCAATCTCTTCCTGGAAAAAAAATCCTCTTGCAGACTTTCTTCTTTTTTCATCTCTTCTTCTTTAGGCTTTGAGGCACCTGAAAAATTGTAAAAATGTTGCAATGATTTATCAAGTTAACAACAAAGTAAACAAGCTTGCCTTAACAGTTCTCTTAATTTCACTACAGATGTGTAGTGACTTCTGTCACACAGGAAATGAGAATATTTAAATCTAGTACAAGGTTATCAGTGAAGATTTATGACCGATTTCTTCCTTTAAAGCTGCTTGTTCACAGATTTTGTGTCAAATTCAAAATTTCTTAAAAAGCTGTTCAAAGTGACTATTGCATTACCCTCATCAAGTTAATATGCTTTGAGGTGTCATAGAAATCAGTAATTCAGAGTACATGACTCAAAATAGACCAAAATTAGTCAATAGAGTGAGAAACGCCTTGCAAAACAGCATAGTTTTGGAACTTATTCCTCACACAGAACAAGATTTTGATGCCAACCATATCTCAGAGGTATTTTCTATCACACTAACTCTCCATAGGTCATTTTTGGTCAGGATCCCAGAAAATTTAGTGTTTTCTTTAACCCAGAAAACATGAATAAGCAGCTTTACACAAGACAAGAAGGCCATCATGGCCCTGAATCGCTCACCAGAGTACCTTGGCAGAGGGTATGCTGTTAATCAAACATCAGATGCAATATTACATTTTCTAACTGAAGATTTTCAAAGATCTCATACTTTATACAAATAAAACCCATGAGGCAGAGGTAATTTCGTGCTAGCAGCTTGTGAGGAGATGTCATTTGAAGGTAAATATTGATGAATTCTATTTTAACTTTGGTGGCCATATTGTACAATGCAGCAGAACCTTTTTAAAACTTTTAATTGAGGGCTATGTAAGGAAGATTTCTGTGAAATTTGGTGAAAAATCACCATGCCATTAAGATGGAGATGATGAATTTTTTCTACTTTTAGCTTTTGCAGCCCCTATGTGCAATGGAGCCAATTGGTCTGAGTAATTTAAAACAAGAGGACCATGATGGCCCTGGACCGCTCACCTGAGTACTTTGCCTGAGGGTCTACCGTTAAGCAAACATCAGATGCAACATTACATTTTCTAACTGAAGATATTCAAATATCTCATATTTTATACAAAAAAATCCTTAAGGGCAGAGGCAATTTCATGATAATTTAACAGCTTATGAGGAGATGTCATTTGAAGCCATATATTGAAGAAAACCTATTTTTAGCTCCGGTGGCCATTTTGTTCAATGAAGCAGAACCTTTTAAGCAATTTTAACGCAGGGGTATGTGAGAAACATTTCCATGAAATTTGATGGAAAATTACCTTGCCATTGAGGAGTAGATGTTGTTTGATTTCTTTTCTACTTTTAGCTTTTGCAGCCCTTATGTGCAATGGAGCAGAACGGTTGAGCAATTTTAGAAAACAGCATTATAAGGAACATTTCTGTCAAATCTGCTATAATATGGCCAAGCAGTTTTGGAGGAGCTGTCATTTCAAGCATAATATTGACAAAAATCTATTTTTAGCTCTGGTGGCCTTTTTGTTCAATGGAGCAGAACTGTTTTGGCAATTTTAATAGAGGGCTATGTAAGGAACATTGCTGTGAAATTTGGTGGAAAATCTCCCAACCTTTTAGGAGGAGATGTTGTTTGAATTTTTTTTTCTATTTTTAGCTTTTGCAGCCTTTATGTGCAATTGAGCGGAACGGTTTGGGCAATTTGAGAAAAGGGCATATTAAGGAACATTTCTGTCAAATTTGGTTTAAAATGGCCAAGTGGTTTAGAAGGAGATGTCATTTGAAACCAAATATTGACAAAATCTATTTTTAACCCTGGTGGCCATTTTGATCAATGTAGCGGAACCGTTTTAGTAAATTTAATAGAGGGCTATGTAAGGAACATTTCTGTGAAATTTGGTGAAAAATCTCCCAACTGTTAAGAAGGAGATGTTGTTTTAAATTATTTCCTGTTTTTAGCTTTTGCAGCTCTTATGTGCAATGGAGCAGAATGGTTTGAGCAATTTTAGAAAAGGGCAATATAAGGAACATTTCTTTAAAGTTTGGTTAAAAATAGCTTTGGGGTTTAGGAGGAGATGTCATTTAAAGTAAAATGTTGACGACAGACGCCGGACACAGGGTGATCACAATAGCTCACACTGAGCATTTGCTAAGGTGAGCTAAAAATAACAAGAAATTAGGTCATGGTCAATGTGAGCTAAGGTCAAAGTTGTAATCTGCATGCAAAGTTTTAAGTTAAGTTTAAAATTACATACAGTACATGCAAACATAAGAAAATATGTCAGTAGGTCAATATCACCTAATGCCAAAGATGAAATCTGCATGCACAATTATGAGTCAAATTTCAAACCTGTAGCTGCCAAAACAAGAAAAAAAGCTAGTAGGTAAAGGTTATGTGGGGGCAAGGGCTAAGTTTAAATCTGTAAAATCATCAGTAGAGTTCAAATTTCCATTGTAACTACAAAAACAAGAGGGCCATGATGGCCCTAGATCACTCACCTGAGTATGACTTCTTTTAACAAAATTGTTATGGACCTGATTAATTGACCCCAGATGACCCATACTTGAACTTGACCCCAAAAAAAAAAAAAAATAACTTGGACCTGGACTGAAAATAATACCTCTAGAGTTTTAACAAGGTTTTCCCATATTTGGGTTCTGTGACCTAGTTCTTGAACCCAGATGATCCATATTCAAATTTTAGCTAGAAATCATTGAAACAACCTTTCTGACCAATTTTCAGGATGTTTTGACTGAAAATGTAACCTCTGGTGTGTTAACAAGGTTTTTCCATATTTTGGCTCTGTGACCTAGTTTTTGAACCGAGATGACCCATATTCAAACTCGTACTTTATGTCATGGAAACAACCTTTCTGACAATTTTCCAGGATATTTGGGCTGAAAAAGTAGCATCTAGAGCGTTAACGAGGTTTTTCTATTTTTGGGCTTTGTGACCTAGTTTTTGACCCAAGATGACCCATATTCGAAACTGTGCTAGAAATCATTGAAACAACCTTTCTGACAAATTTCCAGGATATTTGAACTGAAAAAGTAGTTTCTAGAGCGTTAACAAGGTTTTTCTATTTTTGGGCTTTGTGACCTAGTTTCTGATCCCAGATGACCCATATTCGAACTTGAGCTAGGAAATATTGAAACAAACTTTCTGACAAATTTCCAGATTATTTGGACTGAAAAAGTAGCCTCTAGATTGTTTACAAGGTTTTTCTATTTTTGGGCTTTGTGACCTAGTTTTTTCATCCCAGATAACCCATGTTTGAACTTGTGCGAGTAATCACTTGGACAAACATCCTGACTAAATTTCAAGACAATTGAGGCAAAAATGTGACCACTAGAGTGTTAACAAACTAGGTGTGGACGTCCGACAGACGACGGACATTGATCAATCCTAATAGCTCACCATGAGCCAGCTCAGGTAAATGTTGGCTAAAGATGCATTTGAAATCTGCAAGCAAACTTCTTAGTATAGTTCAAATTTCCATACTGTAGCTGCAAAAAGAAAGAAGTAGGTCAATATATCAAGGTAAAACTAGAGACACAGATGCCCACACATTTCACTGTATTGTCACAAAAAATCCTGTACAATTACAGGTGCGTATAAACATTATCATTAACATTAAGGAGTCTGAAAATGCTATTAAGTATGATTCAAATTCAACTAAAAAAAATAAAGTAAAGGCCAATAATATAGCAAATTTCAATAATTTAACCTTAAAACTCCAGGTCATTTTAAGGTCGTTATACTTGAATTATTCAACCTATCAGTTTTGTTCAAGCATGAATCAAATTTAATATTTGGATCTTGACAGTCATGGTCATTTTAAGGTCAAGGTCATACTTGAATAATTCAACATGTAGGTTTTGTCACAAGTGTTAATAAAATCAAAATATGAATTACAAAGTTATGGCCAATTTTATTAAATTCAATAATTTTACCTTGACCATCAAGGTCATTTTAAGGTCAAGATCATACTTGAATGATTCAACATGTTAGATTTGTCATAAGTGTTATTTGTCCAAGTATGAATCAAATATAACCATAAATTACAAAGTTATGGCTAATTTTAGCAAAATTCAATAATCTGACCTTGACAGTCAAGGTCATTTTAAGGTCAAAGTCATACTTGAATAAATCAGAATGTCGGAATTGTCAGTAACAGTTGTTTTGTCCAAACGTGAATCAAATCCATAAATGAATGAGAATGCTATGTTAGATTTGTCATAAGTGTTTTTTGTCTAATTATGAATCAAATAGAACCATATATAACGACGTTACAGCTAATTTTAGCAAAATTCAATCATCTGACCTTGACAGTCAAAGGTCATTTTAAGGTCAATATCACACCTGAATTATTCAACATGAGTTGTTTTGACCAAGCATAATGCAAATCCAACTAAACAAGAGATGTTTGTACAACATAAATGCCCCACTAGCGCCTCATCTCTAGAGGCAGCCATGAAGTTATGAGGAGCTGGGACCAAGGGTTCTATTGTTATTGTTCGGAAACCATGTTGCTATTCAAGGACACTGTGACCATGGCCTTCGACCTGGTGATCTGAAAAACAAAATGGTTCATCTACAAGTCATGAACGACTTGTATACAAAGTTTGAGGGATATGGGCCCTAGCATTCTACACTTATTCATCGGACACCATTTTGCTTTTCAAGGTCACTGTGACCCTTGACTTTTGACCCAATGACCTGAACAACGATAGTTGTTATCTACTGATCATGACAAACCTATACATTACGTCTGACGAATCTGGGCCCAAGGATTCCCTGGATATTCAGCAGAAACTGTTTCCCTTTCCAAGGTTACTGTTACCTTGACCTTTGACCTAATAACCCTAAAAACTACAGAAGTCATCTAATTGTCATGAAAAACCTACCAATGAAGTTTTGACAAGCTGTGTTCTATTTTAATTGAGCAGACACTATTTTGCTACACAAGGTCACTGTGACCTAGACCTTTGACCTGAAAAGCTATAGGGGTCATCTACTGGTCACAACCTACCTGGAACCAAGCATTCTATAGTTATTAATTGGAAAGTTTGCTTTTCAAAGTAACTGTGACCTTGGCCTTAACCTGGTGACCTGAAATACTATAAGGGTCATCTACTAGTCATGACCAACCTACACACTAAGTATGAAGAACCTGGGACCAAGGGTTCTATAGTTATTGATTGGAAACTGCTTTGACTTTGACCTAGTGAACTGAAAAACTATAAGGTCATTTACTTGTCATGACCAAGCAACATGCTAAGTTTTAAACAAGCTGGGTTCAAGGGTTCTATAGTTACTGATTGGAAACCGTTTTGCTATTCAAGGTCACTGTGACCTTGACCTTTGACATGGTAACATGAAAAACTATACGGGTCATCTAATGGTCATGACCAACCTACACACTAAGTATGAAGAACCTGGGATACCAAGCCTTCTGTAGTTACTGATCTGAAACCATTTTGCTTTTCAAGATCACTATGACCTTGACCGTTGACCTGAAAAACTAGAAAGGTAATCTACTGGTTATGACCAACCTACACACTAAGTTTGACAACCTGGGACTTAGTGTTCTATAGTTATTGATTGGAAACCATTTTGCTATTCAAGGTCACTGTGACCTTGACCTTTGACCCGGTGATCTGAAAAACTGTATGGGTCATCTATCTGTCATGACCAACCTACATACCAAGTCTCAGGAAGGTGGGTCTAAGGGTTATCTAGATATTGATCAGAAATCAAAGTGTCTACTTACCGACATTTGCAAAACTATATGCCCCCTCATCTTCCATGTGGGGCATAAAAAACCCAAAGAAAAACCCAATTTTAGCAAAATTCAATAATTTGACCTTGAACCTCAAGGTCATTTAAGGACAAGGTCATACCTGAATTACTGAACCTATCAGTTTTGTCATAAGTGTTGTTTTGTCCAAGTATGAAACAATTCCGTACATAAATGAGACAGTTATGACAATTTAAGCAAAATTCAATAATTTCACTTTAATGGAAAAAGTTATTTAAAGGTCAAGTTCTTATCTGAATTATTTAACACGTCAGTTTTGTTATAAGTGTTGTTCTTTGCAAGTATGAATCAAATTAATAAATAAATGACTATGTTATTAGAATTTAGGCAAAATTCAATCATTTGACCTTCACAGTCAGGATCATTTTAAGGCCAACATCAAATCTGAATTAAACAACATGTTGGTTTTGTCATACATGTTGTTTTGTCCAAGTATGAATCAAATCCAACCATAAATAACAAAGTTACGCTAATTTAAGCAAATTTCAATAATCTGTCAAGGTCATTTTAAGGTCAAGGTCATACTTGAAGCAATCAACAGGGATTTCCACAGGAATTTTTTAAGCACTAATTATCCGGACCAAGGTGGATGCGGGAGGTGGTATCCCTCTTCAGGATGTCGTAATTTTTTGCAATTTTGGGTTGTTTTTTAAGATATTTTAAATCAAATAAATTAGTCTTTCAAAGGAGAATAATTTCTTAACTTTAAAATATTAAAGCAAGATGTATCACAGTTTGTAATTGCAACATCTGTCCCTGTTTTGACAGTGCACAGAGGATGGCTGGATCACATCACTAGAACTACTCACAACAAAAGAACATTCTTTACTTTCACTCACAGTTACGTCATTATCAATATGAGCCTCTTGTTTTTTCTCATTAAGGTTAGACTTTGTATGATAAACTTTACCTAGATGCAAACTGGTAATTATAATCAAATCATGATCACTATGTACTTCCTGACATTTAACCAACCATGACCTTGATGTTGTGCCATGCATATTATAACCACATAGTCTCATTATAGTAATTATTTGTGCCAAGTTATTTAAAATCTTCCATAAAGTCAAAAAGTTATGGAGAACATTTAAGCTTGACCCTGGGGGTAGCAACCTGGAAGTTGGGTTCTGCACATCATGTCATAGTGGTGATCATTTGTGCAAAGTAATTAAAAACTAGAACTGTGTCCATAGGACACGGATGCCCGCACTATGCATAAGTGCTCATAAACAAGAGCATGTACAGTACACACAGCGCGGACTTTGACGTTGTTAACATTGTCGCGGGGGCCGGTATCGTCTCCGGGTGGCCAGTCGCGGTGGACTGAACACCCGAAATTTCGGGTGTCCGCTAAAATGACCACCGCGACAACCGCCGAGGGGTATGAACACCGCGTGTCGCGGTGATGTAACGCCACGTGTCCCCGCGATGTTTTTACTTGGAGATTACTGCATTTAAACATACTGTGCGTACAGTATTTGTACGTGGTTTTCATTTTACTCATAATTATTTTACTTACATCTATTTTGTGGCCAACTTCAGGTGGTCAAATTAAAACCAAATTTCAAATACATTTCCGGTGTGAGTTTATTGAGTACTTTCGTTTTTGGAATTGAAAAACGCTTGTTATTATATAGCCAAATCGATCAATAATTTTGCCAAGCGCCTAGACGATACAGAAGTTGAAAGCAGTTAAACACGTGTTGATTCATTTTCTGAAAATAAGATCAACTCTTTCCGGAAATAACTGCTTTGAATTGTCTTTTTTGTGTCTACAGATAGGAGCATTTGTACACAAATGCATCGGAATTAGAGAGGATTCGTTCGAATTTTGACTGTTTAAATAGATCTATTAACTTTTCGCAGTTTGGTTATCATTTGTAATTCAGTTACGAGTGGATTAACGCAAACACGGCACCGATTAAAGACTTGAAATATATTAATTGCAGCAATTAAAGTTTATTAACAAGATGTCATGTAGGTTTGTAAATCTATTCATTATCGGCTGTTACTTTTCTACAAATACCCTCAATTATGCAACCAAACATCGATCGTCAACAAACAAAAATTAAACCGGATGGGGTATTAAAACAACCAAGGCCTCGATCGCTCACCAATGACTTTTAAAAAATTAAACCTGTAATGGGGTATTAAATTTGGCCAGATTATGAACAACTTTCAATTTCATTATTTGGACTGAAAGTGTAGCCTCTAGAGTGTTAACAAGGTTTTTCCATATTTGGGCTCTGTCACCCAGTTTTTGACCCCAGATGATCCATATCCAAACCTGAGCTAGAAATCATCAAAACAACCTTTCTGACTAATTTCCAGGACATTTGGACTGAATATGTAGCCTCTAGAATGTTTACAAAGTTTTTCGATATTTAGGCCCTGTGACCTAGTTTTTTTAATCCAGATGACCCATATTCAAAGCTGAGCTGGAAATCATAAAAGCAACCTTTCTGACAAATTTTCAGGTTATTTGGAATTAAAATCTGAACTCTAGAGTGTTAACAAGGTTTTTCCATATTTGGTCTCTGTGACCTAGTTTTTGACCAAAGAAGACCCATATTAGTACTTAGAGCTAGAAATCATCAAAACAACCTGTCTGACAAACTTCCAGGATATTTGGACTGAAAATGTAACCTGTGGAGTGTTAAAATGGTGACCTAGTTTTTTATCCCAGATGACCCATATCCTAATCTGGGCTAGAAATCATTGAAACAACCTTTCTGACAAATTTCTAGGACATTTGGACTGAAAATGTAACCTCTACAGCATTAACAAGGATTTTCTACTTTTTGGCCCTGTGTCCTAGTTTTTGACCCCACATAACCCATTTTCAAAACTGAGCTAGAAATCATTAAAACAATCTTTCTGACAAATTTCCAGGATATTTGAACTGAAAATGTTACCTCAATGCGTGTTAACAAGGTTTTTCCATATTTGGGGTCTGTGACCTCGTTTCTGACCCCAGATGACCTTTTTTCGAATCTGAGCTAGAAATCATTAACACATTTTTTCTGAAAAATTTTCAAGAATATTTGGACTAAAAAGTAGCTTTAAGAGTGTTAACAAGTTTTTTTCTATTTTTGGGCTCTGTGACCTAGTTTTTGATTTCAGATGACACATATTAAAATTTAACCTAGAAATCATTGAAACAACCTTTCTGACAGATTCCAGGTTATTTGAACTGAAAATGTTACCTCTAGAGTGTTAACAAGGTTTTTCCATATTTGGGCTCTGTGACCTAGTTTTTGACCCCAGATGACCCAATTCTGAACTTGAGCTAAAAATCATCAAAACAACCTTTCTGACAAATTTCCAGGATATTTGGACTGAAAATGTAACCTCTAGAGTGTTAACAAGGTTTTTCTATTTTTGGGCTCTGTGACCTAGTTTTTGAACCCAGATGATCCGTATTCGAACTTGAGCTAGAAATCATAGAAACAACCTGTCTGACAAAATTCCAGATTATTCGGACTGAAAATGTTACTTCTCCTTCTACAAAAAGATTTTCAAAGTTTTCACTATATAAGCCTATGTAAAACCAATGACCCCGGGGTGGGGCCAAATTTGACTCCAGGGGTATAATTGGAACAAACTTGGTAGAGGTCCACTAGACAATGCTACATACTAAGTCTTAAGGCTCAGGGCCTTGTGGTTTCAGACAAGAAGATTTTCGAAGTTTTTCCTATACAAGCTTATGTGAAACCAATGACCCCAGGGTGGGGCCAAATTTGACCCCAGAGGTATAATTTGAACAAACTTGGTAGAGGTCTACTAGACAATGCTACGTACCAAATATCTAAGCTCTATGCCTTACGGTTTCTGATAAGAAGATTTTTAAAGTTTTCCCTATATAACTCTATGTAAAATAAGTTACCCCTGGGGCGGGGCCATTTTTGACCCAGAGGCCATGATTTGAACAAACTTGGTAGAGGTCCACTAGACAATGCTGCACACCAAATATCTTAGCTCTATGCCTTACAGTTTCTGACAAGAAGATTTTTAAAGTTTTTCCTATATAAGTCTATGTAAAACTAGTTACCCTTAGGGCGGGGCCATTTTTGACCCCAGGATCATAATTTGAACAAACTTGGTAGAGGTCCACTAGACAATGCTACATACCAAATATCTTAGCTCTATGCCTTACGGTTTTTGACAAGAAGATTTTTAAAGTTTTTCCTATATAACTCTATGTAAAACAAGTTACCCCTTGGGCGGGGCCATTTTTGACCCGGAGGCCATGATTTGAACAAACTTGGTAGAGGTCCACTAGACAATGGTACACACCAAATATCTTAGCTCTATGCCTTACGGTTTCTGACAAGAAGATTTTTAAAGTTTTTCCTATATAAATCTATGTAAAACAAGTTACCCCTGGGGCGGGGCCATTTTTGACCCCAGGATCATAATTTGAACAAACTTGGTAGAGATCCACTAGATGATGCTTTAAACCAAATATCAAAGCTCCAGGCCTTGTGGTTTCTGACAAGAAGATTTTTAAAGATCCAACTTTTAAAATCTGTTTTTAGCTCCTGTGACCCAGAAATGCAATGAACCGGAACCATTTGAACAAACTTGGTAGAGCTTCATGCAAGGAACATTCTAGGCAAGTTTCATTAAATTTTGCCCAGTGGTTTCAGAGGAGATGTTGTTTGTATGAATTGTGGACGACGGACGGACGGACGGACGCCGGACTATTTTGAAAAAACTAATTTTGGAAAGTAAAATTAAGTTGTGGCTTCATTTTTTGGACACTGCAACCCCGCGATACGACGCCGCAACCGCCGCGGTACTGAACACCGCGAACGGCCGCGCTGACAACGCGTTTTTAATACAAGATTGAACACATCATGCTTGTCATTTTTAGTCCTCAACGCTGACAGTAAAATCGCGGGGACGGTGTTCGTTGTCAAAGTCCGCGCTGCGTGTACTGTTATCCTGTATGTAAGATTTTTTCTGTACATAACCTAGAATGACTACAGGTAACCTTTGTACATGTTAAATTAAAATTACAATGTAAAATTTATATGTTTCGTTATTTATATGGTATTATAGTAAAAAAATCAACAACAGGCCATAATTCTGGTAAATATGGTCACAGCAAAAATTCCTTCCTTTACTATCATCTAAACATTAAAGCTGTTCATCCCTGGAAGTTTAAGCAAAATCTGCCATCCGGTTTAAGAGGAGTTGCGTTCACAAAATTTCTATATGGTATATAGTGAAAAAATCAACAAAGGGCCATAATTCTGTTAAAATTGGTCGCAGCAAAAATTCCTTCCTTTACTTCCATCTACACATTAAGGTTGTTCATCCCTGGAAGTTTAAGCAAAATCTGCCATCTGGTTTAAGAGGAGTTGCGTTCACAAAATTTCTACATAGTATATAGTGAAAAAATCAACAAAGGGCCATAATTCTGTTAAATTTGGTCGCAGCAAAAATTCCTTCCTTTACTATCATCTACACATTAAGGTTGTTCATCCCTGGAAGTTTAAGCAAAATCTGCCATCCGGTTTAAGAGGAGTTGCGTTCACAAGATTTCGGGACGTACAGACAGACGTACGGACGGACGGACGGACAAGTGCAACGCTATATGCTCCCCACTTTGTGGGAGCATAAAAACTGTTTGTAAGCGAAGTTAGTAAGTTATAGAGCAGATGTGAAATGTGGATATTTGACCTTTAACTGTGACCTTGACCTTGTGTTATAATGTGTAATATGTGTATTTTGATCAGCTATCTAAAGATGTTACAACATCATAAAACAGCAGTGTATTTGCTGGGGACGATAATCTCCACAGGCAATACATGTGGACTAGCTTACTGCGCTAATTGGGATGAAATTACAGACAAGTGAAAGGGACATCCAGACCAATTTTTAAGCGCTACCGGAATTTTAAGCACATCAGGTTTTTAATTTTGAAATTTAAGTGCATCGGCACCGATGTGCTAAAAGCACCTTGGGAAATCCCTGACTCAAGATTGATTGGAAAGTGTCGACGGACTGACCGACCAACATTTGCAAAACTTATACCTGATACCCCTTCATCTTTGATAGAGGGCATAAAAATGCTATTTTTTTGCTTAATCAGGGGCCAATAACTGGTTGGGACCTAGCAATTTGCATCGTTACTCCAAAATATTGTTACATGTGATATTGTTACATGGAGGTGACTGTACATCTAATATAACACTTTGCCTGTCCCTACATACTGTCTCTGTCAACCTAGTAATGTTAATGCAGTACCTGGTTTGAGATTCAGGAATGACAGGAAGGACTGTTGTTGTGGAGGATCTTTTTCTTCCCTGTTTGTTCCTTTCTCTCCATGATCTTCCTCCATTTCCCCCTTCTGTCCATTCTCACTAAGACTGTAATAACTGTCTCTACTGTGCTCACCGTCAATTCTAAAAACAAGAACTGACTTCTTATTTTGGTGAATTAAAAAGCACAAAATACTTAATATGTGATAGAAACTGCTGTTATGTGAATGGGAGCCTACTGATATATGTTTATCTTGCTATGAGACAGAGTTTCAGATAACAAGCGTATCAGTTTATTTTACACTTCAAAAATAAAAATGCACATGGTTACATTTTGGATGCATACATTTACGCAAGTTATACATCAGTTATGCAAGGCATGAGAAAACAAAGCATTTTCGCATTTCAGTTTCAATTCTGAAGCAGTTGATTTTTAACTTCGTTAAGGAATTGACTGGGTATGCATGTATATTATTTTTCCTATCAACTTATGCTAAAAATGCTTTTAATTGTTCAGATATAGAAAACCAGTCTAATGACATCTGTACTGTGTAGGTGCTTGGTAAAACTACTATGTTTTTTTCTATGTTTTTGCTACTATAACAACATTTTTAGAAAATTAAAAACACAAGAGGGCCATGATGGCCCTGGATCGCTCACCTGAGTATGACTGCTTTTAACAAAGTTGCTAAGGACCTGGTTAATTGACCCCAGATGACCCATATTTGAACTTGACCTAGAAATTATTGAAACAATCTCTAAATTTCCAGGATATTTGGACTGAAAAAGTAGCATCTAGAGTGTTAACAAGGTTTCTCGATATTTAGGCTCTGTGACCTAGTTTTTGACCCCAGATAACCCATTTCCAGCTACAAATCATCAAAACAACCTATCTGACAAATTTCCAGGACATTTGGACTTAAAATGTAGCCTCTAGAGTGTTTACAAAGTTTTTCCATATTTGGGCTCTGTGACCTAGTTTTTGACCCAAGATGACCCATACTCCAACTTGAGCTAGAAATCATCAAAAAAACCTGTCTGACAAATTTCCAGGATATTTGGACTGAAAATGTAACCTCTGGAGTGTTTAAAAGTTTTTTACATATTTGTACCATGTGACCTAGTTTTTGATCCCAGATGACCCATATCCAAATCTGAGCTAGAAATCATTGAAACAACCTTTCTGACAAATTTCAAGGACATTTGGATTAAAAATGTAACCTCTAGAGCTTTTACAAGGTTTTTCTACTTTCGGGCTCTGTGACCTAGTTTTTGACCCCAGAGAACCTATATTCAAAACTGAGCTAGAAATCATCCATAGAATCTTTCTGACAAATTTCCAGGTTATTTGGACTGAAAATGCTACCTTTAGAATATTAACAAGGTTTTTCCATATTTGGACTCTGTGACCTAGTTTTTGACCTCAGATGACCCATACTTATACTTGAACTTAATCTAGAAATCCTCAAGGCAATTTTTCTGACAAATTTCCAGATTATTTGGGCTGAAAATGTGACCTCTAGAGTGTTAACAAGATTTTTCTATTTTTGGGCTCTGTGACCTAGTTTTTGAACCCAGAAGACCCATATTTGAACTTGTGCTAGAAATCTTTGAAGCAACCATTCTGACAAATTTCCAGATAATTTGGGCTCAAAATGTAAACTCTAGAGTGTTAACAAGATTTTTCTATTTTTGGACTCTGTGACCTAGTTTTTGAACCAAGATGACCCATATTTGAACTTGAGCTAGAAATCATAGAAGCAACCTTCCTGACAGATTTCCAGATTATTTGGTCTAAAAATGTTACCTCTAGAATGTTAACAAGGTTATTCAATATTTGGGCTCTGTGACCTTGTTTTTGACCCCAGATGACCTATATTTGGACTTGACCTAGAAATCATCAAAGCAACCTTTCTGACAAATTTCACAATTATTTGGGCTGAAAATGTAACATCTAGAGTGTTAACAAGATTTTTCTATGTTTGGGCTCTATGACCTAGTTTTTGAACCCTGATGACCCATATTTAAACTTGAGCTAGAAATCATAATTAAAACATTTCTGACAAATTTCCAGATTATTTGGGCTGAAAATGTAACCTCTAGAGTGTTAACAAGATTTTTCTATTTTTGGGCTCTGTGACCTAGTTTTTGAACCCTGATGACCCATATTTGAACTTGTGCTAGATATCTTTGAAGCAACCTTTCTGACAAATTTCCAGATAATTTGGGCTGAAAATGTAATCTCTAGAGTGTTAACAAGATTTTTCTTTTTTTGGACTCTGTGACCTAGTTTTTGAACCAAGATGACCCATATTTGAACTTGAGCTAGAAATCATAGAAGCAACCTTCCTGACAGATTTCCAGATTATTTGGTCTAAAAATGTTACCTCTAGAGTGTTAACAAGGTTTTTCAATATTTGGGCTATGTGACCTTGTTTTTGACCCCAGATGACCTATATTTGAACTTGACCTAGAAATCATCAAAGCAACCTTTCTGACAAATTTCACAATTATTTGGGCTGAAAATGTAACCTCTAGAGTGTTAACAAGATTTTTCTATGTTTGGGCTTCGTGACCTAGTTTTTGAACCCAGATGACCCATATTTGAACTTGAGCTAGAAATCATCACTAAAACATTTCTGACAAATTTCCAGGATATCTGGACTGAAAAAGTAGCCTCTAGAGTGTTAACAAGGTTTTTCTATATTTGGGCTCTGTGACCTAGTTTTCCAACCCTGATAACCCATGTTCGAACTCGTCCGAGATATTAATGAGACAAACATCCTGACCAAGTTTCATGACAATTGAGGCAAAAATGTGACCACTAGAGTGTTAACAAACCAATTGTTAACGGACGGACAGACGGACGGACGGACGACGGACAAAAGGTGATCAGAAAAGCTCACTCTGTCACTACGTGACAGGTGAGCTAAAAAGTAGGAAATCACATAAATGCATGTAGTCCTATTATTGAAAAAATAATAATCAGTGTTTAAAAAACAAATTATAAGACTCATATAAATGTAAATAAATTGTTACTAAACATTTAAAATAGAATTTGGAAATGAAGTACAAATGATTCTGCAATGTGTGAGATGTTTGAGGCTGGGAACATCTTGGCAAATGAAGGGGATTTTAATATTAAAACACAGCAACTGTAGGGTACATCAGTTGAAATACTTGTTCTGTTATCATGTATACTGTTTATACAAGAGGGCCATGATGGCACTGGATTGCTCACCTGAGTACTTTGGCTGAGGGTCTGCTGTTAATGCAAAAATCAGATGCAACATTATATTTTCTAATTGAAGATTTTCAAAGATCTCATATTTTATACAAATAAAACCCAAGGGGTAGAGGCAATTTTTTTTTTACGAGGAGAAAAACACGTCTATAAATTTAAACTTTTATTTATTTTGTCAAATAACTTAAATTAAGTGACACTTTGTATAACTGGAATGTGTAATTGAGACAAACAGCGGTCAATTATATCCGTTAATTGTTGAGCAAATGACACAAGCAACTTAGATGAATGGAATAAACAACGATATGATAATTGATGAACAAAGGGTGTAATTTTTGACACATGGATAGCTCAATCGATCAAATAAACAGAAAAAAACTGTAGAAAGGGTGGCCAAGACTGAACAGAACATTGATAGTGTATTTGACAACTTTTATTATACAAAAAAAATGAATTTGTGCGAATTTAAGTCCGCGCAAAATAGTCATTTTCCGCGTTTGCGCGAACTTTCGTGCCCGCAAAATTAAATGATACCACAAGTATGTGCAATGAAGTGGAATGGTTTATGCAGTTTTAAAAAAAGGCTATATCAGGAAAATTTCTGTTAAGTTTAAAAGAAAACGGCTTAGCAGCTTGAAAGGAGATGTCATTTTAGCCAAATACTGATAACAAGAGGGCCATGATGGCCCTGGATCGCTCACCTGAGTACTTAGGTTTGCTGTTAAGCAGTATTTCATTTTTTAAGTGAAAATATGTACGTGCCTACAAACCAAATATGTAAAATATCAGTCAATAAATAAAGCCTCTATGACAGAAAGTAGAAATATCTATTATAAGCTATGGTGACCTTGACCTTGATCCAGTGACCTCAAACCCTACCCATGGGTAGAGGTCCATGCAAGGAACCTCTATACTGAATATCAAAGATATTGGTCTATAAATGAAGGCTCTATGAGGTACAGTAGATAAATCTACTTTTAGCCTCCGTGACCTTTAACCTAATCCAATAATTTGAAAAAGCTTGATAAAGCTTGCTTCATGCCAAATTTAAAATTCAAGGTCTTGTGGTTTCAGACAAGAAGATTTTTAAAGATTTTCTTCTATATTGTTATTTAAAACTTGTGACCCCTCGGGCGGGGCCAATAGTGACCCTAGGGACATTTTTCTAACAAACTTGGTAGAGGTCCACTAGACAATGCTACACACCAAATATCTAAGCTCTATAACTTACGGTTTCTGACAAGAAGATTTTTTTAGATTTTCTTATATAACTCTATGTAAAACTAGTGGCCCCTGGGGCGGGGCCATTTTTGACTCAGAGGCCAGGATTTGAACAAACTTGGTAGAGGTCCACTAGACAATGCTACACACCAAATATCTAAGCTCTATAACATACGGTTTCTGATAAGAAGATTTTTTAAAGATTTTCTTATATAACTCTATGTAAAATAAGTGACCCCGGGGCGGGGCCATTTTTGACCCAGAGGCCAGGATTTGAACAAACTTGGTAGAGGTCCACTAGACAATGCTACATACCAAATATCTTAACTGTAGGCCTTCTTGTTTCTGACAAGGAGATTGTTTAGTTTTTCCTATATAACTCTATGTAAAACAAGTGACCCCCGGGGCGGGGCCATTTTTGACCCAGAGGCCAGGATTTAAACAAATTTGGTAGAGGTTCACTAGACAATGCTTCACACCTAATATCTAAGCTCTATAACATACGGTTTCTGACAAGAAGATTTTTTAAGATTTTCCTATATAACTCTATGTAAAACTAGTGGCCCCTGGGGCGGGGGCATTTTTGACCCAGAGGACAGGATTTGAACAAACTTGGTAGAGGTCCACTAGACAATGCTACACACCAAATATCTAAGCTCTATAACTTACGGTTTCTGACAAGAAGATTTTTTAAGATTTTCCTATATAACTCTATGTAAAACTAGTGGCCCCTGGGGCGGGGTCATTTTTGACCCAAAGGCCAGGATTTGAACAAACTTGGTAGAGGTCCACTAGACAATGCTACACACCAAATATCTAAGCTCTATAACTTACGGTTTCTGACAAGAACATTTTTTTTAGATTTTCTTATATAACTCTTTGTATAACTAGTGGCTCCTGGGGCGGGGCCATTTTTGACCCAGAAGACAGGATTTGAACAAACTTGGTAGAGGTCCACTAGACAATGCTACACACCAAATATCTAAGCTCTATAACTTACGGTTTCTGACAAGAAGATTTTTTTAAGATTTTCCTATATAACTCTATGTAAAACAAGTGACCCCCGGGGCGGGGCCATTTTTGACCCAGAGGCCATGATTTGAACAAACTTGGTAGAGGTCCACTAGACAATGCTACATACCAAATATCTTAACTCTAGGCCTTGTGGTTTCTGACAAGAAGATTTTCAAGTTTTCCCTATATAACTCTATGTAATATCAACTGACCCCTAGGGTGGGGTCAGTTTTTTCCCCAGGGACATAATTTGAACAAACTTGGTAGAGGGCCACTAGATGATGCTTCATACCAAATATCAAAGCTCCAGGCCTTGTGGTTTCGGAGAAGAAGATTTTTAAAGATCCAACTTATAAAATCTATTTTTAGCTCCAGTGAACCAGAAATGCAATGGACCAGAACCATTTGAACAATCTTGGTAGAGCTTCATGCAAGGAACATCCCAGGCAAGTTTCATTAAATTTGCCCCATTGGTTTCAGAGGAGATGTCGTTTGAATGAAAAGTTGACGATGGACGGACGGACGGACTGACGGACGGACAAAGACCGATCAGAAAAGCTCAGCCTGAGCACTTTGTGCTCAGGTGAGCTAAAAATGTATTTTTTGCTCTGGTGGCCATTTTTATCAATCAGCAGAACCTTTTCGCAATTTAAATAAAGGGCCCTGTAAGGAACATTTCTGTGAAATTTTGTGGGAAAAACACACTGCTGTTTAGGAGGAGATGTTGTTTGAATTATTTTCTAATTTTAGCTTTTGCAGCCCCTATGTGCAAAACAGCAGAACTGTTGGAGCAATTTTAGGAAGGGGCAATATAAGGATCATTTCTGCCAAGTTTAGTTTAAAATGTATTGTATTGTAGTTTTGGAGGAGATGTCATTTGAAGCCAAATATTGACAAAAACCTATTTTTAGCTCTGGTGGCCAATTTGTTCAATGGAACTGAACCATTTTAGCATTTTTATTAGAAGGCTATGTAACGAACATTTCCGTCAAATTTGGTGGAAAATCACCTTGCCATTTAGGAGATGTTGTTTGAATTCTTTTTTGTATTTTCAACTTTTGCAGCCCTTATGTGCAAAGGAGTGGAACTGTTTGAGCAATTTTAGAAGGGGGCAATATAAGGATTATTTCTGCCAAGTTTGGTTTATAAAATGGCTTTGTGGTTAAGGAGGAGATGTCATCTGAAGCCAAATATTGATGAAAATGTATTTTTAGCTCTGGCAGCCATATTGTTCAATGGAGCGAAACCTTTTTAGCAATTTTAATAAAGGGCTATGTGATGAACATTTATGTCAAATTTGGTGGAAAATCACCAAGCCATTTAGGAGGAGATGTTGTTTGAATTCTTTTCTATTTTTAGCTTTTGCAGCCCTTATATGCAATGGAGCAGAACAGTTTTGAGCAATTTTAGAAAAGGGCAATATAAGGAATATTATATTTCATGTCTGTGCTGAGTTGGGAGGGAAGTACCTTCCCATCTCATGTAAGTAAACAGTTAGGTTCTAAGAAGGCTTTGTGCCTTCCTACTAAAATTTTTTTTTTGCTATATAAGTCTATGCAAAACCAAGTGTCCCCTGAGGTGGGGCCGAGGCATGCCGATCAATCAATGATCCCAAAAGCTCACCCTTGAGGATCTTGTGCTCAGCTGAGCTAAAAATCCGACCTACCCTACTTATTCTTGGAGAGCATGTTACCCTACCAACACTATTTTCTTTAGGCTTGAGCTAAAATGGGGTTGCAACAAGTCACTTCACTTAGGAATGTTGTAACACAAAGAAACTGGGTGTGTAAGCAGCCCAATACAGTTGTTGCTTGGGATTGTGTTTTGGATGTCCTTTAGCACAGATTGTTGGAGGTATTTATCACTTTCAGTTATAGCTCTAGTTTGATTAAATAGGTGTGGATTTGGTAAGTAACTTTCACAGGTAACTTAAGATCTCGAGCATGATGTTAATGAATGGGTACTGCTTCTGTTGGTACAGCATGGATGTATTTACCCTTCAAACTTTCCATCAGCATCTTCCAAAACTGATGAATCATCTTCGAATGCCTTTTTTATTCCTGTTGGAGTTTTCTTTACAGGTGGTTTAAGGTACATCTTTTTTTTCTTTTGTGCTGGTTCACAACAATCCTCAGACGAATCCTGTGACTGAAAAAATTTAACACTGATAAATCTTACAAGACTACTTAAAGCATGCTAAACATTATACAGTGGACTCCACTTACATTTAAGGAGATAATGTTTACAACAAAAGGATTTCAAGGTACCCGCCCTACATGTATATGATTTTTTGCCAACCCCAGCAACAAATTTTCATTGTTATAACAAGATTACCTGTAATTAAGTTGATTTTTGCACCTTTTTATAATATCCACATTGTTTACCGTTAATTAGCCTCACAAGGAAGTTACCTTTGTTTTAATCAGGTGACCTAGTTTTTCTAGATGCAAACTTGGTAGAGGACCTCTAGCTGATGCTCTATGCAGAATATCTAAGTTCTTACACCTTGTGGTTTCAGACAAGAAGATTTTTTTTAAGTCTTCCCTTTATAAGCCTTTATAAGCCATTAATGACCAAAGGGGCTTAATCTGATCAATCTTGGAAGAGGACCTCTAGCTGATGTTCAAAGCAAAACTGTTACCCTTGGCTTTGTGGTTTCATACAAGAATATTTTTTAAGGTTCTCTATACATAAATCTACATGAATGCCCCATGTAAAAAATCTTAGCCCTTGGCTATATGGTTTCAGACAAAAAGATCTTTTAAGGTTTTCCCTATCTAAGTCTTTTTAAAATTAAGTAACCCCTAGGGAAGGGCTAATTTTGACCCAAGGGGCATAATTCGAACAAACTTGGAAGAGGACCTCTTGATGATGCTCCATTAAAATATATAAGTTCTAGGCTTTGTGGTTTCAGACAAGATTTTCCCTATTATAAGCCTAAACAAGGGGGCCATTGGCCCCAAAGCGCTCACCTGAGGACGGACTGTTATTTGTGTTTCATGTTAAATATCTAAGCTCTAGCATTCTTAGTTTTCTTACTTAAGCTTCAAAAACAAGGATGAAAGTCAGTAAGTCAAGGTTAAATTGAGTTAAGGTAAAAGTTGTTAAACACATACTAAACTAGAGCTATCACTTAATGTAATTAACCCTACCGCAAGACTGCTTCAGAAATGAGAAAGTTATTAGTAACAGAATACTTTGTAAAAGAACTGAAAAAGAGTTATGAATGTGGGCAATTAAAAATAGTTGTGGTTCTTGCACATTGCATTTCCTGTCATTGTGCTTGACCATTGTATGAAGTTGCATTGAATTCGAACCATAAGTTTTCAAGTTATGCTCCAGACAAGGAAAACCAACAAAGGGAAATAACTGTGCAAATATTGAAGATGGAGTTACAGCTCTTGATAACTGCACTTCCACTCATTGTGCTTGACCACTGTATGAGGCTTCATTGAATTCAAACCGTAAGTTTTCAAGTTATGCTCCAGACAAGGAAATCCAACAAAGGGAAATAACTGTGCATGTAGTGAAGATGGAGTAATAGCTCTTGTACAATGCACTTCCTGTCATTGTGTTTGATCACTGTATGTTGCATTAAATTCCAACCGTTAGTTTTCAAGTTATGCTCTTGAGAAGGAAAACCAACAAATGGAAATAACTCTGCAAATATTGAAGATGGAGTTATGATTCTTGAACACTGCACTTCCTCTCATTGTGCTTGACCATTGTATGAAGTTGCACTGAATTAAAACAATCAGTTTTCAATTTATACTCCGGACAAGGAAATTGCAACGAACCCATCGACCACCAGGTGTCTCCTATATACAGTACGCGCCACAAGGAACTCACATTTTCCCCTTTTTTACGCGGACGCGGAAAAAGAAATATCTGCCGTGTCGAGAAAAAAAAGGCGGACATCCTCAATATCTTGACATCGCGAAATATCTTGGCGATATTTGACGACCAGCTCGAAATTAATTAAGGTCATAACTCACCTTGATTAGCTGAACATTTAATGAAACGACCATAATGAAACTGTGCATTTTACATCTACCAATTACGTGTCTTTTGGTAAAATTAAAACCAAATTTCAAATACATTTGCTGTGCAGGTTTATTGTGTACTTTCATTGTTGAAATTTTGTAAACGCTTGTTATTATACAACAAAATCAATCAATAATTTTTGCCCAGGGCATAGACGATACAAATGTCGCAGCAGGGTTTATGTTTTCTCTAAATACATGGGTGAAAGATGGAAATTTGAAAGTTGCTGAAAACCCTATATTAAGCATTATTTTGTATAGTTTCTATAGAAAAAAGAGAGTTTTAAAATCCTGAAAATCAGGAACAATCCTGAAAACTTTCACCCATGTAAATAGGAAAGCGTTTTTTTTACACGTCTCAATCGGAAACCAGTCAATTTATTTTCTAAAAATAGGGTAACCTGTTTCAAGAAGCAATTGCTTTGAATTGTCATTCTTTGCGTTAACAATTAGGAGCATTCGTAAAGAAATGCATTAGAATGAGAGTTTTATGCATTTATTTGATATTTTTAAAGCGTTTTAAATTCGCCGAAATGCATGTAATCAGGAACTGTGAGAGCCTCGATATCAATAATTACCTGTGAAAAAGTTCGCAGAACTATTTAGCGGAAGTCCACAGCTATATTTGGTGACAATGTCAGCAGCCGGGATCCTCGATATGCGGTGGATTAGGTCGCGTTTTACGGAATGGGTAGTCCGTGACGAACTGGCGTGTACTGTACCCTCTCAAACTTCATTTTAGGGGTATAATTACAAGAGGGCTGTCATGGCCCTAGATCGCTCACCTGAATACTTTGCCTTTGGGTCTGCTGTTGAGCAAACATCAAAAACTTTTTTAAAGGCCCAATAAGGCCCAAAATGCTACTTTTAAATTTCTCAAAAGCTTCTTATTTTTAGTGTACTGTTACAATTTCCAAAATGTTACTCATTAGCCATATAGTTGAACCATGTTTTGTTTCTTTTGCATTTTGGCCACTAGAAAAGCTATAGTGAATTAGTATTTTATATGGGTGTCAAAATACCACTTTGTTTACATTCTGCTACTTTTATTCACTAATTATTTCACATTCATCATAACTACCTTCAAGTGATAAGCATCTAGCATACTCTAAATTCATCATTAAAATATTCTTAAACATATTTTTGCCTTTTCTTAGGAGGAAAAATTGTAGTCATTTCTGAGGCTTAATGTGCCTTTAAGATTCTCCCTACATAAATCTATGTGAATTCAAGTGACCTACAGGGTAGAGCAAATTTTCATATAAGGACCATAGTTTGAACAAACTTGGTACATGACCTCTAGCTGATACTCCATTAAAAAATATCTAAGTTCTAGGCTTCAGTGGTTTCAGACAAGAAGTTTTTTAAAGTTTTGCCTATATAAGCCAATGTAAAATCAACTGATCCCCAGGGCTGGGCCAAATTTGACCCCAGGGGCTTAATTTGAACAAACTTGGTAGAGGTCCACTAAACAATGCTACAAACCAAATCTGAAGGCTCAGGGCCTTGTGGTTTCAGACAAGATTTTCATAGTTTTCCCTAAATAAACCTATGTAAAATCAACTGACCCCTGGGGCAGGGCCAAATTTGACCCAAGGGTCATAATTTGAACAGTCTTGGTAGAGGTCCACTAGATGATGCTTCATACCAAATATCTAAGCTCTAGGCCTTGTGGTTTCAGAGAAGAAGATTTTTTAAGTTTTTCCTTTTGGTTGCCATAGCAACCTGAGTTCTGCATAGAATTGAATTCTTTGAACAACTTTGGTAGAGCTTCATGCAAGGAACATCCTAGGCAAGTTTCAGGAGATGTCATTAGAAGGAAATGTTGATGGACGCACGGACTTACGACGGACATCACAGGATCAGAAAAGCTCACCATGTCACTATGTGACAGGTGAACTAAAAATGACAAAGGGGAATAACTCTTAAGTTATGAAGTGAAGAGTTACACTTCCTATGCACTGCACCTTTACTTAATGAGATCTATATACATATGAAGTGTTAGATTTATACCTTTTTATATTTTTTAGTTGAGAAATGGACAAAAAAGGTTAACAAAGAAACACTAAGTCAAAAAGGGGGCATAACTTAGCAAAAATAAATTTGAGGGTTATCTGCCCTTTAAGAATGATGTCACATTTTGATAGTGAAGAAGTATTCCAAATTTGAAGGGAATAGCTTTGAGGGTTTCTGAGAAATGGACCTTACAAAAAAGGTTAACCAATGCTGATGACAGGGTCATGACAATAGCTCCACTTTTTTCCTGAAAAATGGAGCTAAAATAATCACCAAGAAGAAAAAACTTCCAAAATTATGAAGTGAAGATTTACAGTATCTAACTATTACACTTCTACTCAATTAGATGTAATCACATTATGTTCATAACTTTAATAGTTTTTGAGTTATGTTCCTAAAAAAATGTGACAGACAGACTGATGAATAGCTGGATGTACAACGCCAAATCTATCCCTCTGCCTTCAATGGGGAATAATAAGTTACCTGATTCTGTCCCATCTCACTGTCAATGCTTTTATTCTCCATTAGTAGTCCCTCAGGAGCCCTCCTCTGTTGCCTGAACTTCACTGTCCTGATCATCCATGTCAGCAATGTCCTCATGGCTATTGCTCAAGGTAAATGGTTTGTGGTCACCTGTAGCATCAATCATATCAGCACCTGTGGCAACATTTTCTTCTTCAGAATCTTTATTCTGGAAAACAATGCTTCATGAATTTCATAAGACCAAACATAAATTTGTATATACAGGTTAATATACCAAAAACTAAAATTAACCATTCAAATTTTGATCAGCATGTGGTTGGTAGATATGTTGGCAAGAAAGGAGTCTTTTAGGAAGATTGAGAAGTAAGCTATCAGCAATTTCAAGTGAAATGGGTAGAGGTGCTATAAAAACTTGGAGGGGTTGCTATAGTATACAAAGTAGTGTTGATGTGAAAACCCACACATAGAACTTCACATGCTAACATATATGTCTCCCAGGGTGAAACCAATCATACTTATTTTCAATTAATCAAGGGCAATAACTCTGTCATTTCTTGGCAAGGGGGATTTGAAACTCACAATGCCCAACCAGACATGCTGGAATACATTTCTGTGAAGTTAAATATTAATATAACAAAACCCTAGGCAGTGGGTTTTTTTTTTGGTCAAAATATTTGGCGATATTCGGCACCTTTCCCCAACTGTCAGAGTATGTATTTTCCCCCATGCCAAATTTTAAAACTCTAGGCCTTGTGGTTTCAGACAACAAGATTTTTAAAGATTTTATTCTATATTGCTATGTAAAACTTGTGACCTCTCGGGCATGGCCAATAGTGACCTCAGGGATTTCTAAATTATTTGAACACACTTGGAAGAGGTTCACTAGACAATGCTTCATGCCAAATTCTAAAACTCTAGGACTTGTGCTTTCAGACAAGAAGATTTTTAAAGATTTTTTTATATATTGCTTTTTAAACTTTGTGACCCCTCCCACGGGGCCAATAGTGACCCCCTGGGACATAATATGAACAAACTTGATAGAGGTCCACTAAAAAATGTTCATGCCAAATTCTAAAACCCTAGGCCTTGTGGTTTCAGACAAGAAGATTCTTAAAGATTTGATTAGAACTATTTTGCTATGTAAAACTTGTGACCCCTCGGGCGCGGCCAATTGTGACCCCATGGGCATGATTTGAACAAAATTGGTAAAGGTCCACTGGAAAATGCTCCACACCAAATTTCAGACCTCTGGGCTTTGCAGTTTAAGACAAGAAGATTTTTAAAGTTTTTCATTCTTGTTGCCATTGCAACCAGAGCTCTTTATCAAGGAACATTCTTGTAAAGTTTTATCATCTTTCACCTACTGGTTAAGGAGATGTTGTTTAAAGTAACAAGAGGTCCATGATGGCCCTGTATCACTCACCTGAGTATGTTACTGCTTTTATCAAAGTTGTTATGGACCTGGTTAATTGACCCCAGATGACCCAAATTCAATTTTGACCTAGAAATTACAGAAACAACCTTTCTGATGAATTTCCAGGTTATTTGGGCTGAAAATGTTCCCTCTAGTGTTAACAACGTTTTTCTATAATTGGGCTCTGTGACCTAGTTTTTGAACCTACATGACCCATATTCGAACTTGAGCTACCAATTATCGAAACAACTTTTCTGACAAATGTCCAGGATATTTGGACTGACTCACAACGGACACAGAGAGATCACAAAAGCTCACCTTGAGCACAAAGTGCTCAGGCGAGTTTAAAATCAAGGGGTACAATATTGTGTACAAAATATACATGTATGAAGTATGTTTAAAGTACAAATAAAGTACAAAGTTTCAAAAGTTGCCCTGTATTTATTCATTTCTTCTGACAGAGTAGTACTGTGCACTACATAAATGATAGTACATGTACTTAATCATGCTCTAAAGATTACCTCACAGGGCTCTACAATTTTTTTCAGGCCGAGTTGTCCAGGAAAACTGACTATGGCAAAATCGAGTTGTCCAAAAAACAAAGTCAGATGTCCGAGTGACAAGTAGAAAAAACTTTTATAAAGAAACTGAGTTTAACTTCAGAAGACAATGACAAACAGAAAATTGTTATTGTTATAAACTAATGTATCTTGGGCATCATGATAAAGTGACTATTTTGAAAAAAGCCTGGTTACCTAGCGATGTGTTTCCAGATTTTTTACCAAATATACAAACAGTTTTAAGATGTAAAGTATGTTGATTCATTACAACTGTTGTTGTTTTGAAAAGTAAATATGACAAAAATACCCAAGTCTTCGAGAAAAAGAAACTTTTTCAATGAAAAAGAAAAAACTTGGACTTAAAATCAAATCTTGACCACTTATCAAAATAAATCAATTGAATGTTGTAAGTTTGCCCTGTAAAGGGTCTCCAAGACACTGTTTTCTATAAATATTAGGGATGGGAACAAATGTTCGAATATTCAAATATTCGAAAATCGACCGAATATTCGAATCTGAAAATCAAATTCGAATATTCTATGATGATTTTTCTTTTTTCAAATAAAGCATCGTTGATTTTTATAAATGTAACAGGGCCATTTCCAGCTATTTGGGAAAAGGCCCCTGACTTCAATTGGGAAAAAAAATGCAGCATTTGGAAAATTTTGAGGAGATTCAGAAGTGATAAAAACTTAAAGAACTACCTTGTTGTACATGACTTTATTCATGATGTGCATGAAATTAAGGTTAAACCTGTCAAGGACTTCAGCTCAGAAGATTGAACATTTTAAAATGTTTACTCTATAACAACGCTCAGAAGATTTAACTATTTAACATTTTAAACTGTCTACTCTATGACAACATTTTCCTCTGTTTTGCATCCCTAAATGCATTGACAAGAGATTCAAGAGTTTCATCGTCCAACACTTCAGGACACTAGTAGTAGCAAACCTGTTATTTTTAAAATGTTTTATTGTTTTATTGTTTTATTAATGTACTGAAACTTCATTTAACATTTCATTGATTCACTCAGGGTCAGATGGATACCCTTATCCAGCATTACACGACAGAGAAAGAAGATAAATATTTTGCATCCCTTTGCATCAGTTTTTCGTATTCTTTTTGAATAATATTTACTGTTGTGCGACATCTTTTATGTTTCGCGAAATCCGATGACATGTAACTGGTTATTATAGCGCATAGCGAAAAACTCCGAGTGTGCCGAAACGTAAATGTAGGTCATAGCTACTGTGTGGCTCTAAATTCATTCTGCAGGTATTTATTGATCGGATTACCGATTTTTTCATTTCTTTCATCTTTTTGGGAATTTTTTTCTTGAAATTGGGAAAAAAGGAGGTTATTTTGGATTGGGAATGGGGCCGAATATTGGCCCCAGGTGATAGGGCAAAATGGCCCTGTGTAAGCTTTCTGATTATGCAAAAAAGCAATCTGTTTGGTATTTTGTTTGTTTATCGCGTGTCAAAAATAATCCAATTAACAATAAAATTGCAATGAATAATCGGCAGGGGCAATCTTTACGGATTAACAGTTTGCAACAGGCGTAATTGTGATACCTTTTAATCTTTTGTTCATTTTAATTGGTGCCCGTTTATGTCACAAATTTCAGAAGTTGTTTGTGTCACAATATTCAAGGATTAACGTCATGTTTTATCAAAAGAACAACCAGTCACGCTTATAACTCTGTTAATATTACTTTTTAATTGCCCAATCAGTAGAATAGTTCAAATATTTTCCTCTTTTAAGTATATTTAAGAAACAAATGATCTTCGCTTTATGTTTGATCATTGCTTAAAAATACTAAAATAAGCTGTGTGTAAAAAAAACAAAAAAACATGCCTCCCTGGCGTGTTTGGACTTATTTTTTTCACGCGGTTTTATTGAACGGAATATATTATGTATTGCCAATAACTTAATAAGTATTTAAAACTTCCATTAAACAAATCATTTCTACGCTATTTATAGACGATACAGAGCAGTTTCCCCCGACAACGTACAAGTGATAAAACAGTACCAATGTTCAGATACCAAAATTCGGGTAACTGACTGAACTGAAAAACGAATATTCGAATATATTCGAATATGACAAAGGGAATATTCGAATATTGATATTAGTATTCGTACCCATCCGTAATAAATATTATCTTACTGAACATGAAAGAAAGTCCATAACAGAAAGATGCAATGCATCTTAGTTAGAATACACAACCCAGAGCGGGATTCGAACTTTGATATTCCACGTGACATGCCAACCACTGAGCCAAAGAACCGATTCCCCTGATGCAGTTGTCAGAGGTTGTATTATACAATTATACGAAGGTGTGCACTAGACTGTAACACATCCCCTCTTGAGAAAGTCATCATTCATGATGACGAATTATGTGTTGTGTATATTTTAAACTAGAGCTATCACTAAACATGATTAATACCCCCAAAACACCGCTACAGAACAGAGGAAGTTATCAATTTAGTAACAGAATACTTCGTAAAAAAATTGAAAAAGAGTTATGGTTGTGGACAATTAAAGATAATTGTGGTTCTTGTACATTGCATTTTCTCTCATTGCGCTTGACCATTGTATGAAGTTGCATTGAATTCCAAAAAAATAGTTTTCAAGTTATTCTCCAGACAAAGAAAACTAACAACGGGCAATAAATGTGCAAACAGTGAAGACAGAGTTATAGCTCTTGTACATTGCACATCCACTCAATGTGCTTGAGCATTGTATGAAGTTGCATTGAATTCCAACCACAAGTTTCCAAATTATATTCTGGAAAAGGAAATCCAAGGAAGGGCAATAACTCTGCAAATAGTGAAGATGGAGTTATAGCTCTTATACAATGCACTTTCTCTCATTGTGCTTGATCATTGTAAGAAGTTGCATTGAATTCCAACCAGTAGTTTTCAAGTTATGCTCCAAATAAAGAAAACAAACTAAGGGTAACTAAAACTGTGTCCATAGGACATGGATGCCTCCACTATGCATAAGTGCTCATAAACAAGAGCATGTATATTCTGTATGTAAGATTTAGGTGGGGAACAATTTTTTTCTGTAGTTGCAAATGAATTGAGGTGTTTTGTATATTATTAATGCTGTCCTTTTATTTCAAAATTAGATATTTTATACTGAAACAAGGGCTGTCAGATGGACAGCATGCTTGACTATTCTTAGTGCTTGAGGGTATAATAAAAGCCTGAAATTAAAGATTTTTAAAAGTCTTAAAAGGGGAATAACTAATAGAAATGCTTAACAGAGTTATGGGCCTTGATGGAATGACACAGTCTACGGCCAAGTTTGAACCAAATATCTGCAGTAGAAAGGGAAGAAATAGTGAAAATGAGAAGCTTGCCCTAAAACTTTAACCCGATAGCCACGCCGCAAGTACAATAGACCTCCTTATTCTTTGAATAGTCGACATAAAAATGTTGTAAATATTTATGTACTATGAGGAATCACATTAGCAAAGACGAAGAAAGAGACACACAAGTAATTACATGTTGCTGGTATTAAAGTAAGCAGGTAAAATTTAAAAAATGTTACACATGAAAGTTAACTACAGATTAAAGTATAGAAACCCCAGGTGTGTCAGGTCCTGTAAAAAACATTACCCTTCCTTTACTATCATCTACACATTAAGGTTGATCATCCGTGAGAGTTTAAGCAAAATCTGCCATCCGGTTTATAAGGAGTTGCGTTCACAAATTTATTTCACTTTATGGTATATAGTGAAAAAATCAACAAAGGGCCATAATTCTGTTAAATCTGGTCGCAGCAAAAATTCCTTCCTTTACTATCATCTACACATTAAGGTTGTTCATTCCTGAAAGTTTAAGTAAAATCTGCCATCCGGTTTATAAGGAGTTACGTTCACAAATTTATTTGGCTACATGTATATGGTATATAGTGAAAAAATCAACAAAGGGCCATAATTCCGTTAAATTTGGTTGAAGCAAAAATTCCTTCCTTAACTATCATCTACACATTAAGGTTGTTCATCCCTGAAAGTTTAAGCAAAATCTGCCATCCGGTTTATGAGGAGTTGCGTTCACAAATTTATTTCACTTTACTGGTATATAGTGAAAAAATCAACAAAGTGCCATAATTCCGTTAAATCTGGTCGCAGCAAAAATTCCTTCCTTTACTATCATCTACACATTAAGGTTGTTTATTCCTGAAAGTTTAAGTAAAATCTGCCATCCGGTTTATAAGGAGTTGCGTTCACAAATTTATTTGGCTATATGGTATATAGTGAAAAAATCAACAAAGGGCCATAATTCCGTTAAATTTGGTTGAAGCAAAAATTCCTTCCTTACCTATCATCTACACATTAAGGTTGTTCATCCCTGAAAGTTTAAGCAAAATCTGTCATCCGGTTTAAGAGAAGTTGCGTTCACAAAATTTTGGGACATACGTATGTACAGATGTACGGTCGTATTATCGTACAGTTGTACGGTCGTACGGACTGACGGACAAGTGCAACGCTATATGCTCCCACTTTGTGGGGGCATAAAAATTCACAGAACCATTTCCTGGACGTCCGCCGCGATATTTTGTGAACATGTCCGCAGTTGGCATCCTCGATATGCGGTGGACTTGATCGCGTTTCACAGAATGGGTAGTCTGTGATGACCTCGAGGAAAACTGTACTACAATGAGTTTAAAACAAAACCCTAGGTGCATAACAATTCATCATGGCTAATATTCATTGAAGGTTTCCTAATTTCATTTCAAATACATCTCGAGGTATGCACGCACAAACTTTAAAATGCCCATTTAATTATATCAAGAGCCGTAACCATAGCCATACTGCAATGAGCTGCAAACAGAAACCCCAAAACCCCAGATGCACAAGAACTCATAATTGCAAACATTCATGGAAGGTTTTATGTTTCCATTTCAAATACTTTAGGAACTATGTGCAACACAATATTTTTATGGACGAAGGCACCCTGCTGTGGACACAAATACTGATAGTGAAAACAAAAATGACATTGCACAGCCGAAACTCCCCCAACATCTTGTACTTTTACAATTTTTTTTAAATTTTATTAATACATATATATTAATACAAACTCATTTTAAACATCATCCACAATCATTGAAGTTCATATGGTAGTTACCTGTCACCAAATTTTTGATGGGACCTTGTTGGATTATTGATTTTTCCTCATGGTTCATACAGAAATTTCATCTAAAAATTCAAGGACTTTTCCAGGAATTTCAAGGAAAAATATTGTTTTTCAAGGACTCATTTGATATGAATTATAAGCTCTGAAAAACATTTAAAATGCACAAATGTGTATAAATCAGTAAAAAACACATTTTAATGTTCATTTACTATAAGAAAATTTTATCCAATTGTACCTCGTCAGCCAACTTTGTTGAAACGAGCATTTCTTACCCGTTTTACCCATTTTAAAGCATGCTCACAAATAATATTGATTTCTATATGGGCGCAGCCATTGTCGATGACGTCACTAAAAGTCTAATAGTCGGATACCAGTGTCCGGTCAATAAATTTATCACGGGGTGTGGAAGCCTGCCGAAAATCGCGATTGTACGAAAAAAAGTAAAATACTGTCAATAACATTTTCAAAAAATGTATTATTTATATATTTTAGAGTGTTTTTGTATTTTCAAGGATAGATTTGCAGAATTCCAGGACAAAACGCTAAATTCAAGTAGCTTTTGGGGTGTTTTTCAAGGAAACATTGAATTCAAGTACTTTTCAAGGAAGGAATTAAATTCAAGGACTTTTCAAGTCCTGTGCGAACCCTGTTCCTCTGCAGTCACCAATTAGATCACATGTCAAAGTTGTGTTTCAGGATTGCTGTGAACATTTAAATGTGATTTCAATTTTATGGATTTCCTTATTTGTTCTGGCTTTTGCTAGCTATTAAATACACTGAGGTAAGATTTTCTTCTGTAAAATACCCTGAGGGGCGCTAATTAGAGGGGGGCTGCTAATAAGAAACATTACGGTATATTAAACTTTTCACTTTTTGCAAAAGTCATCTCTACTTAGAGCAGTATCTCCCCTCTGATACAAATAATTAAAGTCATGATAAATTTTAATTACTACCACATATACTTATTTCTACTTACCACAGCAAAAGATGTATCAACTGCAGTCACTCTATCTGTATTAATGCTATCTTTAACAATCACTGATGGATCAGTTACTTCATTCTCATCCCCAGATATATTGTCATTAATTCTCTCATCATGGGCAGTAGTATGACTCTTATTTTCACTGATTATATAATCTTCATCATCTTTTTCATGCTCAGGTGTTCGCAATACACCATCATCACTACCATCATTCTGATTAACTGGTGTGAACTTTGCAATCTCAAATCCAGGAAACTCGTCACCTGTGTCCATTAAATCATTAAAATCCAGTGTACCTCCTTCATCCATGGCGACCTTGTTCCTGAATTTTTCAGTAATGATACTTAAACGATCAAATGATTCAATTTCATTCCGATGTTTCACATCTTTTAAACGAGGACTGTAATGCACCTGCAAACAAAACAAAATGCAAGTTTGTGAAATGTACTTAACCTGCTAATTTGTATAACATTTGAACTCATATTACAAAACAAAAGGGCCATGGATGGCTCACCTGAAGCTAATGAGCAAACAATCAGAAGCAAATTCCAGTTTCAGAATTAAAAGTTTTCAAAGATCTTATATTTTATACAAATAGGACACCTAAGGCTTGGCCAATTTTAACTTGACGTAATTTGAACTAACTGACCAGTACACATCAACTGAAGGATGCTTCATACAAAATATCTAAGCTCTATGACACACAGTTTCAGGCAAGAAGATTTTCAAAGTTTTCCTTCACATATCAATGTAGAGTGTTAACAATGTTTTCCTTCAACTTGGTCTGGTGACCTAGTTTCTGACAGTCCATTCCCCTATTACGAACTCATCCGAGGTATCATAAAGGCAAACATTCTTAGCAAGTTTCATTTAGACTTAATAAACAAGAGGGCAATGATGACCCTAGATCGCTCACCTGAATACTTTGCCTTTGCAAAGATCAGAAGTCTTTTTAAGGTTTTCCCTATATAAATCTATATGAATTCAAGTGACTTCCAGCACAGAGCCAATTTTCACCCAAGGGGCATAATTTGAATAAACTTGGTAGAGGACCTCTAGCTGATGCTCTATGCAAAATTTCTAAGTTCTAGGCTTTGTGGCTTCAGACAAGAAGATTTTTTAAGTCTTCCCATTATAAGTCTATGTAAAATCAAGTGACCCCCGGGACCGTGCCATTAATGACCATAGGTGCTTAATTTGAACAATCTTAACAGAGGACTTTTCGCTTATGTTCCATGCAAAAATCTTAGCCCTTGGCTTTGTGGTTTGAGACAAGAAGATTAAGTTTTTCGCTATTTAAGTCCATGTAAAATCAAGTGACCCCCCCCCACCCCCCTTGGGTACAGCTAATTTTGACCCAAAGGGCATAATTTCATAATTTGAACAAACTTTGTAGAAGACCTCTAGCTGACAGTCAATGCAAAATATCTAACTGCTAGATCCCCCCTCAGGGGTAGGGCCATTTTTGACCCAGGGACATATTCATGGGTGAAAGTAAAAAATCCTGAAAAACCTGATTTTTTAGCTGGGGTCCAGGGGACTGATGACCTGGAAGCTTCTGCATTATAGCATATTTCAAGGCCTAAAATGAAATTTCCTGAGACAAAAAGTTACAATAACAGACAAGCAGAATTTTGATAATAGACTGCACAGAAAGCTACTCCTTGAAGGTCAGTCTTTTTATACAAAATGCACAAAAAGTTACTCCTGGAAAGTCAGGCTTTTTCAGCCTGTTTCCATAGTTATCCCCTTTACTGACACACTCAGACAACCATTCCCATCTCAATTTGTTCTTCTGGCCTTTTTCGATATCTTTCATATTACTCCTTGGATAGGAACTTCATTTTGACTAACAAATAATCCGATCAATTTTTGTTTATCAAGAACCAAAGCTGAGATCTACAAAGAAGCCACTTTTTCATTGGACGAAATTATCAGCACACCAATCTAAATCACTGTTATAAATTCACAGTAAAAGTTGGGACTGACCATGCCTTTATTTGTAAATAATCATGTCTACTTGTATATCCTCGGAAACTATCGGTAGTTTTAGTGAATAAGTGTTGTATGTTTGTGATAGATACTTTGAGAACAACCATTAGCATTCGTTATATCAGACATCATTCTCATTTATGAACTCTGGAATTTGATAAACCAGTTTGTAGACGGAGTAGACTCACCCCCTACATCCTCCAAATATCTCAACAGATTTACACGACTTGGAAAATTTAGCCTTCAGGCACTTGAAAAACTAGAACTTCCAGCATAAGCCAGCAAAACTTGCATCCATGCTTATTTTGAACAAACCTGGTAGAGGACCTCTACCTCTTGCTGAATGCAAAATATTTATGCTCTAGGCCTTGTGGTTTCAGAAAAGAAACTTTTTAAAAGTCTTCCCTATATAAGCCTACATGTATGTAAAATCAAGTGACACCCTGGGCAGGGCTATTAATGACCCAACCGGCATTATTTGAACAATCTTAGAAGAAGACCTCAAGATGATGCTCCAAGCAAAAAATTTTAGATATAAAATTTACAGTTTCTCACAAAAAGATTTTTAAAAATTAAATATTTTGCACAAACAGGATCTTGGGGTGGGGCCAATTTTGACCCCAGGGACAAACTTGGTAGAGGACCTTGGTAGAGGGCTGATGCTCTATGCAAAATGACTATTTTCTAGGCCTTGAAGTTTCAGACAAGAACTTTTTTTTTATGTAAAATCAAGTGACCCCTGCACAAATAGGACTCCCAGGATGAGACCAGTTCTGACCATTTGGGCATTATTTTAACAAATCTGGTGGATGACCTCTAGCTGATGCTCTAAGCAAAATGTCTAAGTTCCATGCCTTGTGGTTTCAGACAAGAAGATTTTTTAAGTCTTCCCTTTAAAAGGTTATGTAAAATCAAGTGACCCCGTGGCGGGGCCATTAATGACCCAGGGGCTTAATTTGAACAACCATGGTGTAGGACCTTAAGCTAATGCTCCATTTTAAAAAATCTTAGCCCTTCGCTTTAAGGTTTCAGACAAGAAGATTTTTCAAGGTTTTCCCTATGTACATGTATTAAAATAATATATTAATATCCCTATTAAAATCAAGTGACCCCTTGGGAAGGGCCAATTTTGACCCACTGGGCATAATTTGAACAAACTTGGTAGCTGACCTCTAGCTGATGCTCCATTAAAAATATCTAAGTTCTAGGTTTTGAGGTTTCAGACTAAAAGATTTTCAAGGTTTACCCTATATAAGCCTATGTACATGTAAAATCAATTGACCCCTGGGACAATTTTTATCCCAGGGATATAATTTGAAAAAACTTTGTAAAGGTCTACTAGACAATGCTACATTTCAAATCTTAAGACTCAGAGCCTTGTGGTTTCAGATAAGGAAATTTTCAAAGTTTTCCCTTTCTGTTGCCATGGCAACCAAAGTTATTGATGGAATTCAATTCCCTGAACAACTTTGAACACTTCCACCATTCTCCAATGGATCACATTTACGTCACAAATCTTAAGTCTCACTTTCTCTCACCATGTATTTTTGCAACAATGGCATTGTCGATAAATGGAGGGACAACTTCAATTTTTGATTTTAAAAATATCTCCAGGGTGTTCGTTTGACCCGAGGTCTCGGGTCTTGCCCCGCGAAAATTCTCAAATACACTCATTTGACCCGATGAAGACTTGCTTGTTGTCAATCAATGTCAATAAATGTTGTTGCTAAAGAGACTTGAAAAGGCGGGGCGAATTTTCCACCCTGAAGTGGTTTCATCCAATCAGCGGTCGACAGGCACGTGGTCATAATTCTCGCTACAGAAAAAAATCAATACCCAAGTCAGACATGTAATACAATTAACAGTATTACTTTTGGCCAAAATATGTGGCGATATCTGACCCCTTTCCCCACATGTCGGAGTATATAAAGAAACAGCAAAAAATCATCATCGGCAAGAGAAAAAAAATATGTGAAATTTTGATGGTTGATAGCATTTCTGCTGACTCCCTACGCACTCTGTTATGCTTATGATATTTTCTTCAAGTTTTTATGTCTTCTAACCTGCCTAAAATAGTCAGTATTGACTTTGGCCAGTAATAAGTTGAAACCTAAATCAGGGAAAAAAGAGACTAGGGCCTTGTTCACATGCAATTACAATTTTTTTGTGTGAGGAATACGGGTGACAGTCATAATGATAGTTCCAATGGGCCCACCTGATTGGCGCTGACCCCCTTCCCCAAAAATTGTAAAAAAAAAACACAGATTAATTAGGGTGTTACAAACATTGTTTTAACTTGAATTTAAAGAGGTTTGTAAATATTACTTTGACCCTTGCATATTTCAGTTTGACCCTTGAGAATCTCAGTTTGACCCTTGAAAGTTTTATCTGATGGGTCATTGACCCTTGAGTTTCAGAGGCTACCGAACACCCTGATCTCTTACCAATCAGTTTGCTCATATGACTTAGCTGGTTTAAGAAGTGCCAAAATGGTGGAAAAAAATTTAATTTACAAGAATTTTTATCAGGTAAAAAATTTATTCTATAACTTGAAGAGAATTGTGTATCAAAGGATCGCTGAAAAATTTTCATCTTGGCAGAATTTATGACCAAAACCTGATGTTTTAAATACAATACAACCTTTTTGCTTTTAACTCAATCCTGTCCCAATTCAAGCCTGTCAGTTACACTGAAAATTATTCACAGATAGCCTATTTGTGATAAAAAATTTAGGAACAGATCATGCATACCATGTAGTTCATACAGAAACTGAAGCAAGACATTAAAGGACTTTTTAAGGCCAGTCTTACATGTATGTTTTTTAAGGGTCTGTAACACTTACATATAATACTTGTCTTAGCATATCAATACTCATGTAGACACATTAGAGGCTCCTATCTTCTTTAAATCAATATATTCAATAACATTTCAGAAATTTGTTTTAAAACACATAAAATAAGTAACATGAAATTGAAACTACAGCCAACTGCTCAAAATTGAACTTTTATAACTCTTAAACAACTGTCCAATGAAATGACTGTGTGAGTTTCTGGGTTCTTTCATTTAAGGATCTATTTGTCATATCTATATTTTAAGTGTCAGCTGCAACACTTGTAGACTGTTGGTACCATTTCTCGAACATTACCATCTCTCAAACAAAATTATTACTTTCATAATTTTTTTTAATCAAATTAATGACATTTGACAGGTTAAGTTTAATAAAGTGACAATCAATCACTTCTGTATTGTTTTGGCTTAGTTCCAAAACTAAAACCTCACTTTAAAGATTTTAGCAAGAGATGAATTCCAATAATCTCGCAATTATATTAAGGGGTACAGTTATCGCTTTTGTGAGGAGGAGTCAATGCTGTGTTCTAAAAATAAAATGAATCAAAATTCTGCCTTTGTTGTTGTTTTAAAATCACAATACATTGTTAATTAATGTTTCTTGTTGGAGGGCTAGCGCTGTCGCTCGCCAAAATCGCCAATGGCAAAGATTAGAAAAATTTGGGTACAAATAGTTCCATCTGGCTAAAATCGTGGCGAATCCGTTTTTCGGATAAGAAAAAACTGAAGGTGACAAATGGTTTTCCATTTCGCTATCTATAATAAAGATGCATTATCTGGTAAAGAAAAATCGATACAGAGTCTATAATTGGGGACTTCGGGTCAAAATATAGAACAATGAAAATACAACAGCTGATAGCGAGGTGTGAAATTCTGGTTTATTTATCATTTATTGTAACACAAGTTACTCAATTTTTTTTCTTAATGGACTGTTTTATGGCTACAGGGATTTTTGGTGTAACAAACAGTTTAGGACAATTATAGAAGCCCTAACTTTGCTTTAATTACAAGAAAAAATCGATATGCAGTATAGTTAAAAGGTCAAAATGTGTTTTGAATTTAAGGAAGATGTGAATGTTTTTACACACTTGTTTGGTTGTTAATGCTTTGACACAATGCACTAATTTTTGTTGTTGATTAAAGAACTAGCTTTAACGATTTAACATAGGTTTATATTGAGTTTTAGTCATAGACATATTTTAGTTTAGACTTATTTCATGTTGATACTGCAGTCGGCAGTACTTTGCATCAAAGTTTAAAATTTCAACAAATTCACCTGTGATTGTGCAGTGACGAAAAAAGAAAACTTATCAAAATTCTAAACACCAAAATAACAAAAGGTATAACTACAATTATTGCTGGTACAAACACATGTAGTAACAAAATAAAATGTTAACATATTAGTCCTCGCTTTGTTCTCCCTGAGGCTTGATTTGTCATAACTAGAACTGTGTCCATAGGACACGGATGCCCCCACTATGCATAAGTGCTCATAAACAAGAGCATGTATATCCTGTATGTAAGATTTTTTCTGTACATATACCTAAAATGATCTACAGGTAACCTTATGTACATGTTAAATTAAATTACAAATGTAAAATTTATATGTTCAATTATTTATATGGTATATAGTGAAAAAATCAACAAAGGGCCATAATTCTGTTAAATATGGTCACAGCAAAAATTCCTTCCTTTACTACCATCTACACATTAAAGCTGTTCATCCCTAGAAGTTTAAGCAAAATCTGCCATCCGGTTTAAGAGGAGTTGCGTTCACAAAATTTCAATATGGTATATAGTGAAAAAATCAACAAAGGGCCATAATTCTGTTAAATTTGGTCGCAGCAAAAATTCCTTCCTTTACTTCCATCTACACATTAAGGTTGTTCATCCCTGGAAGTTTAAGCAAAATCTGCCATCCGGTTTAAGAGGAGTTGCGTTCACAAAATTTCTACCGTATATACTCGCTTATAAGACGCATTTTTAGGAATCATATTATAAGGTTGTCGAGGGGGGAGCGTCTTATAAGCGCGTCCTTCAAGAGAAAAAAAAATCCCACTAAGAATCTGGCTTCTACAATCAAGATTTCTGCAACCGTAATGTGCTGCAAACTGTTAAGTAACTTACCGGGGCTAAACAAAATATAACAAGAGAAAAAATTACCATTCCTGTAGAAATTGATCAACGACTTTTAATTAGTATGTAAAGTATTGCTAGATGTTCTTGTTTTGGTCTAACAAAGGCTTTTTTTCTCCTTTTTAGACAGCGTCAGCGTTACTTTCATTTCAACATCAGCCATTTTGCTAGGAGTGCTAAAGCGCATCCCGGGCCTTACCGCACCGTATTAAACTATGCTCAATCGACATATACTACTCGTTCTTTTTTAACATTATTTTATGTTTTTAAATAAAAGAATGTTTAGCAATAAGTTAATATTTATTTCTTTTTTTCAATTAAAACATCACTTTGAAAACTGTAAATCGCAATTATTGCCTCCAGTCACGCTAACAATAATGTTAAATTCTCACATTTAAAAACTTGTGAAATTTAGTAAAGGGGTCTCACTAATGAACAGACTGTTATTTCAATGATTCGCAGGAGTTGATAGCTGAGACCCTTTTACTGTTAATTGTCTGGCATTGTATATTAATTATACGCCAATTAGATGCCAATTTTCAGCAATTTCTTATCGAAGAACGTAATTGTTGTATAAACACAACCAGCTTGTGATTGCCTAATTGTGTCTTCTATTGATTGGTTTGAATTTGCTGATTGACAGTTCAGTATGCATGACTACCTGCTCAGACCGCAACATGATTGGATAATATATCGATATGGGCATGTTTTATTGCTGATACTGCCGTTGGCGTTAGTGAGAAAATGGTTCGTGAATGGCAATCCAAACAAAGTTAATCGATGAATAGCGCCGTCGGGAAAAAAAATTTCGCGGTTGAAGTTAAAAGTGAAAGACTCGGTAAATGATACGGGAAATAGTTGACTACCTGCTCAGACTGCAACATGATTGGATAATATATCGATATGGTCATGTTTTATTGCTGATACTGCCGTTGGCGTTAGTGAGAAAATGGTTCGTGACTTGCAATCCAAACAGAGTTAATTGATGAATGTGATAGCGCCGTCAGTAAAAAAATGACGCGGTTGAAACTAAAGTGAAAGACTCGATAAATGATACGAGAAATAGTTGACCGATCATTACTTGTGCTACAATACAATAAAGGGCATTTTAGCTTGCCAAATTTTAACTGTGGTGTAGTGAAACCAATTAATTGTCATTGTTATAATTGGTAATTATGGCAATGTGATGAATTGTTAGTGCTACGGCTTGTATGATCAAACCTATAGGTAATTAAGTATTAAAAATAATAAAAATACGGTACAGTTGCTGTTAATTGATGGATGTCACTGTATTTGTAGGAAGTTTTTCTTGGGGTTAAAGAAATGAAATTAATTCAGCCTTTGTCAAAAATTAAATAAAATATGTTAAAATTAATTTTGTTTAAATATTTTCAAAATACCAAAAACAAATACAGCAGTTGGGTTTCCAAGTGAAAGTTCAAAATTTCATGAACCCCGTGACCTCGGACGATCTGAAAATCTGACCGCGTCTTATAAGAGGGTCAATGCAAAAAGTACATATTTTCAACTCAAAGTTAGGGGTGCATCTTATAAGCGAGAGCGTCTTATAAGCGAGTATATACGGTATATGGTATATAGTGAAAAAATCAACAAAGGGCCATAATTCTGTTAAATTTGGTCGCAGCAAAAATTCCTTCCTTTACTTCCATCTACACATTAAGGTTGTTCATCCCTGGAAGTTTAAGCAAAATTTGCCATCCGGTTTAAGAGGAGTTGCGTTCACAAAATTTCTATATGGTATATAGTGAAAAAATCAACAAAGGGCCATAATTCTGTTAAATTTGGTCGCAGCAAAAATTCCTTCCTTTACTTCCATCTACACATTAAGGTTGTTCATCCCTGGAAGTTTAAGCAAAATCTGCCATCCAGTTTAAGAGAAGTTGCGTTCACAACATTTCTACATAGTATATAGTGAAAAAATCAACAAAGGGCCATAATTCTGTTAAATTTGGTCGCAGCGAAAATTCCTTCCTTTACTACCATCTACACATTCAGGTTGTTCATCCTTGGAAGTTTAAGCAAAATCTGCCATCCGGTTTAAGAGGAGTTGCGTTCACAAGATTTCGGGACGTACTGACAGACGGACGGACAAGTGCAACGCTATATGCTCCCCACTTTGTGGGAGCATAAAAAGTTTAGGCTCACTCTACAAAATGTTGGCTAAAAATTTTGGCTAATACATGTACTCTGCCAAATTGGCTACAATTTTTTTCATTTGGCTACAAGAAATTTTATCCCAGCACAAACCCTGTTGTTGAAATATCAAAAATGTCCTAACTTTCTGATATTTTTACATGATATTTGTCACTGTTCGATAACTGGTAGCAACCAGTCAAACAGTGTTACTAATAAAGTACAACTTTAAGTTCATTAGAGCCATTTACAATGGTCATGTTGACAAATTGTAAGCAGGTAAAAAGGGATGTCATACGTTTCTCTACAATCGTGGATGGGACTTAATTTCTAGATTGAAACACCAAATAAGTATTACAATAAACTAAAAATATTGTTTGACAATTGTTCCAATGAGGCTACAATTTAAGGGCCCCGGATCATTATCTATGCTATAGTACACGCAGCGTGGACTTTAACGTTGTTAACATTGTTGGGGGGGGGGGGGGGGGGGGGGTATCGTCTCCAGGTGGCCAGTCGTGCTGGACGGAACACCCGAAAATTCAGGTGTCCCCTAAAATGACCACCATGACTACTGTCATAACTGACCGCGGTGCTTGAACACCGCGTGTTGATTTGGAGATTACTGCATTTAAACATACTATCAACTTAAACAACTTATTTCAGTCACAGTGTTGGATGAACATGTCGCTAGCATTTCTTTACCATCATACAGTTATCTATGACGAAGTCAGTCTCTTACTTTGTGGCCAACTTCAGTTGGTAAAATTAAAACCAAATTTCAAATACATTTGCTGTGTAGGTTTATTGTGTACTTTCGTTTTTTAATTTTCGAAAAAGCTTGTTATTATATAGCAAAATCAATCAATAATTTTTGCCAAGCGCCTAGACGATACAGATGTCACAGCAAAGTTTATGGTTTCTTAAAACAGGAAAGCAATTTAACATGTGTTGATCGGAAACCAGTCATTTCATTTTCTGAAAATATGATCAGCTGTTACCTGAAGCAATTGCTTTGAATTGTCATTCTTGGCGTAAACAAATAGGAGTGTTCGTACACAAATGCATCAGATTTAGAGCGCCTTTGTTCGAACTTTGACTGTTTAAATTAGATCTAACTTTTCGCAGTTTGATTATAATTTGTAATTTATTTGCGAGTAAGTTATTTGCGAGTGGATTAACGCAAGCACGGCACCGATTAAAGACTTGAAAATATATAAATTGCAGCAATTTAAGTTAATTAAAAAGTCAGGTAGGTGTGTAGATCTATTCATAATCGGCTGTTTCTTTTCTACAAATACCCTCAATCATACAACCAAACATCGAACGTCAACACATAAAAGTTAAACTGGGTGGGATATTAAAAACAACAAACAAGAGGGCCATGATGGCCCTAAATCGCTCACCAGAGTCTCATTGTTCATGTTACAAATATCGTTATTGGTTTTTATAGGTGCAAGTTTGAAAAGCTTTGCAATAAGTTTGAAGACTCTGGGTGTAATGGTACTCAGTATTTTTAGCAGAAATAGTTTTACTCTACAGGTCCCAGTGACTTTGACCTTTGACCTACAGACCCCAAAATCAATAGGGTTCTTCTAATATAATTACCCTATAAAGTTTGAAGGTTCTGGGTGTAATGATACTCCAGTTACTGAGAAGAAACAGTTTTCACTCTACAGGTCCCTGTGACCTTGACTTTTGACCTACTGACCCCAAAAATGATTGGGTTCTTTTACTGAGTAAAGACAATCATCCTATGAAGTTTGAAGGCTCTGGGTAAAATGGTACTCCAGTTACTGAGCAGAAACAGTTTTCACTCTACAGGTCCCTGTGAACTTAACCTTGGACCTATGGACCCTAAAAACAATAGGGTTCTCCTAATAAAAATTTATCCTGTAAAGTTTGAAGGCTCTGGGTGTAATGGTACTACAGTTACTCTGCAGAAATAGTTTTAACTCTACAGGTCCCTGTGACCCTGACCTTTGACATACTAGCCCCAAAAACAACATGGTTCTTCTATTTAGTAAAAGCAATCATCCTATGAAGTTTGGAGGCTCTGGGCGAAATGGTAATCCTTTTATTGAGTGGAAATGGTTTTCACTCTAGAAGTTCCTCTGACCTTGACCTTTGACCTAAAACACAAAAGGGATTTTTTGTACTCAATAACGGCAATAACCCTGTAAAGTTTGAAGGCTTTGGGTCAACTGGTACTCAAGTTATTGAACGGAAATGAAGTGTGAAAGACAGACAGACAAACAGACACCCATGGACAAGGCAAAAACAATATGTCTCCATCAGAAAAGCAGGATTGGGGGGAGACATAACAATGAACAATTGAAGGTATAGCCCTTGGTGTTTCAGAGCAGCAGATTTTTTAAGTTTTCCCTATATAAATCCTTGTGTAAAATCAAATGACCCCCAGGGTCATGATTTGAACAAACTTGGTAGAGGTCCACTACACAATGCTGCACACCAAATATCTTAACTCTAGGCAATGTGGTTTCTGACAAGAAGATTTTTAAAACTTTTCCTATATAACTCTATGTAAAACATGTGACCCCTGAGGCGAGCCATTTTTTACCCAGGGGCCATGATTTTAACAAACTTGGTAGAGGTCCTCTTGGCAATGCTACATACAAAATATCTAAGTTCTATGCCTTGCAGTTTCTGACTAGAAGATTTTTTAAAGTTTTTCCTATATAACCCTATATAAAACATGTGACCCCTGGGGCGGGGCTATTTTTGACCCAGGAGCCATGATTTGAACAAACTTGGTAAAGGTCCACTGGACAATGCTGCACACCAAATATCTAAACTCTAGGCCTTGTGGTTTCTGACAAGAAGATTTTTAAGTTTTCCCTATATAAATCTATGTAAAATCAACTGACCCCTGGAGTGGGGTCAGTTTTGACCCCATTGTCATAATTTGAACAAACTTGGTAGAGGTCCACTAGATGTGCTTCATACCAAATATCTTAGCTCCAGGCCTTGTGGTTTCGGAGAAGAAGATTTTTAAAAATCCAACTTTTAAAATCTAATTTTAGCTCCAGTGAACCAGAAATGCAATGGACCACAACCATTTGAACAATCTTGGTAGAGCTTCATGCAAGGAACATCCCAGGCAAGTTTTATTTAATTTGGCCCTTTGGTTTCAGAGGAGATGTCATTTGAATGAAAAGTTGATGACGGACGGACGGACTGACGGATGGACGACGGACAAAGACTGATCAGAAAAGCTCATCCTGAGCACTTTGTGCTCAGATGAGCTAAAAACAACTTCAAGTGATAATAATTATGTGTACTTTGTAACTCATCTGAAACAAATACAATTTTTTGGCAAGTTAACACAATAAACCTCTGCGATCCGACGCTGTGACACTGTGCGGTACTGATCATCATGAACGGCCGTGCTGACCACTGCATTTAATACAAATGAACACTCCATGCAATAGTCATTTTGGTCCTCAACGCGGACAGTAAAATCACGGCGATGAGTGTTTGTCATCAAAGTCCGTGCCGCGTGTGCTGTTTTTTCAAGACCTTTTTAGGGACTTTTTAAGGCCAAGTTCAATTTAGGGTCTTGTAAAGGCCAATGCCCAAATTCAGGGACTTTTTCAGGCCTGTTCAACCCATGAGATGGTAAGCAAAATGTCCTTGCTTTGAGTCATGCCGTTTTTTGTTGTTTTTTTCCTTTGATTAGAGCCAAATCAAGTCTTACTGACAGCCTGGGTAGATCTTATTTCATTTGAAAGAATATGACTAACTGACATACTAGGGAAAACTGCTCCTGCTCTTCATGTTGTTATTGTTGGAGTGTTCCATGGATTGCAAAAGCAATCTACTTAGTGTTCCATGGTTTGCAACTGCTATCTATATACCTGTTTTTTCATATCTGTAACATCCATTCAGTGTTTAAGCTCTGTTATAAAAGTTAAGGTCAATTTTTATCAAGTTGATATGTACCGACATAAAATACATATTGTTATATCTAGTAGCCCTTCTTGTAGCATCGCAAAGATTCAGCTTTGCCATCCAGGCTCATCCAAACTTTTTGGGTTTCAGTTTAGGATCTCCAAGAAATATCAGTAACTGAGTCAAAAAAGTGACAGTTTCTGTTATTGACATTGACGAAACTGCAAGTTCTAGAACAACTAGATTCAAACTTCTATCTAGAGTTGCATATAAATAAATTCACCTGTTTTTGAAACTGCTTTCGGGTCTGTTTGCACCAATATGGCGGACGGACAATCGGAAATATTCGATCAGGGTTATTTTTAAAATAATAATAAATATAATTGAGTACATCAAACTTCGTGAGCATCGGTGGTTCAGTGGTAGAATGCTCGCCTGCCACGCGGGCGGCCCGGGTTCGATTCCCGGCCGATGCAAGTTTTTTTTTTTTAAATCTCATTAGATGTAATTATTAAATAATACATTTCATTAACCAGTTCTGTGTGAAAGGCATATAGATCTTCCTGACCAATTTATTACAATACATTGACTGCCAAAGGCCGATTTTGTGCTGATGTTTATTCAAGACAGGACTTTAATCTTAACTTTAATATCTACAAAAATGTTTCCATAGAATTACTTCTACTTCTACTTCTACTTGATACTCCCAAGCAAACAATACTGACTATAACTGGGAGGCGCTTTATCAGGAAAACTTTGTTAAAAAAAGTATTAGGTGCTCTGTTAAAAGTTTAAAAGATAAAAAGTTCACACAGTAACAGAGTGCACGATTAAAAACATGAAGGGGGCGGGCTAGATGGTGACGGTCGCCAGCCTATCCTTAAAGATATCTAGGCTGGGACTGGATTTGACCTGGTATGGTAAGCTATTCCAATACCTTAAAATTCTGGGAAAGTAGGAGCTGAGGTGATACTGGGTACGAGACTGGGGGATCAGGAAGTTCAAGTTTCTAGTTGGACTAAGGTGACTTTGGTCGACATAAACAAGGTTGTACTGGATCTTATAGAGAAAAAGTAGGGAGGATTGGAGTCAATAAATTGTAATTGTAAATTGAAATTGTAATAAATTGGGCCAGCTAAGTTCATTTAACATATTTTTACACTACTTTGAAAATCATAATTATTACAAACATATCTAGCCGCAGCTCTTTGTACACTTTCAATTTTGAAGGTAAGATGTTTCTGCCAAGGGTGCCATATTATTGAACAATATTCTAGTTGAGGTCTGACATAGGTGGTATAGGCTTGAGTTTTGATTTGCCTATTTTGAGTTTTGATGTTTCCCTGGATAAATCTTAGGGAATTTTTTGTCTGGGGTGATGTTATTAATATGATTGGCCCAGTTCAAGTATTTAGAGATGGTAACTCCAAGGTAATTGGCAGATTCAGTTGACTTTTTATCTTTTAAACTTTTAATGGTCGATAGGTCGTCTTCATTGTCGTGCAAAAACTTTGATGTAGCCCGTTACTGAAACACTTAAGGGATCACCACAAAACTGGGAATACTTGCTTATAATGGAAAAATGCAGTTGTAAGAAAATGGGCATTATTCTGAAATATATTTTTGGAGTTAGGCCTCTTTTTAACTTAGAATTTTTGTCAAAATTGGTTATTATTAAATAAGTGGAATGACTTCAAATCTATCAAAGGTATCATTATGAAACTTAAAATATTTGCTTATTATGACAGGGCACAGTTGTAAGACAAGGAGAATTACTCTGAAAGCTGTTTTTAGAGTTCTGCCTCCTTTCAACTTTTTTTTTTTTGAAATTGGTTATTGGTATAAAAAAAATTGAAAACTATCAAAAATATCGTATTCATTCTTGGCGTACTTGCTGCTGGGGACAAGGCACAAGGAACATTACTAAGTGATCAGTGTTTATAGACTTATGCCCCTTTTTCACATGGAAAATAAACTTGTATATATAAACACTAATATCTTGAACATTTACAATCACAAAGTTATTCATCTTAAGTGAAGTGCGTAACAGCAATTATTGAATAGCACCATAACACTCTTGAAATCAATTTTATTGTCGTTGATATTAACAAGCGTTGATCCCGCATGCGATGCTCTTATTAGAGTCTCAAATGACAATAGTGTCTCCCGTCACATATGTACGCCACAACTCAGGAAACACTTGAGGGATTGAGTTTATACTTTATAAAATGGTCACACTTATGTGACAAGGAAGTCCCAACAAAGACTCTACCTTGGCTCATTTTTGGATTATCTCTATTACTTTTATGTTGAAATTATGCTTTTCTAGAGCATATCTAAAAAAGCAATTGAAGAAATTGATATGATTCTAATCACATTGGTGCAGTGACAAAGAACAATCTTCACACATTTTAACTTTCGCTTCTGACAGTACTCTCTGTGCTTTGATTATATACCGGAGCTACAACTGTTTTTTTCTAGTCATCGGTCACAATACCTGTATCTAATGATAACCGAAATATGTAAGTAAGGATGGGGGCTATTTCACTGTGGAGTTCCTTTAAGAGCCTTGGTGATATTTGATCTGATATTTCATTGGGATTTAAACCTGAAAGGAGTTTGTCAACGCCATCAACCGTTATTGTGATAGGGGGGCATGCTATGGGGGATGGGTATAATGCACTTTTGCACTTTTATCTGTTTTAAGCTTAATGGTTGAGGCCGTGAGAAAACAGACTCAAACTGTTTGTTTAGGATATTTGCTTTATCCTTTGGATTAGTATGGGTTTGACCTTCCGCCTTGAGGGGTGCAACTCCACAGTTTTCAGATTTGTTATGTTTAACAAAGCTGTAAAAAAATTTATTATGACCAGGTTGGAAGTCGCCGTTAAATATGACTGACTCTAAATAAGACCAATACGAGTTTCGAATTTTCTTTTGTATGATCGCTTTTAGAGTCTTAAAGTGGGAATCCGATTTTGGGTCTATAGCTCTACTTCTAAGTTTGGCAAATAATTTTTTGTCTTAGTATGTCGATGGTAACCCGTGGGAGATTCTGTTTATAAATAGTCATTTTAGTCGGTATATGTAAGTCACAGAGTCTATGGAATTCTTGTTTGAAGTCAGCCCAGGCCAGGTTCAGGTCTGTATGTTTACAGTCCAAGAACCTTTTATGAAAATTTTTCAACTCCGATTTCATTTTTAACCAGTTTGCCTTCTTATAGCAGGGATTTTTTTTTCTTTGGTTGGATGGGACGACCTCTATTGATGTTTAACATATGGAAGACAATATTATGATCGGAGTTGCCTAAGCTAGGGAGGCATTTGACAGTATGTACTAGAGAGGGTAGGTTAGTGAGAAATAGATCTAGTACATCATTATTCCTTGTGGGAGATTTAACCACCTGCTCAAGATTGAAGCTAACAATGTTTTCAAGGAAGTTTACATATAGATCTTTAAATTTACAGGAGTTCTTGAGGGATTCTGATGACCAGTCTATGTCGGCCATGTTGAAGTCACCTGCAAGCCATATTATGCTGTTTTTAGGGATTTTCTGCAATGATAACCATAACTTTGATAATGCATCTGGGTCATTTTCATGAGGCTAGTAGAATGATCCAACATAGTTATTTCTGGAAATAATAACGTCATTATTATTTTGACCTCATGATATGCAACGTTGAACACCATTCAATTCATTTTGTGATTAAGTGCGTTCATTCAAAGTGCTTGAAGTAGAAAAGAAATATTTTAGTTGCACCTTGTCCGTTTCCTTTTTTGACTTAGAACTGTAGGAGCTGTTGTTCACCTGTAAATGTCCCGTGTTCATCCCTTTCTGTTACAATGATTTAACAGCTGATTTCTATCTCTGACAATTGTAATGTATCCGTAGACTAAAACAATAGGTTTTACCCATTAACGGGTGTTTGTATCACGAAATCGACGTACACACCCTTTGATTATAGATAGTATAATATCAAATCAATATATCATTTTCCCATTTTGCCAGAGGTATACGTTGCATAAACAAACACCACCAATAGCTTACTTAATTATACCCAGTAAGTACTTTACCTATAAGTTGCCCTATACAGATGTTTTAATGCAATTGTGACATTTTCATTTAATGAGTTGTGTCAGTTTAGAGTAACGGCCATACGTTTAAAGACAGGCAGCATAACGTTGATAAACACGAAATGGTGTAAACAACCTCTTAATTACACTGGACATCATATGGTGTTTCTATGACGCCAGACCTTTCAATCAATTATCACAAAATACAAAAATAATTGAATTATTATACAGACAGGTGTTGCTGCGATGAAACACTGTTCGACATTTGCATTATTGTAAACATACTAGATTCAAGCGAATTCTATCAAACAGTTTACAGAGTTTTGCTCTGGCAGTCACATGGTCACTGTACACCTAGTGGGCGTATTTTCAAGAGGCCCAGGAGGTCATGGCAAGTATGACACTAGAAATCCCGTTCGTGTGTATGTCTGTAAAGAAGACTTTGGTCTGTTTTATGGTGAGGACCAAGGGAATATCTGCACCAACCCTTTTTCTATAGAATGCAGCAGTATGTTTTCATGTACAATGAATGCCATCTTATGTGAATTGTATGTATACAAGAGAAGACATGGCAAGATATACAAATTTATTTAAATCATTTAGGCTTAAACGCCTATGGTGACATTACAAATACAAAATATAAGACTTTTCGATAAACAGTGGTACATATCATGATCCGGACTGAAATTTAAACAATATTATCAGGGCAATATCTGGCACATAGTATCATTAAAGTATAGTTAAAGCACATGTATAAACGAATAAATATCAATACAAACAAAAACAAACAAACAGACAGACAGACAAACAAACAAACAGAAAAAGGAGAAGGTGAAAAAAAAAACAGTTCAACGGTGAAAGTAATACGTCAGCTTGTCAAATATAAACTACTAAAATACAACTTAGTATTTTTTGAAAGTAACTTAAACAAGTGTATATCTGATGAGTTAAAAGCGTTGAATATATATAAATTTCTTACCAATTTTTCATTATTCGTATTCAAAAGTTCCACAAATTTATACATGTTTGGTCTTACCCAATATACTCTCGGTATATAATGCTTTCTTAAATCATTGTATATTTGGCATTCGAGTACCAAATGACACTCATACGTGTACAGCCTACTGAATCTAGATAAACTCTAAAACCATATACATGTATGTGTATATCTATTAGACATACAGCTAAAAGTTCATCAGCCATCTTAATCAGTCTTAGCCACTGTAATGTTTTTTTTATTATTCTTTGTAATCGGCTATTTTATGCTGTTTTTTCTCATAGTATCTTTCTGTGGTCACAAGTGCTTGTAAACACGTTTGGCTGTACTTGTCTTTGTTTTTTTTAATTTCATTTAAAACGAACTGTACTCACATATATACAAAAAATGATGCTTTGTTTCCTTTTGTATTTTAAAAATATGTGTTTATGCCAATCCCCCTGTACACAACACAGCACAAAAATCACACAAATCAGATATGATCTAAAAACCGTTCAAACCTTTTGTAGTGTCATAATGTAAAACATCCCATTTGCTGAAGGGGCTTCTTTTAAGAGTGATTCATTGTTTCGTAACTATTCGAAAGTATTCATTTAAATTTTACAAACATTATTCACAAACAATTTTGTTATTAAACACTCGCATTAAATATTGAGCGGAATTACTGTATTATTTATTTTGGAAATCTCCTTGGCCACATTCTGTTTGTACGACTGTAAATAAATCGTTAGTTCGAAGGAGATTCTTGAAAATTCGAGTTCAACATCTAGGTAGGTGCTGTTCTTTATATTTTTACCCGTATTTATTTGATATGCAAACGAAGGTAGTTCACATTTCCTGCATCAATTAAGTTCAGTAATTCTATCCAGTTTCTTTTCCATTGATACAATATAATTATATTTGTATCAGTGTTCATGTTCTTTACTTCTTTAGCTGATTTTAATTACCTTCATCTGTTATAATGGAATTAATCTCAAGATAAAATATATTCAGGGATTGTCTTATTATAATGTAACAATAAATTTTCTAAGGTTTTATATTCACCAACAGAGCAGGATAAGTGGGGTTTACAGCGAACTGCGACATTTCTCAATATCTGGTCATGAAATTCATAGGCTCGGCTACTCTTGATTTTAGTCAATTTTTATGTGTGTGTAAAGTCGTTTGGAGAATAATTTGAAACTGGGACGGTTTACTTCATTTCACCATTACATTACAGATTTAGTGATTTGTTAATAAAGGCAAAACCAAAGAAAATAAATGAACGGAAAATAATGAGAAATAGCATAAATTAAAGATGTGCAGACAAGAATAAAATATATAGATTCGCTAATAGGAGTAGACTTTCTCTCATACCAATCAGCATTTGTTCGCCTCAGATTGAACTTTGCAGTTTTTCACAAAAGACAGATACAGATGAGTTATCTTCCTTCTAAGATGTTGTTACTAAATTATAGTCAGTTCGTCTGCTGATTAAAAAACATTAAAGTTTAACTTCCATACAATTCTACATCTATACCATCTGCGCGGCCCAGTGCTTTTTAAAACCTCTGCTAGAGGTGCGAAGATCGAATGCTTGAGCCCCTTCTTCGGCTTGTTCCGAGACCAGTTGGTGGGCACCTAGCTAGATAAATAATGTTTACCGAATGCCTGTCCACCCAGCGTCTTGCATATAGGATAATAAATCGGGGAGTGTATGAATCTCATAAGCTCGGGGGACTGGCTATATGAAAGGGTGTCACTGTAATTAACAAGCATATACAGAGAAATATATTTCATTAAGCACCGCCAATTTTAATTTGGTAATTTACATTATTAACTTGACATAATTATTTATATATTGTATTTCATTCACCCACATACGGTCTACACATCTTTGCTCGCGTCCCTCCCTCCCACCTTCATTTAGAAATTTAACTAATTTTACACCACTTTCATATTGTACCGAACGAGTGTTCTGTACTCTGTTAATCTCTCGATCATGTGACTACATTTTCTGTTGATCGTGTGATTTTTTCCCTTTGTTGACCATTTTATCATGTGACCTCTTACTATCTATCTATTTAAGCTTATTTACCGTCGGTACCGGTTGCCCATATGACCGACGCCCCCTAAAGAGATTAGTTATTTTATGTTGTGGGGGTAGTGCAAGATACAGAAAGCATCCCATTCCAGAGACACTCCTGGTTCTTTTGCATGCTCAGTGTATAGCACTGATACATGGGACCTCGGTTTAACGTCTCATCCGAAAGACTATTAGTATTGTTAGTGGAGGAGCGGGGGATCGAACTTGACCTCTTACCTTCTGCTCATCTCTTATTATGTGATTTCTTGATCACGTGACTTCTTATCTGCTGTTGACCACTTGATCATGTGACTTCTTACTTTCTTTTGAATACTTACTCTTTGTATCGCATAATTCATTTATGTAATGCATTTATTTCATTTTAAGTATGGCTTTCAGTATAATAACCTAGAAAACAAAGTTTGCCAAGAATGTTGCACAAGGTTCCGTGAGTGAACTGATTCACTTTCTTAAAGGGGCTGTGCTCCAGATGACACCAAAAAGAAAGTTTTCTTGTATTATAAATTTCTTGTGATATTTATGATTAATGCTTAAAAACTGACTAACTGACAAAAAATAAGTCAGGTAATCACATTATAAATTGTTTTTTTTCCTTTCATAGTGCTATACCGTAACGCGACGGTATAACTATATTGTATAAGATTTAAAGTAAACAATAGTTATTTCACATGCGGCGATAGTGGTGACAGTAAAAGCGTTGTTAATATTTTGTTAACATGAGGGTCCAGAGTTCAAATCCGGCTGAAGCTAATATTTTTTTTTTTGTTCTATTTTGACTTTTATAATCAGTTTTGAAGTAAATTATCATGTTGTTATAATCTCACGGCATCTAGATATATATTTTAAGTAAAAAAAAAAATTATATCAAATCTGGAGTTCAGCCTCTTTAATCCTTATGGTAATGAAATTATTCAGTAAGACGTGAGAATGATAAGTGACTGATTTATTTAGATTTACTATTTGATATAATAAAAGGTATGGTCGTTCGTGAAATCCGATTTGCCCCGTGGCGTGAGGCGTTTGAAATAATGACAAAATTATTGCCTGATAACAACATAATAATTGATTTTGAGTTGTTTCAGTGCACGGCAACAGTACAATGTGAAATACCGTAAACATTTACCAAGGGATTTGTTACAAATGTGACAAGTAAAAGTCCAGAAGTTGTACAGAATGTATAAATAAGTTACAATGCAGCCCCATAAGTAAAAACATCCCGTTGTGAATATTTAAAATTAGCAAACAAATTGTAAAACTGATACAAGTGGAAATGGGGATGGAGCGAATCTGGCATTCTTTAAATGTCTTGTAATATTTCAGAGAATAGTTTCGCATGTCGCGAAAAGAGCAGACGACACCAGCTTGGGTGGAGCAGCTGAACGAAGATGTTATTATGAAGGATACAGAGGACACCTCGTGGTTTACCGGCGGATACCTCGGGGTAAAACCTAAAACCATAACCGATATGTTTAAATCTCTTTTAAAACTTTGTAAATGTTCCGTAGAAAACTTTTCTATAAAACCATGACGAAATTGTTACTAAATACTGACAATCAATATTTTCAGTATAACATTGCGTTGGGATCAATTAAGTCCTGTTACATATTCGTCATGTTATGAATAAAAAGTTTGCAGTCCAGCTATAGTTAATCATTTGTCTCTTAATTCTGTTCAAGCTAGGTATCCGTACAGTTGGTTGTTTGATATAGTGTCTGAGTGATACGGACTTGAAAATAATATATATATATATATTTATATACTCTTTATTATACTGCATGATACATACATATGCACATTACACTCAAAAACTGATCCGATTCAGAACTTATCCCAAACTCTTTATAACTGACTTATTTCTCCATATTCCAGCTAGTCATGTAGTTCAGCTGACCTTTTCACAAAAAATCTTACGACAATTTTTTTTCGTAAGAGAAATCTTACGATAAATATCCTTTTCACAAAAAATCGTAACAAAATCTTAAGTGTAAAATCTGTCTTAACCTAACGATTGATATTACCCGTTCGTAAGTGTAAAATGTTACATTTACAAGTAAAATGTATCAGAAGTTTTTATCTTGAATAAGAATTATCATAAAATTGGAAAAATTAACTTACGACTGGTTTTGTGAAATTGACTTAAGATTTCACTTACGATTATCGTAAGTCAAAATCTTAAGATAAATCGTAAGATTTTTTGTGAAAAGGTCTGCTGGCTTCCATAACTTTATAAGTCGCTTTTATGATTTTTGACGTTGCGCGTCTAGCGATACTATAAAACCTGTTCGCTGAACATTCATTCTTAGATAAAGGGCACAATTACGAATTTTGACTGTCCTTCGAAGTGCTTCTACTTAGAAATGCATACAGCTCGTTTAAGAATATACCAAAACAAACAGTTGGTAGGTATGTAAAAAACTAAGAAAAAACTTGCACTCTGTTTGAAAAAATTCTGTTCAGACAGAAGCCTGAATGATACAGAATGAGATAAAATGTTCTGTCCCACCGCACAGTAGGTATGTTTGGAGACATACTCTTTTAAAACTACGAATTCAGAGTATGCAACAAAGTGCCTTTTGTGAAGGGGAAGGCTTGAATTTTGTGTTCAGCAGCATTTTTCTTGTAATTTCAACTTTGGAAAAAGTTCAGCTGATATCATTCCTTTGTCCTTTCTGACCGAATAAGATACGTTATACTGTCTTAACTAAAAAATAATGCTAATCAGTGTTTATTAAAAAAGGTGTTAACTCTGTTAACTTTTCAATGAATAACCACTTCACACAATAAAAAAAGACTGAGTTCAATTGGTAAACTAAATTTTTCCAGAAAAGCCATTCAGTGATACATCTGGGTTTCTTATTTTTTCTTCATAAGAAACGTTATACTAATTTTTGAAAATTCTAAAAACTGTTGTAAAGTCTTTTAAAAAATACAGGTATGAATGAAAACTCATCAATCTTTTATATATACTGACGGAAACATATAACTGTGCACACTAAAATACTTAATATCTTTTATTAGGTATAAAATTATTTTAGCAGATTTCTTTTGTGTAATTCACAAGGTAATCTTGTTTCAATAATACTGCTTTTCGCGAGTTGCACGTGCAAAATTTATAGCCCGTAACGGTCTCGCTTTTTACGTGTTTCTTTATGTTAACATTCTCGTACATGCTGTTTCGAGTTATTTTAACCGTCAAATTATAGTGAGCTACCCAGCAGTTCAGAAAAACACCTTAATTTGGATTTTAAGTCTTTGAAGACAATGCCACGCATCTCAGAAAATGATCGCCTACGTGCCGTCGGTATGCTCCAAGCAGGCATTGCTCAAAATGCGGTTGCGCAGCGTTTTGGTGTTCACCGAAACACCATATCAGCACTTTGGCGACGATTTCAGCAACGTGGCAACGTCCGTGATCTACCACGTCCAGGGCGTCTACGTGTGACGTCAATCCGTCAAGACAATTATATCCGGCTTACACACCTACGGAATCGATTTCAATCGGCCACATTAACAGCACGAACAATTCCTGGCTTGAGACCTATCAGTGGACGAACTGTTAGAAACCGATTAAGAGAGCACAGCATTACTCCACGACGTCCTGCGATACGTCCTACTCTTCTCTTACGTCATCGACAACGTCGACGTCAGTGGTGCAGACAGTATCTAAGGCTTCCAAGAGCATATTGGAATAATGTTCTGTTTACTGACGAGTCGCGGTTTCACTTAGAAAGGTCGGACGGACGAGTTCGTGTATACAGGCGTCGCGGAGAACGTTACTTGGATCCCTGTGTTTTTCAACGTCAACGTTTTGGTGGTGGTGGGTCGATAATGGTTTGGGGAGGTATCTCATCTCAAGGCAGGACCCAGCTTGTAATTGTCCGTGGCAATTTAACGGGTGTTCGTTACAGAGATGAGATTGTCATACCCCACGTGCTGCCATTTCTTCAACGTCAAGGGCGTAACATGACGTTTCAACAAGACAACGCTCGGCCACATGTAGCACGTGTAGTTACCGGGTTTCTGGCTCAGCAAAACGTGAGTGTCTTACCCTGGCCCGCTGTTTCACCAGATCTTTCACCAATTGAGCACGTTTGGGATGAGATGAAGAGACGCCTCCGTCAAAGACGTAACCAACCTCTCACGCTGGACCAACTAGCGCAGACATTGGTCAACACCATTCCACAGGCAGTTATCGCCAACTTAGTTGCCTCTATGCCTCGTCGCTGCCGTGCTTGCTTGAACGCCAATGGAGGCCTCACACGATACTGACCTTGTGAAATCAGATTTCATACCTGTCAACTTCTGCGCCTTGTTACTGTAAAAATTGTTTTACATGATGAAGTGTTTGTATTGATTGTTAGAAATAGAACGTTGATTGGCTAATTTGCAAAGTTTTATGTTACTATTCCTAATATTTAAAAAAATTCTATACCTTGAAGTATGCACAGTTATATTTTTCCGTTAGTATATATATTTCGAAATTCACACTTGTTTTTCAATATTTCACTTAACTAAAAGCATTTGAAATATTTAACAAAGGTACGTTTCTTGAAAGAAACGTTATATCGATTTACGAAGGTGTTTAAATTCTAGTCTGTGGAAATAAAAGCCACGCAAAAACATAATAAAGCATAGAGACTAAACCAAATTGTGGAACTGATTACTTCTTTAACTCAAGTCAGATATATTTGCGGAAAATTAAGTACTATTTTATATGTTTTAAGCGTTTCGAGAGTTTTAAGAGTTTTAATTGTTTCAATAGTTATATATCTTTATTGCTTTATATGTAGTTAAAAGGTTTTTAATTGCAGTCGAAAATGTCTTCTTTTTTATATCAAGTTGTTTTCGCTTAAACAGGATAAGAAACGTTACGGCATAGATCACACACTATCTTTGATTGTATCTGTTTCTTTTGTACGCATTAAATCCTTTCCTCAGTAAATGTTTTGCGCCAGATACTCGTCAGCAGATCGGTTTAAATGACAGTTTTCTTGTTTTTATATGGAAAATATTAGTTAGAGTGTATGTATATAGTGTTAAAGTCACATAGTTATTCTGCTTTAGCATTTTGCTGTAAAATTATTAAGTGGTAAGCCATTACAAGTACTTTTGGTGGTAAGCATGCTGTAACAGTTTCATATTTTAGGGTTTTTTTATTTAATATTTTTTTTATGTTTTTATACTGTTGAGAAGCAGTTTCTGTAGATATTTACAGGGTACAGAAAAACTGCATAAGGTACGTTACGATACCTTTATACTAAATTATGACAATAAATCGTCTCATAAACTGTAAAAAAAGTGCATTGTTTAACGGTTGTCTGCCTATAAAATGGATTTCGTTTATTAGCGGTTTTTTTCCTTTGATATACAGTGATGTCTCATTAATCCGGACACTATTGTTCCCAGTTAAATTTCCGGATTAATGAATTTTCCGGAGTAATGAATCGGACCCCACAAAACAAGAAACACAACTAGATCTAGACATGTTTTATATAGACTGTTAAATAATTGTTTTTTTTCTTCTTTGATTTAACTCTAATTCTTAAAAAGCAAATACATACAAGAAAATAAAACATACTGAAATGTCATAGTATTGTAAAGCACTTCGTATATAAAATGATTCTGTATTTTTTCTTTCAAAAACCTTCTGTGATATGTTATCTCTCTAAGCCTGTTTATCACGAGTAATAATTATGTCATTATTGTTATTATGTCAATTACACATCAAAAGAGCAAATATCCTAACTGTCAAAACCAATTATCGACTGCAAGGCCGCTTAATCTGTCAATTGTATAAACAAACCAATAAACTTGTTCACACCTCCCGCGGCGATTAGCAGCCGCATCGGCCACTCAGATTTTGGTTGGTTCCCGTCCGGATTAACGGATCATTTTGCATAGACAAAGATACGTTTGGTTCCCAAAAACGTTTTCCGGTTCCGGAACGCGGATTTCCGGAGTAACGAGCAAAAATAACGTTATGGAAATTCGTTCCCGCATATTTTCGTCCGGACTGCGAATTTTCCGGATTAATGACTTCCGGATTAACGAGACATCACTGTATTTGGTTAAGCTTTTAAAGTTATTCAAATGTTATAGGACTAATATGCTTAAATATCGGAAAAATATATATTTAAAGGATAACATTTAATTCCTTGACTCCGAAGTTTCATATGTTTTTCAATTAAAAAAAATATTTACTTGAATATGATTAATAAAAATGAAAAATACATTTGAATAGTTTCAGATGTTGTGTCCAGTAAGGTACGTTATGACTTTTCGGTTTAAATAAAGTGACACTGTCCTTTAGATTTCATGGGCTAACTTATTTAGAATGAAGCACTTCATTGCTTTTAAACAACTTTCGAATTTAGTGCGTTTTTCAGGTAGAATGAATGAGTTTTAATAAAGATATAATAACAAGAACGAGCATGAAAATATAAAGACCGATTTTTTGCATATTCGCTGTAATTTGTTCTTGCAGAAAACCAAAAATAATGAGGTGATACTCGAAGTTAAGGATTTAACGTGTTGTTGAATAAGTAACGATTTAGAACTCGTAGTCTTTACATACATGAATACAATAACTAAATTCAAATTTCGTAGGGTTGGCAATATAACGTACCTTATCGCCGTTTTGGGTGTATATTTTTAAACAGCTGCATCTCTTAAAGTAAAGCCCGTTTGGGTCCACTGAATGTTGTTTTATATTGTTTAAATGTTGTCAAAATAAAATCAGGAGAAAAACAAGGATTTCTTATCTACCGATTTTTCACACCTTGTTTTTTGAAATTGTGCCCTTTTATCTAAGAATGAATGTGAAGTCTCTTTAGCTAGGTGTCATGACTTTGCATTGTGAGAAGCGGGAGGTCACAATTGCAATTTGGTTAGTGAAAACATTCCTTTGAAACATATCTCAATCCGAGTCGATGACTGCTTCCAGGATTAAAATCAGTGCTTGCGCCGAAAGTGTGGATGGGGGAAAGCCACAAGAGACTCTCACTGTGGAGTTCGAACCATCAACCCTCCGTATACAGTTTGATGTTCTACCCCTATACCATTAACATCTCGGTTCATCAAAACTAACTCACTCTTAAACCACATTTTTTCTTCAATACAAAGTGTAAGTCTGTTTTTCTCCATTTTTATTGTCTCTGATACAGATGCCAACCAGGTACCACAGTGAAGGAGGATATATCAACGCCTATGATACCGGGTACCATAAATACCACCATGATGAAACTTCACTAAGGTCACGGTCAACTGTAAGCAGCAGAACCAAACGTAGACGTAATTCATGTTGCTTGGCTCTCTTTTTGATATTTGCAGCTCTGCTAGTCGCCATAGGGATTGGTTTGATGGTCTACTATCTAATGAGACCAGGTCAGTAAACAGGTTTATATTTTCGAGCTTTATCTCTGACAACGTTATCCTTGTTCACTTGTCAGTTCCTCTGACAATGTTATAATTTATTCACTTGTCAGTTCCTCTGATGATATTAAAGATTTTTTCACATTTTTATTTCCTCTGTTTAGCGCCTTCCCACACGAAGATGGTTCGACATTTTTTTTGTGTGTGAAATAATATATACAAACGACTTACCTTATCTGAATTAATTCTTCATTGTAATGTCTTTTTTTCAAAACGTGTACCCAGTGTTTTAAATGCATATATTTCAGATCCAATGAAATACCGTGAGTATATGCTGTTTATTTTTTACAAAAAAAAAAACTTAAGGAAATGTTGAGCATTTAGACTATTATTTTTAGCTCACCTGAGCACAACGTGCTCATGGTGAGCTTTTGTGATCCCTCTCCGTCCGTCGTCGTGCGTTGTCAACAATGTCTTAAAACAACATCTCCTCTGAAACCAATGGCTGCAAATTAAACAAACTTCACAGGAATGGTCCTTGTGTGGTCCCCTTTCAAAGTTGTTCAAATGATTCCGGTCTGTTGCATAAGTAGGTCATACGGCCAAAAAGAAGGTTTCAAAAATGGAAATTAAAAAAATCTTCTTGTCAGAAAGTACAAGGCCTAGAGCTTTGATATTTGGTATATGACATCATCTATAGTTCCTCTACCAAAGTTGTTCAAATTATGCCCCTAGTTTCAAAATTGGCCCCGCCCCGGAGGTCATAGTTTTCCTTATATGTATATAGTAAAAACTTAAAAAATCTTTTCCTCTGAAATGACAATGGCCAGAGCTCAGATATTTAGCATGAAACATTGTCTAGTGGACTTCTATCAAAGTTGTTCAAATTATGCCTCTAGTGTCAATATTGGCCCCGGTCCGGGGGGTCATAGTTTTCCTTATATGTATATAGTAAAAACTTAAAAAATCTTCTCTGAAATGACATTCATATGATATCCCGGCGGGATTTTGAAAAATCCCGTTATTCAACATCAATTCCAGCTGTCCCGGTATTAATTCAAAATTCCCGATATTTAAATCCAGAAGAAAAAAAACTTTTATCCTGTCACTTATAACAATTTCGAACCGATAACAAGGTGCCGTATATTTTATTTCATTTACGGCAGTTGGTCACGTGACGTTGATATCCGGCACATGATATGTGAAGGAAGTGATAAATTTGATGTTATTACAAACAGAGACTACTTGAATAAAAAAATAAATATGTAAATCTTACAATATAGTGATCATTTAAGGAAATAAAGTTACTGAAACTTTGGAACGTTTTTTTTTTGTTTGCAAATGTACCTCTGCCGGATAACCTTGACATTAGCCTAAATTGAAACACTTTAAAGATAGATTTTCAATATCTTAGGTAAATTATTTCCAAATGCCAGATGTGACAGGATAAATAGAATAATAGGTTAGTGTCTTAATTGAGAAAGTTTATCTGGCTCGGCTGCGGAATTTATCGGGTTCGCCTGCGGCTCACCCAATATATTCCTACGCCTTGCCAGATAAACTTTCTTATATTAAGACACTAACCAATTATTCTCTATTTTTATCTGCCGACGTCAATAACTTCCTCAGCTCCGGTTATGGGCGGAGCTTATACTCGAAAACGGCGATCAATACATACTACCTTCAAAGCATTGACCAATCAGAGCGCATTTTACTACTTCCATTGATTTAATTCCGTGTTGACACTTGATACACAATTAACACATTTAGTGTATGAAAATGGCTGAATTACTTTTTGGTATTTTTGTTTTAATTCTCGGATTTATTTACAAGAAAAGGTCAAGTAGATTTAAGACAAACTTAAACAATTGAAGGAAACCAATTTCAGCAAATATTTAGTTCATTAAACATGAATTAGCGAGTGAAAATCTCGGATGAATTCCGATTATCATATATTTCCGCGACCCAGCCGTATTCTAATATTTACAAAAAACAGTGAAAAAGTTTCCTTTTCTCTAAGACTTGAATATTTTTGTCGTAGTTACTTTTGAAAGCAACAATTATAACGAATCAACATTATTTTCATCTTAAAATTGTTTGCAATTTTGTTATAAAAAAAATTTGGTGAAAAAAATCTTGTCTTAGGGAGAAGTCACTTCTCCCAAAATTTTGACCCTAGCAAGAGCCCTGTGTAAAGACTCGGGTTCAAAAGCGAAAATTCAAAAGACAAAAACAAAATTCAATCATCAGTGGGAATCTGAATATAAATAGATAGGAAAGCGTGCTAAGGGAACAGATTATGCCTTTTGCAAGTAGTGCAACCTTTATGCATTAAATAATAACAAAAAACACCACTAGTTTTCTTTGTTGTTCTTCTTGTCTTTCTTTTAGCAAAAACGCGTCTATAAAAAATTCCAGTTTTCAAGCTAAAAATCCAGCTGAAAATCCAGTTTTGAGTTACCGAAGTTATCACATGTATGAAATGACAAAGGCTAGAGCTTAGATATTTACCAAGAAACATTGTGTAGTGGACCTCTACCATGTTTGTTCAAATTATAGTCGTGGGGTCAAAATTGGCGTTACCCCTGGGGTCATAGATTTTCCTTAAATACATATTGTAAAAACTTTAAAAATCTTCTTCTCTGAAAGGACAAATGCTAGAGCTTAGATATTTGGCATGAAACATTATCTAGCTGACCTCTATCAAAGTTGTTCAAATTATGCCTCTAGTGTCAAAATTGGCCACGCCCAGGGGGTCATAGGAATTCCTTATATCTATATAGTAAAAACTTATATATATAGTAAAATTTTAAAAATCTTCTGCTTTAAAACTGCAAAGGCTGCATGAAACATTATGAAGAGGACCCCTACAATAATTGTTCAAATTATAGCCCAAGGGTTGAAAATGGCCCTGCCCAGGTGGGGTGAGGTCAAAGTTTTCCTTATATACATAAAGTAAAAACTTTTTAAAAAACTTCATCTCTAAAACCACAAAGGCTAGAGCTTAGATATTTGGCATGAAACATTGTCTAGTGAACCTCTACCAAGTTTTTTCAAATTATATCCCTGGGGTAAAAACTGGGCCTGCCCGGGGGTCATAGATTTTCATTATATACATATAGTAAAAACTTAAAAGAAAATTATCCTCTGAAACTTCAAAGGCTAGAGCTTAGAAATTGGCATGAAACATTGTGGAAAGATTTACGAACAATACTGACCATATCAGAAATAAAAAGGTCTATTCAATCTTAACTTCTAGAACTAAATCTTCAAATCCACGTTTTGCTTTAGATGGTTTTCATATTCACAACTTTTTTTGATGCACCAAATATACTATTTTAAGTAAGTAAAACTATTGCATGTTTGTCAAACATCATTCAATGGCTTTAGAGTTGAGACTAGCGAATGGATCTCTTCCCCTGCTGAATGTTCCATATATACAAGAGATGAAAGACACAGAATCTCAAACTTTCAAAAACATGGAGAGCTCTTTGTGTGAAAAGGTCAGTATTTGTTTTTACTTTTATATTTTTAACAGAAAAAAATGTAGAATAGTCTAAGCAAAAAGGTTGTTTTCAGAAAGTAATAAGTAAATAATAAAATGGTGCAATTTTAAGAAATTTATTGTTTTAAAAGTCGAAAAGAAATGTTGAGACCTGAATCAGAACTTACAGATTCTAACAATATTTGTCATGATTGTGCTAGATCAGTGGTTCCACACGCAGGATTTTAACCCGGTGGTTGTAAGTTTCATCCTCTGCTCCTCCATTAACACTTCTGTCTTTCGGATGAATCTTTAAACCGAACTCACCTGTATCGGTTCTATACACCAAGCATGCAAAATAAGTAAGGGGGAGGGGTTTGTGTCTTGCATTACCCCAAAAATCTAAAATAACTAAACTATCATAGGGGCATCTGTCATATAGGCAATAGAAAAACTCAGATATTGAGATTGCTGGATTTTTAAGTTGTAATAAAAATATGTTTTAAAATGTAAAAAGATAGACATTCGGCTCTAACAGCTGTTTTCAGTGTCTATTACATGTGTTTTGAAGTCAGACAAAACACCTTACAACTATAACTCTTTACTTGTTCTGAAAGTTATTTTTCTCAACTATCATCTATTCACAGATTGCCACGTTTTTCAAAGGCAGTGTCTATGAAAACCAGTATGAAAGTTGTAAGATACAGTACCTGCGGTTTGTATCACTTATAATACTTATAAATCTATCTACAAATATAAATGTATTACTTGTTAATTGCGGTTGTGAATTTCATTTGCAGCCTTTTATATGAGATGATGATAGTGCTAATTACGTTCTATTATGTGTCAGCAACTCTTTTCTTGCAGTCTTTTCGAGAATGACAATTTCAATGATTTGGACACATTTGATATAACTGAGTTAAATATTCTCACGTGATCACTAACTTCTTAGCGTAAAAAATTAAAAAATAACATAAGTCTTTCATCGAATATTTCGATTATTTTTTACATGTAAAGTTTTGTAAACCATTCCTGGAACCAGTGTGCCAGATTATGCATATTTCTGTATTTTTACAGTTTGGATGACACACCATTACCCTGTGCATGCTCAAACATCACCGGTACAAATGAGTAAGTCTTTTTGACTTGTCTGTGAAAAACAAAAGTAAGTTTTATAACTGATGTCTTAATTTTAGCAGTATCGTTTATTTGTTGACTATTATTTTACAGAAAGGACTTCTAAGACTAGTTATTTGCAATCACACTCCTTAATACTTAATTCAGATAAAAACAACACATGACATATATTTAGATAAATTTTAAACAAAGTCTTTTAATCTTAAATTATTGAAATCTGAGTGACTTGTTCAAATACTACTAGATGGGAGCCAGTGAAGTAATAAACATTCTCGATATTGTTACACTAAACATGCATGGTTTTAATGTTGTTATAGGCTTTTGTTTGACATAGTATGATATTATTTATGTTAATACAACTTTTGATTCCAATTTTTGCCTTTAAAGGCATGCATGTTGTGTCAAAATTACACAACATATCTGAAAAAAAAAAAACACACACACACGTGTATAATTGATTACATGTTTTGTGATTTACCAGTAACAGTTATGTCTCCGTAGGTAAATTTCAAAATCTTGTGCTGTCTTTAAAGTTCTGTCATTTATTATTACTTTCCTTAAAAATCAGAAGCATTGGAAATAGGTTTATCAAAAAATTAAATCAAAGTACTGCAGTCTTACTCAGGAGGAACATAAACCTGAACTCTCTGTCCTACTGACACATAGTGTGTCCCTTTCCAAGAGTAAAACAGACAGATGGACTGAAGATGCCCAGGACCATAACAAAATATGCCCCCTTCGGGCATATAAAAAGGAACATGTTATACAAGTAATTATTAGCCCGCCCGCTTAGCTCAATAGGTAGAGCAGTGGATTAGTAATCCATCGGACGTTTGACCCCTGGGCAGGGCAAAATTTCTCCGTTCATTTGTTTCTCACTGCTGATTCAGAGTAGATCATGTGGGAACAGTAGTCAGTCACTTGCAATTGAAATTGGCAATTACTGGTTAGTTATCCAGGAAAACTGGTTAGGTGGACTGACCGCCGAGATATAACATATGTTGAAATCGGTGTAAACCCCAAAACAAACAAACAAGTAATTATTGTATACAGCTAATTTGCATCTGTTTGAAGGGATAACTGTGATGATAGGAAATGTGCTTAAGATCTCCATTTATTAAATTGTAAATGACTACTAAGTAATAAGCATTTGTTAAAGCTGCTGAACCTTGGATAATCAAAAATACGAATAAAGTTTTAGTTTATTTCAGTTATACTTTTTTTAATTTTTAAGGCAAGAAGACATTTTTCTGGGTAACACCCATGATCTACCAGATCAGTTAAGAGTTGCATTCGATTAAAATGTAAGAATAATTTTATGTTAAGAATCAAACACACAAAGTTTTCGGAGTGTTCTGTCTGTATTTTCGGTTTTCTATTTTTAGAAGGAAACACTCTGATCATTGTGTTGATCTTGTCTATTTTTGCAAATAATATTTAATATCAAGAGGCTTTGTCCTAAAGGAAATGTCAGTTTGATATGCCCATATGTAGTTGCTTCAATTTAAACAGAATTGTTCAAAGCTCTGCATCCCCTTTCCCCCACACGCAAATTGGCAAACTCGTTTCTTTAATAGTATTGACATGGGGACTTGCTCAACAAGTATACATGATACAAGTGCATTCTTTTACCTGAATATTCACTGTGAATCACTGTATAGGCATCATCAGATGTTTTGTCAGTCTTTTAGACACAAAGAAGCTCTAAGATATTTTTAAAAGAAAGAAAGAGTGACATTGTTTCTTTCAGTCTAGACAATGTGAGGGCCTACATCAACCTTATGTTTCATGGTGATGTTAACAGACTCATGATACACACTATTATAGAGAACCACTTGAGGAGGGTGGTAGGGCTGGACTATGACGTTTTACTGCTCGATGACTTCATAGTGGACATAGAGAGTCGTAAGATAGTGACAACGCCCACTGCTAAACCCATACCTGATGGTAACTTGATTCTGTTAAATCAAAACAAGAGTGTGTAAAGACCGAAATTTGATATCAGTGAAAGCTATGAATGTAGGTATTTAGAAATAAATACTTGCTTTTGTTTTAGGATACAGTATTGAGGTAAATGCATTAGTCTGACTTGAAAACATAGTGTTTTCGTTGTGGTTGTTGTTGATTTTTGTCTATCTTTTAAGATCAATGTATTTAACTAAAATATTGTTTGAACATGACACTCACCATGGAGAACTATCTTTTCAATGACTTCAAGTCAGTACTGGGTATCTTTTCATTATTTTCAGTTGGTGTCCGTGCTAATTTGATCATCTGGGTGTACAATCTCACGTACAACAGTGACTTACAGGATCCTGACTCATACAGCTTCCGAAAACTGGCTGCCCCATTCTGCTCAGATGTAAGTTTTCCTAAAACATTTCAAGTATGGTTTCATACATGAGAATACATCTGTTATATTTAAAATATGAAGAGGCATAGCTTACACTACATTATTGCCTTTAACCATTTTGATAGTTTGTTTTAACTATAATTAACTTTTCAATGTATATATGAAAAATGAAACTAACAGTTAAACTTATAACTATGAATCCTCCGAGACAGTTCAGCAGGCATGTGCAGTTTCTTCATTTTCTATATTGTTGTTTATTCATTATTTATTTTCTTTGTGTATAGAAGTCAACATTGTTGTCTCCATTGTTCTGTTTGTCTGAATTTCGTTTTCAGTGAGTTGATATTTTCATCCCTTGTTTCAGCTTCGGCGAATATTCTTAAGAAGTCACCTTGGGTTACGATTCTACAGTTGTCAAGTACGAAACATTAGGTAACAAAATATTTTCATCATCCGTAGTACAGAAGGTTGAGTTTTGTTGAGATTGTCACCAGACAACTGCCACTGTCCAACAGTATGAGTGTGAAAAAAAGACATCGCAAACAAAAATGGCAAAACCACTAATAATACACGCGTGGTAAATGTGGCTGTATCTTACCTCGAATGAAGATGTATGTAGGAGTGTCTAGTGCAGTAGATATCTTAAGTCTGATTTTCTGATTTATTTTTGGCAGAGTTATGGGCACTTAGTCATTTTTTTAATCCCCTCCCCGCTTTGCCTCCGTCTGTCAGTCTGTCTGTCTTTCTGTCTGTCTGTCCGTCTGTCTGTCCACCCTTAACATTTTGTGTCGACTCCATAACTTTTAAACCGCTGAAAATTTTTTGAAATAACTTGGCACAGTGATCACCATCATGAGACGATGTGCAGAGCACAATAATTGGGTTGCTACCCCCAAGGTCAAGGTCACACTTAAAGGTCAAGTGTTAAAAGTCTACATTTCGTGTCCGCTCCATAACTTTAAAACAGCTGAAATTTTTTTTAAATAACCTGGCACAAATGATCACCATTATGAGACGATGTGCAGAGCGCAATAATTGGGTTGCTACCCACAAGGTGAAGGTCACAGTTAAAGGTCAAATATCCACATTTCACGTCTGCTCTATAACTTACTAACTTGACTTACGAAAAGTTTTTTAATTACTTTGCACAAATTATCACCACAATGACAGAATGTGCAGAACCCAACATCCAGGTTGCTACCCCCAAGGTCAAGGTTAAATGTTCTCCATAACTTTTTGACTTTATGGAAGATTTTAAATAACTTGGCACAAATAATTACTATCATGAGACTATGTGCTTATAATATGCATGGCACACCATCAAGGTCATGGTTGGTTAAAGGTCAAGAAGTACACATTCATGTCTGCTGCGGAAGAGGAATTAGCTGTCCTTCAGACTGCCTTGTTTACTCTAACTTCTATATCAAAATCTTGTCCACGCTTCATTTCCAAAACAGCTTGGAGGATTTCATTGAAACTTAACAGGAATGTTTGTCATAAAGCCTAGTTGTGCATATTGTTTTGGGCAGAGTTATGGGAACTTTAACTGGTTATCTTACAGAAGAAATATGCCACCATATGATAAATATTTAGTTTGCAGCTGCTTTTTAAGTCAAACAGGTGTACTTTACAATGGTCTTTCAATGACTATCGCCACATCAGCACCTTAAGTTCTTTGATTATCTCTGAAGTAGAGTGATTAGTCTCTTCTGTTACACAGGAGTTTGACAGTATTTGGATAATACTTTTATACTTCGAATCAGGTAATCTTTCCAAACATTTGCGAAACTAAAAACAGTCTAAAATTGGATTTCAGCTCTTCTCCAGATGTTGTTTTCACAGATGTTTGGTTCACGGATGATGAAGTGGATGGTCTAGAGGTTTCAATAAAACAAATAGTACTGGATAATGCGAGGAAAGTGAATGTCTCAGGCCAAACACGTAAGATAATTGGAACACTTCTGATTACTCCAGTGTCAGGCAATGACGCGACAATTAACGTTACGATACCATTGAACCCCGAGACTACAATAGCTCCAACACCATCAACAAGACCACCAAACTGGAAAGGTAATTTGTTCACTTGAAATATAGTTTCAGTTAACCCATTAATGCCTAATGTTCTCAAAAATAGACCTAGGCAAACAATGCAGACCCAATATGCGGCAGCTAATCAGGGTCTACACTGTTTCTTCCCTAAAAATGATAAAATTGAAAAAATATACTAGAAACTCTTTATTTCAAAAATGGACTTGTCCAACTGAAAAAAATGGCATAATCAATTTGGCATAAATGTCTTCTATAGTATTCTCACAAGAGTGCTTGAAAGATCTTCCTCGTTTTTCCCTGTTCAAAATGGATTAAAATCATCTCTGTTTTACTTAGCTTTTAATAATAACAACAATAATAATAAAAAAGACTAACAGATGCAAAAGGAGATGCTAAAACAGAAGTATGTGTTGATGCTTCAGTAAATGGCTATTACAGTTATGCCTAATGTTGTACTGTTAAGGTCATGTTTTCAGATTAAACTCCAATTACTTTTACCACTCATCTCGATAAAGTGCATTCTTGTAAACAGCTATAAAAACTCAAGAATTGAGATAAAAAGTGTGTTGACTGCTCTTTGCATGTACTGATTCAAAGTGAAATCGAAAGAAATAAGTTTAAAAAACAACACTGTGTTAAATTTTGTAAATGTATAAAGCCAGATTTGTGTTATCACTTTACAGATGGAATGCCGTATGTAGAACTGGTGTTGAACTTTACTGGCGTGGATAACAATATTTCATTTTGGGATATAAACAGTAATGTTTTCCGGTATCACGCTGACAAGTTCTGTAAAGACGTATGTATTGCCCAGCAGAGCCTCAGAATATATTCTTACTGTCAAATTCAAGCTTACATTAAGATTATTATCCTCAATTGAAGAATCTAAATACAATATGAATGCTATTTTTCGAATCGCCAAAGGACATGTTTTCCAAAAAAAAAATTGTATTGAATTTTTAGATAGATTTTCACACGTAAATTATTGCACTCGCTTTATCTAATACACAAAGTGTAGTACAGAAAACTTTTTGTGAGCATTATCAAAATTCTTGGCAGTAAAAGCTATAAATCTAGTGTACTTGGAAACACTAGACTGATGATCACAGCATTGGACAGAGCTAGTAACATACACTCTGTTTTGTTACAGCTTGAGAGAATGATATACCAGAGCTCATGGAAACAGAAATACTACGAATGTAATCTTCTCAACATGTAGTAAGTTTACACAGCTATAAGAAGTCATAAAAGGATTGTATAATTGCTATGGTAGGCAAGACATAAAACCTACTGATGGCAAATTAATCAAGTCATCTCAGAGTGCCACTAAATTACAGTCATTCCTCGATGGCTCGAAGTCATTGGGACCCTCAAATAATTCGAGACATAAAATCAATCGTTATTGTATAATGCTGGCTCGTTATTATGAACTATGCAGCTTCTGATTATTAACTGTTGTTATTTTTTAACTTTCTCGAATTTATTTTCATGATTCTAGTTTTCTTTATAAAGGATACACTTATATAAGAGGGTTTTTAATTGTCAAATGGAAAAATAAAGATTCAGTCATAAAGGAAATGATGGGCTATGAAATAAATACACACCACAGGCAAATATACCCAAAATATTGTTATGGTTTTTATTGTCATGATGATACATACCTTTTTCTGCGATTTTTGCCTGATAAACATTTTGTAAATGGCTTATTTGTATAAACTGAAGTGAATTTCTTACCCCGGACTCACGACGGTATACTGTAGAGTCTTAAATTGCTTTCAAGTATTTATTTCTTCAAAAGACAAGATCTGCCCATATTATGTCATTTCAAAAACTGTTTTAAAAATAAAATACAGATTTCAACAGATTTAAAGTTAAAAAATCTAAAGTAGTGCATATAAAGTGAAAATCGATAAATGGATCAAACGTGCCATTTCACACATATGACAACTTGTGAGACAATTCATACCCCAATAAGGAGTTCAACCCTTGAGAACAATGACAGGTTTAAATTTACACATTGGGACCACAACAGACACATCGAGCCAAAGAATAATTCGAGTATTGCGACTTTGAGCCATGTGCATAATTCATTATAGAAATAATAGGAGAAAAATCAGGACCATGCATCAGCTTCGTGACATCGAGGTAATCGAGTGAAGCAAAGTTCGAACCATCGAGGAATGACTGTAATTGTAAGGCACAGGGCAACTGTAAAAGGAAAATCACTGCCTTCTGATAGTTTCAACTCAAAGGGTACTCAATGAGGGACATTGCTGATAACAAATTATCTCCATTACTCAGATAACATCAAAGGTAGACCAAATTGCACATTGGTCATTTCAGTTGAAATCCTCTACCTTTATCTTTGTTTCTCTTTGTCATGACTTTTAGTTGTGAAAATTGTCACTTATATATTATATAAAAAGTTAGGATTATCAAAAAAACAAACAAAATGGTGTTAACAAAACATGTTGCTAAACTAAATGTGTAATCTGACTACCATTGTTGCAAATAACTAGGCTTAATTATCACCATACCAAAAAAAAAGAAGGAAAAAAAAAAAATAGCGATGAAAGCAGAAAAATCCAAATGGAAGGACCAATGTAATATCAGAGAGTATTCATGGTAGATAATCCACTAATGTCCCCCATTGGCATAAATATACATTACCGTATATCAGTTTTTACACGGTATCTAGTTTTCACTTTATTCGCGAAAATTGAATCCAAGAATTTCACGTTTTTCAGTAGTAGACCAATTTTTCTACTTTCCATTTTCTCTACTGGTGTCGTTATAATCACATGTGATAAAAAACGATATCAACTGTAGGGGGTTATACCTAATTAACCTTCCAAAGGCAGATTACAGGTAGGTCTCTTCATTTTTAATCAATGTTGTTTAACTAGCAAACTTTAAACACCATAACCTCATAACAAGTTTGGGTTGTAGCTTACTCTCAAACATCTACAAACAATGGCCAGTTTAACAAAAGCTGTTAAACTGCTGCATTCAGGTTGTTGAAAATATATGGTAGGTGTGATGAATTTCATACCTGTGTACATGTAATTTACCTGTATAAGCATGATAATTATTAAACTGTAAAATAATATAGAAATACTATAAAATGATTACATTTTCTCTCTTACAGTAATCTCCCTTTGAAAAATGGAAAATGTGAAAGTAACAATCAAGGCTAAAATTTAAATTTGACCAAAATCGCGAAATTTGATGTACGTGAAAATAACCTGATATACGGTATATCCTTTTCTGTATTTTGTTCTGATAAAGCATTACAAAACAGGTAGGCACTTCAGTTTTTTAGGGGGCTAGGGGGGAGAAACCAAATAAATATATTTAGCCTCAGGGTCATTCTGACCAGTGTCTATTGTCTGGTGTCTGTCATCCACTATGCTTTTTATACAACATCTTCTCTGGAATCACTGGGCCAAAGTTGATGAAACTTCAAAAGATGTTTCTTGCATGAAACTCTACCAAAATTGCTCTGCACAAATGTACAACTCTGGTTGCTATGGCTACTTGAATGAAAAACTTATGAAAAAAAAAATAAATAAAAAAAACCCACCATGCCCAGAGCTTATAAATTTGATGTGTAGCATTTTCTAGTGGATCTGTACCAAGATTGTTCAAATTATGACTCTGGGATCACTACTGGCCAAACCCCAACAGCATTGTGGTTTTACATTGATATATAGTAAAACTGTTAAAAGTTCTTCTCTGAAACCATGGACTGGAGTCTAGATATTTGGTGTGTGTTAAGTAGACCTCTATGAAGATTATTCAAATGATGAATCAAGGGCCAAAATTTACCCTACCCAAGGGGTCACTTGTTTTTGCATAGATTCAAATAGAAAAATATAAAAATTATGGCCCTACATCCTGAATTGGGATCACTAACTATAGCTGTAAAAGACTTAAAAAACATATAATTAAGAAAACAATACATTCATTCCAGCCCACCAAACTATGGTGAGATTTATCCATCTTTGAGGACTGTGCTTCACGTCACCAGCAACACAAACGACCCAACAGAACTAATCGACATCATCAAAGAAAAAGCTGACAAATACATTTTCCCTGGCAATCTTGAGACGTACAAGATTGGCAATTTGTATGTCATTCTTTCGGATGGCCAGTTCAACATATATACAACAATATACGAGACAGATACAACAGTGGTGGTACAAACATCATCGATGGTATTTCCTAGTGTCTTCACGTCATACAGTTTCAGCACACCGTCACAAACTCCTGGGGACACTATTTTACCACCAGTGTCTACAATAGTTATAACATACAGTAAGCTCTTGTTCTTTCTCTTTCAAACATGTACAGTATTAGACAATATAATTCAATACTTACAAAGTCCACTTTTTCACTCTTCATTGGAATTGACTAGTAATATAAAAAGCATTTTCATTCTTACCTGGTGTGGTATCTTTCAAAACTTAAAATTGATCAGTCAGAAAAACTTGACCTTAAGAATCCTAGCTCTATAAAGTTTAACTTTTGCTTGCGGCTTTAAAGCCACATGTAAAGACAGCAGCCTGGGACATAATTCATTTACTTACAAATGCGCACTAGTAATTGGTATTGTTAATAAACTTAGATTTAATTTAATTCTTGCCAAATGCTTTTCTTCTATTGCAATTTGTCCAGTATTTTCATATTTTTTTCTTCTAATAGGGATATTAAAAATCTGCCTTCAGTTTTCTGAAGATTCACAGTAAGTGCAGATTTTGATTATTTACAATTATTGATCAAGTTATGGTCAGCCAAATTGATGTATTAGGTTTAAAAAGATTTCAGCAATATGATATGTTACCTATGCTGTTTCTAGGAATAGCTACTACTTTTACATCTGGAGAAATTGTATATACATTATAAGGTTATCTACTCAATGTCAGAATGTTTTACAGGAAATTATGACAGATAAAAGAGTTTTTGTTTGTCTCATTTTCAGTGTCCAAGTCATACTCCCTAATTACAATCTTGGTTTATTCCCCTGTTCGAGAATAATAGCCTGAAATCATCCTAATACAGTTATTAGGATACCTACAATTTCTACAGCTATGGGGTTATTAACAATCAGTACAGTTATATGAATATTTATTGTCTGTATAATTATTGCATTATTTACAATCTGTGCTGTTATTTGAACATTATCAATATATACAGTTATAAGGATACATACAATTTGTACAGTAATTAGGTTATTTACAATCTGTACAGTTATATGGATATTTATAATATGTACAGTGATATATATAACAAACTGTAAAGTTATTGGGATACCTACAATCTGTCCAGTTATTGGGATACTTACAATATGTACAGTTATTGGGATACTTATAATTTACTTATGTGGATATTTACAATTTGTACAGTTATACGGAGAATTAAAATCTGAACACTTATTTGGTTATTTATAATATGTACAGTTATACAGATATTTACAATCTGTACAGTAATTGGGATACTCGCATTTTGTAGACTTATTGGGTTGTTTACAATATGTACAGTTACTGGGATACTGACAGTACTACAATATTGGGATATTTACAAACTGTAAAGTTATAAGAATACTTACAACCTGTAAAATTATATGGATATTTACAATCTGTACCATTTTATGGTGATTTACAGTTGGTACAGTTATTAGGTTATTTACAATCTGTTTAGTTATTGGGATTCTGACAGTTTGTACACTGCTTGTGCTATTTATCATATGGACAGTGATATGGATATTTATGATACGTACACTTATTTGATTATATACAGTATGTACAGTTATTTGGATATTTGCAATCTTTATGTTATTGGGATACTCACAATGTGTACATTTAAATAAATATTTACAATCTCTATAGTTATATGGATATTTACAATATGTATGGTTATTAGGTCATTTACGATATATACAGTTTTTGGGATACTGACAACTGAGGCACTGATTGTGCAATTTATAATATGTAAAGTCATAAGGATATTTACTATTTGTACAGTTAGAAGGTTATTTACAATATGTGCATTTATATTGATATTTACTATTGGTACAGTAATATTAGGTTATTTACCATATGTACAATCAAATGGATACTTACAGTCTGTAAAGTAATATTGATATTTACAATCTGTACATTTATTGGAATACTTACAACTTGTACACTTAATGGGTTATTTACAATCTGTACAGTAATATGGATATCTACAGTCTGTACAGTTATTGGGATATTAACAATGTGTACACTTATTTGAATACTGACATTTTGTAGAGTTATTAAGTTATTTCCAATATGTATAGTTATTTGGATATTTACAATTTGTATAGTTATTAGATAATTTACAATATGTACAGTTTTTGGGATACAGACAATTTGTATATTTATTGGTTTATTTACAATTTTTACACTTATTGGGTTATTTATAATCTGTACAATTTTATGGATATTTACAATCTGTACAGTCATTAGGATAAATTTACCTTGTGAAGTTATTTGGATATTTATTAAGTGATCATTTTACATTGCAGATGCTACTGCAGCTTTCATAGAAAGTCGTTTGATTGACTTTGATTACACCCAAGATCTACAAGATACTACATCTACTAAATTCCTTCTCCTGCAGCAAGAGTTTTGCAATGATGTAGGTGTAACTCTGTATTTGTCAGATAAGTTATTTGTGACTTTTTCCTCATAAATTTAAATGTTCTGTTGTCATAATATGTTATAGGGAACTTATGCTTGCAGGTATTTTTATGCTCCCCAACAGTGATACATATAATTGCTGCTTCATCTGTTCATCCATCCTTCCATCTGGCTGGCCGTCTGTCCATTCCAAATTTTGTCCAATCTGTTTCTCAACAACAGCTGATTTGAATTTATGGAAACTTCATAGGAAGTTTTAGTTCTAAAAGGAGCAGTGCATATTAGCAGCATGTTTCGGTTTAACTATTTTTTTCACAAAGTTATGCCCCTTTCAAGCCTTTTCAGCTATCAAGTTTGTCCAGACTTGACTATTTCTCAGCAACCAATGCCTGGAATTGATTGAAACTTCAAAGGAAGCTTTACTACCAAGAGGAGCTGTGCATATTAGCAACATGTTTCGGTTCAATGATTTTTCTGTTTCATTCATTTTTATTTGTAATTTTTGTTCAGACTTTTTCTCAGCAAACACCAAGTGGAATTTATCGAAAGTTTCATAGAAAGTGTACAAGTAATATTTAACGAAGGGAGCTAATTCCATTAGTTACAAAGAAAGAGTTATTGTTTCTGAACATTTCTTTTCTCCTACTGTATTCTATCATTTTGTAAACTTTCAACAAATTAATGCAATAGTTTTTGGAGTTATAGTCTGGTTTTGGTGGACATTTCTTTGAATGAATTTTGACATTTTAGTAAGGATATTGTGTTTAGTGAGTGTAACTCACTGCCAAAATGATAAGTATAGTTTTATTTGAGAAACATGCATACATTTTCCCTATTTGTTCTAATAAAATTTCATTATGAGCACTTGTGACAGGCAAAATCTGTCTTAGGAGATACATTACCAGGACTTTTTCCTTTATTTATGTCAGTGCTATGACAATTGTTCAAAAATGAGGATGGATTTGTAATATAAAATGGGCCTGGTTAGGGGTGACAATGCTTTGCATTTTTTATATGGAAGATGTAGAATTTAGAGGGCCATACAACTCTATTATAACCCAAACATTTAACAAATTCTGTTTCAACATTTAACTTATTACCTTAAATGTAATCACACCCCTATTATATGAGCCCACACTCCCAATTACTTTTCATTCATTTTCAACCATTGTTTCAGAATATTTCCCACCAAGACCTCTTCATCATGAGACACAAAACAACTCCTTCTCTCTACACTGTCCTCAACTGCACATTTTTTTTTTTTTACTATCTTATGTTCATTTGGGGAGCATCCATTGCATCCAATGATATCCTTGTTAAAGCCCTGCCTGCAGCTTAATGATCCATGTTTGTCATTTTTATTAGACAAGTTTTTAATGTATATTGTTTTAGAAATATATTGTATAGTGACAGTTAAATTATACCTCCAGATTGAATAGGGCTATTATGGATTCATGTCCGTTGGTTGGTCTGTCCATCCATCCACGTGGCCGGCCATAGACAAAATTTATCTTGACTGTTTTTTACATTAACTATTTCTCAGATATTGATAATATTTTAAAAGAATCATAAGTACCAAGCCTAGTTGTGCATACTGTTGTCATGTCCCACTCTGATGATTTTTCACTGAGTCATGGACCTTTGATATTTTTGTTATATATCAATTTGTCTGGACTGTCTCTTATCAACTATTATTCAGACTTTAATAAAAATTTGCAAGAATCATAAGTACCAAGTGTAGTTGTGCATGTTATTGCTGCGTTTCACTGCCATGAATTTTCACTGAGTTATGGACCTTTATTTTTTTCAATCATTAAATTTGTCTATGCTATTTCTCAGCGATTATTTGTCAGATTTTGATAAAACTTTGCAGGAATTATAAGTACCAAGCATAGTTTTGCATATTTTTGTCGCATTTTGTCACTGCCATGATTTTTCACTGAGTTATGGGCCTTTGATTTTTAATACATAGATTTGTCCATGTTATTTCTCAGCCACTTTTTGTCAGATTTTAATAATACTTTGCAAGAATCAAAGGTACAAAGCCTTCTTGTATGTTTCATTGTTCTGTTTCAGTCCAATGAATTTTCACTGAGTTATGGCCCTTTGATTCTTTTACATATAAAAGGTAAAAAGTTTGACCAGTGTTAGTTTTTCTATGCTTTTTTTCAGCAGTCATTAATTGGGGTATAATCAGAGCTTTTTAGTACTTAGCCCAGATTTGCATGCCCTCATCATGTAGTGTTTGCATTGATTTCTGCTGATTTTTTGCAGATTGTTAAGTTTTGTGTGTTTTATCATATGTTTGACTTCTACTGCTGAGTTAACTTTCCACAGATATATATTTATATTATGGCAGACAAACTATGAATGTAGAAACTACTATGCCAGTGCGGTATCTGGGGGTATTTATCACATTTAGTGATAGCTCGTTATTTCTAATTTTTCAAATAAAAAACATAATCAAAACAATGACTCTTGGTATCTTTTGGCAATGTTTTGGAATGAATTTAAAGAAACAATACTCAGAGAATAGTAGTTTCCACTGTACATCATGTATAACAGTAATACGAAAAGTATAAAGCAGTAGAAGTCTTCAGTTGAAGCTTTGCTTCCAGGTTGCATAATTCAAGGCAGATAAAAATACTTAATATTCTAAAACATTTACATTTCAATAATGCAGAATAACAGTTGTTCAATTAAAAAAGAAGAGGAATAAACCACTTTCCCAAAGCCCTGTGGTTTGGCTTGTAAAATTATTTTCAGATCTACAAGCTTTTCCAGACTGTAGGCCCTATGGGCCTATAAAAATGTAGATTCAGAAATCATTTTAATTGTAAAATTCAAACCAAACAGTGGTGTTTTTACTACCACTTCTTATAGATATTTTAGCCATGTAAAATAATATTATATATATAATTGACAGCTGTTTTGCTCACAGAAAGTCAAGCTTTATGTTTGCTGCAGAGTGACAGCAATTTGTATACACACAAGATTTCATTCCATTGCAGATTGATGGCTATTTTGTATCAAGTTCACTGCAGCGGTATTATGAGACCTGTAGGATACTTTCATTCTCGTATGTATATTTTTCTAATATAGCTGGTTGAAATTCTCATTTGTATATTTGTAATATAGCTAGTAGAAATTCTTGAATGTGTGTCTTATCTATGTGATAAAAAATAAAAATTCTTGTATGTATATCTTGTGACATAGCTGATAGAAATTCTTATATGTATATGTTGTAATATAGCTGATAGAAACTCTCTTATGTATAGATTGTCATATAGCCGGTAGAAATTCTCGTATGTATATCTTGAGACATAGCTAATAGAAAATCTCATACTTATATGTTGTGACATTGCTGGTAGAAATTCTCGGATGTATAATTTTCAACATAGCTGGTAGAAATTCTCGTACGTATATCTTGTGACATAGCTGGTAGGTCTTCTCGTATGTATATCTTACTATATAGCTGATAGAAATTATTATATGTATATCTTGTGACATAGCTGATGGAAAATCTCTTAATTTTATGTATATGTTGTGACAAATCTAATAGAAATAAACATATGTATATCTTGTGACATAGCTGATAGAAATTATTTATGTATCTTTTGTGACATAGATGGTAGATCTTCTCATATGTAGATTTTGTGACACAGCTGGTAGATATTCTTGTATGTTTAATTTGTCACATAGCTGGTAGGTTTTCATATATGTATATCTTGTGACATAAGTGGTAAAAATTATTGTATAATGTGACATTGCTGATAGAAACTCTTGTATGTTTAAGTTGTGAGGTAGCCAGTAGAAATTATTGTGTGTGTATCTTGTGACATAGCTGGTAGAAATTCTGGTATGTATATCTTTTTGCATAGCTGGTGGAAATTCTCTGTATATCTTGTGACACAGCTAACAGAAATTCTTGATGTTTACATTGTGAAATAGCTGGCAGAAATTCTCGTATGTATATCTCGTGACTTAGGTGAAAGGAATTCTCATATGCATATTTTGTGACATTGGTAACAGAAATTGTCGTATGTTTACATTGTGACATAGGTGATGGAAATTCTTGTATGTATATCTTGTGACATAGGTGATGGAAATTCTTGTATGTATATCTTACAACATAGCTGCTAGAAACTAATTCAGTGTACTGGGAATGAAAACTGATTTGCCCCAAAATTGATAATTTTGCTATGAAATCATGAATGTACACCTATCCAAATGGAAAACTCTGTAAGAAAAGACTGTTTTGTTTTATTTCCAGGTCAGATTCCAGGTTTTCTTTTGTCCTTCATTTTACGGCTCCTAAAGGGGAATACCTTCAGACTGCTGTTCCGTCTATTATCATTCAGAAAGCACCTAAAGCTCAAATTGGGTCATTCACAGTTCTAGATATCGGTGGCCTGAACCTGCTATATGACGCCATTGGCTTCACCGTGTCAGCGACAAACTACACACATGACAGAACGCCTTCTTTGACCACTTCCATTACGATGACGTCTACCATTTTGCCACCTATCTATTGTAAGTAATTTATTTACACAACATTTACTAACCCCCGCCACACACACACACACCTTGTTCGAAGCAACTGCTTTTGCATTGGTGATCAGTGCAGACCATGATCAGTCTGCATGTAAATTAACAGCCCTATAGTTGCATAGTGTCTATCCAAGTCCTAAAATAGAACAGTCTGTTTTAGAAATTTGGCAGGAAAAGGGTTGGAATAAATGTTCAAGTTTAAAGACTCCTATAAAAAAAAACTATTCTCCAGACTTGTCATAATTACCCATGGAACAGTTTACTACCTATTAATAGAATTTTCAAAAAACTGTATTTGGAAATTGAGAAAAATATCTAATTGGGTAAAAGTTAATCTACAAATCAATTTCATCTTATGAAATAATAATAAAAAAACTTGTTTGATTTTTACTGTCACATCCTTCCACATTGTTTATCCATCTTCTAGAGAAAAATTGTAAGATTACACATTTTATTTTTCTTCATACAGCGGCCTCACTTATCAACATCTTCTGTGATGTTGCAAGTGAAATCAAGCCTGAATATGGTAACAGGAACTCGGACATGTTTCGGGCAAAACAAACAGAGTTTTGCAAAGATGTAAGTGCATATTAGGGGAAAGTAACAGTTTCTTTTGTTGAAATTTGCATGGAGATTGTAACTGTTTTGGCTAATTTTATGAAATTTTTGTAAAGACAAATTTAAGGTCCTTTCTATCCAGATACAGGTGCAATGGATTGTTCTGTTCATTTTTCAGATCTCCAATATATTCAGCCTTGACCTGAGGACAGCGGGCATATATCTTGACTGTTACATTCTTGAATTTAGGTCAGTATGAAATGAAAGAAATAAAATTCAAATGCAAACAAAAACAAATTTTCTAGTACTCTTCTGATATTAAGTGATGAAGTTGTAATTATTGGTTGTAACACTGTCGATTTCATAAGCCAGTTAATACTATATTTTTTTTATATACAAACTGTAACAGTTACCAGCTTAAACCTTTATTGTTGCATCTGGTTTGTTAAGGTTGACCTTGCTGCTTAAGTGCTTAGAAATATATAGGATAAAATGTCCACAATTGCATTTTTCAGGGCATTTTTCCAAAATGGCTGTTTTCTTTATTTAATTTTTTTTCAATGGTAAGTGTGATATAATCATTTATTGTATTTCACACAGTTTGAAAAACTCTACAGTACAGTTCCATGCGTTGTTTGCTGAAGACGCTACGGAAAACTTTGGTAAAATTGTAGTAGACATGCTTCACTTGCTGGCAGACAGTGTGATGTATGAACAAAGCTACCATCTAGACATAGGCAGTATTATCATTGAACCCTACAGTTGTAGAATGAACGTCTATCCTGTAAACTACACAGACCCAAGGACAACATTATTTACTACTCTGACCCCAACATCACAAATTCCTCTGCCTACTGCAGGTAACTGAAAACATGTAACCATTAGTGAGGTTAGAACAGCCTCGAGTTTCCTTCTTTGATACAGAAAAAAACGTTTTTTATTCTGATGCTGACACCATAAATTCCACTGTACACAGCAAGTAAATAAAAACTTATAAACATTTATGAAGTGATAACTTTCAGGAGCTGCCTTTTTATATGCCCAAAGGGGCATATTAAGTTATGGTCCTGGGCTTCTTTCCATCCGTTAGCAATTTGGTTTCCGGAGGATAACTTGAGAACTCTTTGGCCTACAGTCTTTTGACTTCATGTGATGATTGCCCATATTAAGTGCATGATCCCTATTGATTTTGGGGTCAGTGTCTCAAAGGTCAAGGTCACAGTGACCTAAATTTTTAAAGTCATTGTCCGTACATCTGTTAGCAATTTGGTGTCCGGCGGATAACTTCAGTACTCTTTGGCGTTCTGTCTTCAAACTTCATATGATTATTGCCCACATTGAGTGGATGACTGTTATTGATTTTGGAGTCTAAAGGTCAAAGGTTAAGGTAACAGTGACCTTTACATTGAAAACCATTTCTGCCATGTAACTTGACAGTCATTTGTTATAGAGACTTCAAACCTTATATCTTGATTGCACACATTGAGTGGATGACTCCTGTACATTTTGGGGTCAGTATGTCAAAGATCAAGGTCACAGTGACCTAAATTTTTAGAATCATTTACACTCTCTAACTCGACAGCCATTTATATAGAGAATTCAAAATTCATATAATGGTTGCACACATTAAGTGAATGACCCCAATTGATTTTGGGGTCAGTAGGTCAAAGTCACAGTGACCTAAGCACTGAAAATATTTCCGCTGTAAAGATTTATAACCATTTGTCATACAGACTTCAAACTTCATATGATGATTGATTACATTCAGAAAATGACCCCCATAAATCTTAGGATCAGTAGGTCAGATGTCAAGGTCACATGACCTAAACACTGAAAAGCATTTCTGCTGTATAACTTTGCAACTACTTCAAACTTCTTAGGATGATTGCCATCATTGATTACTTGACCCCGATACTGTTCGTGGTAAGTACATAAAAGATCAAGGTGACAATAAACTAAACAATCAATACTTCTGCACTATAACTTGATAACCAAGCATCACAGCATGAACATAATAACTTCTGAAAGACTGACATTTATACAAATTATAAAACCTAAAATTCAGATATGATAAAGATCAATAAAACTCTAAAATTAAAATTATAAAATATTAAAAATCAAAATGTTATAAATCAAAAACAAAATATTTAAAATTTAAAGCAAATCATTTAATTTCAAAGCCTAAGGTTTCCTCCCTTATATCACAAATGCATCATACTTAGAAGAAACACCCTTCGGGCATATAATGCTCCACCCAGTGGTGCTCTTGTTTTAACTCTGATGTTTTTAACCCTAAGAAAAAAAAAATTCTTTCAAGGAAGCTTGATTCTGATTGGAGTATCTAACACATCAGGCAGTATTTTTAAAGTATTCCTGATCCTATTAGCCTAGTAGATTTTTTTGTCATACCATTAGACAAATTTCAAATGTTTGAAATAGTATATAACGCTTAAGTGTGACTTATTTTAGGATTGCAACACTGTTTACGAAAACCGTGTCAGAACGGCGGTATCTGTATGGAGACAATGGACTTCTACAGATGTACATGTAAACCTGGATTTACTGGGCATGACTGTGAGATAGGTAGAATGACTGGTTTTTGTTTTTCATTGAATAAAATCTTGTTTTGTTACTGTAGTCATTATTGCAGAATGATTGGACCAGAACCAATGCTCTTTACCAGTCAACTGTTATATGGTTTGTCCATACAAGTTTTGATTAGCAATGCTTTTTATTTTAACCAGTTAAAAGTTAGCTAGTTATAAAACCTGGCTGATTAGTTTTGTTTTTCAATTATAAAAGTGATTCAAGTAAAATTTAATGATGTTTTAGATTATCTGAACTGTACATGAAGCGGATGCTGTCAATATATTGTAGATATAGATGAGTGTAAAACAGAGTTGTCTGCCTGTGAGAATGGCGGGACATGTAGAAACAACCCGGGTGGTTATGACTGCACGTGCTTCTCAGGATATATAGGAGACAGATGTGAAACAGGTAAAATGACCATCCTACTATTAATATTATACATGCAATGACACAGTTTACAATAAAGTAGGTGCTGTTGTTTCTAAGATGGTCAGGTCCTCTTAGTGAGTAGATTGAAAGATCAGATTACAAATTCAATAGATAAAATAACCTCTCGCATTTAAAGCTAGTGCAGATTTGTGAAATATAATTTCTTGAAAATCATATGTTTCATTGACACAGTCAGTCGGACCTGCAAATGCAAAACAGAAAAACAACGATGGGATTAACATATAGTAGACATGAAACAATATTACAATTAGATATGCCTGAAAATAGTTGTAAGATATGGTATCACTTATCTGTTTGACGTTTACTCTGTATCATTTATTCATTTTAATGTTGTAATCTGTACCACTTAATTGCCATACCATCTTTTGGTATTATATATTTTTTATAACCAGTTGTTGATCGCTGCGCCTCTAACCCCTGTAAGAACGGAGCGACATGTACCGGGTCATTGCTACAGCTGTGTATCTGTAGCACCGGTTGGACTGGAGCGACATGTGAACAGGGTTGGTGAATCTAAATTTAGTACAAACTTCTAAAAATGTGATACATTGTAATGATTGCATGCATTTACTTCATAACTTTTTGTAAATACATGTACATCATAAGTGCGCATGCCATGGACTCGGGTCTATACAGTGTTTTTTGTGTCGCCCTTTCGAAGAAACGGCGATACATTGGGATTACTTTGTCTGTCGGTCCATCACGAAAACTTTCGAAGAAACGGCGATACATTGGGATTACTTTGTCCATCGGTCCGTCACGAAAACTTAACGTTGGCTATGACTTTGCCATTTCTTAACATTTCCTTATCAAACTTTCAAATTGTATTGCTTATGACAACTGGGTCGGGATGATGCCAAAATCTTTAGGTGAAGGTCACATTTGACAGAGTTATACCCCTTTTTGTACTTGGATTTTGTCATGAAAACTTAACGTTGGCAATAACTTTGCCATTTCTTAACATTTCGTCATCAAACTTTCAAATTATATTGCTTACAACAACAGGGTCATGATGATGCCAAAATCTGTAGGTCAAGTTCACAATTGACAGAGTTATGCCCCTTTTTGTACTTGGATTTTGTCATGAAAACTTTACATTGGCTATAACTATGCCATTTTTTAATATTTCTTCATCAAACTTTCCAGTTGTAATGTTTACAATTGTATTACTTAAGACAACACCATTTCTCAAGGGCAGATAACCCTCAAATTTATTTCTGCAATGTTATGCCCCTTTTTCAACTTAATATTTCTTAGTTTACCTTTTTGTTAATGTCCATTTCTCAAAAAGTGTCAAAGATATTCCATTCAGAACACCGGCAAGACCCCTGCAAAGATTGTTGGTACCCATGTCCCTGGGGTCACAGCCCCACCCCCAGGGGTCACATGATTTTGGTTATATTTATATATAGGAAATAAACTTCTTAAGCCTAGAAATCAAATATTATAAAGCCTAGAAATGAAATATTAACTGACATGAGATGGGTAAGTACTCCCCCCTTTCTCTGCCCCCTCACCTCCCCTCTGCATGGGGAACCCCCCAACCTGCCCACCTAACCTCCCCCCCCTATGTTTTTTTACACCCCCGCACCCCCCGGGCCTGATTTTTATGCTCCCGGAAGGACGAGCATATAGTTGCCGCTTTGTCCGTCCTTCTGTCCCGTCCGTCCATTCGTCTGTCCATCATAATTTTGTCCGGAGCGTAACACAAAAACTATGAGAGATATCAAGACCAAACTTCATAGGTAGTTAGATCTCATTAAGGAGCAGTGCAGTGCACAAGAACCATAACTCTTGCTTTATAAATTTTTGAGTTATTGCCCTTTGAAATTTCTCATACTTATTTTTTGTCCGGGGCATATCTCACAAAGTATAAGAGTTATCAACTTGAAACTTTATAAGTAGATAGATCTCATTGATGAGCAGTGAAGTGCACAAGAACCATGACACTTGCTTTATTAATTTTTGAGTTATTGCCTTTTGAAATTTCTCATACTTATTTTTTGTCCGGGGCATATCTCACAAAGTATAAGAGATATTAACATGAAACTTTATTGGTAGATAGATCTCTATGAGGAGAAGTGCAGTGTGCAAGAACCGTTACTCTATTTTGCATAATTTAGGAGTTATTGCCCTTGTTTTTTTTTTCATACTTTAAAAAAAATACATATTAAACAATAGCCCTTTTGGAATTGGCATTTATTTGGGGAGCATCCATCGGTTCTACCAATTTCTTGTTTTTTTTAAATTGATAGGTACTTGACTCCCCATCCACCCTCAAACCCCACCTCCAACAACCAGCCCCTCAACCCTCCCCCCCTCCCCCAACCAGTTTCCTCCCCCGAATTTTATTTTATTTTTTTTAAAAACACTTGACTCCCCATCCACCCTCAAACCCCCCTCCCCCTCGGCACCACCACCAGTAGGATTTTTTTTTTTTTTAATGCATAGGTACTTGACTCTCCATCCCAAACCCCACTCTCCCACCCCACTCCCCCCCCCCCCCCCCCCCCCATCCCCGGGCCCGAATTTTTTTTTAAATTTTTTTAAATACATAAGTACTTGACTCTATGACTAGGTACTTGCCCTCCCCCACTCAAATTTTTTTCACTTGGGCCTCTTGTTTAACTTGGCTTATAATTAATTATCCAGCTCTGAGAAAAGTGGAGCATACTGTCTGTGGACAGGTCTTGTTGTACTTGGACTAGATGCTGTCTTTTCCAGCAGGCTCTTGTTTACCTTTTTAGTTATTCTAACAGAGTACCCAAGGGCGACACAAGTGTTCAATTGAACACCCATCTTGTCTTTTTTACATTTTAATGTTACTATTCCTGCCTTTGATACAGACTAAAATATTTTGGGCATATAATCTTTGTTTTACTATTGTTGAAGAAAGATGGGAGTTTGGTGCCGTTTTTTTCTTTTATTCTAGACGTGAACGAGTGTTATCTTGTTCCCAGTGTGTGTAAGTTCAACGGTACATGTTTAAATCAAGTGGGCTCCTTTAAATGCCAGTGCGTAGATGGACGTACAGGTCCTACCTGTAACGAAGGTAAGGTGGTCATTTCAGAATAAACCTTAATTATGCCCCCCATCGAAGATGAGGGGGCATATAGTTTTGCAAATGTCAGTCGGTCGGTAGGTCGGTCGGTCTGTCGGTCGGTCCATCAGTAGACACTTCGTTTCCGATCAATAACTAGAGAACGCTTTGACCTAGGTTCACCAAACTTGGTGTGCTGGTTGGTCATCACCAGTAGATGACCCCTATTGGTTTTAAGGTCATTAGGTCAAAGGTCAAGCTCACAGGGACCTTCATCCTAAAAACGGTTTCCGATCAATAACTAGAGAACGCTTTGACCTAGGTTTACCAAACTTGGTATGCTGGTTGGTCATCATCAGTAGATGACCCCTATTGATTTTTAGGTCATTAGGTCAAAGGTCAAGGCCACAGGGACCTTGATCCTTAAAACGGTTTCTGATCAAAAACTAGAGAAGGCTTGGCCCAACCACAAGCAATAAGGTGCTGCTGGGGGGCATTTATGTTTTACAAACATTTCTTGTTTCAGTTTAATTCAGTACACAGGGTTACTTTAACTGTAAATTGATGGATTCATGGATACAAAACTTTCTCAAAAACAGATTTCAACATGTATTAGTGGAAAACAAGGTCTCTGACAGGCTCCCTGTGCTTTCTGGTGTCCCGCAGGGGTCGGTCTTAGGTCCATGTCTCTTTCTCGCATACATCATTGACCTACCAGGAAGTGTCAGGAGCCGGGTGCATCTATTTGTGGATGACACCATAGGTCATCTTCCCCTACATCCTACATAATGCTGTACTGAAAACCACAGAAAATGCAAAATACTTAGGAGTTACTATTAGTAATAACCTGAACTGGTCATCTCACATAAACAGCATCACAAACAAAGCAAAAAAACAGCTTAAGGTTCATCAGACAAAATGTCAAAACACAAAACAAACAACAAAGAAGCAGCATACAAAACATATGTAAGACCACAGGTTGAATACTGCTCAACCATAAGGCATCCATGGCAGAAATATCTCACTCAAAGAATAGAAATGATCCAGAGGTCAGCTGCAAGGTACGTTCATAATGATTACCACTATACAAGCAGTGTAACAAACATGATTAAGGAACTAAAATGGTTAACATTAGAACAAAGGCAAACCATGCCAGCCTGGTCATGCTACACAAAATAAAAACAAACAAGTCAGTGTCGATCACAATCACCTTACAAACAGAAGAAACACCACATGAACTCATTCTTCCCAAGGACTATACGACTCTGGAATGAATTACCGACCGAGATTAGGGCTACCCCAACTGTGCCAGCCTTTATCAGTGGACTGAACAAGTTTTATAGATTTTAAACATTCAAAATAAATGATTAAGTAAGGTCTTTAGTAAAATCTTGTTTTCTTTGTTATTATCTTTATAATTTTAATGTTACTGACACCCGCCTGTTATGATTAGTGTAGTCAGTATTGAGTTTTGGCAGTAATAAGTTGAGGTTGAAGTATATAATGTATATAATAATGTATATATTTTAATGCTTTTCTTGAAACACCCTCAGTTGATTATTTGTATAGCACAGATATCCAAATATCTTGGTCATAGAGAATGTAAGGATTAAAATATTTCAATGAAAATATTTAAGGTTTCATCATGACAATGTTTTGCCTTAAATTAATTTCATGCCACATTTCCTAAACAAAAGATAAGATCAAGTCTGAAACTATTAATACCTAAAAAAAGCTTTTGTTAAAGTATCTGATAGAATAGGTCTTTATGCAAGTTTGCTTCACTTAAGATAGGATGTATGTGTCAGATTATAAACTTGTCACAAGAGGTTATTCTACATAGTCATAATGTAGGTCTAGGACAAATCTGGGTAGATTGATATCCAAATTACATCTAGTAAAACAGCTGTTAATGTTTTGAACATGGTCAAGGAGTCAAGAAATTAGTTTCTGTTAACTTCTGTTTGTCAGAATAATTACATTTTAGGCTGCAATATATATTTGCAGTATTATTTTTATACATTTCAGGTTATTTGTCTACTGTTTTCACATCTTAATTATTTGCTCACATGATTTTGTTACTTTTTTATGAACAGTTTACGTACATATTGAGCTGTGCCTGTAACAGATAAAACTATGTTTGTTGTTTGTAGGTATCGATGAATGTGTACTGTTCCAACCGTGTCGTAATGGTGCCACCTGTCTTGACACAGATTACTTGTACAAATGTGTGTGTAAACCAGGCTGGACTGGCGTAAATTGTACACAAGGTATACATGAATATATATTTCTATAATTCCTGCCAGAGAGCCATGTAAGTGTGTTGTAAGTAAAGAAATCTCTAAGAAAACACCTATATCAACCTATTATTGCCCATTTACTGCAAGTAAAAAGAAGTACATTGGGCCTGAATTTTACAGATAAGCTTGAAACTAATAGTACTTAATTTCTTGATAGTTTGATATGGCATGCCAAATCACCTTCCAATGGCATCTGTACACACTCAAGGTCAGTCTTATATTGTTGGTAGAAATTGCGGCCTAGCCTTTTTGCTTAACATGTATTTTCTTTGTTTGAATAAAAAATATGGATGCATTTTACATGTTATTTAATATGTTTAAACTAATGGCATCTACAGGAAATATTAGCATGGTTAGCACCATGTGAATGCAGATCACACAAGCAACCTTTATGACATCCAGATTTACACCAGTTTTTGTCACATTGGTGCAGCTTATTTGTTTCTAACATTACGTAAAAACTTGTATGACCAGTATATACTAAATGTGATACTTGTGCTTAGATGTTGATGAGTGTAGTGAGGACATATGTAAGCATAATGGACAATGTGAGAACACACTTGGTGGCTTCGTGTGTAACTGTACTTCTGGATGGACAGGTCCTACATGTAATTCAGGTACGTGCACGTAGTGGCTCAATTACAAAACATTTATCTAGATATCCTCACCAGTTTATTCAGCCTTTAATCCCATTTATTTTGCCTTTCTACGAATATTTTCTAAAAATAATTCTTAAATGAAGTTTGTCAATATCCCTGCCTTTGAAAAAAAATCAAACAGTTATTTATTTATTCAGTCCTGTAATGCTGTTGAACTAGTATACTTCTATGACTACGTATTCATTGTTTTAATTTTGACACACATGGAAACGATGTTGATAAATGAGATATTTTTTACGCAGCTGATATCTTTTTAATTCCAATTCTTGGTTATAAATGATGATGTTCTGTTGTAGGGTATGATGAATGTAAGGGAGCTAATCCATGTCTGCATGACGGTATATGCATTGATACAACATCTGACTTTCAGTGTCTGTGTAAGGAAGGATGGACCGGCGAGCTTTGTGAGATAGGTGAGTGAGGTACCTTCAAACACAGTTTTAGAAGTTCCTGAACTTGGTGTCCTAACAACCTTGCCCTCGATACATATAATGTAAGAATCCAAGTCAAAACAGCCTATTTTACAAAAGCTCCCCCCCTTCAATTAAATTCAAAAACAATCTGAGTCAAAATGGCCCACATATCCAGACTTTGTTATGGATTCATTGTTTTTAATATTTATGCAGCTGTAAAAGGGATATTGATGTATACTCAGCCAAAAAAGAAAGTACCCACTTCTTCAATTCTTAATATCTCTTTTAATGTTATGTTTACACAAATATAGCTAATAAAATGTACATGTAATTATTGGAGCACCTGTTGACTTTAGTTTTATCAGTAGTAAACCATGCCCATACCCCATATGGCTGCAGCATCTTGACGGTTTTAAGTGGCTTATTGGCGTTATGGAATGAGATTTTGTAATTTTTATTCTTAACTGTGCCAAATAATAGTTCTTGACATTTTCCTCATACCTGTCTAAAAGTCAGTCTTCCCTTGAATTGATAAATAATGATTCACCATATCAACATGCCATGCAAATTTATTCTTGATATTTTAATGTACCATTATGTTTGTTGGCATGTATTACAAAAAAATCCTGAATTTCATCACTGACATTCGTCCTATATGTTTCATTCCAGTGTGTGTTCTACTTCCAGTATTAATAGAAACCATTTTTTAAATTTGACATTAAACAAACTTAGTACATTTTGACTACTGTTTTGTATGTTCCAAAGAAAATACATTTAATATTCTAATCTCTAGCAAACCAACCAAAGTTCAGGATGAACAACTAGTGTGTTATTATGTATTTCGTTTGCCCATTCATCTACCTACAAACCTGGCGAATCCAAATTAACCATTGAAAAGTTTATAAGAATATATCTGATCATCAGATGTCTACTAGTTCATTGTCTCTTGCTGCATTTCTTGCTTTTAAACATTCCTTTGGACACCCTTTGATGCTTTGCATCAATGCTTTTCTTGTAACTTCAATGTCTTAGACTTGCCTGCAGATAGTCATGACTTGAACCCTATAGAGCATTTGTAGGAAGAGTTGGGCATAGTGTTCAAACTAGGGATGGGAATGAATATTCGAATATTCCGAAATTGACCGAATATTCGATTTTGAAAATCAAATTTGAATATTCATAAATGAGTGTGTAACTTTCTTTCAAATAAAAATTGAGTTTAAACATCTTGATAAGCTGATTAAGTGGAATAAAACCGTTTGTGCTGTTGTGTTTATTTATCACGTGTCAAAAATTGCCCAGTTAACAGTTGAATAAAAGTGTGAAGATGATAACCACAAAGTTATATTTTGAAAAACCTTTTATTTAAGTTTTTTTCCCATTTTCTTTATATGCAAATTCTGACTTTACCGTTTCTTCAAAGAAGCACTGCTTGGCGGGGGATATACTGTCTCTGACACAGTCTTGTTTTGCCTTTCAATTCAAGGGACAATCTAATGCATGATTAGTTAATATTTAGCAAGATATTACATACACATTACAAATACATATGTTAAAGAGGGTTGCTATTTTTCTGATATTGTCTCTATTAAATACTGTCTCTGAAAATGATTGAATTGTTAAACTTTCAATATCAAAATATACATGTGTGTTTAACCTTGACCTGTAATACTAAATGTATATATGTTGTGACTAAAAATGTGTTAGATTTAATGCCAAATAAAGATTATGTTTTGTAATTAATGTAACAGGGTGGAACCAAGTTATGAGCCATTAGTACACCCATTTGGAGGTTAATAATGTGTCCTGAATGTAAAGGATATTGCCAATCAGAAGTATATGTCAATATCCTGGAGCAGAAAGAATACCTGGACTAAAAGCATTTACAGAATACTGTAAGCCGATGTATGTAAGCTATGTTTACATCTAGTACAGAGTAAAGATTTACTTATTATGATTTTTTTAAACAGATATAAATGAGTGTCAAGACATCAATATATGCAATGGTCATGGTGTTTGTGAAAATTTCGATGGCGGATTCAGGTGTAATTGTACTTTGCAATGGGAAGGAAAGCTTTGTGATGCTGGTAAGCATGTGCTTAGATAGTTCAGAAAAATTGTCAGTGTTTACACTGTTTGCTGGGCCCTGTAATTAAATACACAGTTTCATTCATTATACCTTATTGAAAATTCATAATCCGAGCTAGATTCCCAAGGCTTTGCAACAATTTCACTTTTTTTAGCTCACCAGAGTGATGCTCAAGGTGAGCTTTTGCATTGACCTGTTGTCTGTCATCCATCTTCAACAATTTACCTTGTTAACATTCTGGAGACAACATTTTGGATAAATTCTTAAAGAAACTTGGTCAGAATGTTTGCCTTGATGATTTCTCATACAATCAGTCATCATGATTTGTAGTGAAAATATTTGTTTATGTCTAGGTCAAGGTTGTAGATGGGTCAATTGGGGTCAAAAACTAGGTCACTGGCTTAAATCAAAGGAAAATCTTGTAAATACTATGGAAGCCACATTTTGAATTCAGATATCAGGATTTTTAATCAAAGTGTTAGCCTTGGTGATTTTTTAGTTCAATTTTCAATATTAAAAAAAAATTCCTCTGAAAAAGTAAACAGGTGAGCAATGTAGGGCCATCAAGGACCTCTTGTATGTTGTTTTACTGTACAGTACGCTCAGCACGGATTTTGCAAAACCCGCGAGACCCCGCGGATGAGACTCATCGCGGATGAAATTTTGCACAAAATTTGTCCGTGAGACCCCGCGGACTGAAAATGTTCACCACCGCGGACATGAATCTGTGGCCGTAAGCGTTTCCCCCGCGGAACGCTGCGGTAAATCGCGGCGGAACGCGGTGGTCAATCACCGCGGATCACGGTGAAAACTGTAGCTTTTTACGATTAATTATTAAAACTTTACTACTTAAAATATGTAAAATTTGATTTTGTAATAAAAAAAATTATGTAGATACAATGTATTTGTTGTTTGTACATCATGTTGTTCTCTCGTTATTGAATTACCATGAACAAAAATACTCTAAATCGCGGCAAATCATAGTCGTATTAAATTCGAAAATAGAGTAGATATGCAAGTTCATGGTTGTGAAAACCACTTTTAAGTCAAATACTGAATAACCTCGGTGTACGGCCTGTACGAAAAAGTAACAAGAGACAACAATGAAAACGTCAACTTTTGTTTCTTACACCATGAAAACTTAATCCTTGTCAATATCTCCTTACAAAACTAGGTGTTACTATTTATAGATTTTCCGAAAATGAGAACTGAAAGTAGAGAGCAAGCATCCAAAAGCATGCAGCATTAGATCATGTGATGTGGAAAAGGCGGTAAAATACTGGGATTTTTTTATGGAAAATTACTCAGGCTTGCTGTCAAAGGTTAGCTCTTGAATTACAACCAATAAAAATACGGTGTTGTATCACGTGTAAAGATCATAGGTCACGGGAATTGTGATTGACAGGTTGTTCCTTTGAGGCTACATATAGGTTTCACAACAATATTACGATATCAAAGATTATGAAATTCATCCCCAAATGATAGAAATATAAAAGGGCAGTGTTGAGCCTCTGAAATTTACAAGTGTTTGTTATGCATCGAAAAAATAAATTTATACAAGATCTGTAGATTTCACTTTCAAACCAGAGCTCAGATTGGTTTATAAATTAGTCTGAAAAAAGGTGATTTAGTTTGTATTTAGGTATGTTATTCACACAGGTGTCAGCTGTGATTTTGAGTAAATCTGAAGACATGGCGCCCTTTGTAAAAAGTTGAAAGCCGCTATTGAGTGATGTAATTTCTTTGACAGTTAAAGCAGTTCACTTAAAATAACCCCGATAATTAGCATGTGTAACAAGTAATTGTTGTTAGGAATGTTCTAATTTGCGACGGTTTTGGATAGTTCAAGGGAACAAGGATGCTGTAGTATACTCTGTAGTATGTAGTTTGTGTCTATCGACGCGGTCACTCCAAATTTTACAATCAAAACAAAGGTAACTGTTTTTCATTTTAAATGCCGTTTCAATATTTTTACATCTAAAATTGTAACTAATGTTATTACCATTTTAGTCATCTTGTAAAATAAGAACACGGTGAAAACTTTATAAAATAAACATTTATTTTTGAGCTATTGTTATAATGGCCGCCGCGTTCCGCCGCGAGAAACAGGTAACCGATTTTATCGATAATTTAAATATAATCTTCGGTATTTTGTCCGCGGTGGAAACAACGGGTGTGACTAATTACCGGATCTAAGTTAGATCCGCGGATCAAGATGTTAGATCCGCGGATCTAAGATTTTCTAAGGACAGAGTTTCGTACGACCAGATATTTGATTAAATCCAGATATTTATTGTACAAACTGAAGAATTATATAGAATTGTATGTTTTAACCAAATTTTGAATAAATATCTTTTTGGGGATTGAAAAATTCACGATTTTTTTGTCCACGGATCTAAGATTTTAGATCTGCGGATCCAAGATTTCACTACGGACATTTAGCTTTTTTTAAAACATTGAATTAATTAAATCCAGATTTCTTATCAACAAATTGAAGAATTATATAGAAATGTATGATTAGACCAAATTTTTAATAAAAATCGTTTTTATGGATTGAAAAAAAAAAATGATTTTCTGTCCGCGGATCTAAGATTTTACATCTGCGGATCCAAGATTTTGATACAGACATCTAGCTTCTTGAGAGCATAGAATAAATTGAATCCATGTTTTTATTACAGATTGAAGAATTATGTAAAAAATGTATGATTAAACAATATTTTGAATAAATAACTTTTGGGGATTGAAAAAAATATGGGATTCTGTCTGCGGATCTAAGATTTTAGATCTGCGGATCAAAGATTTTACTACGGACATCTAGCTTCTTTAGAGCATAGACTTAATTAAATCAAGGTTTTTATTTGCAAATTGAAGAATTATATAGAAATGTATGTTTCAGCTAGATTTTTATTAAATATCTTTTCTGGGGATTGAAAAGTTTATGATTTTAGATCCGCGGATCCAAGATTTCACTACAGACATCTAGCTTCTTAAAAACAGAGAATGAATTAACTCCAGGTTTTTATTTACGAATTGACGACTTATATAGAAATGTATGTGTTAACCAAATGTTGAATACAAAACTTTTTTTTTTTTATTGAAAAATACATGATTTTCTGTCCGCAGATCTAAGATTTTAGAGCCACGGATCCAAAATTTCACTACGGACATCTACCTTATTCAGAGCAGATAATTTATTAACTCCAGGTGTTTATTTAAAAATTTAAGATTATATAGAAATGTATGTTTCAACCAAATTTTAATAAACATCTTTTTTGGGGGATTGAAAAAATCATGATTTTCTGTCCGCGAATGTAAGATGTTAGATCCGCGGTTCTAAGATGTTAGATCCACGGATCCTAGATTTTACTCCGGACATCTAGCTTCTTAAGAGCAGAGAATTAATGAAATCCAGCTATTTATTTACAAATTGAAGAATTATGTAGAAATATGTGTTTCAGTCTAATTTTGAATAAATATCTCTTTTTTGGATTGAATAATTCATGAGATTCAGTCCGCGGATCTAAGATTTTAATGCTGCGGATCTAAGATTTTAAATTCGCGGATCAAATATTTTACTACAGACATGTAGCTTCTTTAGAACAAAGAATTAATTTAATCCTTGAATTTATTGTATAAATGGAAGAAATATATAGAAATGTATGTTTCAACCACATTTCAAATCTATTTTTTTTTATATGAATATTTAAGATCTTCTGTCCCCGGACCTAAGATTAAGATACGGACATTCGTATCTATTTGTACGAGTAGATAAATGATCGACAGAGATATATTTTGTAAAGAGAGAACTTCTTATGAAAAATTTCAATTGTTTTAGATAATGAGTAACATTTGAACGAACAATTTTCACAAACTTGTATGATTAAAGTCTTATAATTTTTCAGGTCAATAAATAGCAAGTTCAAGTTCAAGTTCAAGATTTTTATTCGGCATAAACAATATTGTTTAGGTCGATAAACAGCAGATGGTCATTGCCCAGGTGGAAAATATGCCATAAGATCTAAGTTTTTAACTGTATGATATAATGAAATAAGTTGGTTTGCATTTTTATAAAAATTAATTGGTAGTAATTGATTATAATACTAACTGTTTATATTCTCTACTCTTACCAATTGATCTATCTTTATCAGAGAACATTTCTTTATTAGAACACCTCTTAAACGGTAGTATTAACGCACGCGTCAATTAACTTAATCTGACGAAATTATCTCGATTATAACACCTCTTTAACTAATCGGTAGTGTTAAATCACACGTAAATTACCACGTGTTTTTGAGAAACAAGTGCCATGTCGGGTTTCTTTCATCACAGTTAATCAAATCGGCTTTTGTTCTCATCTCAGATTTTAAGAAAAATGTAATTGCTACTACTAATTAATAGGTAAATATAAAACTAATAGTTACTAGTCATTCAAAACGTTCTTTAAACTTAGATCCGCAGACAGAATATCATGAATTTTTCAGTCCCCCAAAAATATGTTTATTAGAAATTTGGCTGAAACATACATTCTTATAACATCTTCAATTTGTTATGAAAACCTGGAGTTAATTAATTTTCTGCTCTTTAGAAGTTAGATGTCCGTAGTAAAATTTTGGATCCGTGGATCTAAAATCTTGAATCCGTGGATCTGAAATCTTAGAACCGCAGACGGAAGATCATGGATTTTTCAATCCCCTAAAAAACTATTTCTTCAAAATTTGGTTTAATGATACATTTTAATATAATTCTTCCATTTATACAATAAATTCCTGTATTTAATTGATTTTCTGTTCTTAAGAAGCTAGATGTCCGTATTAAAATCTTTGATTCGCAGATATAAAATCTTAGATCCGCGGACTGAATCTCGCGAATTATTTATTTCCAAAAAAAAGACATTTATTGAAAATTTGATTGAAACATACATTTCTATATAATTCTTTAATTTGAACAATAAATACCTGTATTTAATTAATTCAATGCTCTGAAAAAAGCATCTAAGGATCTAAAATCTTAGATCTGCGACCAGAAATTCATGAATTTTTCAATCCCTAAAAAAGATATTTATTCAAAATTTGGTTGAAACATACATTTCTATATAATTCTTCAATTTGTACAATAAGTATCTGGATTTTATCAAACATCTGCTCGTACGAAACTCTGCCCATAGAAAATCTTAGATCCACGGATCTAACATCTTAGATCCGCGGATCTAACTTAGATCCGGTAATTAGTCATACCGGGAAACAACTGGACCCCGCGGATCGCGGGCGGAAATTAGCCCTCTCATCACGGACGTCCGCCGCGTTTGTCCGCGATAAGAAAAAATTGTCCGCGGTGGTATCGCGGAAAAGGCAGAATCCGCGCTGAGCGTACTGTATATTATTTTAACTACTGCTTGACTTTTACTCTGCAGATTATGATGAGTGCTCGGACACAGACCTTGGTCAGCTATGTTATAATGGTGGAGAGTGTATCAACCAGTGGGGGTCATATAAATGCGACTGTCACAGTAATTGGACAGGACCTGATTGTAAAACAGGTATGTTAGAAAAGATATGGAAAGACACAATGGTTCATCCTGACAGTTTTTTCAAACAAGACAGATTTTCTTGCACTGTAAGTTAAACCTTAATACAAAGACTATTCGTAAGAAACCAAAAGGTCTTTTTACAACAGACAGTTTTTGTTCTAAGCTGAATTCTTTTTCATTGTTGAGAAAAGAAACATGGTTGTTATTCATATGAGATCTTTGTTCATATGTTTGAATTATTTAGTTTGATAGAATCAGAAAGCTTAGAGTACTGTAAGACTGTTTGTGTTGCCAGATTAAATAATTGTTTTCACCTATACTCTGATGTGGAACAAGGGGAATTTACTTTTTTGTCAGTGTTGTTATACATTTAATGCCCCTCACAGGTCTCTCTCGGTTATTTGCACAACCATTTTCAGGTTGTTGTGATGGCCAAGTGATCTAAAGCATTCTTACTTTGTATTGCTAGGCAGTTGGTGGTGTTGGGTGTAGGTTCGAATCCCACTGGGAACTTGAATAATTAAAACAAACAAAAATTGAAGTCACTGTACTGTTTTGGCAACATTGATAATCAAATATAAGAAACAAACTGAATTCCATGAGTATTGAAAAATTAATGAGAATGTGATTGTATGTAGTTATACCTGATGCAATTGTCGAGCCATCTCTTTAAATCTTGCTATTTTATCTTTAGATATAAATGAATGCCTACAAGATCCACCTGTTTGCCTGCACAATGGAACATGCATAAATCAAATGGGAGGCTTTTATTGCGCATGCACACCTGGTTGGACTGGTAACATGTGCCAGTTAGGTGAGTAGTGCCCAACTTAGGTCAGAAAAACATAACAGTTGGTGATGTATGTTTTGTCTTTTTATGTATTTCTTAGTCCTCCTCCATTAAATGAGCTTAGCTGATCTTTTCACATGTCACATAATATAAGTTATTATCTCCTCCATTAAATGAGCCTAGCTGATCTTTTCACATGTCACATAATATAAGTTATTATCTCCTCCATTAAATGAGCCTAGCTGATCTTTTCACATGTCACATAATATAAGTTATTATCTCCTCCATTAAATGAGCTTAGCTGATCTTTTCACATGTCACATAATATAAGTTATTATTAGTACAGTTGTTAAGACAATACAGTTTAAAAAATGCTGGATTCTTATCTTACTTAGACATAAATTGATCTTGTTACATATCATTTTACTGTTTAGACGTTGATGAATGCATGCCACCATCGCCATGCCAGAACAATGGAACATGCACTAACAAAGTTGGCTCATTCTTGTGCAAATGTCACACTGGCTGGAGGGGACTTCTTTGTGAAGAAGGTAATCTCACTTTTTCAGTGAATATAGTTTCACCAAGGGAAAAATAGACATGAAGGCCAAAGCAAACACATAGTTGACATTGTTGATAACTAGGGCCGGGAATTATATAGAGGATATTTGATTGTTTTTGTGGAAGATGAGAATTTATTTCATCGAGTGAACACCATATGTGATATTTTCACGAGTGGCGCAGCCACGAGTAAAAATATAAACATATGGTGTTCACGAGATGAAATAAATTTCCATTTTCCACTAAAAAACAAACAAATTTTCTTTTTATTTTATGCCAACACGTCAAAAATGGGTATTTTATGACATTTTTACTCAGGGCCTTCAATAAATTCCCCATGGTGAGCCCCAAATCAGTTAATGCGTACTTTGGTCAAACCGTTACTCTGCACAAAAAAAAGTGCAGACAATCTCCAATACATATGATAACTTTACTTCTGCTGAAATAAACTGAATACACTTTCATCAAATAACATTTATTTTTCTCTACACAGTTTATCAATATTTATTGAATTTTAGCCATACATACTTTAATTATAAAAGCGGATTAATACCGAGTAATATTCAATCAATTGAATTGAAAGTCGGCCATATTGGATATTGTCCATGTGAGTTATGTAAACAAATCAGTCATTTTAAATAATTTCCTTGATAAAAAAGTAGTTCCGGCACAAACAGTGGATTATCAAAATGGTAATTTCACTGAATCAAAACAGTGGATTGTCACTTTTATCTCACTGATATTTCTCTATATTTCATTGGTTGGCATAAAATAAATTTAAATATTCGAATATTCGAAACACTACCGAATATTCGAACATTGAAAAACAAATACGAATATTCGAAAATAAGATTTTTTTTTTAAATTTTGTTTATTTCTTCTTACTTTCAAATTTCAAAGATCGTAAATTAAACCCTTGACCTTCACTTGACCAGGTGTTCATATGTTTGTATAACGCATGTCAACGATTATCGCCAATTAACTGTGAAAAGTTAGGGGCACCCGTTTCACAGTTTGTAATTTACCTGTTTAACAGTTTATAATGTAAATTTTTCCGACTTTAATTATCTTACTTTATTGTTTTCTGTGCCTAGTCTTTCCGATCAGTCGATAATTGTCTTAATTTTTGTAAAGAATAATAAATCGGCACGTATTTATCATGCTAGAACAATCGACCAATCGATATTCATCACTCTAAAATTAACTCTATTTCACCCAGTGGAAATTTAAAGCTCTACTCGGAACCAATAACTTTTTGCAAACATTGTTTTCAGATTTTTTTAAGGGATGATTTTGGACGTATCTACTCTGTTGAAAAAATCAAAAGTCAATATATCGCAATGCCGTCCCATGTTTGGAATTACTGTTCACGTTATATTGATTAGTCTAAAGCTACTTGCGATCTATGCAAGAAAGTGTTTGAGTATCAAAGGACTACTTCTAACCTTCTAAATCATCTCAATTCACAACATCCAACATCTAACAAAGGTATAATAAGATTCTCATTTCATGTTCACGGCGTTATGAAAGCATGGGAAATGTCTATATTCCGTCTGAAGATATTTATTCCGTAGAAATTAAACTCCATGTGAAATTTACTGCGTTATAGCTAAGTTTGTCTAAGAGTATTAAAGTACAATAGTATTCGACCTATTCAATTTCGGATACTACGTAAAAGAGAAATATTGGAACAAATTTTTTTTAAACGAATATTCGAATATATTCGAACATGGAAAACGAATATTCGAACATCAAATTCCATAATCGTTCCCGGCCCTATTGATAACTTTAATGCAGAGAGTACTGGCCATGTTCTAAACTGTAACAAATACCATTCTGATTGTGGAGAAGTTTGGCCCTGATTGAACCAAATTGACTGGTCTGTCCCATGCTGTTTCTAGAAATTACATTTTAATACATTTCATTTTGTATAGAAATAGATGAATGTACAGAGAGTCCTGGAGTGTGTAGAAGTGGTGGTACATGTTACAACGAGCCTGGAGGCTATAGGTGTGTTTGCCCTGAGGGAAGAGGGGGGAAGAACTGTGACTATAGTAAGTATCATTGTCTACAGTTTTATCTATATTACATATTAATTTAAATTATCTATATTTTTGTGGATCTTAAAGCAGCGTGCTTGCTATGCCAGCTTTAATATATGTCACCCACTCCATCTGAGTTTATTCATAGTAGGTACTAGTTGCCTACAGGACCAATACCCCCTTCAGAGTTTTAGTTATTTTAGTCAACTAAATAAGGTAACCCTGGATTACATGCCCAGCACATTTTCACTGGACCACTGATCTGCATCTATTCACCTGACATCTAACCTGCATTTTTCAAGTGATCATAAGGAGACCGAGAAGTAAGTCTATTCATCTAAAAGACATCTGAATTATGAGCTATATGTTGTGTTTCTGTTCCATGACAGACTTTTACACTTTATATCACTCAATTATTTACTCAATCCCGGTGGTAAGGGAAAGAATCCAGCCAGTAGGTCCATTGTTATTGCTAATTTGAGCAGTAAAGGAGTGCTTTGAACAGTGCTAAATTAAGTCATATATTTCAAGTAAATTGTGTGACATCATGATGCCACCCAATTATCTTGACATGCAAAGTGTCCATCATTAATGTCAATTTGTTTTTCATTTGTTGTATAATTCTGTGCAGATTTTGATGTAGACTAAAAATTTTGTTTTTATTTAATTAGAAAAAAAAAATTACTATCAAAACAAACTAATATAGCAGCCTTGTTTATTTTGAATCATCTCTTACAATGTTGTAATTTCAGGCACAGATCCATGTAACAACATTCTGTGTGCACATAATGGTTCCTGTTACATTGACATGAATAACGACCCGAAATGTAGATGTACAGAACAGTTTAAAGGAGAGTATTGCCAAGAAGGTAAGAAAGAGATTAAGTTTTATTGGTATGCATTTTACTTTAGTGCCATGGAGGAGCAAGTGACCTGTCATCGATAGATGGAGGAGCATGTGATATGTCAACAGAACATGATTGGTTACTTTTTTATTAGTCATTTTTAATAATTATCAATAAGAACTACTAAGAAGTGCACACATATTCATCTTTATAAAAAAATACAAGATATTGAGTTGAAATTAAAAAAAAAAAATAAAAGTTTAAAATGTCATAAATTTTTATAGTCAAAGTATTCAATTGCTTTGGCCATAGATTGACTGACTACATCCTTCTCGGTACCCACACTATGTTGTCAGCTTATGGTGTCTGAAATCACGTGATATTAACATTATTGGTGGCCATATTTTGGCATTTAATTTTTCAAAAAAAAGAGTTTATAACAGTAGTCCATACAATTTGGCCTTTAAACGGTTCTGTACATAAAGTTTTACACACTTTTATCATTAAAAAAGTTACTCACTTAGTCATGGGGTAGATACATTTTGTTTTATTATTAGCTCACCTGTCACATAGTGACAGAGTGAGCTTTTGTAATCACCTTTTGTCCATCGTCCGTCCGTCCACAATAAGTTTGTTAACACTCTAGTGGTCACATTTTTGCCTCAATTGTCATGAAACTTGGTCAGGATGTTTGTCTCATTAATATCTCGTATGAGTTCGAACATGGGTTATCAGGGTTGGAAAACTAGGTCACAGAGCCTAAATATAGAAAAAATATAGTTAACACTCCAGAGGCTAATTTTTCAGTCCAAATATCCTGGAAATTTGTCAGAAAGGTTCTATTGATGATTTCTAGCTCAAGTTGGAATATGGGTCATCTTGGTTCAAAAACTAGGTCAGAGAGCACAAAAATAGAAAAATCTTGTTAACACCCTAGTGGTCACATTTTCAGCCAAAATAATCTGGAAATTTGTCAGAAAGCTAGGTTGCTTTGACGATTTCTAGGTCAAGTTCGAATATTGGTCATCCGGGGTCAAAAACAAGGTCACAGAGCCCAAATATTGAAAAACCTTGTTAACACTCTAGAGGTAACAGTTTTAGCCCAAATAATCTGGAAATTTGTCAGAAAGGTTGCTTCTATGATTTCTAGCTCAAGTTCGAATATGGGTCATCTTGGCTCAAAAACTAGGTCACAGAGCCCAAAAATTGAAAAATAGAAAATACTTGTTAACACTCTCGAGGTTACATTTTCAGCCCAAATAATCTGGAAATTTGTCACAAAGGTTGCCTTGAGGATTTCTAGGTCAAGTTCGAATATGGGTCATCTGGGGTTAAAATCTAGGTCACAGAGTCTAAATATGGAAAAACCTTGTTAACATTCTAGAGGTAACAGTTTTAGCCCAAATAATCTGGAAATTTGTCAGAAAGGTAACATTTTCAGTCCAAATAACCTGGAAATTTGTCAGAAAAAGTGTTTCAATGATTTTTTGCTAAGTTTTGAATATAGGTTATCTGGGTTCAAAAACTAGGTCACAGAGTTGGAAAGTAGAAAAACCTTGTTAATGCTCTAGAGGTTACATTTTCAGTCCAAATATCCTTGAAATTTGTCAGAAAGGTTGTTTCAATGATTTCTAGCTAAAATTTGGAAATGGGTCATCTGGGTTCAAAAATGAGGTCATATGGCTCAAATATGTAAAAACCTTTTTAACACTCCAGAGGTTACATTTTCAGTCCAAATATCCTGGAAATTTGTCAGACAGTTTTTTTTTTGTTTATTTCTAGCTCAGGTTGGAGTATGGGTCATCTTGGGTCAAAAACTAGGTCACAGAGCCCAAATATGGAAAAACCTTGTTAACACTCTAGACATTCTTAATCCAAATAACCAGGACATTTGTCAGAAAGCTTAATTCTATGGTTTCTAGCTCAAGTTCAAATATGGGTCATCTGGAGTCGAAAACTAGGTCACAGAGCCCAAATATTGAAAAACTTTGTAAACACTCTAGAGGCTACATTTTCAGTCCAGATGTCCTGGAAATTTGTCAGAAAGGTTGTTTTGATGATTTTAGCTCAAATTTGGATATGGGTTATCTGGGGTCAAAAACTAGGTCACAGAGCCCAAATATCAAAAAACCTTGTTAATGCTCTAGAGGCGACATTTTCAGTCAAAATGTCCTGGAAATTTGTCAGAGAGATTGTTTTGATAATTTCTAGCTCAAGTTTGAATATGGGACATCTAGGTTAAAAAACTAGGTCATAGAGCCCAAATATGGAAAGAGCTTGTTAATGCTCTAGAGGCTACATTTTCAGTCCAAATGTCCTGGAAATTTGTCAGAGAGATTGTTTTGATAATTTCTAGCTCAAGTTTGAATATGGGACATCTAGGTTAAAAAACTAGGTCATAGAGCCTAAATATGGAAAGAGCTTGTTAACACTCTGGAGGTAACATTTTTAGTACAAATAACCTTGAAATTTGTCAGAGAGATTGTTTCAATAATTTCTATATCAAGTTCAAATATGGGTCATCTGGGGTCAATTAATAAGGTCCATAGCAACTTTGTTCAAAGTAGTCATACTCAGGTGAGCGATACAGGGCCATCATGGCCCTCTTGTTAAATTTGAGAAGCAGTAGTAATGATATGTTGTGGCTCAGTGGGTTAGATTGCCGCTCTAAATGTTACTAGTCAAAAGGGGCATAGGTTCAAGTCCTGGTGATTTCAAGTCTTTTTCTTCATTTTTCATGGTGAAAAGAAGCATAATATTACATATTATCCATAGTATATTGACTTCTCTTAGATTTTAGGCAAAAAAATAAGCTAAATTCTGTGAGTCAGTCCCTTAAATAATGGATTCAACGAACATGAATTATAAATCTGGAATTAAAATTTTTAAAATTTCGCCCTGCAGGAAATCTTGTTTCACTTTAAACACTTTGCTTTAATATTGAAGTTTATCAGTGAACCATTTCATGTCCCTAATTGAAGAAGTTGGGTATATTGCTTCACTCATGTCCATCAGTCTGTTGGTAGGTTAAGCAATTTCCTAGCAATTACTTAAAATGAGAGAAAAAAAAGCCATAGATTTGGTATAAATTACTTTAAATCACCTGAATATGCTACTTACATTGCTATTTCATTTCAACAGTGACAGTCATAGCAAAGACAATTTTTAGGCAGTCTGTTTTGAAGAAAAAGTTGAGCTATTATGATTGCTGTGTTAATGTCGTCATCATTGTCGAGGTGCAAATTTTTAATGAACCCATTACTCAAACAATTTAAGTGATATCAATATAAAACTTTGAATGCTTGCTTATCATGACAAGAGGCATTTGTAACACAAGGGGCATTATTTTAAAAGCTATATTTTTGGAGTTATGCCCCCTTAAACTTACAATTTTTGTCAACATTGCTTATTAAGTTGAATGATTTCAAAACTATCAAAGGTATCAATATGAAACTTAGACTCTTGCTTATCATTACAAGAGGCAGTTGTAACAAAAGGGGCATTATTCTGAAAGCTATATTTATGGAGTTATGTCCCTTTTTAACTTACAATTTTTGTCAAAATTGCTTATTAAGTTGAATGACCAAAGGTATCAATATGAACAATATCAACATCTTGACATGAAATGTCGGAGGTATACAGACCTCCTTCAGAAGTAGTACACCAGAACCGTTACTATGGCCCCCATTGTTGACATGTAAAACAGACCAGCATTGGCGTAGCTCTGCAGAGCTCTTGTTCATTTATGCCATTAGACGTTGTTGTAGATGACATGGAGCGATTATTGAAAGAGACATATTGGATACACAAATTAAAAAAAATTAACACCCAATGGACTTAATGCAGTGTGTTATACACCTTATAATTTAGACATCTAGCGATATCTTTTGATAAATATTACATTTGTTTCTTTTTTGTTCTTTATAATTGTATATATATATATGTGTGTAACTTAGCATCATTTATGATCCATAATTAACCAGGTTTTCAACGCAAACCGGTTATTGTAATGCTGAAGTTGGCTGGCGGGCGGCATCAACTTTTGGTTTCCCCTCAATGACTTGAGTTTGCTTTGGCCTATTGATGCCAAACTTGGTGTGTGGGTAGCTTATATCAAGAGGCAACTTGGGATTGCTACCCAGGTGTCTGTGATCAAGGTCAAGGTCACTGTTGCTAAAAATAGAAATTCAGTTTTGCTTAATAACTTGAATTTGCTTTGGCCTATTGACGCCAAACTTGGTGTGTGGGTAGCTTATATCAAGAGGCAGCTTGGGATTGCTACCAAGATGTCTGTGATCAAGGTCAAGGTCACTGTTGCTAAAAATAGAAATTCAGTTTCTGCTCAATAACTTGAGTTTGCTTTGGCCTATTGACACCAAACTTGATGTGTGGGTAGCTTATATCAAGAGGCAGCTTGGGATTGCTACCCAGGTGTTTGTGATCAAGGGCAAGGTCACTGTTGCTAAAAATAGAAATTCAGTTTCAGCTCAATTACTTTAGTTTGCTTTGACCTATTGAGGCTAAACTTCGTGTATCAGTAGCTTATATCAAGAGGCAGCTTGGTATTGCTACCATGATGTCTTTGAACAAGATCAAGGTCACTGTTGCTAAAATTAGAAATTAAGTTTCCATGTAATTACTTCAGTTTGCTAAATTAGAAATTAAGTTTCCACGTAATTACTTCAGTTTGCTTTGAATTATTGACACCAAACTTGGTATGTTGGTAGCTTATATCAAGATGCTTCTCGAGATCACTACCCAGGTGTCTGTGATTAAGGTCAAGGTCAATGTTGCCAAAAAATAGAAATTCTGTTTGCGTTCAATAACTGGAGTTTGCTTTGACCTATTGATGCCAAACTTAGTGTTCTTTATTTTATACAGGCATTTTATTTAAACACTGTATCAAGTTAAATTGAAAATTTTGTAGAAATTATCTCTTATTGTCTGTCATAAATGTCTTGCAGAACAAATATTGGAAATTGACTAAGGCCAGTTCAAGACCTTGTTTAAGAAACATTAGTCACTTCTCATTTCTTTTTGAGTATATTTTATGCAAGTGTTACACAGTTACTTAATGTTGTTTGTTTCAGATTTTGATGAGTGTACACTAAATCCTTGTGTCAATGGAGCATGTAGAAATCTGTTTGGAACATTCTACTGTGACTGCAATGTTGGTTTTAAAGGAACATTGTGTGATGAAGGTATGCATGCTATGTAAACAATCTCTTATTACATTTAAGGAATATGTGACTCAATAAACATGCAAATTTCTGTATACAGTCTGGTATTATTCCACCAGATTTACTGATTACATACAGGACAGTAATTAAACTAAGTAAGCTGCTCAAGTAATGATGCTCTTCTACAGTCAGGTGAAGTGCAGGTAGTCTGCTCAGGTAATGATGCTCTTCTACAGTCAGGTGAAGTGCAGGTAGTCTGCTCAGGTAATGATGCTCTTCTACCATCAGGTGAAGTGCAGGTAGTCTGCTCAGGTAATGATGCTCTTCTACAGTCAAGTGAAGTGCAGGTAGTCTGCTCAGGAAATGATGCTCTTCTACAGTCAGATGAAGTGCAGGTAGTCTGCTCAGGTAATGATGCTCTTCTACAGTCAGGTGAAGTGCAGGTAGTCTGCTCAGGTAATGATGCTCTTCTACAGTCGGGTAAGATGAGCTGCTTAGAATCTTCTTCAGTTGAATGAGGTGCAGATGAGCTGCTCAAGTAATGAGAATCTTCTTCAGTTGAATGAGGTGCAGATGAGCTGCTCAAGTAATGAGAATCTTCTTCAGTTGAATGAGGTGCAGATGAGCTGCTCAAGTAATGAGACTCTTCTTCAGTTGAATGAGGTGCAGATGAGCTGCTCAAGTAATGAGACTCTTTTTCAGTTGGGTGAAGTGCATATGAGCTGCTCAAGTAATGAGAATCTTCTTCAGTTAAATGAGGTGCAGATGAGCGGCTCAAGTAATGAGACTCTTCTTCAGTTAAATGAGGTGCAGATGAGCTGCTCAAGTAATGAGACTCTTTTTCAGTTAGGTGAGGTGCAGATGAGCTGCTCAAGTAATGAAGCTCTTCTTCAGTTGGGTGAGGTGCAGATGAGCTGCTCAAGTAATGAGACTCTTCTACAGTTGGATGAGGTGCAGATGAGCTTCTCAAGTAATGAGTCTCTTCTACAGTTGGGTGAGGTGCAGATGAGCCGCTCAAGTAATGAGACTCTTCTACAGTTGGATGAGGTGCAGATGAGCTGCTCAAGTAATAAGACTCTTTTTCAGTTTTGTGAGGTGCAGATGAGCCGCTCAAGTAATGAGACTCTTCTTCAGTTGGGTGAGGTGCAGATGAGCTGCTCAAGTAATGAGACTCTTCTACAGTTGGGTGAGGTGCAGATGAGCTGCTCAAATAATGAGACACTTCTTCGGTTGGGTGAGGTGCAGATGAGCTGCTCAAGTAATGAGACTCTTCTACAGTTGGGTGAGGTGCAGATGAGCTGCTCAAGTAATGAGACTCTTCTACAGTTGGATGAGGTGCAGATGAGCCGCTCTAGTAATGAGACTCTTCTACAGTTGGGTGAGGTGCAGATGAGCTGCTCAAATAATGAGACTCTTCTTCGGTTGGGTGAGGTGCAGATGAGCTGCTCAAGCAATGAGAATCTTCATCAGTTGGGTGAGGTGCAGATGAGCTGCTCCAGTAATGAGACTCTTCTTCAGTTGGGTGAAGCACAGATGACTTCTCAAGTAATGAGACTCTTCTTCAGTTGGATGAGGTGCAGATGAGATGCTCAAGTATTGAGACTCTTCTTCAAGTGGGTGAAGCACAGATGACTTCTCAAGTAATGAGAATCTTCTTCAGTTGGATGAGGTGCAGATGAGCTGCTCAAGTATTGAGACTCTTCTTCAGTTGGGTGAAGCACAGATGACTTCTCAAGTAATGAGACTCTTCTTCAGTTGGATGAGGTGCAGATGAGCTGCTCAAGTATTGAGACTCTTCTTCAGTTGGATGAGGTGCAGATGAGCTGCTCAAGTATTGAGACTCTTCTTCAGTTGGGTGAAGCACAGATGACTTCTCAAGTAATGAGACTCTTCTACAGTTGGATGAGGTGCAGATGAGCTGCTCAAGTAATGATTCTCTGCTACAGTCAGGAGAGGAGCAGATGAGCTGCTTAAGTATGAGGCTCCCCTCAGTTGGGTGAGGACAAGGTGAGCTGCTCAAGTAATGAGACTCTTCATCAGTTGGGTGAGGTGCAGATGAGCTGCTCCAGTAATGAGACTCTTCTACAGTTGGATGAGGTGCAGATGAGCTGCTCCAGTAATGAGACTCTTCTACAGTTGGATGAGGTGCAGATGAGCTGCTCCAGTCTTGAGACTCTTCTACAGTTGGATGAGGTGCAGATGAGCTGCTCCAGTAATGAGACTCTTCTTCAGTTGGATGACGTGCAGATGAACTGCTCAAGTATTGAGACTCTTTTTCAGTTGGGTGAAGCACAGATGACTTCTCAAGTAATGAGACTCTTCTTCAGTTGGATGAGGTGCAGATGAGCTGCTCAAGTAATGATTCTCTGCTACAGTCAGGAGAGGAGCAGATGAGCTGCTTAAGTATGAGGCTCCCCTCAGTTGGGTGAGGAGCAGGTGAGCTGCTCAAGTAATGAGACTCTTCATCAGTTAGGTGAGATGCAGATGAAATGCTAAAGTACTTTTTCTCTATTACAGTCAGGTTAAGAGCAAATGAGCTGCTTAATTATGGAATGGGATATCCGCCATTTCACACATTATTGTATTTGTTATTTCAATATGCCAATTTCTTTTCAACGCTTCCAATTTGAATATTTCTGAAACTAGAAAACGTATTTGCTTGAAACTTAAAATATATATGAAGTGTCACAATTAGGATATGCAGGTCAAGTTTCATAACTCTGTATTGCATTTTGACAAAGTTATGCCCCTTTTTAAGTCTTCAAATTTACATACAATCAAATATTAGACAATATGTCGTGTCCGCTCTATAAATCCTATACTAATGGAAGAATTTTCTTCAAACTTTACTCAAATGTTCAACTCAACAAGGTTATGTGCAGAACCCATGTTACCTTTGTGCCGGCTTAAGATCAAGGTCACACTTGAAGGTCAAAATTGACTTAGAAAATGTTCTTAAATTTTAACATGTACTTGAATATTTCTGAAACTAGCTCAGGTATTTGCTTGAAACTTAAAAGATATATAAGGTATCACAAGTAAGATATGCAGGTCAAGTTTCATAACTCTGTATTGCATTTTGACAAAGTTATGCCCCTTTTTAAGTCTTTTAATTTACTTACAATCAATACTAGACAATATGTTGTGTCCGCTCTATAAATTCTATACTAATGGAAGGATTTTCTTCAAACTTGACTCAAATGTTCACCCCAACTGGGCAATGTGCAGAACCCATCTTACCCTTGTGCCAGCTTAAGGTCAAGGCCACACTTGAAGGTCAAAATTGACTTAGAAAATGTTCTGAAATTTTAACATGTACTTGAATATTTCTAAAACTAGAACAGATAATCATTTGAAACTTCAAATATATACGAAGTGTCACAAGTAAGATATGCAGGTCAAGTTTCAAAACTAAAAAAAGTTGGGGGGGGGGATAACTTTGTATTGTATTTTGACAAAGTTAAGTCCATTTTTATGTCTTTAAATTTATTTACTATAATATTTCTTAAACCAGAACAGATATTTACTTGAAACTTAAAATTTATATGAATGGTTACAAGCAAGCTCAGATGACGAAAATTCTACAATTCCATTGAATTATGACACAAATTATGCCCCTTTTAGGCTTAGAAAATGTTCTGATATAACCATTAATACTTAAATGTTTCTGAAACTAGAACAGATACTCACAAAAATGAAAGGTTATTTGTAACTGTTTCGAACATGATTTGACTATATATATTTATACTATTACTTGTACAATTTGTTTGTTTTTTTCACCAGAGATAATTTCTTTTTATGTATATGTATTTGTGCCACTAAAGTTATTCCCTTAACCACCTTTCCATGTCTTCTTCTGTCAAGGTCATTGGTGGGGGTATGAATCGCATTCAGCGATAGTTCTAGTTTCTCATGTTGTTTTTTAGAAGTGCATTATCCATATTTGTATGCAAATTGCCATAATTTAATTATAGCACTACTTTTAATGTTGCAACCATTGAAAACTAGTATGATTTTTATAATTTTGTCATAAGAATTCATATGCAGATATTTTTATAATGATTAAGCATTTGATTTGCTTACTATGCCAATAATATGAAAATCGTTGAGTTATAATTAATTTAATGTACTTAATATGCAATTATTTGAATTATCTTTAAGAATGTATTTTGCTAACTTATATTCATTTCCAGAAAGATATGCATATAAAGTCCAACATTATCTAACATATAATCGTCCTCATAAAAATGATTGCAACAAAATACGATTGTTCTCGTAATAATTTTGACATTGTAATTTGAAGCCGAGAATAAGACCACATTTTTATGACAGAGGTCGCCATAGAAAAAATAACTGCTCCCTCCCCGGTGTAATTTCCATTTTTACCTCGCGCGAATATACAACCACAAGAAACACGAGGAGAGACCGAGGTCACCGCCGCGTTGGAGCTTTGACTGTTGCTTCATATTTTGACACCAAGGGTCATCATTTAAATGTTCAGAACTACCTTTAATTTGGGAATGGAACATCACGATGTTTGCGGACTTATTTTCTTCGTATAAACTAGTGTCGACACCAGTATGGGGAGCGTTTATTATTTTTACAGTTTTTACCAGTTATTCCCCTTTACTTAAAAGGGCCCATTTTAGAGCAAAGAAACAAGTTTTGCATGTCAACATTTAACTGCAACGACTAAAGTGTCATGCATATGACCAAATCAAAATTAATTTGAAAATAGGAATAAGAAGTTTATCAATGTCATTTTAAGCATATAGATAAAACATTAAGCATGTAGATAAAACGAGAAAGTTAGCAAAATAAATTCATGATAATACTTAAAATAATTGCATTTAAAGTCCATTACATTAATTATAACTCGACGATGTTCAAATTATTGGCATAGTAAGCAATCTCAGCACTTAATTATCATTAGAATATCTGCATATGAATTCTTATGACTGAATTAAAAAAACTCATTAGTTTTCAAGGGTTACAACATTAAAGGTAGAGTTATAATTAAAATATCGCAATTTACATACAAATATGGATAATGCACTTCTAAAAAGCAACATGGAAATTGAATTGGCAGCATTGGAATGAATTTGGCATATTGAAATAACAAATACAATAATGTGTGAAATGGCGAATATCCCCTTCCATACTTAATGAGGCTCTCATCGGTTAGGTGAGGAGCAGGTGAGCTGCTCAAGTAATGATTCTCTACTACAGTAAGGTGAGGAGAAGATGGCCTGCTTAAGAAACAGGTTAACTGCACAAGTAATTACACTCTTCTTCAGTTTGGTAAGAAGCAGTTTCATAAACAGTCCACACTCAATCTGATTCAAATCGTCTCCTAAAAATTGGTACACAATTAGGATCTGAGGACGACCAATAGAAGGTCACCTTCTCGTGACCTATCCATCAGCCAGTCAGAGCAACGCTTCCACCCTCATGGAAGTAAATGTTCAACTTGTGAAAATCTTTTTATATAGCTGGGATCCCAAACAATTATCTGCCATGTATAAACTGTCGCCGAACTCAGTAAAATTTATTTGTCAAACTCTTTCAAAATAATAAGATTTATGTTTGTGATGAATATCATTTTCATGCTCCCCGAAGGGCGAGCATGTAGTTGCCGCTTTGTTCGTCCGTCCATCCATTCGTCCGTCTGTCTTAATTTTGTCCGGAACATAACACAAAAAACTATGTGAGATATCAAGACCAAACTTCATAGGAAGTTAGATCTCAATAAGGAGCAGTGCAATGCACAAGAACCATAACTCTTGCTTTATTAATTTTTGAGTTATTGCCCTTTGAAATTTCTCATACTTATTTTTTGTCCGAGCATTTCTCACAAAGTATAAGAGTTATCAACTTGAAACTTTATAAGTAGAATGATCTCATTGATGAGCAGTGCAGTGCACAAGAACCATAACTCTTGCTTTATTAATTTTTGAGTTATTGCCTTTTGAAATTTCTCATACTTATTTTTTGTCCGGGGCATATCTCACAAAGTATAAGAGATATTAACATGAAACTTTATTGGTAGATAGATCTCTATGAGGAGAAGTGCAGCGTGCAAGAACCGTAACTCTATTTTGCATAATTTAGGAGTTATTGCCCTTTGTTATTTTTCATACATATTAAACAATAGCCCTTTTCGAATTGGCATTTATTTGGGGAGCATCCATCAGTTCTACCAATTTCTTGTTTCAAAATATCTAAGCACTTTCCATCTTCGCTAATAAACATTGCTATGCTAGAGAAGTTTACATGCTGTTTGAACACACCATGTGTACAGTCAAGCTATCGAAGCGCATCATAAGCTGCATTGTCTTTGGCTGGGATATAAATAACAAAAGTGGAAATTCCAGGTTATCGAGAACATAGAAATGAATGCGTCGTCTTCAGATCTAACCATAGGGAGATCGTGAACTTCAATCAGATTGAGTCCACACTCAGTATGTCAAAATCACTGAGTCAAATCAGTTTTCAGGTCCAGTCAATAAACCTTCTTTATTTATATTATTTAATTGATCTTATTTTTTGGTCCAGTTGTATATTTTTCTATGTATTTTTCCACTCGGTAAGTCGAACTGTAAAAGATTTATTGGGTAAGAACTAATCAAACTAATTAAGATTGTCAATGTTTTATTGTTAATTGCAACTTTACAAATCAGACTTTGATTAGGATGTTTATTGTCACAAATATGCACTTCAAGTGAGAAATGACTGGACAGATTATACATGTTACTGATTGTTTGTTGATTGCATCTTTCCAAATAGCACTTTAATTAGGATCTTAATTGTCACTAATTGGTACGTTATTGGTAAGAAATTTATGTGGATTTAATGAAATCACAGGACTTGATAGGACTTTAGTGATTTTAATTGTCACGAAGTGAGTAATTTATTGGCATGATGAATTCTTTAATCTTAAGGTATTTGAGTGAATAAAAAAAATCTCTATTGAAATGTGCCTTTCATGTTTCAAAATTAGCTACAATTATTTTGTCTGTGTGTCGAAAAATGTTATGTAAAATGTGTTAAAAAGTTTTTTTGTGTTTTTGTCATTACCCACTGTCTATCTATTTATAGCATGTGTACATATTTGTTATTACCTGTTTTGCATCACGTTCTTTTGAATAAAATATAAAACATTGTCTGGTTTTAATATGCCCATGTTGGAAGGAGGTATGAGTTAAGCCTTAACATGAAGAGAAAACATGCTAATTTAAAACCACTGTAAGTCATGGGAATATATCGTGTACTTGGGTCCAATAAGAAGAGCAATTTTGGTAAAATATATGTTGGGTAGTGCTCTCCATTCCAGACTTGAATTTGACTGTCATGGGAATCCTTTTTAATCACTTGAATCACATTTCATGAGTGTTGCTGCTTTGTACAGGATGATAAACATATAATTGACACATAACCTTGTTAGGTATACCAGCTCTGGACATGTCAAATCCGGCTTAGTCAAAGTAATTGACTTGTTCCGTCCTAAGTCGAGATACAGAGAGTGGACTGTACATTCACATTTGTTCACAAAGTGTTTTAAAGTTGTCACAATTGATCTGTTTAAGTGCAGACTTTAGTTTAAACTTATCAGAAACTCTCTATCATTCTAACAATGAATATTAGAGTTAAATCTATGTTCATGGATAAGTATTTATGGTTTCATTTTGTTGTTACCCTTTATATTTGCAGATGACAATGAATGTTTATTCTACCAGTGCGTGCATGGTTACTGTAACAACACTGTTGGTTCTTTCCGCTGTGAATGTGACCCAGGCTGGACTGGACAGTTCTGTAACCTTGGTAATGCTCATTTTGTATTAAAACATAAAATTCTTACAGGACAAAAACTGAATGGGTCTTAAATGTAATATTTCAGTTCAATAGATTAAATTTTATCAAGTGATAATAAGTACAATGATATTAGAGATGGCAATGGTTAATAATTATTCTATTAGGTTAACCTTTTACTCTTTCACATGGTTGCCACTGATAATTATCATGGTCATCACAGTCAGTTAAAGGCCAGTTACTTTCGATTTGAGCACTTTACCTTGTTGACTTTTGTTATTGGACTGTTCCAAATTAACATCTTTGAAGCATTTATTGCTACTTAATTTAGCAAAAAGCCATGAAATTAACCATTTATATAAATTACATAGCGGTGGAATTGTAATGATTAAAATGAATATTCAAGGTCAAGGAATGTGAGCAAGTTCAAACTAATTGGCGTGTGTAGTGTATATGCCAATATTTGAATAACTATGGTGTATAAAAATACCTGAAATAATCAGCGCATTTCTTTGGTGTTCAAAGACTAAGTGTTTCTTATGACTAAAAAACTTGTATACTGCTGCAGTCGAAGTTACTTGCACAGGCAGAATTGTCAACAGAAGCATGTCAAAATGTCAAATAAAGTATTTTAAGCAATTTGTCTCACCTGCATTGTTTACACAATTAATGGATACACCGATTGACACTCATTTGCAACACCTTTACTAATAAACACCAAAAACAGAAGTTTTGGTTTTTTGGTTATTTTTCAAATAACTGGTTAGTGAAATTTGTAACCAGTCAGATGTTTTAACAGTTAACAGTTGCCATCCCTAAAAATATCCTAGCATCTGACATTTAATCTGTCATCAGATGGGAACACTCCTCAACAGCTTAACTTGTTTACTCTACACAGAAGTTTTCATGTTTTGTTAAATGACCTAAGTTTTCTTCTTATTATTTTCACCATTATGCATAAATTTATGAATTTCTTCATTTTATATGTAATATTTGAATCCTCCTTGTGCTTGTTTTTTTGGCTCACCTGAGCACAAAGTGCTCAAGGTGAGCTTTTGTGATCACCTGATGTCTGTCGTCCGTCCGTGTGTGCGTCATCAACTTTTTCTTCAAACAACTTCTTCTCCTGAACTGCTGGGCCAATCTTGCTGAAACTTGGCAGGAATGTTACTTGCATGAAGCTTTACCAACATTGTTCAAATGGTTCAGGTCCATTGCATTTCTAGGCCACAGGAGCTAAAAATAGATTTTCAAAGTTGGAACTTTAAAAATCTTCTTCTCCAGAACTACAAGGCCTGGAGCTTAGATATTTGATATGAAGCATCATCAGGTGGATCTTTACCAAGTTTGTTCAAATCATGACCCCTGGGTCAAAAATGGCCCTGCCCCAGGGGTCACTTGTTTTACATAGAATTATAGAGGAAAAACTTGAAAAATCTTCTTGTCAGAAACCACAAGGCCTAGTGTTAAGATATTTGGTATGCAGCATTGTCTAGTGGACCTCTACCAAGTTTGTTAGAAAAAATGTCCCTGGGGTCACTATTGGCCCCGCCCGAGGGGTCACAAGTTTTAAATAACAATATAGAAGGAAATCTTTAAAAATCTTCTTGTCTGAAACAACAAGGCCTAGATTTTTAAAATTTGGCACGAAGCAAGCTTTATCAAGCTTTTTCAAATTATTAGATTAGGTTAAAGATCACAGAGGCTAAAAGTAGATTTATCTACTGTATCTCATAGAGCCTTCATTTATAGACCAATATCTTTGATAATTAGTATAGAGGTTCCTTGCATGGACCTCTACCCATGGGTAGGGTTTGAGTTCACTGGGTCAAGGTCAAGGTCACCATAGCTTATAATAGATATTTCTACTATCTGTCATAGAGCCTTTATTTATTGACTGATATTTTACATATTTGGTTAGTAGGCACTTACATACTTTCAATTAAAAAATGAAATACTGCTAAACAGCAAACCTACAGCCAAAGTACTCAGGTGAGCGATCCAGGGCCATCATGGCCCTCTTGTTTATTATAATTTTTGACAGTTGGATTCAGAAATATTGAATAGATCTACTTCTTTATTGTGATGCCTGTGTTTGTAGATGTGTCCGAGTGTTCGTTGCTGGAGAATCCATGCAATGGTAATGGCAGATGTGAAGAGATGCCAGGTTCCTATAAATGTGTTTGTTATGTTGGGTACGAAGGACAGTTTTGCCAAGATGGTTAGTTGCTACTACTGGGCCGTACTGGCGAATATAATTAGGAAATAGGTTTTAAGTTTGAGTGGTCTGCCATCAAAAATATCATGGTGTCAATTCAGATGCATTGTGTAATAGTAACTAAATGATTATGCGTTGAAGTAGAAACGTGATATATTTTACGTTATATCATAAAATCTATTTCCATTCTAACATATACATATATTTATAAGGGGCGTGAGTATGTGCACTACTTACTGTGTTATTTTTTATGGTTGTTGTCCTTGTCAGGCTATTCATGAGAAAATGAAAACAACCTGGTCATTTTAAGTTTATCAGTTAATAATGAACATTTTAGCAAATATTTATTACATATCATAAAAGAACATCAGAGAAGATAATTAATCCATAACAATATTTCACTTATAAAAATATTTTAAAACATTTTGGGTTATGGTGACAAAATATTATTAAGGACAGCCGAAAGTAGTTAGCAGTGACATCAGTGTGCCCATGCTTGTATTCAGTGTGATATTATAGGATATATCACAGTCAATTCCTTCTTTGTTTATTTTTGAGAATTGTGGATAGTGTTAGGATATAGAGATATATGGAGATATATTTGGATAAGTACACAGCTGAAAAAGTGATATTGGACAAGCTGACAAGCAAGTAAACAAGTCCAAGAATATCTTGTATTATACTCTTTTTATTATATACATTATTAAATAAGTGATTCGATAAAGGCCCATTTATTTGTCCAAGGTAAGTTGTATTAGTTCCAAGGCCTTTGACTGAGTGTCAGTACAATTGTTCCAGGGATAAATAATAGGGATAAATAACCGGGCATATATCAAATCACTTATTTTAATTTCAAACGACAATTTCATTAAATAGCTTTAAATAAAAAATATGCTTTTCTTAAATTTTATCATTTTTAAACAAATTACAAGAAATAACATCAGATTCTGATTGTAAATACAAGAATTTCAAGTTGCAGATAAGTCACACCTGTTATTCCCATGTATACTGCCATGAGCTTTGCACTGCAATATCAGTATTACTTTTACAGCCCTGTTGTACAACCCAATCAAACTGCTTTATATTATGGACCAGTAGAGTGCGAGAGTGTAATTGATATTGGTCCTGTTATTGAGATCGTCCACATTATATTAAGTCCGACTTTAAGTATTTTGCAAGTCCGATAATTTATAGTTATTAAAAAAGTTACAATACTGCATGTTTGCATTATTGATTTTCATTGGACAGTAGTGACTATCAACAAGTTACAGGCTGGCTTGGGCTGTTTCATTGATATAAACAACTCCCCTTGAGTATGTGATAGTTGCTGCCAGTTTAGGAATAAACATTTATGAAAGCACTTGTGCAGCATTAAATATTCATTGTAAAATATTTTGAAAGGTTATATGGCCAAGTATAAATGCTTGTAGTCTTATATAACCTTTGTCTACCAGCAAGAGTTACAATAGTAATGTGCTGATAAACTCAGATAGATAGATGAAATCAGGAAATATAAGAAATACATTGTAAGTATATTCTCAGTTAGAATGACTTAAGTAATTCAAAATTCTTGATTTTGTCTTTATTTTTGTATTATTCCTCTCTAATGACATGTCTTTGCAACTGCTGACATTAATTTAATGATTTTTCAAAAAAATTATCATGATTACATTTCTGACAATAATTGAAACTGTCTTTATGGTGAATAATGGAAATATAAATTGATGTAGTACAAAGTCACATTGAGAAGCTTGGTCAAACTTTTTGTACTCTCTCATTAGTTAAAATGAATGATGATGTTTCTTCTAGATTTTGACGAGTGCTCTCAGATTCAGTGTGAGAATGGTGGAGTTTGTAATAACTTTGATGGTGGATATCAGTGTAACTGTACACAGTTCTGGACTGGTCCTTTCTGTACTATTGGTATAAAGCACGGGTTTATTATCGGCTCTGAAAAATAGAAAAAATTAAGTGTTATGCATGAAAGAATGAGTGTTCTAAGCATGCATCTAGCTCAGTTGCTGTCAAGTTACGAAACATGCTCTAAAGTAATTATTGATGATCAGAACATATTGAAAGCCCATATATCATTCATTTATGTCATAAAAGCCAAGATGTGTTCATGTATATTTCTTATTCAGGTTTATAATTCTTTAATCTTACAGAACGTAATAAAGGTTGATAACACATTATTTTAAAACAAATCATTTGTGTATATGTTTTTATTTTTTTTTTAGTTTTTGTTTTATGTGTTCTAGACTTGAATGAATGTACAACACTGGAAAACCCCTGTTTGAATGGTGGCTCATGTGAGAACAAGGAATTTGGATACAGCTGCTTGTGTCCTCAAGAATGGCAGGGAGACACATGTGCAGAAGGTTGATCTATTTAAGATTTTTCATATGTGAATGCCTTAAGTGAACATGTCAATAATTTTAATTGTTTCATTGGCATTTTCTAGGTCATTCTAGAGGAAAGTACAATTTCAATGAAAAATTTCAATGTATGTAAGATACGTATTTTTGGGGGGAGACATATTTTTATGCTCCCTAAACAGAGAGCATATAGTCACCGCCTTGCCCGTCCTTGCATCCGTCCATCTGTCCGTAACACTCCTGTCCAGAGAATAACTTGAAAAGTATTGAAGGAATTTGATTGAAACTTAACACATTGATAGAGACTAGTGAGAGGAAGTGCAGTGTTCTACCTTGCATAATTTTTTAATTATCTCCCTTAAAGCGACTGACACAAAATTTTGCTGAAATTTTTTTTCTTAAAAATTTAAGAGAAGTTAATATACTGTGGAAAAAACATATTATTATGCTTCTATACACCATGAAAACTGAAAAAAATGTTTTGACTTAACCAGGATTCGAACTCATGACCTGTCAGTCAGTAAAATATAGAGCGACAATCTACACCACTGAGCCACAGCGTCTAAATATGAAATTTCATCAAAATTAATGTTTTAACTAAAGTATCTACCCCATGACTAACGGGGTAAATTTTTAACTGATAAAAGTGTGTAAAACTTTATATTTTCATGTTTTTCTGTATCAAAAAATGAGTCAGTAACTTAGTATAGATATATTCTTCACAATTACAGCAAGAATTTCAAGATGTATAAACATTTTCTCTTTTTTTCATCGTCAGCCCATCTGTGAGTCAGTCGCTTTAAAGGCCGGGGCTCATTTCAGTGAATTACCGGCCGGCAGCCAATTAAGCATATAAGGTTTATAAGGAGGAGCTTAGTACAAAAATACTACCTGTAGAGAGAGAGCAGACGCTGTGTAATCTGATAATGTAAACACAGAAAATTCGTCTGCTAAGTAAGTTTCAGAGTGAATGAAAATACTGTTTTTCATTGAGTGTTATTTATAAATCCAAATTCTGTTTCTTGTATATATATTAATTTTGATTTATTCTATGCCTCTGCCTTCTGGGAGGGTTAAACATAGAATGAATGTATTTTTTCCAAATACTGTTTCTATATTTGTAAGTTAGTGTCTTGTAGTTTTTCTTCCCTTGCTGTCTTCTTGGTGCCCTTTGGTCTGGTGGGTTCCACACTGATGTAAACTCACGGTCTACATTTTCGTTCCAGTGTAGCACAGCCAAATTGGACCTTGCATTGTATTCCTTATCACTAAATGCTATTCTTTTATCTGTGAATATATTCATCACATTGTTGAAGCTTTCAACATAGTAGGTGTCTCTGCCTAAAATGTAATCTTCAGCCGACTTGAAAAGGACAGAGTTTTCAATGGTCCTACTGAGAAACTTTTCAGCCTTGGGGTTTGTTATCACCATCCTTGAAGGCTCATAATTAGGATCCTTTCTGCATCTGGAACTAGGGTGACAAAGTGAGTGCACATTCTTGTAATGGGAAACAATGTTTAACAGGTATTTTCTTAAGTTTCCTGCATCAGATTCACAATTCCTTATGGCCCAGTGACAGTGTGTGGCTATTGGTTCAACCTTGTCTGAAAGTTCTTCAAACCAAGAAATTCCCTCTTTACATTTTGGTCCTGACGCAATAGCACTCAAAGCTTTTTTTACAGACTTTATTCCATGCCAGACATCATTCTGGTTAGTAGCTTCAGGTTTGCTTTTAACATATTTGTTCACCGACATGTTTCTATCATGAGTATGGGTGTTTACAGACACATTCTGTTCTTCTAAGTATTCATATATTTTCTTAGTCCCTTTTAGCTCATGCCTTTGTGAAACAATATCATCCTGTTTCGTAATGTGGACGCATTGTAGCACCTTATGTGTTTGATCCCCAATGGCCACCACACTGCTGTCTTTGGCATTCTTTCGCCAACCATGCCTTGCATCTGACATTATGTCTATGCCATCTAAATTTTCATATGATCCAATTTCTTCTAACAGTGCATCCTCAATTGACTCTTTATAAGCACTGTTTATACTGGAAATATGGTTTTCTCTGAACTTTCTTCTTTTTCCTTTGGAGATCATCCCCATGCCTGAACCTTTAACAAATCGATGGTAATGAGTCGGCAACATCCCACTGCAGGAAAGTCCATGGTTTATTCTTTGATTTACTAGATATTCTTTGTCTGGCAGATATGGAGATGATGACCACTGTAGTTTGTGCTTTGGCTGCTGTCCTTGACATTCTAGTGAAGCTACTACCACATGACCCCGATATACTAATTTTTCAACATTTAATCCTTTATTGCACAATTTTGTATGACTTTCACAAGTTTTTATCAGTGATGTCAAAGATGATTCTGCAACAGCAAATATGTTCTGACATGTTTCATTTTCCTTAACTTCTGTGTACTGATTGACACTATTCACAATTGGATTCTGTCCATAACTTTCAATCCATTTATCCAGTGCTGCGTTAAGTATGTCAGTGTTTGTAACTGGTCTGTTCATCATGTCCTTTAAAGTATTCCGTACATGTTGCATTTTTGCCATAAATGCATGCTTTGAAGTTTCATCACCAGTTAATTCAATTTTAAAGCTTGGAGATCTATTCCTGGGTTGTCTATCCATTTTGAAATGTGTTAATTCTTTGAACTTAGCTTTGAAACTGAGACAATGACTAGGTAATTATTTCAGTATACAGAACCTCCTATCTAAAAGACATAAATTATACTGGATACACACCAGCAAGGAATGTCACTGAATTTTGATAAATACCATTAGTTCTGATAATTGCAAGGAAAACAGAGCAAGTGATGATAGAAAATGGCTGATAAAATAAGAATAACAATAGATGTATCACAGGAACAGTTAGAAACTATTGAAAGTTTATTTTTGCATTATGATTGGGAATACATTGAAAGTAGAAGACAAATAATTTCAACAGAAAACTTGGAAACTTCAACTGTGACAAATTCTTGTACTCAGACATCTGCAGATGGAGAAGAGTTGGTCAGTGGAGTGCCGGAAGTAAATAGGTTTCATATTCAGCAAAATGAAGATGAGGAGGAATGTGTATATTGTTATTGTAGACCATGTATAGTAAGCGAAAAGAACTGCCAGTTTTGGTGGGAAACTGAAAATTATGAACCTAGTGATAGAAATCATGGCTTAAGAAAAGAGAAATACAAGCGTTTCTGGACAATGATGTTCCATAGAAATGTTTGGGATGACCCAAGGTACAGAGAGAAAAAAATAATGGCTTTGAAAAGTGACCCTAGGATGAAAAAATGTGTTTGGCACAGAAGAGACATTATGCCTAAATGTGTTTTGAATATTGTTCGTCAATGGCTTCCAAATATTCCTGGAAAACCTTATTTGGGTCATTTGTGGGAGTAATAACAGTTACCACTTTCAAGCAAGCTTTTATATTTAGGAATTAGAAGAAGCAAATTAGCTAGCAACTGATGATTAGTGTTTTACTAACATTGCTAAAATAATGCAGTCAAGAGTAAATAGTTCTTTCAATGATTAATTCAGTCTTTATTCAGTTTCTGCTAGCAGTCTTTTTCTTTTACAAAACACAGGGAATAATGACCGTAGCAATTCATTATTTACCATCTGTAGATAAAACATGATAAAACACGTGGAATTTTCCCGCCTTATGTCAAGTGATACATAGTGTGTGTGACTCACTACAACAGCTGCAATATAATTAGTTCTCATCCAATGGAGAAACTGCCAATCATTTGAGAGGTAAATTCAAATTCTGTAGCAGACAGCATATATTTTTTTCCTGGAAGTTACACTTACAGAGAACTAGTGAACTTAATTTCTTCAGAATTTGTGACAATGATGCTAAAGAACATTTGTGCTAAATTTCAAACAAGTGTGATGTTTAACAGCCATTAAATCTTTATTTAAACCTATGATGTTGCTTGCTCAGTGTACAACAACAGAGTAGCCATTTCTCTACCTGATCCCCTTTTATAGTTGTACCCCGGCCTTTAAGTTAATAATGCTTGTCTGGAATATAACTCCTAAACTGTCCATGATATCTCATTGAAACTTCACACAGTTATGGAGACTAGTCAGAGGAAGTGCAGTGTCAAAGAATCATAACTCTGATTTACTTAGTTTTTTTTAATTATTTCCCTTTATAATACTTTATAATGCTTGTCTGGATATTAATTTGAAAAGTATTGAAGGAATTTGATTAAAACTTCACACAGTCATAGAAACTAGTGAGTGAAGGTGCACTGTTCAATAACCATATGTGTACCTTGCTTGATTTTTTTAATTATCTCCCTTAATGATACTTAAAATGTTTAAGAATGCTTGTCCAGAGAACAACTTCTAAACTATCAGTGATTTCTCGTTGAATCTCCACACAGTTATAGAGACTAGTGAGAGCAAGTGTAATGTCAAAGAACCATAACCCCACAATACTTAGTTTATGAATTATCTCTCTTTTTGGTACTTAATTATGCTTGTCTGGAGAATAACTTCAAAACTGTTTTAGGAATTTTATTAAAAAATCAGACAGTGATAGAGAAAAACAGTGAGAGGAAATGCAGTGTTTATGAACCTTATTTCTACCTTGCTTAACTTTTGAATTATCTCCCTAAATGATAATTACAAAAGTTAAATAGTGCATGTCTGGAGTATAACTTCTAAAGTATCAGTGATATCTCATTATAGTTTCACACAGTTATAGAGACTAGTGACAGGAAATCCAATAACTTGAAAAGTGTTGAAGGAAATTGAATAAAACTTCACACAGTTATAAAGACCAATGAGAGGATGTGCAGTGTTAAAGAACCATCACTTTACATCAATTAGTTTTTAAATTATCTCCCTTCATAAAACTTAATATAGCAACCCTGATCAATAGATGAATTAATGGCTTATCAGCTGGAATTCTGGAAAACAACACTGATTATATGAGGTACAGGTCTACTTTTTACACCTGCCAGCCAAGCACTTGACACCTCTTGTTGTGATTATAAAAATTCTGGCAAACATTCATAGATTAAACAAGTAGCAGGTAAATTTTGCAATAAATCAACTGTCCTTACAAATGTGGTTTTTGTTTATACTATAAATCCTCAAATATGTTTCATCATGATTATCCTTACTATAACTTAAAAAGTATACAATTTCACATGTCATTGAAATACCATAGATAGTACATTTCTTACTTTTCTGCCATTCTGAACAAAAAATACTTCGTGGAGCATTCTAATAACATAATTTCTTGTTTGTACTTTCTGTCTGTCTGTATGTCCTGATGTCTGTCTGTTTGTCACAATGTTTGTCTGTGCTTCTTCTCCATAACAGCTGGTTGGATTTGAATGGTACTTGCTAAGTATGATTTTATGGTTCCAAGCATAATTGAGCATATCATGGGCAAGTTCTGGTTCAGTGATTTTCAGCGAAGTTAAGGGCCTTGATTTCTCAGAATTGTACACTGGCATATCTCCATAACCACATGTCGGATTTGTACACTGGCATATCTCCATAACCACATGTCGGATTTTGACGAAACTTCACAGGAATGATTGTCAGCAAGAGTGTAGTTACACATACTATTGATGTGTTCAGGTCAGCTGATTTTTAGTGGAGTTGAGGTCCTTGATTTGTCCAAATTTGAATACATTTCGACAAATCTCCATTACTGCTGATCAGATTTTGAAGAAAGTTTGCAGGAAGGATTATAAGCAAGAGGAGTTATGCATATTTTCACTGTATTGCAGATGATTTTTAGCAAAGTCACTGCACTTGATTTGTTTAAATTTGAATACAAGTGGGCATATCTCGATAACTGCTGATTAGATTTTGCCAAAACTCCACAGCAATGGTCATTAGCAAATGCAGTTAACGCATATTAGTTGCTTATACTGGTTGGATGATTTGTAGCAGAATTGTGGCCCATGATTTTTCCAAATTTGAATAAAGTTGGGCATATATCATGACCATTGGTTGGATTTTGAGGAAGCTTCAAAGCAATGATTGTGACCAAGTGTAGATACGCATATTAGCAGTGTGTTCCTATCGGATGATTTTAAGCGATGCTGCAGTGCTTAATTTGCCCAAAATTGAGTACAATTCAGCATAGCTCAATAACTGCTTGGCCAATTTTTACCGCTTGTTGGATTTTGACAAAACTCCACAGGAATGATTGTTAGCAAGTGTAGTTATGCGTATGGTTGATGTATTCTGGTAGGCTTATTTTTAGCTGAGTTGTGGCTCTTGATTTGTCAGAATTTGAATACATTTAGGCATATCTCCATACCGCTGATCAGATTTTGAGGAAACTTCACAGGAATGTTTATAAGTGAGTATTCTTCATGGTAAATGTCATGTGGGGGGAGACATAATGTTTTTCTCAAAAACGATCTCTAGTTTTTCATGTCAGACTATATGGAAATTATTATGTTTTTTCAGTTATGATCAAATGCAGGAATATTTTTAAGAAAGAGAACCTAGTTTTGACACAAGTATTACATGACAGTACTGTCATTGTATAGTATATTCAGATTTGCATGTGTGCTTCTTTGCATGCAGTATTTCAAACCTTTGTTTGCAGATGTAGATGAGTGTCTTGAAAGTACAGACCTGTGTCAGCACAACGGTACATGCATAAATAAACACGGAGGGTTCCAATGTAATTGCACAGATGGATATACAGGCAAACTTTGCCAAACAGGTTTGTGAATTTTAAGTTAAATTTAAAAATCACTCACATCAGACATATTAATTCTGTGTTAAACTAGGAGAATTTAACAAATACAGACATCATTACAGTAAACTCTACTTATAACGATATTGCTTGTAATGATATACCACTTATAATGATGCTCAAACCTACTTTATTCTATATGCTTACACCCCACATGTAGTGATATTGTGTGTTACAATATTTTGGATGTAACGATGCATTTTTCTGGTCACAGGTGCAAAATTTTCCCTTTTAGCAAGATATTTTGTGGCATGAATGGTGTTAATGATCGTTTGCTCAAATGATTACGAGTAATCATTCAAATGATCAGACCAACAATCTTACTTAAACAATTGAACACAAAAGCACTACTAAGTGATAAATGATTTGAGTAACTATTTCTCCCTGCCAGTACATGTATTTGCAGCTGTTTATATTTTCTGCATGTATAATGGGGTCTACAAGTTTAAAATGAAAACTTTTGGATGTAGAATCCAAATATAAATTTATATGTGAAGTTGAAAAAGATAGATATTGCTGCTGACTGGAATAAAACAAAATTCACTAACCAAATTTTAAAAAATCTAGATGCTTTTGTTAAAGTGTATCTTGTAAATCTTGTGTAATACTTAACATGTACATATATATAGTTGCATATAAACTGCATGAACAGTGATATTTTGAATAAATCTGATTCTGAACCTGTTCTATATTATGTTTTGCCTTTATTAATGAAGTGCACTTTGCCCATTTCATACTTCCAGTTGCCTCTTCGCTATAGCAATATCTGGATATAAGGATATAGATTTGGTGGTCCCCTGAATATTGTTACAAGTGGAGTTCACTGTACTTAGATAGAATACTTTTGATATAACTTAGGAGTAAGCATGAATAACAAAATCTTTCGCAAACAATGTCTGAAAATAAACATAATGAAAATAATAGAAATATTCAAAAACAGTTTATGAGTAGGTTGTAATGCATTGTTTCTTGTATGAGTTACATAATAATCATTGCAGAGTTAATGATATTTTATTAGCTGGTGACTGAGATATAATCTGTAGGCAAAAATGTCTCCCAGAGAACTCGAGCAATTTAGTGTTATTGACATGAAAATATACTTGCAATTTAATTCGTATCACTCTTTTTCAAATATATATAGATATAAATGAGTGTCTGCTGTATAAACCATGTCTGAATGGAGCAGCCTGTACAAACATGCCTGGATCTTATAACTGCAACTGTGTCAATGGTTATGAGGGCAAAAACTGTGAAAAAGGTATATTGCTTCCAGTAAAAGGCATTTGTCAGTTAAATATTTATAACATCATATTTTCTGTGACATTTATAACCATATTGCATCCGCCTTTGTATTGAGAGGTTGAAATTTTCAGTTTAGTGAGGGGCTTGTTTGAACAAAAATGGCTAATGAGCTGCTATGATTGCCAATTGCTTGTGTGTCTGATGCCTTGCAAATTAGAGAAATAGAGATATTTTTAGAAGTAATGATGTCTTATAAGCCTGGGATGCAGGTCCTTTCAGTAGGGGTGACACTATAATAAACAAACACTCTTCTTTTACATATCCGATTGAAAAATGCATTTGGTTATTTGGTAGAAATTTGTGGATATGGTTTTCAACTATTCTGTCACTTTATTAGGTAGATATCAGTTAAATTTCATTCTAAGCAACAAGTGCATTACAAGTTTATTATCTTGTTTGCAGACATTAATGAGTGTTTAGGGAACCCATGTAAAAACAATGCAGTTTGCAAGAACTTCCCACCAGGAGATTATTCATGTGAGTGCACAGACGGATGGACAGGGAAGAACTGTGATATAGGTAAAACATACACTAAGTTATTTGGTGTTACTATTATCAAACTAAGCATTAAATATTTACTGGGCATTTTACAAGAATTGGATGTTTGAATGATGGGAAATTTGGATAAATTATTACTTCGTTGTTTATATTCAAATAGGTTATTGTATTAAAATTGGTTATTGTATTCAAATAGGTTATTGTATTAAAATAGGTTATTGTATTCAAATAGGTTATTGTATTAAGATAGGTTACTGTATTAAAATTTATTATTATACTGTGTTAAAAGGCTTGAATGACAGGGGCCAGCTTTTCATAAGCCTAGTCAGTTACTAAGTCTTTCTACTCTTTCAGCAAATTATGGTAAAATATTATTATATTATGTGAATAAGTAAGTACCATTTCGAGGTTGCTACAACAAAACAAGAATTAAATTCTATGTTGGGCTTTGTTTTTGTACCAATATACAATCATTACAGCAGGTTTCATAGAACTCTGTCTTTGCAAACATATACTTATTGCCTTTCAGAGGTAGAGCGTTGTCCAGACTGTCAGAATGGCGGGGTTTGCGTCAGTGAGAATGATGACTTTAAATGTGTTTGTACATTTGGCTGGCAAGGCGATACTTGTCTGATAGGTAAAGAAATCTTTGTTCTGTTTTTTTTATTAGCTCACCTGAGCCTTTGGCTCATGGTGGGCTATTGTGACCGGTCTTTGTCCGTCCGTCAACAATTTCATTCAAACGACATCTCCTCTGAAACCTCTTGGCCAAATTTGATGAAACTTGCCTGGGATGTTCCTTGCATGAAGCTCTACCAAAGTTGTTCAAAGAATTCAATTCCATCAAGAACTCTGGTTGCTATGGCAACTTAAAGGTAAAACTTTGAAAATCTTCTTGTCTGAAACCACAAGGCCCTGAGCCTTAAGATTTGGTATGTAGCATTTTCTAGTGGATCTCTATCAAGTTTGTTCATATTATGCTCCTGGGGTCAAATTTGGCCCCACCCCGGGGGGTCAATGGATTTTACATAGGCTTATATAGTGAAACTTTAAAAATCTTCATGTCTGAAACCACAAAGCCCTGAGCCTTAAGATTTGGTATGTAGCATTGTCTTGTGAACCTCTAACAAGTTTTTTTCAAATTATACCCCTGGGATCAAATTTGGCCCCGCCCCAGGGGTCAACTTATTTAACATAGTGAAACTTTGAAAATCTTCTTGTCTGAAATCACAAGGCCCTGAGCCTTAAGATTTCGTATGTACCATTGTCGTGTAGACCTCTACCAAGTTTATTCAAATTATGCCCCTGGGGTCAAATTTGGCCCCGCCCCAGGGGGTCAATGGATTTTACATAGGCTTATATAGTAAAACTTTAAAAATCTTCTTATCTGAATCCACAAGGCCCCGAGATCTAAGATTTGGTACGTAATATTGTCTTGTGGACTTCTACCAAGTTTGGTCAAATTATGCCCCTGGGATCAAATTTGGCCCTGCCCCGGGGGTCAACTTATTTTACATTGGAAAAACTTTGAAAATCTTCTTGTCTGAAACCACAAGGACCTGAGCCTTAAGATTTGGTATGTATCATTGTCTCGTGGACCTCTACCAACTTTGTTCAAATTATACACCTGGGGTTAAATTTGGCCCTGCCCCATGGGTCATTTGATTTTACATAGGCTTATATAGTAAAACTTTAAAAATCTTCTTGTCTGAAACCACAAGGCCTTGAGCCTTAAGATTTGGTACGTAGCATTGTTGTGTGGACCTCTGCCAAGTTTGTTCAAATTATGCCTCTCGGGTCAAATTTGGCTCCTACCCAGGGGTCATTTGATTTTACATATGCTTATATAGTAAAACTTTAAAAATCTTCTTGTCTGAAACGACAAGGCCCTGAGATCTAAGATTTGGTATGAAACAAGCTTTATCAAGCTTTTTCGAATTATTAGATTAGGTTAAAGGTCACCGAGGGTAAAAATATGTTTATATACTGTACCTCATAGAGCCTTCATTTAAAGACCAATATCTTTGCAGAGCTCGACAAATCCACTCGTCCGCTTGTAATTACAAGTAAAAATTGACTAAGGGTGAGTGGATCTTCTGGCAGTGCTCGTCCTGCAGGACAAGTGGAATTTCTAGCCAAAAATAATAAAATTTGAAGTTTAAAACACACATCAAATGGAACATAAAATAATTCCTGCAGCTGATGCGCAAACCAGATGTTGATTTATTGCATGCAGTGCTAAAATCTGTCCAGTTCCGTTATGATCACATAGGTAGCTAAAAACTCCCTGCAGAAAATCCGGTATGTACCGCACACCGAATTTTATTGCTGTAAAAAAATGATGGATGTTTACGTGAAAATCTCAGAACTTTTTTAAATGTCACAATGCAATAATCGACGCAAATTCGGCAGGGAGTAGGGGATTTATACAAAATCATCAGTTTACTGCTTTTTCCTTAGTGAACTACAGGACAAATACTAATTGCAGCAGGACGAGTGAAAATTCTGAGCTGCTCGTCCTGCAGGACGAGTTGCTTCCAAAACATTTGTCGAGCCCTGCTTTGATATTCAGTATATAGGATCCTTGCATGGACCTCTACCCATGGGTAGGGTTTTAGTTCACTGGGTCAAGGTCAAGGTCACCATAGCTTATGATAGATATTTCTACTTTCTGTCATAGAGCCTTTATTTATTGACTGATATTTTACATATTTACATATTTATATTTACATCACTTACATATTTTCAATTAAAACATGAAATACTGCTTAACTGCAAACCTACAGCCAAAATGCTCAGGTGAGTGATCTAGGGCCATCATGGCCCTCTTGTTTCATATTAAATACTAGTAGTATAAATGTACAGGTAAGTTTCTTTCAGTTTACCACTGTTAGTCATGGTAATATAAATGATGACTTTCAAACCTTTGTGAAATATACCAGTATGAGTTTGTATTTGCTGTATATCTTCTAACTTGAATCAGATGTCATTTTATTGCTATGACATTTTGCCTTTTGTAAACTTCAACAAATGAATAATGAATGTCCATGTTTTTATATACCACTTAATAAGCATAAAATTTTGCTCAGGTTAGTAATGTTCTTTTGTTCCATAGAAAGATGTAGGCAACATGGGAAAACCTGTGTAGCACAGTCCATAAATGCAAATATGTTGAATTGTAGCCAATAATTTTGGAATGTAACAACTTACAGACAGTAAGCTACTTCTAAGTAAGGAAACACACTGTTACTCCAATTAATAGGATTTTCTGTACATAGGCAAAATATAAAAAAAACCAACAACAACTCTATTTCTTCATCTGATAAGTATTTCTAAGATTTTCTTTTTCATGTGCAGATATAAACGAATGTGTATTGTCCATGCCCTGCGAACATGGAAGTAGCTGTGACAATGTACCAGGAGACTATAACTGTATGTGTATGCCTGGTTACACTGGAAAAAATTGTGAAATAAGTAAGTTATTTCTCCTTTTTTGTTTAACTGTTTCTTCAGTGGAGAAATATATCACAAAAAAATAAAATAAAGAGTTACTTTTACAAAAATAAATCCTAGTACTTTTGGTATCTGTAACTGTTTATCAGACATTTGATCAAGTACTTGATAACTATTTACTGTTGCCATTCCAATAATAAATACATATATATACAGTGGAACATTGCTAGTTCAAAGTCATTGGGACTGGAAAAAAAAACCTTCTGGTTACAGGTAGTTCGGATTTGAAACCAGTTTCAGTCCTGTTATGAGAATAGTGTCCTGTGTAAATCGGAGCTGAGCAAAACTTAACAATACTATGAGAAAACAAGGATTCTTCTTAAATTTCATTTTCTTTTTAATTGAACGAACTGCACTCATGTAATTAATATGAATAAAACATAATTGCAATGTAAACATTCTAAAAAGTTTTCATTGCACACATTGAAAATACATATAATACACAAATAATATATACATTTATGAATATTTCTAATTACCTTTCATTACTTTTCGAAAAAAGCAACTAAGTCGAATTGAAATTAACAAAAGAGCAGCAGTTTTTATTGAAACAGAAAAATTTACTCAAAAGGCAACTGTGTTTGGAGCACTTACATGTCATTATTTACTCAAATTTTCAGTTCAATCATGGGCATAGCCAATTTAACAGTTTCCACAACATGCTCATGTGAGCTATTGTGATCACATGTTGTCTGTTGTCGTGCTTAAGTGCATTAGTGTGTCAGCATTTTGATTCAAACGACGTCTCCTCTGAATCACTTTGCCAAAGTTGATAAAACTTGGCAGGGATGTTAGTTGCATGAAGCTCTACCAAAGTTGATCAAAGAATTTAGTTCCATGCAGAACTCTGGTTGCTATGGCAACCCCCCAAAAAATCTTTAAAAACCTTATTGTCTGAAACGACAAGACCTAGAGCTAAGATATTTTGCATGGTATATCATCTAGAGGTCCTCTACCAAATTTATTCAAATTATGTCCCATGGGCCGAAATTGGCCACGCCCTAGGGATCACATGTTTTACATAGAAATGTATAGGAAAAACTTTAGGAATCTTCTGTGAAACTACAAGGCCCTAAGTTCTAAAATTTTGCACAAAGTATTATGAATTGGACTTCTACTAAGATTGTTCTAATTATGTCCCTGAGGTCAAAATTGACTCCGCCCAAGGGCTCTTTTTTTATGCCCCCACAAAGTGGGGAGCATATAGCGTTGCACTTGTTTTATATAGAGCCATATATAGAGAAAACATGAAAAAATCTTCATGTCTGCAACTACTACGCTTTGGGATTTGATATTTGGCATATAGCTTCACATAGAGCTCCTCTACAAAGATCATTCAAATTATGCTGATGATTTCACTTCGGACTTCAACACTTTGGATTTCACCATGTTTATCTAGTTGAATTAAGAAGGAAAAAAATTGGAAAAGAAAATTATATGAACTAGCAATTAATTCAGATTGTTGAAGTTTGGGCTGTTAATGTTCCACTGTATATAATTTATTTTTCAATTGCTGGCATGCTCTAAGAGGCCTTTTACAATGTTAAAAAGTATGAGGAGACATGGTTGCAGGGTTAAAACTGGACTCTTGTAGGTGGCTCAGGTTCGAATGCCACCCGTACTGAAAGTCTCTAGTGACACTCTGCATCTTATTTTCATTTTAAGTATTGGTTAAACTCAGGAAACAGTGTTACAGTCACACCTACCTATAATTGTATAAATAAAAACACTGACAACTGTGTCAGGCAATCAATTCTTTGGGTCAGTGGTTAGAGTGTTGGCCTGTCACGCGGGAGATCAGAGTTCGAATCCTGTTCTGGGTTGTGTATTCTAAGATGCATTGCATCTTTCTGTTACGGACTTTCATGTTTGTAAGATGGGGGCTCATCCGGGATGACCTATCCTATACTTAGTAATAAGAATTGAAAATAAAAAAAGAATCTTTCAAGATTTCTGTCTGATCCATTGATATAAAAATACACAACACCATTTGACATAATAACTGATCACTTTCTCAAGAGGGGATTGTTACAATCTAGTGCACACCTACCTATAATTGTATAAATACAAACTCTGACAACTGTGTCAGGCAATTGATTCTTTGGCTCAGTGGTTCGAGTGTTGGCCTGTCACGTGGGAGATCGGAGTTCGAATCCTGCTCTTGGTTGTGTATTCTAAGATGCATCGCATCTTTCTGTTACAGAGTTTCATGTTCATAATGTAAGCTGCAGTGTAAAATCAATATTTTTAATAAGACTTTATTGAAATCAGACATTGATGAATGTTTTAACAACCCATGCAAGTTTGGAGGAACATGTACTGATCATGTGAATACCTACGTGTGTCAATGTCCTGCTGGAAGAACTGGCACTAACTGCGAGAATGGTTTGTTAATCATCTTTGAATTGTTCTCATATTTCTATGTACAACATTCATGAAATTTATAAAAGGATCATTTTGTTTCAACACAAACTTTCAGAAGAAGCTTTTGCAAAAGATACAGCAATGTTAGACCAAAGAATTGTTACTAGTATAAGCCTTCAGTTCTGTCAATTGCTAGTATAAAATTGTTATCAAATCACCTGTGGTTAAACATCTTCAGGGTTTGGACGTTTATCAGATAATGATATTCTAATGCTCAAGATGATCAGGCTTAATTATAAAAATATCAAAAATTTATATTTATAATAATAACTGATAAAATGTTTTATTAGAGGTTCTAAAGGTTTTGAAGTTACTGATGCATACAAATAACAAAGAAGGAATTCAGAACAAACGAAACAAAAATAGGCATTATGTTAATAAATCCCTGTACATCACAACTTCTATTGACATGTATCTAACACTTTAATGATGGCATTGTATTTTGGTAATTTAATAATTATTAAACTTTCTCTTTTTCTCCAGACATTAATGAATGTATATCTGTATCGACCCCATGTCAACATGGAGGAACTTGTCAGAACACAGATGGCTCGTTTACATGTAACTGTACTGATGGTTGGCAAGGACCAGTCTGTGAATCAGGTAGGCGAAAAAAAGAAAGATAGTACAAAACTATGATGTTGTTGTTGTTGTAATAGTTGATTGTAAAGTTGTAAACATAGTGTTTGTGTAATTTATAACACTTGCCTATTGTTGCAGTACAGTAGAAGGAACATTTTCATTCTGCCATAAATTTTAGATAAAGATGAATGTCTGACAGTAGATTGTTTGCATGGTGGCACATGTATGAATGATATTGGTTCCTTCCATTGTGAAAAATGTGACCGTGGCTGGGAAGGTCAGCTTTGTGAAAAAGGTAACTTACTGCTTGAAATGTTCTGTGTAGTCCATCTGTCCATTAAACACTACATTCAAAAGACATTTCTGAAACCACTTGGTTTCTTTCAGTGAAATTTATTGAGTTACATAAAAAACTTTGTTTGGTGCAACCAAAAGGTAAAACTTCAGAACTTTTCTTTTCAGCAATGCCTTTGAATTTGTAATTGAAAATTTAACGATTATTTTCTTAAAGTCCTAAAATGGGGGATCTTAGAAAATGGTTTAAGGAAAAGACCATTCATGAGAGAATGCATTGAGTCATGTTATGTCAAGCTAAATTTAATACTATTATATATTAAAATTTCATGTTGAGGTAAGGATAAAAAAAATATGTGCATGTACAAGACCTTTTTGAATGATGAAATAAACACTTTTAAATTGAAAGTTTTATTCCAACAGACATAGATGAGTGCACACTTCTGACAGGAAACCCCTGTAAAAATGGTGGCATGTGCATTAACACTATGGGGTCATATAATTGCAACTGTACTGACAACTGGATGGGTTTCAACTGTACCACAGGTATACAATAATAATTGTTGTTTGGTAAATTAATGTTTAAATATAAATACAGTACCAACTTAAAGGGAAACAAAAGTCACAAATTCAACCAACACCGTAATAAAGTTTGTGCATTTATTGTTAAGTTTTGAAAATTTTACGAATATTGAAAGAATATTTACTTAGAAATGCTTAATCAAAAGTAGCAAGTTTTTCATCATTGGCCAACCGATGGAATGCACCATCTTTTAATGTGACCATTAGGCTGGGACATAGTTATAACTGCATCAATAGGTTCAATTATCGGAAGAATGCCAATTTGTTGCATGAAAATATGCTAAATAAATTGATGGCTTATTTTGTAGTTTTCTGAAATAAATAATTTGTACGCAACCAGGTATAACGGGTCTTCGAAGATCAAACAACAATTAACAATGGCTTATCCTAACACAGATATGTCACCGGCTATTATGCAGTCACATTATGATAATTGCTTAGTTTTAATTGCCGTCCTGCTAGCATTTGTAGCTCTGATAAGGACAATACATCTGTAGATGGATATTGGTAGACGTTATACACACTAATACTTTAAATGAAATTGTTAGCCAATTACCATCTGTAAACGAGCTGCTTAAATACTGTCACATCTGGCTAGATACTGTAAGCAATTATCTATTTTTATATATCCTTATATAATACAGATTGTAACTGTTTTAGTTTCCCAGATCTTGTTTAGATGTTTGGTAACATTTTCTAAATTCAAATAATTAAGACAGACAGATGATGGATCTTTGTGTAACTCTTTCAGATGTTGATGAATGTATGGAGTTTGGTGAACTGTCTTGCTATGGTAATGGCAATTGTACAAACACAGATGGCAGCTATCTATGTTCATGTGATGTTGGCTATACCGGGGCAAGATGTGACAAAGGTTGAAGTTTGTTGTAGTTGTTTTTTCTTTCAAACTAAAATATTTTGTGAGAGATTACCTCAATCTGGGGTCACGAGTTCAATTCTGGGGATTTCAAACACCCTCAAATTGTGGATTTACCAGCCACACCACTGCCACTGGAACATGTACAGTTTAGTTGAACCATAGCACTGAGATGACTTTATGTACTGCCATGGTTAGTAGTATGGAATAAGCAAGCATTGCTCAGAAGCTGATTATGTAAGACAAACATTTTCAAAATATTGAGTTTACAATGGTTGACATATAGAGTAGCAATTGAAAATTTAATGATTATTTTCTTAAAGTCCTAAATTAACATGGGGGATCTTAGGAAATGGTTTAAGGAAAAGACCAAACAGGAGAGACAGCATTGAGTCATGTTACGTCAAGCTAAATTTACCTGGTAATATTATAAATTAAAATTTCTGGTTGAAGCAGGGGTAAAAAAATTGATGTACATGTACAAGACCTTTTTTAATGATGAAGTTAACACTTTTATTCCAACAGACATAGATGAGTGCACACTTCCAACAGGAAACCCCTGTAAAAATGGTGGCACATGCATTAACAATGTGGGGTCATATAAGTGCAACTGTACTGACAATTGGATGGATCATAACTGTACCACAGGTATATAGTAATTGTTGTTTGGTAATTTAATGTTTAAATATAAATACAGTACAATCTTTTAGGTATCTGTCAGAAATAAACGGAAAATGGTAAATATATTGTTTGTACATGTTTTTATGATAGGGTTGTCAATGAATATTTGCATTCCTTACGAATATTCCAGTTCGATTTCTGCATTCCAATATTTGCATCAAAAGTGAATTATCAAGATTTCCAGCATAATTTTTCTTAAAATTACCAGGTTTTGGAAAACGTAATTAAGTCATAGCTTATCTGTTTGTTGGCAAATTTGTTTTGATAAAGCCAGTCAGTTTAGCAGTTTGCAGTCAGTTGAAATGTTTGTTGTTTTAACAGTTAACACTACAAGGCATGCAACTTTATGCAGCTGCCCATTCTGTTTGATGTATTGTTAATCCAATCAACACCCAATATTTACAGACATTAAATTAAATTTGCATAAAGACTCGTTTTTGCAATTACTTGGGATAGGGCTTTAAAGAAGGCCCTGCTTGGGACAAAAGTGCCAGTCGCACATTCTTCAGTCAATCATCCACTCAGAAGACCATGCTCAGAATAAATAATTCAGTTATGATAGTTTTTAAATTTTCATATCTATTTGCAGATCAAATCTTTAATTCCAGCAGCAAAAAGTTAATTTAAAATGCCTCCTTCTCAAAAATATTCAAGAAGGTGAAGTCATTAAACAACCGGAAGTATAAATCAAGTGGTCTAAATCATGAAAGACACTGAATTCGATTCAGTTTCAACCAACAAACTATTCAATTTATTTATTTAATATTACTTTATATATTGTGATAAAGGCTTGAACATATCAGATTGGTATAAAAACGAAAATGCAAGTCCCATCTGATGAATTAAATAGAATACTTCCTATAAAACAGGAACAAGTATGTCAGTATCATAAGTGCATGCGTTTTTGGATACAAAATTCGCCGAAACAATCAAATTTCCTATATGAATATTTGAATATATTCAGATGTTCTGTACAATTATTTCAAAACCAAAATCAGTATTCATTGACATCCTTACTTTGAACAAATTTGTAACATCCATAATACCGCCACATCTGGCAAGATACTATACATGATTATCGGTATTTATGTATCCTTATACACTGCTCAAATTAATAAAAGGAGTGCAAATATGGCGTAAATTGCCCACCATACAAGATATTTGCTGCAAATTTTGTTTGTAGGTATCGACGGTCAATATCCTCAAGAAACCCATGCATTTTACAATAAATTTACAAAGCATGGAGATTTTGTTTTTCTTTTTGTTGTGTAACCCCCGAATAAGATTTAGACTTTTGCACGTGTACAGTTTGTTCACGATAGCACATTTGACAAAATGAATGTTTTAGTGCAACTTTTTACTGTATCTGCTCTTTTGACAACGGTCAAGGGTGTGCGATGTCATTTAGCAAGTACTGATGTTGCTCGGGCAGTGCAGATGATCGAAAATGGATTTACGCGATGTGAGGTGGCCACCGTTCTAGACGTTTCTCGTAGCCTTGTTACCAGGTTGTGGAGTTGTTATCAGGAGACTGTAGAATTCACAAGAAGACCTGGGCAAGGTCGTCACCACATTACAACACCTCATCAGGACCGATATCTGAGAACTTTGGCCCTCAGAAATCATCAGTGTACTGCAACTGGCATTGAAATTGACTTCCAGCAAGCTACAGGGGTTGTGTGTCCGCTCAAACTGTCCGAAATCGTCTTCATGAATATGGTTTGGATGCCTGAAGACCTGCCAGAGGACCAATTCTGACTCTAGCTCACCGGAGAGCTTCCTTAGAGTTTGCCCAGGAACACGTCACTTGGCAACTGCGCCACTGGCGATCTGTGCTCTTCACAGATGAGAGCCACTACCATGTTTCGACCTGTGAAAGGCCTGTGGAGGTGTGGCGTCGCCAAGGAGAGAGGTATTCGGAATGTAACATTATTCCATATGACAGGTTTGGCAGTGGGTCAGTTATGGTGTGGGCAGGGATATCCATTGACAGATGCACAGACCTTTATGTGGTTCCATGAGGTAGTCTGACGGCCCTGAGATATCGGGACGAGATCCTAGAACCAATTGTTAGGCCATATACTGGTACAATAGGTGAAACTTTTTGTTCAGTGCAAAATAATGCTCAAGCACACACTGCAAGAATTGTCCGCAACTTCTTTGATGATGAAGGTATTGAGGTCGTAGACTGGCCAGCGAGGTCTCCAGATCTTAACCCTATAGAGCATGTGGACTTTCTTCACATCCGAACCCTGTGCACAATGTCCATGAGCTTTCTCATGCTCTTGTAGCAAAATGGGAGGCCATACCACAGGATATGGTCAGATGTGTCATCAGGAGCATGCCCAGACAAAGCAGAGAGTGCCTAAATGCCCAAGGGGGATACACTCATTACTGACACTGACTTTGAAATGTTTCCAGGCCTGAATCTGCTTTTACAGACATTGGTTGTTTTCCTGCAAGACCACCATTTCACAGATGATAGTATTCATATCCTGGACACTGTCTCTGTTCAGGAATGTGCCTGTTGGCAATGAAAATTTTTTTGTGTGTGAAAAGAACGATTTTGTTATTTCTGTAAAAGATATTCATAAATCTGCTCAACACGTATAGTATTTTATAGATTATATGGTATTTTATAGATATATGGTATTTTATAGATTATATGGTATTATATAGATTATATGGTATTTTATAGATTATATGGTATTTTATAGATATATGGTATTTTATAGATTATATGGTATTTTATAGATTATATGGTATTTTATAGATTATATGGTATTTTATATAGATTATATGGTATTTTATAGATATATGGTATTTTATAGATTATATGGTATTTTATAGATTATATGGGCGCTCCTGTAATTAATTTGAGTAGTATAAAATACAGATTGTAACTGTTTTAGTTTCCCAGATCTTGTTTAGATGTTTGGTAACATTTTCTAAATTCAAATAATTAAGACATATGATTGATCTTTGTGTAACTCTTTCAGATGTTGATGAATGTATGGAGTTTGGTGAACTATCTTGCTATGGTAATGGCAACTGTACAAACACAGACGGCAGTTACCTATGTTCATGTGATGTTGGCTATACAGGGGCAAGATGTGACAAAGGTTGAAGTTTGTTCTAGTTTTTTTTTCTTTCATAATGATAATATTTTGTGAGAGATTACCTCAATCCAATGGTCATGAATTCAGTTGTCTGGTCCTCCACTTACATCACTAGATGAGATGATAAACAGGGGTGTTTCTGGAATGGAATGCTTTCTGTATCTTGCAGTATCCACCACAAGCAAAAATAAGTAACATCTGCTGTGGGCATCGGTCATATTTAAGACAGAAAAGGGCTAAGTAAGTCATTCTCAAGACACACTGCATCTTTCTGTGATGAACTTTCACATTCATAAGATGGAGGCTTGTCCTTCAGGATCAATTCCAGGCAAATTTTACATACATTGAGATCCTTCTTTTGTAGATGACTTCTGTCAAGGGATGTTTGGTGCTTTAGTTTCAAAGTATAAGTAAAGTGTTTCAAAGGATTTTTGATTTTTCATTTACTTTTTACAGTTTTGTCTATGCCTTTGTGTTCAAAAACTATGTGATGGGTCTCAATTTGAAAGACTCCTTGGCTTTCAGTGTGAAACAGTAGTCATAACCATTATTTTAATACAGTGTAGGTGTAACACAGTGACAGACATGCACCCTGACGTTATGTTTATTTTAAAAATCCCTTTCCAAATTTACATGACTGATACAGAACTGTTCTTTTTTAGAATGGTGAATATTTCTATGAACAAAAATGACATCACAGTGTCCCAATTTGGGTTGCTTCACAAAACCCTGTTCTTTCAGCTCTTTTTTGATTTCCTAAGAGAGAGGCATATCTGTTTCTATAAGAATATGATTGTAAATAACCAAATGTAATAATTATACCCCCACCACAAAATGTGGGGGGGCTATAATGGATTCGCTTTGTCGCGTCCGTCGGTCCGTCCGTCTCCATTATCGTGTCCGCTCTATAAATCCTATACCAACTGAAGGATTTTCTTCAAACTTGGCTGAAATGTTCACCTCAACAAGGGGATGTGCAGAACCCATGTTGCCCATGTGTCAGCTCAAGGTCAAGGTCACAATTGAAGGTCAAATATCAAACAATCAAATATTAGACATTATGTCGTGTCCGCTCTGTAAGTCCTACACTAATTGAAAGATTTTCTTTAATCTTGGCTCAAATGTTCACCTCAACAAGGGGATGTGCAGAACCCATGTTACCCTTTTGCCGGCTTAAGGTCAAGGTCACACTTGAAGGTCAAAAATTGACTTAGAAAATATTCTTAAATTTTAACATGTATTTGAATATTTCTGAAACTAAAAAACGTATTTGCTTGAAACTTAAAATATATATGAAGTGTCACAATTAGGATATGCAGGTCAAGTTTCATGACTCTGTATTGCATTTTGACAAAGTTATGCCCCTTTTAAAGTCTTCAAATTTACATACAATCAAATATTAGACAATATGTCATGTCCGCTCTATAAATCCTATACTAATGGAAGAATTTTCTTCAAACTTTACTCAAATGTTCAACTCAACAAGGTTATGTGCAGAACCCATGTTACCTTTGTGTCAGCTTAAGGTCAAGGTCACACTTGAAGGTCAAAATTGACTTAGAAAATCTTCTTAAATTTTAACATGTACTTGAATATTTCTGAAACTAGCACAGGTAATTGCTTGAAACTTAAAAGATATATGAGGTATCACAAGTAAGATATGCAGGTCAAGTTTCATAACTCTGTATTGCATTTTGACAAAGTTATGCCCCTTTTTAAGTCTTTTAATTTACTTACAATCAATACTAGACAATATGTCGTGTCCGCTCTATAAATTCTATACTAATGAAAGGATTTTCTTCAAACTTGACTCAAATGTTCACCCCAACTGGGCAATGTGCAGAACCCATCTTACCCTAGTGCCAGCTTAAGGTCAAGGCCACACTTGAAGGTCAAAAATTGACTTAGAAAATGTTCTGAAATTTTAACATGTACTTGAATATTTCTAAAACTAGAACAGATAATCATTTGAAACTTCAAATATATACGAAGTGTCACAAGTAAGATATGCAGGTCAAGTTTCATAAATAAAAAAAGTGTGTGGGGGGGGGATAACTTTGTATTGTATTTTGATAAAGTTAAGTCCATTTTTATGTCTTTAAATTTATTTACTATAATATTTCTTAAACCCAATCTCATTAAAATCAGATCATCGTTTTCGCTTCGTTACTCTATGCTACGTAGCGAAGGGTAGTGGAGCGACAGTTAGGATATGATTTTAATGAGATTGTCTTAAACCAGAACAGATATTTACTTGAAACTTTAAATTTATATGAATGGTTACAAGCAAGCTCAGATGACGAAAATTCTACAATTCCATTGAATTATCACACAAGTTATGCCCCTTTTAAGCTTAGAAAATGTTCTGATATAACCATTAATACTTAAATGTTTCTGAAACTAGAACAGATATTCACGAAAATGAAAGGTTATTTGTAACTGTTTCGAAATGAGAAACTTTTCATCCTTGTATTTGCCTTTCATAAAAGAGTAACATTTAAAGCTGCCATTTCACTCTCAGGGATCATAAAAGGTTTTGCTATTTTTTAAATACATTTATATTTACATAGATTTTATCCTTTAAGATAATAAATGCAAAAAAAAAAAAAAAAAAAAAAAAATGAGAAAAAAGTCCTCTTACCTAGAAAATTGTTTTCAGGTGATCCTTACTGTCAATGTTTCCAAGATCTTGATAAAAAATCTAACCCACCAGTTGCTCATAAGGTTGAGAGGCATATTTTGAAGAAATGTCGAAATGTTGGAAAACTTTATTTGTTTTCATCTTTTTATAAGAAAAACACTTTCTTTATGTGACAATTAGCTGTTGGTGGTCATTTTGAAGCACATCTATGATATCCAAGATAACTTGTTGTGGTATATGAAACAGAACTATTGATCACATGGTGGCCGAATGATTATGACCCTTTCAAATTAACAACACTTTTACTTTGTATGAAAATGAAATTTATGAATAACTTAAACATGAAACATTCAAATATATATATATGATAAATTTTGCAGATTTCATTAAGACTCTGTTGTTTATTTTGTACAAATTTGTATTTAGATATTGATGAGTGCCTTATAGTTGATGTATGCAGAAACAACGCAACATGTGTAAACAATGATGGTTCATTTACATGCTCATGCTTACCTGGATGGGAAGGTCCTAGGTGTGATATGGGTAAGTAAAGATTTTAAAACTGAATAGCTATTTTTGGAATTGTAGATAAAGAAATCTACGGTATCAAATAAAGTCTGGATATCAAATCAAACTTGCATTATTCCTAATATGAGAATGAAAAAGAATTCTTTATGTAAAAATGATTAAAAACCTCCTAATATGTGAATAAATACAAACATCCTAATATAAGAATAAACAAAAAACTCCCAATATGAGAATAAATAAACACATCCCAAGAATGAACACAAAACTCCTAAAATAAGAATGAATAAACACTGTTAGTACCGTATATACTCGCTTATAAGATGCATTTTTAGGAATCATATTATAAGGTTGTCGAGGGGGGAGCGTCTTATAAGCGCGTCCTTCAAGAGAAAAAAAAAATCCCAACAAGAATCTGGCTTCTGCAATCAAGATTTTGGCAACCGTATTGTGCCGCAAACTGTTCAGTAACTTAACCGGGGCTAAACAAAAAATAACAAGGCAAAAAATTACCATTCCTGTAGAAATTGATCAACGACTTTTAATTAGAATGTAAAGTATCGCTAGATGTTCTTGTTTTGGTCTAACAAAGGCTTTTTTTCTCCTTTTTAGACAGCGTCAGCGTTACTTTCATTTCAACATCAGCCATTTTGCTACGAGTGCTAAAGCGCATCCCGGGCCGTACCGCACCGTATTAAATTATGCCCAATGGGCGTATACTACTTGTTCTTTTTTTTTAACATTATTTTATGTTTTTAAATAAAAGAATGTTTGGCAAAAAGTTAATATTTAATTCTTTTTTTCAATTAAAAAACCACTTTAAAAACTGTAAATCGCAATTACTGCTTCAAGTCATGCTAACAATAATGTTAAATTCTCACATTTAAAAAACTGTGAAATTTAGTGAAGGGGTCTCACTAATAAACAGACTGTTATTTCAATGATTTGCAGGAGTTGATAGCTGAGACCCTTTTACTGTTAATTGTCTGGCATTGTATATTAATTATACGCCAATTAGATGCCAATTTTCAGCAATTTCTTATCGAAGAACTTAATTGTTGTATAAACACAACCAGCTTGTGATTGCCTAATTGTGTCTTCTATTGATTGGTTTGAATTTGCTGATTGACAGTTCAGTATGCATGACTACCTGCTCAGACCGCAACATGATTGGATAATATATCGATATGGGCATGTTTTATTGCTGATACTGCCGTTGGCGTTAGTGAGAAAATGGTTCATGACTGGCAATCCAAACAAAGTTAATTGATGAATGTGATAGCGCCGTCGGAAAAAAAAATTCGCGGTTGAAGTTAAAAGTGAAAGACTCGGTAAATGATACGGGAAATAGTTGACCAATCATGACTACCTGCTCAGACTGCAACATGATTGGATAATATATCGATATGAGCATGTTTTATTGCTGACACTGCCGTTGGCGTTAGTGAGAAAATGGTTCGTGACTGGCAATCCTGAGTTGCCCGATCATTACTTGTGCTACAATACGATTAAGGGCATTTTAGCTTGCCAAATTTTAACTGTGGTGTAGTGAAACCAATTGTCATTGTTATAATTGGTAATTATGGCAGTGTGATGAATTGTTAGTGTACGGCTTGTATGATCATACCTTTAGGTAATTAAGTATTAAAAATAATTAAAATACGGTACCGGATGTATACAGTTGCTGTTAATTGATGGATGTCACTGTATTTGTAAGAAGTTTATCTTGGGGTTTAAGAAATGAAATTAATTCAGCCTTTGTCAAAAATTAAATAAAATATGTTAAAATACCAAAAACAAATACAGCAGTTGGGTTTCCAAGTGAAAGTTCAAAATTTCATGAACAACGTGACCTCGGACGATGTGAAAATCTGACCGCGTCTTATAAGAGGATCAATGCAAAAAGTACAGATTTTCAATTCAAAGTTAGGGGTGCGTCTTATAAGCGAGAGCGTGTTATAAGCGATTATATACGGTAATATAGATTCTTAGTGGGGTATATGACCTTGTATATCCTGGTTGAATGGATATAATTCGAGGGTTATAAACAGGTGTGGGTTTTTATCAGCTTAAACAGGCTATACGAGTCCATATACCCAGTCAAGAGTCTATATAATGAATTAATAATACCGCAGGTTATTTTAAAAACAAAATTTTTCTATTTCTTACACAGAATATGACCATTTTTAACCAGATTTTACAAAGGAAAACTCTGGTTATTAGATTGGGGTATGTCAGCTGGCTAGTGGGCGGGCGGGCAGGCGGGAGTAAACAATTTCTTCTGTGCGCAACTCCTCCTACATTTCTCAAGGGATTTTGACCCAGCTTTCACAGAAGCTTTGTCTTCAAGTGCCCTGCGGCATATTTTTGGTGTTTTGTTTTTCAAACATTTTTGGTGGAATTATGGCCCTTTGTTTATTTATTTCCTCTGTACGAACTTCTACATTTCTCAAGGGATTTTGACAAAACTTTCACAGAAGCTTTGTCATTAAGTGCCCTGGTGCATATTGTCAGTGTTTTGCAATTCAAACATTTTTGGCAGAATCATGGCCCTTTGTTGTTGTTTTTTTATAAAAAACACAGAGAAAAACACTTCTGTTCTCAACTTCTACTACATTTCTCAAGAGATTTTGTTTAAACTTTCACAGATGCTTTGTCATCAAATGTCCTGGTGCATATTATCGGGGTTTTGAGATTCAGACATTTTTGGTGGAATTATTGCCCTTTTTAAAAAAAACAAAAAAAACAGAAATAAATACACTTCTGTGCTCAACTCCTACTACATTCCTCAAGCAGTTTTGACTAAACTTTTACAGAAGCATCATCATCAAGAGCCCTGGTGCATTTTGTCAGTGTTTTTCGATTCAGACATTTTTGGCAGAATTATGGCCCTTTGTTTTTATTTACATATATGATATATAGAGAAATACTATAGAAAAGTAAATTGTAAATGCACACAGGTGTGAACAGTTGTTGGCTAATTATGCGTTGCAATGTTATCTCAGGTGGAAAACTATTATACAGGTACGTGATCGTTGAATGGATGCTATAAACAGTTCCACAGTTTGACGATAATTTTAAGTCATCCGATAATTTGGCATTGTAAAATACACCGTGGAAAACTTTTCAAGCGGTCATTAAATGCATACAAATTACCGATAATTTGAAGTCGCGGGACCAGCTTTTTGTGGTCCCTGGTCGCATAATGGAAAAGTCGCTTAATAGGATGTTGTTATACAGTAAAATCATTCGGGCGGGATTTAAACCGGGCATTTAATGAAAAAGTCACTTAATACATGTGGTCGCATGTACGATGTCAACTGTATATAGTAAATAATAAACAAGTAAATGTACAAAGCAAACAAAATGACCAAGCAACATAATGTACTACTATAATCTAATGATTAGATTAGTATTATGAATAAAATTAATTTGTTCTTAAGTTTGTTGTTTGTAATAATAAGCATCTAATTAGCATTTCAAATCTATAAAAACATAAAAGATACAAATTAATATTCATCTATACACTATATATGTAAAAAATCAAAAGACCATAATTCCCCCAAAAATGTTCAACTTGCAATATGCACCAAGGCACTTGATGGCGAAGCTTCTGTGAAACATGAATGTTGAAAACCTGGTTTCGTCACATTGCAGTTTTTTTGTTTTTTTTTAATTTGTGTACTTCCCTAATATGCCCCCTGACCTCTTAATTTCTTCTTTTTCCGAGTGATTTCTGGAATAAACTGAACCAGTTTTTGATCACCAACAATTTGTTCTTTATTTTGATATAGATATTCCAGATTCTTATCATCAATGTTTCTGTTCAGGTCTATTTATTTCTAAAAACAACAAGTTTATAGATTACTATCTTTTGTAATAACTTCAACAACGTTATACCGTGACATCATTTCAGAGTCACATTTACGATTCCATTGAAAAAAGCAATAAACTTTTTACTTGAACATTGCTTGCTAATGAGAACAAATAAAAACATAATATGAGAATGAAAAAAACCCTTGATATGAGAATGAATAAAATCCTCCTAATACACAACTTTTACCAGTATTATGAGAATGAAATAAATAAACCTTTTCATAAGAATGATTAAAATCCTCCTTACATGAAAACAAAAAAAAAACTCCTCCTAACATATGAATGAATGAAAAACTCCTTATAAGAACAATAACAAACAACCTTCTTATATAAGACTGAATAAAATCCTCCTTAATATATGAGAACAACTAAAAACATTCCATTTTACATTTTTAGATTGTCACCTACAAAGTTAATTGTTGCTGTTTTGGTTTTTGTTCATATTTAAAAAAGAAACATTCTCTTTCATACACTACTAGATGTGGATGAGTGTGTAGGAAACCCATGTGAAAATGGTGGGACTTGTTTGAACAGTGTTGGATCATTTGAGTGCAACTGTACTGGCGGATGGACAGGCCCTGACTGCTCCACAGGTAATGTAGTTTCTGCACCAATATTTTGTAGAAAGGTGTTTCTTTAGTTTCGGTGTCAGAGTTTAATTGTATTGTTCAAAACTTGTTCTTTTATCCAAGTGGTCAATTTTTGAACAGGGTTGCTTGCAACCTGTTCAGTGTCAGCAGTAATCTGGCCTTTAGTCACAGTCGGTGAATATAAATACATGTATTAACAAATTTTGGGCAAAATACTGTAAACTGACAAGGTGGGCATACTTACTGCTTGGGAAGCAAGGGGATTCCCCTTCAGTGCTTCCCGATCAGGCAGCAAACATCAAAATCCTTTTGTTTCTTAGTCTTTTTAGACGTATCTCAGAAAAAATGACCTCTGCTGAAAAGTTCTTAACCCACAAACATTTGAAAATACTTTTTGATGCAAGAAATGTTATTTTAAAATCCTACCTGGTCATTTCCTTTAAAATGCCTACAATTAAAATAAATTGAACTTAAAGTTAAGTAAAATTTTGAATTTAAAAAAAAATGAAAAGCTGCTTCCCCTTTTGGATACAATGCTTCCCAATCTGGAAATGAATTATGTAAATTGGTATTTCAACAATCTCTTCCCAAGTTTACATGTATGATTCAAAACTGTTCTTTGTCAGAAGGGGGAATATTTCCATTAAGAATGAAAGTGCTGCAAGCAATGTTTTTTTTTTCTCAAAAGAAGATATTTTTGGTAACATAGTTTAATAGGTAAAATACTAAGAAATACCCATTTTAAACCCAAAATGCATGCCAGTAGATTATTTTTGTTGCCATGGAAATGGCTTTATTTATAGATAAAAAAGTAAATTTTACCAGATTAGCTTATTTTTTTTTTTTTTTTTTTTTGTTAGAAAGATTTTTTGTAAACAGAAACTAATTGAAATTTTGATATGATTTATTTCCAGATCATTTATCATTTCAAACATTTAATCTATGAAATGATCACTACCATTTAGTCATTGGTAACAATTGTAATCCATAACATTATATTTATTTTTTAAACAATTTGATTGTTACATTGAGTTTCAAGTGAAATAACATTACTTACTTTACAATAATAGAACTTAGAATATGTATAGAATTAATGTTTTAGACGACATAAATTAAAATCAAAATGCTTTTCCTTCTTTTCTTCTATGATCTGTCTTAAGCCAAGTGAGAGTTTATTTAGACTATTTTACCATCATATAATAATGTCTGAAGTGATATTTGAATAGATGTAAATGAGTGTGCTGAGGTCCCATCGCGATGTAAAAATGGTGGAACCTGTAGTAACTTCCCTGGCGCATATGACTGTGAATGTGCTACTGGTTTTGACGGGAAAGATTGTGAGTCAGGTAAATCACATATGTATAGTACCAGTGTTTTGTACACATGCTTTCATTTTGAAATTGATTTTTTATGTGGTATTTGTATGTAGATTATGAACATCAGAGTAAAGGGGGATAGTACAACTTTAATATCCCCCCGCCTAAGGTGGAGGGGATATTAGAAATGCCCTTCATCCGTCCGTGCGTCTGTGCGTCCGTGCATCCGTGCGTCCGTCCGAAACAATTTTGTCAGGAGCATAACTCCAAAACTACTTGAGGGATTATATTCAAACTTCATACACTGACAGAGCACATTGGTAGGTAGTGCAATGTGCAAGTGCAATAACTCTACCTGGCCTTTTTTTAGAGTTATTCCGCTTTATCAAATTTACTTGATAAATTTTGTCTGGAGCATAACTCCAAAAGTGCTAGAGGAATTTTATTCAAACTTCATAAACTGACAGAGCACATTGGTAAGTAGTGCATTGTGCAAGTCCAATAACTCTACCTTGCCTATTTTTAGAGTTATTCCCCTTTATCAGAATTACTTGATAAATTTTGTCCAGAGCATAACTCTAAAACTACTTGAGGGATTTTATTCAAACTTCATACACTGACAGAGCACATTGGTAGGTAGTGCAGTGTGCAAGAACAATAACTCTACCTTGCCTATTTTCAGTGTTATTCCCCTTTATCAGAATTACTTGATAAATTTTGTCCGGAGCATAACTCCAAAACTACTTGCGGGATTTTATTCAAATTTTATACACTGACAGAGCACATTGGTAGGTAGTGCAGTGTGCAAGTCCAATAACTCTACCTTGCCTATTTTTAAGAGTTATTCCCCTCTATCAGATTTACTTGTTTGCATTTTAAAAATCCCAGCATATACATGTATATCTAATTCTTGAATTCTTGAACTTATTATCCCCCTGCCATAGGCGGAGGGGATATTAGAAATGGTCTCTGTCCATCCGTCCATCCATGCGTCCATTCCAGTTTTGTCCGGGGCATAACTCCAAAAGTACTTGAGTGATTTTCTTCAAACTTCATATACTGAAAGAGCACATTTGGAGGAGGTGCAGTGTGTAAGAATAATAACTCTACCTTGCCTACTTTTAGAATTATTCCCCTTTATCAGATTTAATTGCAAAACTTTGTCCGAAGCATAACTCCAAAAGTGCTTGAGCGATTTTCTTCAAACTTAATACACTGACATAGTACATTGGTAGGAAGTGCAATTTGCAAGAACAATAACTATCCCTTGCCTATTTTTTGTGTGATTTTCTTCAAACATTATTACATTGAGTGTTTGAAAGTACAACCTTCAGGTAGCTTCTTCCGGGCGGGGGGATTAACCATGTGTAACATGGCTCTTGTTAATTTGAAAAATATTTAGAGTACATGTGATATAGTGTCAACTTCTGAAATTGTAACAATGATAGAACTGTTCATAGATTGAGGAAAATTTGTGCCCCCACTCATGCAAACAAACATTTTATTAACAATTGTTTTGAGCTTGTATTTTAAGAAGTCATGACATAGTCTTACAAATTCATTTTCATGGTGCGTTCTTAATGAAAAATATATATATATGTGAAAAATATGCTGATTTTGCACCCTCTTCAAAACAAAAACAAAAGACAACATACAGTTAAGACTCCAATCAGTGAACTCATACCTGGATCATATCTTTATTAAATTGATTTTATCATACATGTCACAGATATAGATGAATGTGCTCTTGGTGTCTGCAGAAACATTGTGTCCTGCTTGAATGCATTTGGATCATACAGCTGCACATGCTTGTCTGGTTGGACTGGAAGTTTATGTGATACAGGTATAGTCATTTAAAAATCCCTTTTACAGATCTAAATTCTACCTTCTGTAAGAACAGTATCTCTGAATCTTTTAACACTGCATACTGTTATAGCCTCTGATTTATTTTTTTTGCTAAGAGACTCGGTGAGATATAACTCGAAGTGATACAGAAGAACTAAATGTGATTGTAAATGACCAAAACAAATGTAATAATGTACCGGTTGTGGTCATATTTACCTCGTTTTTTTTTAAACATTATTACCAGTTGTTTCATTCTTTGATGATGTTTATTTGTAAGAATTTAAGCTGGTAAAGGAGGGTTCTTTACATGATGATATTAGAAACTTTTGTTATTACATAAAAACTCATTTTAAAATGACGTAAAAGATACACAAATTTTACTGTCAGGGGTCATAAAGACTCGGTTATTTTTCAAATACCTCTTACAAACATGAAAGTTTGTTAAAAAAAAAAAGATTAAAAAAATCGATTCCCTGACGGATTTGTCAGAGGTTGTATTTACAACTATAAAACCAGTATTAACTGGACTTTAAAATACTGAAATTTTGTTCTTTAAAATAATAAAATGGAAATAAATGAGAAATGAGAGAAAAAGTCTTCTTACATAGAAAACTGTTTTCAGGGTGATCTATGTTGTCGATGTTTCCAAGATCTTAATAAAAAATCTCAACCAAAACTCTAACTTGTCAGTTTGCATATGAAGCTGAAATGATGGAAAGATTTTGTTTTCATTTTTATCAGGAAAAACATATACTTTATGTGACAACTAGTTGTTGGTGATCATTTTGTAGCAATTCTATGATATCCAAGATTACTTGTAGTGATATGTTTAACAGAACTACCTATCACACTGTGGTTGATTAATTATGACCCAGTCAAATTAACAACTGATTCATCCAGCATTACACTTTTACTTTGTTTGAAAATGAAATTTATGAATAACTTAAACATGAAACATTAAATATATATATATGATAAATTTTGCAGATTTCATTAAGACTCTGTTGTTTATTTTGTATAAATTTGTATTTAGATATTGATGAGTGCCTTATAGTTGATGTATGCAGAAACAACGCAACATGTGTAAACAATGATGGTTCATTTACATGCTCATGCTTACCTGGATGGGAAGGTCCTAGGTGTGATATGGGTAAGTAAAGATTTTAGAACTGAATAGCTATTTTTGGGAATTCTGATCTCATAGATTTTGTGGTCAGTCCCATCAAAATTTGTATTGATAGTTGTACTGGCATTGTATATCTTATTCAGATATTTATTTTTGAAGAATATGTATGAAATTGTAAAAAATTCAAGTCTAATGAAATTTCCATGCAATTTCTGTGCTGAATGTACTTTAAAAATTCTATTTATAGCCCATCCTCTAATAGACACCCTCCCCCCATATAGTGGACAAAAAGCTGCCATTTTTCAACCCAAAGTTGAAAAATCAACTGCCCCTTTTTAACGCACATCCCCCAATTTGAGCAAAATTGAGCTTACCTTTATAATTCAAGTTTACTTATTTCCCTTTTATTTCCTTTATTTTTGCCGTAAAGATCATATGCGAGGCTTATTTTTTATTCCCGTGTTCGGCAAACTTTCACACATACCACACTCTACATGTGAGCATGTATCAATGAGTATCCATATTTACTGAATGTGCAAGCATCACTTTGTGTACATTTATTACTGAATAAACATGTATCTCTTGATGACCTGTATCACAGAATGACAGTGTATCACTGAGTACAGCTGAGTTTACATGTATCACTGAATATGTAAGTATTGCAGAATGAACATGTTTTACTGAATTTACCCCTATTGCTGAGTGTACATGCATCACTGACTTTGCATGTCAAACTGTATGTGCAAGTATCACTGAATGTGCATGTTTGGTTAGTGTACATGTTTTGCTGAATTTACATGTATCATTGAGTGTCGTGTATCACTGAATATGCATGTATTGCTGAGTAAACATGTATTGCTGAGTGTACATGCATCACTGAATGTGCATGTATTGCTGAGTGTTCATATATTAGTGAGTGTACATGTATTGCTGAGTGTACAAGTATTGCTGAGTGAGCATGTATTGCTGAGTGTACATGCATCACTGAATGTGCATGTATTGCTGAGTGTTCATGTATTGCTGAGTGTACATGTATTGCTGAGTGTACATGTTTTGCTGAATGTGCATGTATTGCTAAGTGTACATGCATTGCTGAGTGTACATGTATTGCTGAGTGTTCATGTATTGCTGAGTGTACATGTATCACTGAATGTGCATGTATTGCTGAGTGTTCATGTATTGCTGAGTGTACATGTATCACTGAATGTGCATGTATTGCTGAGTGTTCATGTATTGCTGTGTGTAAATGTATCACTGAATGTGCATGTATTGCTGAGTGTTCATGTATTGCTGAATGTTCATGTATTGTTGAATGTACATGTATCACTTAATGTACATGTTTTGCTGAATGCACAGTCCATCCTCCCAAGAGCGAAGTAAAAGTATTTGGTGTAGAAAGGTTGTTGTTCTAGGGAGGTTCAATCAGTCTGACATGTTAAGCTTGTAAGTTGGAAGTTATAATGTTCTGTAACCCAAAGTATGAGTAGACCCACTTTGCTTTTATTCAGAATTTCTAGATGTGATTATATTTACTTTATGTACATGTTATATTATTAAAAAAAACTTCATCAGATATGTATTTTGTACATTGTATCTTTTGGATTAGATTTTTCAATATTCCTGTTCCTGTAATAACTGTTTCTTCTGCAAATTCTTAATTGTAATGTTTGGCAATCTTAAAAAAACAACAGAGTCTCTTCAGGGGGCATCGGTCATACAGGCAACTGGTAGCAATGATGAAAATACTGAAATAGATAGAAAGACATTGCTCACTTGGTTCCCAAGTTGTTGTGCGCCTTAATACACATAATGGCTAGAGAAACAGCCAGTAACTATGTAAATTAATCTAGTTTTAGACTTAATACACACACACATGCATTGAAAATATTTTGGAAATCCAGTCTGAAGGTTACTTACTAGTGTCGTTCGTGGGAGATTTTCAGATGTCATTTAGGAGAAAATATAGTTCCATTACTCAGTGTTTAGAGGTGTTGCTTGTGAGATGTGAAATTGCACAGCATTCCAACTGAAGGAAATTGAAATGTTGTTGTAAAGAAGATGTCGTTTGTGGGAGTTGACGTTTTGGGGAGGTTGGACTATATATGTATAGCTGAATGTACATGTATTGCTGAATGTACATGTATTGCTCATTATACATGTGTCCATGAATGTACATGTATTGCTGAATGCACTTGTATTGCTAATGTACATGTATTGCTAATTGTACATGTGTCCATGAATGTACATGTATTGCTGAATGTACATGTATTGCTCATTATACATGTGTCCATGAATGTACATGTATTGCTGAATGTACATGTCTTGCTCATTACACATGTGTCCATGAGTGTACATGTATTCCTGAATGTGCATGTATTGCAGAATTTACATGTTGATATGTCAGTAGAACTTATAATGCTTGTATTTTATCTAGTGGGACAGAACACATTTGAACTCTCATTTGAAACTGTTGGCTTGACAATTACACCAGATCTATTAGACACACAGTCAGACACCTTCCAAAGAAAACAAGACCTGCTTTGCACAGATGTGAGTACTTGAAAAAGTCAGAAATGTTTGACAATTACTATTCGAAATACAACACTCTTGAAGTTATCTTCTTCTGTATGTATAACATAGAGAGATCTAAATATCATCACATTTTTATTTCTTATTGAATCTTTAAACAATTTTAGCTCACCTGAGCATAAGGTGCTCTTAGGTGAGTTATTGTGGTAGATGGGCTGTCCAGTGTCTGTTGTCAACATTTTTTCTTTAAAGAACATTTCCTCTTAAACCATACCGCAAAGAAATGTTTCTAATGTAAAGCTCTACCAAAGATGTGAAACAAATTCAGTTCTGTGCAGAACTCTAATTGCTTTGGCAACTGAAAGGAAAAAAACAAAAATCTTCTTGTCTACAACCACTGCCATGAGCTTAAAGGTTTGGTGTGTAGCATTCTTTAGTGAACCTCTTCCGAAGTTGTTGAAATTTTGTCTCTGGGATCAAAATTGAACCTACTCAATGGGTCCCTTACTTTATCTAGACTTACATGTATATAGGAAAAACTTACTCTATGAAATTGCATTGTCAAGAGCGGTCCAACGTTTTACCGGAATCGACCATTTTTACCAGAATCTACCGGAATCGACTTTGCATTACTGGAATCGACCTCTATTTCATACATAAGCCAATTTTTTTCAAGATATACAAAATTGTTTATTAATATATAATATAAATAACATAATAACAGAAGGAATTTGAAGTATCTTCGAGTGGAAAGATTTTACAAGAGAATGAAAATCGGCGAGTTGCGGACGATTTGCGCATAAGGATATACACACCGGAATTATGTATTTCATATCTGTCTAATCTTTCCACTCGAAGAAACTTCAAATTCTTTGGGTAAATATGTTATTTCTGATGTAGAGTAATGAAAAATAACTTCTGTATGACTTAATTTCGATTTATTTATGAAATACAGGCCGATTCCGGCGTATATCCGTATGCGCAAATATTCCCCAGATCGCCGATTTTTTTCTCTTGCAACATCTTTCCACTCAAAGAAACTTCAAATTCCTTTGGTAAATATTCTATATCTGATGTAAAGAAATGAAAAATAACTTTGTACGACTTAAATACAATTCATGTATGAATTACAGGCCGATTCCAGCGTTTATACGTATGCGCCAATTTACCGCAACTCGCCGATTTTCTTTCTCATGTAAAATCTTTCCACTCGAAGATACTTCAAATTCCTTTTGTAATTACGTTAGTTATATAATATATTAATAAACAATGTTGTATATCTTGAAAAAAATTTGGCTTATGTATGAAATATAGGTCGATTCTGGTAATGCCAAGTCGATTCCGGTAGATTCCGGTAAAAATGGTCGATTCCGGTAAAACGTGGGACCCGGCCAAGAGTCTAGAAATTTGGTTTCTAGCATTGTGTTGTTGACCTCAACCAAGATTGTGCAAATCATGTCCCTGGGGTCAAAATTGGCCCTAGGCCTGCCATGGGGATCAAATATGTGTAAATATAAAATCTTTAAAAATATTTTTGTAAGAAACCATAAGGGCTGTACCATAGATATTTGTTATGTAGCCTTTTATAGCTAACCTGTACAAGGATTGTTCAAATTATTTTTCCTTGGATCAAAATTGAACCTGCCAAAGGCTGGTGGCATGGGGGATTTATTAAACTATCTCTTGAACTGCAAGATCTTTTTCCACCAAACTTTACTGGAATGTTTGTTTTATATCCACTTATTAAAAAAGAGATTGCTGAAATGGTTCTGCTCCATTGCACAAAATGGCACCCAGAGCTAAAAATAGATTTTTTTAAATTTTGCTTAAAAAAACATCTCCTCCATGCAAGTTCAAATTACATCTGTTAAGATCTTTGTAAGTTTTGAATTCAGAAACTATAATATTGCTTCTGATGTTTGTGCAGCAGCAGATCCAGAGTCAAAGAACTCAGGCTAGGGATCCAGAACTGTCATGGCTCTCTTGTCTAATTATTGGCCCATACTGTTAATTAAAACTAATTAGAATAATTATTTTTATTTCTTCTTTTACAACTATTCAGCTATTTTAGATATGGTGAACAAATTACAATTTAAGTGTATTATCTCAGATTTGAATGTATAATGGATATATGAATAAGTAACATTTCTTGTGGTATTTCAGATACAGACTTTTGCTACACAGTATCTTGTTCCATTTGTGAGTTGCAACATTAAAACTTTCGTGTAAGTGAACAAAGCACTAAGCATCTCAATAAACTGGGGTGCAGAAAAATCAATTGTATCATTTGGATTAACTTTAACATTTTTATTGTATATATGTCTCTTTTTGTAACAGTTAACATTGCCAACATTTTGTATGCTACTCAAATATATTTTTGTTATATAAAGTGAAAGCTTGATTGAAGAGAACACCAAAAAATACATAGAATTGTTTTGTTTCTGTTTTGGAAAGAATGTGTAATTGTTCAGTCACAGAATGTACCGCATCCTAAAACGTGTTTTCTTTTTCTGCTACCATTTCATAAACAGTCTTGAAGATAAAATATCCCAGAATAGTCAGTATACAATTTGTCAAAAATAATAACAGGGTCAGATTGTGAAAGCACTCTGATAAGTAATGCAAGTTAGTTTTTGTACAGTTCAGAAACATTAAACTGTGACTGCTTGAACTAGTTTCTTTGACTGTTAATGATTGTATTTTTGTCATTTCAAGCTCTCTCCTCTGAAATGTTTAGTGTCTTTGTTCTCTTACAGAGATGACCCAGCAGGGCTGACATTGCGGCTAGCTTTCGGGGACAATTTTCCTGATCAGATTGGGACAAGCCAGATCAGAGACTTACTCTTTGAATACAGAGAGAGACTACGGTAGTACAGACTCCTCTACATGATTTTGAAGCATCCTTGTTTTTTTATTCAGTTTCTTCATTGACCATATTTCCTGTTGAACTTCTTGCACTGTTTAGTCTGTCATATTATTTAACTTTTTTATTACTTTTCTTATGTTAATAGAACTTTTAAACCAGCTACAATGGTCATTCAGTAAATTCTGTTGCTGTTCTTAGTATGCCTAAAATATCAGTTTGATCAAAGCTGTTCTTAGTATGCCTAAAATATCAGTTTGATCAAGGCTGTTCTTAGTATGCCTAAAATATCAGTTTGTTCAAGGCTGTTCTTAGTATGCCTGAAATATCAGTTTGATCAAGGCTGTTCTTAGTATGCCTGAAATATCAGTTTGATCAAGAAAATGTTCCCATCATCCTTTCAAAGAATTCCCCCCTGCACAGAAACACACTTCCCCCTGCACAGAAACACACTTCCCCCTGCACAGAAACACACTTTTGGAGTCTTGCTATCCATGACGTAAATGCTGTTGGTATACTGTTGAGACATTGAAAAGTTGCTGAATCCAGTGGCGCTTCTGTTGGTATAACGTTAACCTTTAAACAAACCCTTTAGAAATGGAAATAGAAAAAAGGACTTTGGTAAGGAGAATAATGTTACTGAATCTGGATAATAATATTCTAAGAAAGACTGTTAATTCTGACTTTTGTGGACAGACATATTGTCATAAATAAGCTGTCTGCCTTTCAAACCTTTACTTGCATGTTATTTCTATAGAAGTTTTTGACAGCTTGTGGACTTCATTTTTGTTAAAATTGCTTGTGATGGTTTTACCATCTTTGTTAGGAGTTTGTACAATGGAGCCTCTAGCATTGAAGAAAATGGTACATGTTAGCTTTGAAATGTAGCCACTGTATATTAGTAGGTATAACTCAACAATGAATAGCTTGGTAAGTTTTAATTTGATGAAATCCATTCTTACAGGTGTGTTCAGTCAACATCCGCTTCTAAGTACATGATATATGCCCACACTTATATGTAATATGGTGTCTATGGAAGAGCATTAGTGACAGAATTTACTGAATGGCCCTCATAATTTGCCACTTTACAAAGTCCTGCTTTCCAAATTTGAAAATTAATATGCTACAATGTATTTGTTACAGATTTGATGATGTTTATGGTATCCGGGTTGGTGACATGGTCTTCAAGCATTCTGACTACATTTCTACAGATGTACACATGACCAAGATGCTTGTTAACTTCACCTACAGTAGTGAATTAAATGATGAAAATTCTTTTGCTTTCCAACAATATGAGGATGCTTTCTGTACAAATGTAATCATCTAAACTTTTTTATTCCCTCAGCATCTAGTAATTGAACCGTCTATCCATACATCTGTCCAGTTAACCTTTTTCAGCAGGTTGGACACCTTTTTTAGCTTACCTGAGCACTTTTTGCTCAAGGTGAGCTTTTGTGATCACCCTGTGTCCTTCATGCATTGTGCAGTCATGCACCATCAAGTTTTTACTTTAAACAACATCTCCTAAACCACTAGGTGAAAGATGATAAAACTTTGCAGGAATGTTCCTTGCATGACGCTTTACCAAAGTTGTTAAAAGAAATCCATTCCATGAAGAACTCTGGTTGCTATGGCAACTTTAAAAGTCTTCTTGTCTAAAACTGCTAAGCCCAGAGGTCTGAAATTTGATGTGTAGAATTGTCTAGTAGACCTCTACCAATTTTATTCAAATAATGTCCCCTGGGGTCACTATTGGCCCCACCCGAGGGATCGCAAGTTTAACATAGCAATATAGAAGAAAATCTTTAAAATGTTCTTGTCTAAAACCACAAGGCCTAGAATTTTAAAATTTTGCATGAAGCATTGTCTAGTAGACCTTTATCAAGCTTGTTTAAATTATTAGATTAGGGTAAAGGTCACCGAAGCTAAAAATAGATTTATCTGCTTTACCTCATAGAACCTTCATTTATAGACCAATATTATTGATATTTGGTATGTAGGTTCTTTGCATGGACCTCTTCCCATAGATGGGGTTTGAGGTCACTGGGTCAAGGTCAGGGTCACCATAGCTAATAATAGATATTTCTACTTTCTGTCATAGAGCCTTTTATTAACTGATATTTTAGATATTTGGTTTGTAGGCACCTACAGTCTTCAATTAGAAATTAAAAAACTGCTTCTTATGTTAGCTTAACAACAAACCTACAGCCAAAGTACTCAGGTGAGCAGTCCAGAGCCATAATGGCCCTCTTGTTTCTGGGTAATCTCCAAATTATAAACTTAGAGAAATGGCTAATCCTTTTCAGCAAGCTAAATATGTTCTCAATTTATGCTATAGCAGAGGCATTACTATTTAGATGCTTACTAACCAATGTGATGGCCCATGACCTTTGAAAAATACAAAAATGTGGCTTTTATATGCCCGTCAAAGACGGGATGTATTATGGGATCACCCATGGTTTGGTCGGGCGGGTGGGCAGACGGGCGGCGTCCTGATGTTTGTCTGGAGCATAACTCCTACACTATCAAGGCTATTGACTTGAAACTTCATAGGTGGATAGATGTTATTGAAACAAATATCTCAGTTGATGGGCGTATTTAGCTTCGCCTTGCGGCACTCTTGTTTCCTGAGTAATCTCCCTTTTTACACTAAGAGAAATGTTAAACCACTTATACCAAGTTGGATACTTTTCATTTTCTACCTAAAGCAGCAGCTGCATTTCAGTTGCGTATGATATATTATAATATGTAAATATTTTAAATCAGTACACCTTAATAGTCAGAGTTTAATACTCTTGTCATTTGAGTTAGTTGATTGAAATAAACAAGGAAATCTTTTAAAGATAAATAATAAACAGTAGTATATCTAAGTGTATGTTACTGTCACACTTTTGTTCGCATACAATAATAAAAAATCCCTTCTGTCTTTATTCTTGAAAAACACAGTTGAGCTTTAAACACATTGCTTTATTTTTAGGTAGTGGAGATAATGACGATAAACGCTGTCCTGTTTCCAAATTTCACCAGTTGTGATGTCAGAGGTTTCACGTGAGTACTTTAAAGTACATAAAAGTAAAATGTTAGCTTCCATATTCTTTTGAATTTCTTTTCTTCTGGTAGTTTTTACTTAAGAATAAACCTCTTGGAATTTTTTTTTTTTTTAACTTATCTTTAGTTGATTTCTGATGGTACAAAAAACTTGATTTAGTTAAATGCATTTATTGTTGCCTTTATAAAGGATTCAAAATTAACAAATTAGAAAAAAAAGGTTTGGTATAGTTATAAAAACTAGAGAATTTGTTGTGAGAAACATAAGGGTCATTGTTACATATGTTTCACCATATGTACCATGTTGTTTGTCTCTTTGTTCTATTTTGATTATGTTGACAAACTTGTATTTTTTATCTTTTTCTTTTTTTTTTTTTGAATTTCAGTTATGACTCAACAACCAATATGACAAATGTCACATTTACATTTGAGTTTGAATGGACTCAGGATGCTGATGAAATTGCCGCTAATTTCAATGACTACATGGATTTGTGAGACATTCATTTATATAAGCTGGATGTTGGCTAAAATGCAATGAATAGGAAATTTAAGAACATATATTGCTTCTTGATTTTCATCACATGTTAACGTGATACACCTTTAGGTCAGGTTAAAAAAAAAATTGTTTATTCCTGTAACACTGGAAGTGAAAGCCCACAAAATGAATGTAAAGTAAGAAAATAAAAAGAAGAGGGGAATGCCTGTAGGGTTGGCAAGAAGAGGGGAAAGCCTGTAGGGTTGGCAAGAAGAGGGGAGTGCCTGTAGGGTTGGCAAGAAGAGGGGAATGCCTTTAGGGTTGGCAAGAAGACGGGAATGCCTGTAGGGTTGGCAAGAAGAGGGGAGTGCATGTAGGGTTGGCAAGAAGATGGGAGTGCCTGTAGGGTTGGCTAGAAGAGTGGCATGCCTGTAGGGTTGGCAAGAAGAGGGGAGTGCCTGTAGGGTTGGCAAGAAGAGGGGAATGCTTTAGGGTTAGCAAGAAGAGGGGAATGCCTTTAGGGTTGGCAAGAAGAGGGGAATGACTGTAGGGTTGGCAAGAAGAGGGGAGTGCCTGTAGGGTTGGCAAGAAGATGGGAATGCTTGTAGGGTTGGCAAGAAGAGGGGAATGCCTTTAGGGTTGGCAAGAAGATGGGAATGCCTGTAGGGTTGGCAAGAAGATGGGAATGCTTGTAGGCTTGGCAAGAAGAGGGGAATGCCTGTAGGCTTGGCAAGAAAAGTAGGATCTGTCAGGCTATTTGATCAAGAAATTTTCACTTGATGTGTTATTATTCAAGGCAGTTATCTGCTGCAGTTATTATGTGATGATAAAGTTACAGAACTTTGTCTCCTAGTACACACTAAGTCTACTACACTGAAAGTCTTTCAGTAAGGTATCCTTATAGAGATGCTCCAAGTTGTTATGTTTTAAAATTTTGCAAAAGGAAAAATGTTGCAAGAAAAGCAATCAAGTTTCCATTGTTACTTTTTTATGTTTATTTTAGAGGTATGAAAATAGACAACAAGCTTATGTTTCATTATAAAACTGTGTATTCACTGTTGCTTGCTTAAGTCTATTGTTGGATATTTCACATTATGTACTAAAATCAGAATTTTTTATCACCTTTTCAGGAACTTACCAAAGATTTATTTTGATGGTTATGAGGCTGCACTGCTTGGCAGTTTTTATCTGTACAGTTAGGGATGCACCAAGCTATACCCGTATTCCTATAAGTTACAGACTGCTGGATGTTGCTTGGCTTCCTGACCTAGGTGACAGTACGTCCTCTCTGTTCATCAACCACAGCATACCCTTCTGTAATGAGGTATTCCAGTCTTTACTTTAGTACTTCCTCAATATTTTTTGGGTCAATTTTTGTGTCGCCTGCTACACAGTACCTGCAACATATAGGGATCCTTTCTCCGTCGTCTGTCCATCTGTCACAAAACTTGTCCGGATTACTTCTCAAAAACTGCTGGTGCAATTTCATCCAAACTTTACAGGAATGATCAGTACCAAGTCTAGTTGTGAATATCCTCAGCATTTTCCAGTTCAATGATTTTTGTCAGAGTTATGGCCCTTTAATGATTTTTATTTTTGAAGTTTGTCCAGACTACTTTGACAGTCAAGTTGAAATAGTGTACTTCTAACATAACACAACCACTGTGTATCCATGTCTTCTCTGTTTATGCAAAGCCTAATACAAAGCTGAAAACCATTACAAAAGACATTAGTTCTGCACTGGAAGGTATTACTGGGTTGGTCATTGTGATGTGAGATTTCCACTGTGAAGGACAGAGGAAACATTAGTTAGAAACACACATGGAAACATATGGGCTGCTGTAAAAAATTCACATGCCCACAACTAACAACAACACCACCTTTGATCTGGTCTTCACTAATATACAAGAAACCAATATCGGTATACTTGAAACTTATTTCAGCTACCACAAAACTGTGTTTCTAACTGTGCCCACACATGGAACATAATGCTATCCTTCCAAAAGTACAATGTTCAGCATCATCAGTTGGGTAATTCTTACTTTCTCCACATAACAGAAAACACTCAAACATCCATACAGTCAACTGTTTGATCACCTCTCAGTACAACTTAATTGACTATCATCAGGTGACACATGTGATGACTGATTGCTCTTGTTCATAGATTCTTACTGAAACATAAATGTCAAATAGAATGTCTTGCGAAAACTTTAAATTTTTGATGGGACATTTTTTCATCTCTCTTATAAATTTTTTATGCCCCCCACATTTTTGGGAGGGAGGGGGGCATATAGATTTGCCCTTGTCCGTCATGCTGGTATGTAACTCCAAATGTATAACTGCTAGAGCCATGATACTTGCTTAAAATAGTTGTCAGTATATGAACTTATGCACTTGGGTATTTTGACAGTAAATTAATTGGAGATCAGCGGACTTATGCCACCTGATTACGCAAAAAGTAGCATTTTTAGACTTGTGTCATGTGTAACTCCAAAGGTGTAACTGCTAGAGCCATGAAACTTTCTAAGAAAAGTTGTCAGCATGTGAAGTTATGCACCTGGGTATTTTGACACAAATTTATTGGAGATAGACAGAGTTATGCCCCCCTGATTAAGCAAAAATTAGCATTTTTTTAGACATCTTAATGTTAAGGACTATGTTTATTTTTATACACACCTGTGATTGTACAGAATTTTTTGTGACAATACAGCAGAATGTAAGGGCATCCGTGTACTATGGACACATCTCTAGTACCTTTTTGTCTGTTCTTCTGTTTCTCCAAAAAAACATAGAATGTACTTTTGCAATTCATGTCTGCCATATTTAATAAATTTTGATGCAGCTTGCCACAAATGTATATCGCATGGAGATGATGTGTTGTGAAAAAGACCTAGGTTACAAATTTCAAGGTCAAGGTTAGAAATCAGTGTTGAAATACCGGGTAATTCAGTAACTCTGTAATTCATTTGTATATTACACAGTTTTGAAATAACTTGGCGCAGTGTCCACCACATTCAAGTTGGCTGATCCAAAATGGTGTAGACTTTTGCTGTTGCTTAATCAAAGGTTGTTAAAATTTATTAATTCATATACTAAAATAAATCAGAACATTTATTAAATCAGGTTAGTTAAAAAAATAATATATTTAGTAAATGTCAAAAGTACGCCAGGCAGTTTAATAACCATGGTAACGCATATGTGGAGCACGCCATTTTTGTGATACATGTAAAGTTATATATGTCTTAATAAAACAAAATAACGTGTTAAAAGCTCCAAACATAAGCACATCACAGCTTGGTGTGTAGATGACGTTATGTGAAAGTTTGACATCATTTGAATGTTGCAATTTGAAAACAGCAACATTCATAGTGTGGTATTACTAGAATTACTAACATGAAAATGTCATCGTCAGACCAGAAGGAAATCTGTACAATCATTAAGTTCTGCCATGATCTCGGAAAAACACCAGCCCAGACACTAAAGATGTTTGAATTGACCAAATGGGAATATTCAGTGAGCAGGGCACTTTTTGATGGCATGTTGTCAGTCATCCGCCATTTGGTGTGCATCATCAACAGTTTACCTTGGTCACACTTTTGTCAAGTCGTAATGAAACTTTCTCAAAATGTTTGGCTTCATAATCTGGAATGAGTAGTAGAATTGGAAACTAGGACACCAGGCCACATTAAAGAAGTCCTTGTTACACTCTAGAGGCCACATTTTGAAGTCATTTATCATGATTTTCAGTCGTAATGTTTCTGTCGATGATTTCTATGTCATGTTTGAATATGAGTCACTTCGGGCCAAAAACTAGGTCACTGGCATAAATCAAACAAAGACTGTGTTAACACTTTAGAAGTCACATTTTAGAGTAGTGAAAATGATTGCCTTGATGATGTCTGGGTCAAGTGTGAATATTGGTCATCTGGGACGAAAAACTAGGCTGGCTTAGATTCAAAGGAAAATCTTGTGAACACTCTAGATTCCACATTTTGAATTCAGATATTATGATATTAAGTCAAAGAGTGTGTCTTGTTTAGATGTTATTTCAGTAATACTAAGAGCTTTTACAGTTAGACTAAGAGCTTCTATAATCAGACTTAAAACTGTAACAATAAGACTAAGAGCTTTCACAAAATGACTAAGACCTTTCACAAAAAGGCAAAGAACTTCTACTAGAAGATTTAAAACTTTTACAATAAGATTAAATTTTTTACAGTAAGGCTGAGTGCTTTTACAGTAATATTAAGAGCTTTTATAATAAGACTTAAAACTTTTACGGTAAATAAGCTTAGAATATTTACAATGCAATTAACAGCAGTTTACAGTAAGACATAAAGTTTTTACAATAAGACTTAGAGTTTTTAATATTACCTTAATTATTTTCCATGTTGTAGTTTATAATATGTATGTCCTAGTATGTCCTCAATAAGTTCACATCCAGAACCACTTTTCAAAGTTTCCAGAACATTTATTATATTTTTAATGTAGATTTTGGCACTAGTACAAGCCCATGCCTCCTTTGCCGCAAACTACAGAGGCTGTAGTGTACAGAATTACAGGTGAGTGGAACTGAAACCAAAAGGGCAGGGGAAGATATTTCTGGATTTTGACCATTATCATTACTCTTTTATCATCTGTGTTTATAAATAATAACGACAAGCATTAAGAAAGTTTTAGTTGCATGTTATGCTGTTATCTTTAGTTAAATCTTGTGTTGAACAGTAAAGATACAATTTTTTGACGAAGATTATTTTCATAGAAGTGTTGCTATAAATTTCAGTTAAGTTCAGTTGTCAAATTAAGTTATCCTGGGCATAAGTTCTGTAGGAATATTCAAGTGCCATTAACCGAGGACCTTCTGTTCAGAAAACTATCATCTATGTTATTGTACTGTTTGAAGAGGAATATACAGACTGGTTTGAGAGATGTGTTACAAGTTTGCATCTGTTAAGTTGTACTAGAGAACAGAACCAGGTGTCCAGAACATTTCCACTGATATTTCACTAAGTTAATTGGATTTCATTCTTTGAAATGTTTTCATTATTTTGACATTTCAATTTTCTAAGTCTTTTCATGTTTTTTCAGTAACCAGTCTCCTGAGCTGCCTAATGTTTCTGTTGATTTCAACCTAAATGTAGATGGAATGACTGGTTCAACTGCTGTCAGTTCAGGAACTTTCTCAGATAATCATCAACAACTCACCACAAGAGTTATACAATGGTTATGTTGGCCACAGGGTCAGTGACCTCATACTGTATGAGTCCCTGGCAGACTATCTCAACATTGATTATGGTAAATAAGGTCCTTGAAAGGGTCCATTCTGTAATGCACAACATTTTTCTGATTTCAAGGTTTCCTTGGTAACTGTTTGATTGAATTTCTTGTCTATGTAGATCAGACCTCAGTATTAGTCAGAAAACTGTGGCTCTTACTAGTCAACATGGTGGTAAACTCACATATGTATGCCAAATTGGCGTTAACTTCAAATCATGTGTTGTACTTCCGGCACTACGTATGTGGCAAGAATCAAGTTGAAAAAGAGGTCAGAATTGCATTTATGATTAAATTGTGTAAAACTGGCTTGTTTTCTCTAAAATATCTCAATGAAATTCGACCCCGCACAAACAGCAGCATACGTTCATGTGTTTCCAGTTGCTGTAAGTGAAAGAATAGCAGAGAAAAGCTTGATGTACTGTCGAACTAACAATGATGTTTTTACTGAATAGATAATTTTATTGTAAGTCTTGAACTCAAGCACGTTAGTACACTGTACTTTTAATTTGTACAATATATAGACACAAACTCATTATTTTCATGCGATCATAAAAGTTTGATCATTTTCCCAACAGTAAGTCCAACATGACAGGACATCAAATTTTTCCCTGCCATTCTTTAACTTAAAACAAAAGGAAACATGTACATATTCTGTAGTGTGTGCGTGGTCGAAGTGCATCAAAGTATTGTTGAAAAAACAAGCCAGTTTTACACAATTTAATCATAAATGCAATTCTAACCTCTTTTTCAGCTCGGTTTTTGTCACATATGTAGTTCTGGAAGTACCACAAATGATTTGAAGTGAATGCCAATGTGGCATACATTTGTGAGTTTACTCCCAATGGTCAAGAAGAAGTGCCTTGGTATGTTTAACAAAAAGTATGAGAATCAAGATGCAAGTGAATCTTAAGTTCTATTTGATTTGAAAAATGAATTAAAATAAAACATAGATGCAACACTAAGCATCATTCCCTTAAATGCATTCTACCGATGTATGCAGTTTTGGTTGCGCTAGCTATTGGTGCAGATTTTGAAAGACATCTAAGCTTAGGAGTGTCAGATAGAAATGTTCGTTTTAAGTAGCATTGCAAATATCTGCCTATGTTATTTTGTTTTTTGGTTTTTTTTTGCAGATGGGTGGATAATGAACTTTACATTCAGCTTGTTTGACTATAGTTCATATAAACCGTCTCTCATGAATTCCTCCTCACCTGACTTCAAAGCCAAACAGAAAGCATTCTGTGAAGGCGACCCCGATAGCAATGCCTATGGAGTAAGTATTAATTATCAGGTGATTTTGTCTGCATGGATGTAAAACAGACAATACAGTTTCTTTGATTACTCTAGTTTACTGTAAATATTTAAGGCATAAAAGCTACGATTTAAGATCTCATTAGAGCAGATGATACTTGTTTTTTTTTTTTTTAAAGTAATACTTATAAACAATAGTTATATATTTGTAAATATCTTAAAATGTGAGTTTCAAATATACCCTCGGACATTAAACTTAGGAAATATTTAGTTAATTAAAAGAATGTATGAACAGGTATATAAATAATAGCAATTTAAAGCAAGTTGATGGATCAGTTTAAAACTATGTTATTTCTTCCTATAAATACTTTTGCACTGACACTTTGGAATTTACTTTGATTTACCTTATCTGAAGGAATATATACTGAACTTAATAACAGAAACTTTCTTGTTTTTAATGTGAATATATATCCATTCCATAATTTATTCACAAAAATAGATATAAAACCAAAAGGAATATATGGAGGGGTGAAGCAATCTGCTTCTTATTGGATAGTACTTAGAATCTTTTCGCTTTTACTTCCCTCAATATACAGTCAATTACTGAAATTTTCCATTGTCAAAATTGTTTAAAATGGTCATTGTGTGATTGCAAGAGCAGGTGTGACTGTTGTATGCATTATTGAGTGCTTGACAGCGACGTCAGAATCTCTTACAATCAGTTATAGAAAAATGTAGTAAAAGCCTTCTTATATATATATTTGTTTTGTTTTATATAAAACAACAAAAAAACAAAGCAAGCCCAGCATAATGTGGGAATGTTTACAACACAGTCACTTATATTTATTTCAGCTTTCCCCATACATGTTTGACTCCTATTACTCGACACGATATATAAGATGTTTTGTACACAGTTACACGTAAGATATTCACAGTTATTGTAAGAACGTATTTGCATTTTTAGCTCATCTGAGCAGGAAGTGCTCAAGGGTGAGCTTTTGTGATTATTGCTTGTCTGGCATGTGTCGTGCATCAGTGCGTTGTCAACAATTTAACTTAAATATGACTTCCACTCCACTGTACCACAAAGCTAACTTTGATGTAACCTGCCTGATAAATTCCTTGCATGAAGTTCTACCAAATTTATTCAAAGAATTTAATTCCAAGAAGAAATCTGGTTGCTGTGGCAACCAGAAAGAAAAACTTAAAAAATTTTCTTGTCAAAAAGTAATAGGCCCTGAGCCTTAATATTTAGTATGTAGCATTGTCTAATAGACCTTTAACAAATTTGTTCAAATAATTTCCCTGGGGTCAAAATTGGCCATGGGCAGATGGTCACAAATTTTACATAGAAATAAAGAGGAAAATCTTTTTAAAAAATCTTCTTATATGAAACCACAATGCCTAGGGTTTTTAAATTTGGCATGAAGCATTGTCTAGTGGACCTCTACCAAGTTTGTTCAAATTTTGTCAATAGGGTCAGTAATGAGAAATATTGCCCCGCCTGAGTGTCACATGTTTTATACAGAAAAAAAGAGGAAATTATTCTTGTCTAAAACTGCTGAGCCCAGAGGTCTGAAAGTTGGTGTGTAGCATTGTCTAGTGGACCTCTACTAAGCTTGTTCAAATAATGTCCGTGGGGTCACTGCAAGCCCCATCCAAGGGGTCATATGTTTATCATAGAAATATAGAAGGAAATCTTTAAAAAATCTTGTCTGAAACCACAAAGCCTTAAGTTCTGAAATTTGACATTAAGTTTTGTGTAGTGGACCTCTACCAAGTTTGTTCAAGTTTTGTCCCGTGGGTCAAAATTGGCCTCTTACTGGGGTTTATTTGTGTAAAATATTTAATCTTTGAAAATCTTCTTGCCTGAAACTGTATGCCTTATGTAAAATCTTCAATTCAAAACCTGTTATTTCGCTTCTGCTGTTTGCTCAACAGCAGACCCATAGTCAAAGTACGCAGGTGAGCGACCCAGGGCTGTAAAGGCCCTCTTGTTATAACTTCATATTGTTGATTTCAAAAATGACAATTGATAAGAAGAAGCAAAATGTTTACATACATGAGGAAGTTTTGTTTTGGCAACAAATTTCATTGAATGGCTTGGTCACATGATTTATTCACTTTTCTATTTTATTCGGACAAATGTTCGGTATTTCTTTATTGTGCCAGTTATTACAGACTGCCTTTAGTCTTCATGCGGTTTTAATGATGTTGTTTTTTGAAAGAAAATCAGTAAATGTACCAGTGCTTTTAGTTATAACAATGTTTCATTCATAGATAATACTTACAGTTTTGATGAACTATCAGTAAGTGACAGTCTGACATCTACAGTATCACTGTTGTTCCGCGGTAAAGAGCCAATACTGACCGGACCACTGCTTGACACAATAGATCAACATTTTATGAAGGTCCCAGTTGGAGGAAATGGCGACTACTACTTTATCGGATATGACTTGGTCAAGATAAAAGATATTGACGCGATTAAAGTTAACATTAGTGATTATCTTGGTGGCGAGACTACCACTACTCCTCTGCCAGAAATAGGTAGGTATATACTGTAGCAATTATAATTCACACACCATTGTTTAGCCCAGTTTTTGTTTGTTATATTCTACTGATCTTAAACAACTTGTCGATTTGACCTAGGTGTTATATTAGATCTTCTGCTTCAAGGTTTGATATTTAATGTAACTTACTAAGTTTTATCCCAAGGCATGTAAGTTATATAAATAAAATGTGTGAATCAACAGATATTTTTTTGAAAGTCACGCAACCTGAATAGCTCACTGGAAAAGCTAGATACATGCATCATTGGTACCAATACACAGCTAAGTAAATTTGGGTTTGTGCACATGTCGGCGTCTTTATTTAAGGACATGTCTCATGCTCCAGTTATTGATTGATTACTTCTTGGCTTTGTCTCGAGAGGGATTTAAATACATCATGGACAGCTTTCATCACTGTCAAGCTAAGATAAATAAGTACAAATTAAGTCACAGAAACACTATGATACAAAAGGTATAACAATATTGATATTAACATTCAGCTGATCTAAATCCAAAGCAAATAAAAATGAAAGAACATCTTAAATGGACAATTTCTGTTCACTAGTCTGGCATACTGAACTTGGCCATAAACTGTCTCGTAATGGTAACAAAAAGAATTTTACAATGTTAAAAAATGCTTTTTATTCCGGTTTGTTAAGTTGCTATGGTAATTAATGCTTGGTGTATTGTTTTTGTAGCTGATGTGTTACGGATGCGTTTCCCATTGCTGAACTTCACGTCTTATGAGGACTACCAGAACACATCAACATTCCTGTATCAGAATAGCTCAGACTGGTTCTGCAGAGACGTGAGTAGTTCAGACAGTTATAATATGTCTGCAGATAAGAGCTAGTTACAGGATATCTAGAAGAGCTTTTACTCTGTTCTAAATTTTGTTCTTACTGCCATCTAAGATATATCATCATCCACAACAAGACGTACATGCTTGATTTTTTTAAATAACTTATACTAGTCATTAATTCTTTTCAAATGTAATTGATTATACATGTGTTATAAACCCAATAACTTTAAGTGTATGATTGCTGATAGTTTGACTATGCCTGTAGCTTTAAGTTTATGAATACGTAGATACTAAGTTTGTACATGTAGCTATGAGTACACAATTGCTGTTATGGTGATTTTTCAGATGAGCAAAATGTTTGATGTTAATATCGATGGCATGCTGAAGTATGCTGGATGTGGTAATATGAGTTTGTAAGTCAATTTACTATCCTTGCAATAGTCTTAAATATAAACTACATATCTTGATATTGCTTTTGCAACTTTAACCGAAATTTTACCACTTTTCTAAAAATTACAAAAAATTTATATATTCCAGCTAAAAACCTCTCTGTGTTTTCTTCCCTTAAATCGATAAAAACTATAAAGCTGTCAGTTTTGTTGGGAAAAAGAATGTACATACATGAATATTGTTACAGTACAGAGGAGGGTGGCCAGACGTTTATAAACTTTGAGCTGGCTTTTCATGATACAATACAAGACGAGGCGCAAGCCGTGGCCCAGCTACTCACCGTGATCACGGAAAAAGCAAAGAGGGCGACACTTTCCGATACCACTGTGGCCATCGTTCTGGGACCATTCATGGTCTACCAAGACTCCCTACAACCTAGCATCACCAACCCAGAGATCTTCAGAACTCCTTCACCCACCGGAAGTAATCGTTAAGCATCATGGATTAAGTGCAAGAAAAAGACAAGAGAGACTGTTAAGATTCAAACGGGGACATCACTGGATATCACTAGACTGATCTACTTAAATTTACTGTCATAAAAAAAATTTATATACAGAAAATACATAGAAACTACTGAAAATTCAAAGATTACCTTCGATTAATATTTCTTTTTGTGTTTGTGAGTTTACATGATAGTGTTCTTGTAAAGTCACATTTAACAGAGTGCAGCATTTTCTGACTGTTTGTTTCAGCTATGTATAAAGGAAACATCTCTTTCATTGCTTAATAAAGACATATCCACTCTGCCTAAATTACAAACATGACAAAATGAGTTGCTGCAATAATTTTCATTATCTTAAAAAGAATTCGAAGATACTACCGGTATGTAAGCAAGTTAAGTTTCCTAGTGTGTGATATCATGTCTCTAAGAATAAAAAGGTACCTGATCTAATACTTTGCTGGTCAGATGTTGTGTTTTCTATTCTAACAAAATGTCTTTAGAGTACACAGCTAGAGAGGGATAGAGACAATTCCTCTCTTTCATATTCACAAGTTAAAGACATCGCAGCCGACAATTTCACTCCCGAAATTTTGCCAAGGTGAACAATTTCCCTCTACCAATTTAGAAGACAAACTTGTTATAAGTGATAGAAGTTGTTGAAATAAGTTTACCCAAGTTTGTTGATGACAATTTTCAGAAGCTGTTGAATGTTGAAATTTATCTTAAATATTTAGTTAAGAATACTGATAATTTTTTCACGAGAGCGCAAATGTTCAGGCTGTCTTGAGAGGGGAATTATTCATGTTGTCCAACGAATGGAAGGGGAAGTTTCTGGAAGGGGAATAGCTTTCAGCTGGAGAATTTCGATCATTCAGCAGGTACCATGTTTGCTACGATGCCTAAGTAATATCTGTAATTACTACTGTGGAAGGTTTTATTTTATCTAGACCTATTTACAGGATTGTCAATATATTTGCATTATCACCAATAGAAATTATAACAAATACAGCATGTCTATATACAATTTAAGACAACTTCTTACATATAAATGTACTTCGTTTTTTCAGCTGTGGCTGTTTTTGTCTTGGTCCATTTTGTTCTCAAGCAGTATTTGTACTTTCATCTGTGCTCATCTAGAAGTGTACCTTACTAAAATACAAAGAATTCATTACACCAAATCAATTTTTAAAATTCGTTACTTTTTGGGGTCTAGTGGGCAGACTATAGATTTTGTTTTATGGACACAGCTGTTGACCTTGATGCTCCAAACCAGATCCTTCTGACAGGAGAGTACTGTTTCTTTCTTAAACTGACATTGTATGAACTTTGAGCAATCAAAGGGATGGGGGAAATATCCATCATCTTTTCTCTGGCAAGGTCTGATGTCGGGGCAGAGTAAATCATTGTTCACTGGGAAAATACATGCGCTGTTAGACGGGTCGAAGACAAGGCCCTTGGCACAGTTCATGTTTTGCACCTTCCCGTTGACACACTGTATAAACATGGCACAGTCGTTAGGGTGAGGGTATAGCTGTATATCCATCTTGTTCTCACAAGGGTTTGCTGAATATTCTGAAATATTATAGTTGAAGGTTTTAGTTCTAATTCAAGATCGTACTTAACTTACCAAAACGTATTTTGTTGTAACCTTGTTGAAATGTCGAAGGACATTCAATGACAGTAGACACATCGTTATTTCTGTAAAACATTCACTGAGAAATCAAGTGGTCTAGTTAACAAATTCTAAGAAATAATCAAATGAGGTATGCCATCAGTCTTAATTTTATGGAGATGGATAAAATAATAGATAAGCTCAAAATCTTTGTTCAAGATACGAATCTCAAATGTGATTTCAAATCAAGGAAGACCCACTTACATTTAGCAGTCGTGCACACATTCATTACCAATCATTGCAAGAAAATCAAGTTTATGTTGTTACTAAGTGAATCCATATAACAAAAATGTCAATTAAAAAGTTCCATTGCCTAAACGTGTTTTCAGTATCTAAGTTTGTAAGTGATTTTAGAAAGGACACGTATTTGATTATTTAGTTTTTCCTTTAGTTTATACATACTTGGTCTTTCTGCATACTTCCCGGCAACTGCCGTCAGTACTACACCATTAGGTATATACTGTTTCGTGGTTGGTGATAGTAAGGTAGTAAATTCAACTTTCTTCTGTGTGGTTGTGCTGGATGTGGTTATTGTTGTGGTGGAAGTTAAGGATGACGTAGTTGCGGCACTTGTTGACACCACTGTGGTTGGTCGAGGTGGCGCTTTGCTCGGATCAGGACACAAAACATCCCGTGTAAATCTATAAAAAAGAAAGAACAGTGCATGTGCAGCTTATTTATTATCCATTTTATGTCCTTTGAAATTTTAAAGTATTTTAATAAAATATTATGTTTTCCAAGCTAAACTCCTTTGCAAATGCACAAGGACATAATTATTTGCAGGCTCTCCAGCGTTACTAGTTTTTTCCTGGTTTTCCTAGTTTTTCTAAAGTGCTTCTACTTTTTCCTAGTTTTTTTCCCTAAAAATGTAGTATTCCTAGCTTTTCTTCAAGGAAGTAATTTACAGACAATGTCTCTGTTGTTTCTGAAACTGTTTTTTGAAACTTTTTGTGCTGAAGATAATCTGAGGATGTTTATCTGACAGTCTGTGCTGCTGGAAATCTTGTCTTGCATCTCTGGTGCGTGGCCCAGCCTTCTCGGATGATGATTGATAATGGTTGGACTATGCTTCTCTGATGCTAACAACTGCAGTAAGCTAAACAGTCCCAATGCCTTCGTACATGGTAATAAAATAATAAAAAAAAACCAACAAAGTTTAGTTTTTTCCTGTAAATAACTCCTAGTTTTTGTCTAAACAGTCTTAGTTTTTCCTTGATTTTTCTTAGTTTTCTGTAGTTTGTTTTCCTAGTTTTCTCCTTGTTTTTTCAAGTAAACTGCTGGAGAGCCTGTACTTTAAAAGTTTGCTTATGACATATAATGTGTGTTTGGATTTTGTTTCGACACTTACCTTGACACGCACGTTAATTGTTTCCAGTGGTATAACAGGCCTTGTGTACATCTCTGTTCAATCATTTGTCCATTGGTACACTGTATAAACATGTCACACTGGGTGGGGTGGGGAAAATACATTCCTTCATATTCCGTGCATGGGTCCCAGGAATAAACTGAATCCAAAAAATCTCTTATGTAACGTTTTTGTGATATAAATTATCAAATTCCTGTGAAATAAAAGCCAGCATCAAACAACAAGGGTTGTTTTGAAAAAATATACTGATCTTCCATGTGTATTTGAGAATATAAAATACGTTTGATGAAATCATTGAGATATTTGATATTTGTCATAAAATCAGAGATATTGGCGTTGTTTTGGCCATGAAATTAGATATTGGATATTTTGCCAAAATAAGATAAGTGAAATCATAAAATCAATGAGATATTGGATATTTTGCCATTACGTACATCAGTGAGATATTTTAACTGATGCTGAGAAAAACACATGCTTTCTGTTTACCTGAAACTCTTAGACCATTCACAACATTTCCAATGTAACATTTTTATTCAGATCTTTTTGTTTGTTTCATTACATAAAAAAGGGGAAAAGTACGGTTTCATCTGCCATTTTGATGTTTTCCTTATGTCTGTCATACAAACACATGTAAATGTAATATGGTACTGTATAGGTTGTAAAGTTCACCTGGTTTATCAGTAGGCTGTTTCTTCTTATCAGGAAACCCTGGTGTGGGAGTTGTTGTATGTCTTGAGATTGCAGGTGGTGTTTTTGTACCAAGAGTTGATTTCTTATCCGGTCTCTCATGGACTTTATCTGTGAATTTTGAATTTTTTTTCATGAGCATCAAAACCATTCATATATCTTTCATGTATCCATGAATCCAAAGAGAAATTCAAATTCAAATTCATTAAACAAGAGACGGATTGACTGAAAAAAAGACTTATGTGAACCTTGGATCTGAAATCCCTAAATATGGTGCAGATATTAATTAGGAAAATCCATGTTTATGTAAAAAATGACTTTATTCTCGGGGAATAGATTCTGACCTTGTTCAGTTGGTGGGTTTTCAGTTGTTATTTGTGTGTTTATAATTTTCTTATTGAACGTCTCTGGTTCAAGTTTCCGTTCCATCTTGACCTCTACCGTATCTAACTCCAGTGCAAACTTGTCGACAACGGCTACTTGGGAACTGGTATCTGCTACAGAGGTTGCCGAGGATTCTATAACCTCAACTATTTGTGAGGAGGTGGCTGCCTCCTCAACGAAGAACAATGTAAAATTTATGTAGGAATTCCTGAAGGTAAAAAAGAAAATTTATACAGTCTGTTATTTTTTATACGAGAAAATTGTTTATTTGGTATAGGCATATTTGCACGTTTTTTAGAGAAACTACCAAAATTAAGCAACTGTTCACTTAGACATTAACACTGAAGTACATGTAACTTGAACGCTACATGCAAAGCTACATTCTCTTTATATATTAAATCATTGGGCCACGACTTTTTTATTTATTGGTTTACAAATTTTTTTCAGAAAATGGTCCGTTGGGAGGTCGAAAAAAAAAAAAAAAAAAAAAAAAAAAACATTTTCAGTTGAAACAACATGTGTTAATTTCTTCAGATATTAAGACATTAACAAGAAAATTATACCCTTGTTATTTTAAAACAGATAAAGCTAACTCGTCGAATGTATTACAAACATTTAGTATCTTTTTCACCAACGAAATATCTGAATGCAAGAGGGGAGGAGTGTACAGTACTGCTCCCGCGATATTAACATTTTTCCCTTTAACTCCGCGGACATTAGGAGGAAAATCGCGGAGAAACTTTGAGAAACTTCCTAAATCGTGGAAGCGTCGCGGAGACGTTTTTTTGTCTGAAAACTGACGGAATTTACTGTGAAATCAATCCTCCGCAAATCTCCGCGATTTGTTTATGCATTCAGTTGACTATATTGTTTATTTTCTAGTGAAATTTCATATTTACTTACTCTTTTTACCTTCACGTTTTAGGATGCTTTATATTTTTATTCGTTACAATGTTTTTTACAAATGACTTAAAAATACACGATATCATATGTTGATCTTGTGACCTATGATCTGTACACGCATACAATATTGTGTCTCAATCGTTAATTGGTTCCTAAATATAAGATATGACCTTTAACATTGAGCGACAGTAATTTTCCATAAATGGTTTTCACATTACGTCACTTTAGAAGCTTCAGACACCTTGTGCTCTTTAGAGCGGGAAATGTACCATGCTTTTTCCGTGAAAACCGATTTTTTAGTGATGTTATAAGATATTTAATATCTTTGACATATATCTGGATTTTTTTTTATTTAGACAATGTTGGCTTTGTTCACTGAACAAGTTTGGTTTTGTACGACTCGATCATTAATACTGAATGCGTGAAATGAGGGTATTTGTAGAAAAGAAACACAGCCGATTATGAATAGATTTACACACCTACCTGACAGCTTGTTAATTAACTTTAATTTCTGCAACCTTTTTAATCGGTGCCGCGCTTGCGTTAATACACTCGCAAATAAATTATAAATGATAATCAAACTGCGAAAAGTTAATACATCTAATTTAAACACTCAGAATTCGAACAAATTGGCTCTAATTCTGATGCAATAGTGTACGAACGCTCCTATTTGTTTACACAAAGAATGACATTTCAAAGCAATTGCTTCCATATTTTCAGAAAATGAATTGACCGGTTTACAATCAACACGAGTTAAACTGCTTTTCTATTTTTGGGAAATCATGAACTCTGCTGCGACATCTGTATCGTCTAGGTGCTTGGCAAAAATTATTGATCGGTTTTGCTATATAATAACATTCAAAAACGAAAGTATACAATGACAGTTTCATTATTGTCATTACGTACTGTATGTTCTTAATTAAAGCATTTTAAGTGTATACATTTTATGATTATTATTTTTCACACCTTCAAATGGGAAATAATTTGTCAAAACTCTGGGATGAAACATTAGCATATTCGCGGAAAATATCCATGGTAACGCTCTAAAACTCTTAAAAATGCGGAGATTGTGTGTAAACTTAATTCGCGGAGATTATGAGCGTTTTTTCAAGGAGAAACTCCGCGGATTTCGGAGGTTTGCGTCATCCGCGATCGCGGAGGAAGCACAAATTTCTGTACACATCGCGGGAGCTGTTCTGTAGTAACCCCATTTTCTGAAAATGGCAATGACCTCAAAAGTGATAATTGTTTACGACATTGCTCTTCTGGTATTATTTATTTTAAAAATTAAATGGTAATTTGTGTTTTATATCGTTTAATGACATTGGTATTTACTCACTTTTATTTGCATTCGTACTCGAAGTGACTTGTTATTTTTTTATTGTTTTCGTCCCTTTTCTGAGTGGTCGGAAATGAAACATATAAAAAAAGGACGATTTTCTGATTTTATTTTTTTTCCACTTTCAAAGAAATTAGGGTCGGCGGTTTTGTAAACCAACATATTAAAAAATCGTGGCCTTAACACTAAAATAACATGAGGGCTACTTGCTCTATATAGTAAGACATTAACTTTTAAGTAATATGAGGGCTACTTGCTATATATAGTAAGGCATTAACTTTTAAGTAATATGAGGGCTACTTGCTATATATAGTAAGGCATTAACTTTTAAGTAAAATGAAGGCTACATGCTATATATAGTAAGGCATTAACTTTTAAGTAAAATGGGGGCTACTTGCTATATATAGTAAGGCATTAACTTTTAAGTAATATGAGGGCTACTTGCTATATATAGTAAGGCATTAACTTTTAAGTAATATGAGGGCTACTTGCTATATATAGTAAGGCATTAACTTTTAAGTAAAATGGGGGCTACTTGCTATATAGTAAGGCATTAACTTTTAAGTAAAATGAGGGCTACTTGCTATATATAGTAAGGCATTAACTTTTAAGTAAAATGAAGGCTACATGCTATATATAGTAAGGCATTAACTTTTAAGTAAAATGAGGGCTACTTGCTATATATAGTAAGGCATTAGCACTAAAGTAACAAAGGGTACATGCTCTATATAGTAAGGCATTAACACTAAAGTAACGAAGGGTACATGCTCTATATAGTAAGGCATTAACCTTTAAGTAAAATGAAGGCTACATGCTCTATATAGTAAGGCATTAACACTAAAGTAACAAAGGGTACATGCTCTATATAGTAAGGCATTAACTTTTAAGTAAAATGAAGGCTACATGCTCTATATAGTAAGGCATTAACTTTTAAGTAAAATGAAGGCTACATGCTTTATATAGTAAGGCATTAACTTTTAAGTAAAATGAGGGCTACTTGCTATATATAGTAAGGCATTAGCACTAAAGTAACAAAGGGTACATGCTCTATATAGTAAGGCATTAACACTAAAGTAATGAAGGGTACATGCTCTATATAGTAAGGCATTAACTTTTAAGTAAAATGAAGGCTACATGCTCTATATAGTAAGGCATTAACACTAAAGTAACAAAGGGTACATGCTCTATATAGTAAGGCATTAACTTTTAAGTAAAATGAAGGCTACATGCTCTATATAGTAAGGCATTAACACTGAAGTAACATGAAGGCTACTGGCTCTATATAGTAAGGCATTAACTTTTAAGTAAAATGAGGGCTACTTGCTATATAGTAAGGCATTAACTTTTAAGTAAAATGAGGGCTACTTGCTATGTATAGTAAGGCATTAACACTAAAGTAACATGAAGGCTACATGCTATATATAGTAAGGCATTAACACTAAAGTAACATGAAGGCTACTGGAGTAAGGCATTAACTTTTAAGTAAAATGAGGGCTACTTGCTATATATAGTAAGGCATTAGCACTAAAGTAACAAAGGGTACATGCTCTATATAGTAAGGCATTAACACTAAAGTAATGAAGGGTACATGCTCTATATAGTAAGGCATTAACTTTTAAGTAAAATGAAGGCTACATGCTCTATATAGTAAGGCATTAACACTAAAGTAACAAAGGGTACATGCTCTATATAGTAAGGCATTAACTTTTAAGTAAAATGAAGGCTACATGCTCTATATAGTAAGGCATTAACACTGAAGTAACATGAAGGCTACTGGCTCTATATAGTAAGGCATTAACTTTTAAGTAAAATGAGGGCTACTTGCTATATAGTAAGGCATTAACTTTTAAGTAAAATGAGGGCTACTTGCTATGTATAGTAAGGCATTAACACTAAAGTAACATGAAGGCTACATGCTATATATAGTAAGGCATTAACACTAAAGTAACATGAAGGCTACTGGTTCTATATAGTAAGGCATTAATACTAAAGTAACATGAAAGCTACCTGCTCTACATATTAAGCAATTAACACTGAAGCAACATGAAGGCTACATGCTTTATATAGTAAGATATTAACACTGAAATAACATGAAGATTTCATGCTATTTATAGTAAGACATTAACACTGAAGCAACATGAAGGCTACATGCTCTATATAGTAAGGCATAAACAATTAAGAAACATGAAAGCTACTTGCTCTATATTAAGGCAATAACACTGAAGCAACATGAAGGGTACATGCTGTATATATTAAGACGTTAACCCTGAAGCAACATGAAGTCTATGTACTCTTGAAAGGCATTAATACTGAACCAACATGAAGGCTATTTCTTCTGTAGATTAAGGCATTAACACTGAAGTAACATGAATGCTACTTGCTCTATATATTAAGACCTTAACACTGAAGCAACATGAAGGCTATGTCCACAACATGTTATAAGAAGATTATTATCAAACTCTCTGGCAAACTGAGCAATAGTTTCAAGTATTAAAAATACAATTTATCAATACTTTATTGTGCTATTTGCCATCTTCTACTTGCTAGTTGTCATTTACTACTTGCTAGTTGTCATCTTTAACTTGCTAGTTGCCATCTTCTACTTGCAAGTTGCCATCTTCTACTTGCTAGTTGTCATTTACTACTTGCTAGTTGTCATTCACTACTTGTTAGTTGCCATCTTCTACTTGCTAGTTGCCATCTTCTACTTCCTAGTTGTCATTTACTTCTTGCTAGTTGTCATTTACTACTTGCTAGTTGTCATTTACTACTTGTTAGTTGCCATCTTCTACTTGCTAGTTGCCATCTTCTACTTGCTAGTTGCCATTTTCTACTTGCTAGTTGTCATTTAGTACTTGTTAGTTGTCATTTTCTACTTGCTAGTTGTCATTTAGTACTTGCTCTTTGTCATTTTCTACTTGCTAGTTGTCATTTACTACTTGCTAGTTGCCATTTAGTACTTGCTAGTTGTCATTTAGTACTTGTTAGTTGTCATTTTCTACTTGCTAGTTGTCATTTACTACTTGCTAGTTGCCATCTTCTACTTGCTAGTTTTCATTTACTACTTGCTAGTTGTCATTACTACTTGTTAGTTGCCATCTACTTGCTAGTTGCCATCTTCTACTTGCTAGTTGTCATTTACTACTTGCTAGTTGCCATCTTCTACTTCCTAGTTCCATTTACTACCATATTCTACTTGCAAATGGCAAGTAGCAAATGGCAAGTTGGTAGAACCAAATGGCAAGTTGCAAGTAGCAATTGGCAAGATGCGAGTACCAAATGGCAGGTACAAAATGGCAAATAACAAATGGCAAGTTGGTAGAACCAAATGGCAAGTTGCGAGTACCAAATGGCAAGTTGCAAGTAGCAAGTGGTTAGTTGCAAGTACCAAATGGCAAGTTGCAAGTAGCATATGCAAGTACATTTACTACTTGCTAGTTGCCAATTAGTACTTGCTAGTTGTCATTTAGTACTTGTTAGTTGTCATTTTCTACTTGCTAGTTGTCATTTACTATTTGCTAGTTGCCATCTTCCACTTGCTAGTTTTCATTTACTACTTGCTAGTTGTCATTTACTACTTGTTAGTTGCCATCTACTTGCTAGTTGCCATCTTCTTCTTGCTAGTTGTCATTTACTACTTGCTAGTTGCCATTTACTACTTGCTAGTTGCCATCTTCTACTTCCTAGTTCCATTTACTACCATATTCTACTTGCAAATGGCAAGTAGCAAATGGCAAGTTGGTAGAACCAAATGGCAAGTTGCAAGTAGCAAATGGCAAGATGCGAGTACCAAATGGCAGGTACAAAATGGCAAATAACAAATGGCAAGTTGGTAGAACCAAATGGCAAGTTGCGAGTACCAAATGGCAAGTTGCAAGTAGCAAGTGGTTAGTTGCAAGTACCAAATGGCAAGTTGCAAGTAGCATATGCAAGTACAAAATGTCAAGTAACAAATGGCAAGTTGCGAGTACTAAATGGCAAGTTGCAAGTACAAAATTGTAAGTAACTAATGGCAACTTGCAAGTACCAAATGGCAAGTAGCAAGTACCAAATTGCAAGTAGCAAGTGGTCAGTTGCAAGTAGCAAATGGCAACTTGCAAGTACCAAATGGCAAGTTGCAAGTACCAAATGGCAAGTTGTATAAAATGGCAAGTAGCAGTTGGCAAGTTGCAAGTACCAGATGGCAAGTTGTAAGTACCAAATTTCAATTGGCAAGTTGCAAGTAGCAGATGGTAAATAGCAATTATTATATGGCAAATGCCAAAAATAGCAAGTCCCGATCATCATTCTGTACAACAGAACTGGTTTTTTTTATATATGACATACTTGATAGACAGCACTTCGCAGCCTCTGTAAGTTTTTCCAAATTGACTTTTAGTGTAGAACATATCCATCTGTAATAAAAAGGAAAACATCATGAATAAATTTTAAGAATTTTTTTCCCGCAGGCGCATTGACAAAATTGAAACACTTCTCTATGTTTGTAATCTCTTATACATAAAAATAAGTCAATGTCGTGTGCAAAACAACAACAACAAAAAACTTTTTACCACAATTAGGACAGATCAACTATTGGATCAGTCCGATGTCGAAGAAATCATGTGACAGCTTGTGCTTATTTATTACAACAAATGAACAATCAGGAAAGAAAAGTGTAGTACTTACATGTTTACAGTAGTCAGTTGATAAGTCTTTGAAATCATTTGATGACAAATCTTCGATATTTTCTACATGGTCAATATTGCGGATTTTCATCGCTAAATTTGCCCTGAGCATGTCTAAAACAAAAACAAAGATATCACACATTCTAAAATATGCAAACTCCTAGCGTATGGAAACGAGGTCACACGAAACCACTCGATCTAAAATATGCAATATCCTAGCTTACAGAAACGAGGGCACACAGTGATATGCAAACCCCTAGCTTAGAGAAATGAGGTCACCATATACAACGAAAAATCAAAATTACGGACAAATTAGACAAGAGGGCCAATGGCCCTAAAGCGCTCAAAAATATATGGCTTGCGATGACATTTTTGAAATCGAAACGAAAAACTGTGCACATGGTCCAAATTTCATTGTTGTAGCTAAAAACAAAAAAGTAGGTCAGTAGGTCAAAAATATAGGTCAAGGAATATTGTTTTTGAAATCATCTTGAAAAACTGTACAAATGGTACAAATTTTATTGCCATAGCGAAAAACTTTTTTTTTTTTTTTTTTTGGGGGGGGGGGGATGTGACCCCCAGGTGAGGGGGGGGGATGACCCCACTGTGGTCACAGTGCATACTACCAAATATCTAAGCTCCAGGCCTTGCAGTTTGTGACAAGAAGATTTTTAAAGTTTTTTGCTATATAACTCTATGTAAAACATGTGATCCCTTGGGCGGGGCCAGTGATTTGAACAATTTTTGTAGAGGTCCACTAGATGATGCCTCATACCAAATATCTAAGCTCCAGGCCTTGCAGTTTCTGACAAGAAGATTTTTTAAAAATTACTATATAACTCTATGTTAAAGTGTGATCCCTTGGGCGGAGCCAATTTTGACCCAGGAGCCATGATCTGAACAATCTTGGTAGAGGTCTACTAGACAATGCTGCATACCAAATATCTAAGCTCCATGTATTGCGGTTTGTGACAGATATTTTTAAAGTTTTCCCTATATAACATTACGTAAATCAACGGACCCTCGGGGCGGGGCCAGTTCTGACCCAAGGGTCATAATTTGAAAAATCTTGGTAGAAGTCCACCAGATGATGCTTCTCACCAAATATCTAAGCTCCAGGCCTTGCGGTTTCTGACAAGAAGATTTTTTAAAAGTTTTCCCTATATAACTTTATGTAAATCAAGTGACCCCCGGGGCAGGGCCAGTTCTGACATCAGGGTCATAATTTGAACAATCGTGGTAAAGTCCACCGGATGATGCCTCACACAAAAAAATCTAAGCTCCAGGCCTTGTGGTTTCTGACAAGAAGATTTTTAAAGTTTTCACTATATAACTCAATGTAAAAAATATGACCCCTGGGGCGGAGCCAGTTCTTACCCCAGGGTCATAATTTGAACAATCTTGGTAGAGGTCCACTAGATGATACTACATACCAAATATCTACGCTTCAGGCCTTGCGGATTTTGAGAAGAAGATTTTTAAAGTTTTTCCTTTTGCTTGCCATGGCAACCAGAGTTCTGCATGGAATTGAATTCTTTGAACAACTTTGTTAGAGCTTTATGCAAGAAACATCCCTGGCAAGATTCATTGAATTTGTCCCAGTGGTTTCACAGGAGATGTCGTTTGAATGGAAATGTTGACAACGCACGACGACGGACGACAGACGGAGGGGCATAACAATAGCTCACCATGTCACTGCGTGACAGGTGAGATAAAAACAACAACAAACAAGAGGGCCATGATGGCCCTGGATCGCTCAGCTGACTACTTTGCCTGAGGTTCTACCGTTAAGCAAACATCAGATGCAACATTACATTTTCTAACTGAAGATATTTAAAGATCTCATATTTTATACAAACAAGAAGATTTTCAAAGTTTTCCCTATGTAAAATAAGTTGACCCCCGGGGCAGGGCCAAATTTGACCCCAGGGGCATAATTTGAACAAACTTGGTAGAGGTCCACAAGACAATGCTACATACCAAATCTTAGATCTCGGGAGCCTTGTGGTTTCAGACAAGAAGATTTTTAAAGTTTTACTATATAAGCCTATGTAAAATCCATTGACCCCCGGGTAGGGGCCAAATTTGACCCCAGGGGCTTAATTTGAACAAACTTGGTAGAGGTCCACGCGACATTGCTACATACCAAATCTTAAGGCTCAGGGCTTTGTGGTTTCAGACAAGAAGATTTTTAAAGTTTCACTATGTTAAATCAGTTGACCCCCGGGGCAGGACCAAATTTGATCCCAGGGGCATAATTTGAACAAACTTGATAGAGGTCTACTAGACAATGCTACATACCAAATCTTAAGGCTCAGGGCTTTGTGGTTTCAGACAAGAAGGTTTTCAAAGTTTTTCCTTTAAGTTGCCATAGCAACCAGAGTTTTTGATGAAATTAAATTCTTTGAACAACTTTGGTAGTGCTTCATGCAAGGAACATTACAGGCAAGTTTCATCAAATTTAGCCCAGAGGTTTCAGAGGAGATGTCGTTTGAATGAAATTGTTGACGGACGACGGACGCCGGACAAATTGTGATCACAATAGCTCACCATGATTCAAAGGCTCAGGTGAGCTAAAAACCGAAATCTTGTACACCATGAATAAATGCAGTCATAAAAGCATGTACTTAGAATTACAGCACACTTAGAGTTAAATTCACTTACAGAAATGAAAAAGTGCTATGTTTCCAGGTTTCTGGAGGAACCTGTTTTGAAAAACTTGCTAACAGGATCTGATATAGTAAAGTTAATATGACAAATATTACATACCAATTTGTTTCTCCTGGGTCTCTGAAAAAAAGGGAAGAAAGTTATTTAATTCTCTTATTTCTTTCAAAATGCCTTATCTTTCGCCTTTTACGGACGTCTTATTTTTTGTAAGTTAAAATTTTTTTCAATGGCAACACAGAATAATTTCAATGAAGAAAAAAATGTAAAATTTTGTATAACACATTTATCAGTAATGAAAAAGTAGAGAATATTCCATCTGAGCTGAAGTGGACTAACAAATTTCGTTCTTCAAACTTAAAATGGCCAGACCAGACATTTATGGAAATATGTCAAAAATCACCATGGATACTGAGTTACAAAATTTTCAATATAAATTTCTCTTAAAAATTTAACCAACTAACAAAAAGTCTCATTTTTAGAAATAACCTAAAAACTTAGAGCACTTATTTTGGGAATATCTTTTTGTGCAGACATTTTGGAGAAACTTAAACGAGTGTGTAGAAGAAAAAACATAAACAAAAGAAATACATATGAAAAAGTATGTCTTCTAATTGTAGAAAACTTGCAGTATAGATCGGCTCTACAAATTATAATCTTATCTGCAAAATATTTTATAAGTGAACACACAGCAACAGTCTCAATTTTTCATTCTTTTTTAACCTTCTTCAAAGAAAAACTTTTGATTGAAGAATATACAGCATATTTAAAAGACAAATTAATTAAAAGAACACAGACAAAATCAATATATCCTCTAATATACATGTAAAAAAGAAATATAATCTTACTTTCAACATCTAATAAAACACAGGGGGCGGAGAAAAGAAAAAGTGTTTTGAAGTTCTATTTTACTTTCTTTTTTTTTTTTTTTGCTTTGTTTTTTTTACTGTATCATGTTTTATGGAAATGCCACCTGGTTCCCATTACGTGCGCGCGCGTGCATGCGTTCGTGCGTGCGTGTGTGTGTGTGTGTCGTTGAACATAACCTTGAATTTTTCAATTATACTGTAATTTTGATAGATAACTAGGAATTTTTAAACATATAGTTAATTCTTTCATTTCTTTAAAATGCATTATGCTTATAAAGCATAGAAATTAAATTATATATATATCGTTTAAATTGTTTAATTAATTTCAAATAAAATGAAGTGTTTTAACCTATGCTTTGCAATTTAAAAGTATATATTATCAGGGCCTTAATCTCAATTAAGGCCCTGATATTATATACTCTTATGAAATGCACTCATATCTTTGGCATGCGCTGGTTCGTAAAAGTGATAAACACCCCCAAAAAGTAATAGACACCTGCAAAATTTTCACGAACGTGTAATTATTATGCGCACTTAGGTTGGGTATATATTCAGTATAACACTTACGAACTTGTTTCGGTCAATTTGTGTTTTTACGGACCAGTAAAAACGATACTGACTTTGTCCTCGGTAAATATCATTTTTACATGTACGTAAAAAAATATATTGACCGAAACACGAGTCTATAACTGAACAGTATATACACAAATAAGAGCATTTATAACACCCGCGAATATGGGCTTATAAGTCAGGAATACAAGAAATTATATGCCACAGAATATTTAATATGAAATATAGTTGCAACAAGTATGATAAGTACCAGTTTGTCAAGAACTCGGTGAATTCGTCACAATTTTATTAATGTGCATTAAGTGACACATTGTTAAGATAAAATGCTGTTATAATATGGCTTCTCTCAGTTACAATTGCGGTAAAATTAGTGAGTCCCATGAGCGCAGACAGTACTTCGCTTTTGCTTCATATTAATCCAGTCAATACGTTGCCTTCTAGAGGTAAAATATATATTTTTAAATACACTGTCATGCTTACTTTTTCTCTCACAGTCATTACTGAGACTGTTTTAAAAAAACAAAACATTTAAGAAAATTGCATTGTTCGCCGCACTACTTTTTGACCCGCATCACTATCACTATACATTTAAAAATTTGAACATTTGTTGAACTCTGTGCGGAGGGGATAAGTGGCCCAGTGGTAACGCACATGACTGGTAATGCAGGGATCGCGAGTTTGAGCCCCGCTCCTCCACTAACATTAATAATTGGCTTTCGGATAGGAGGTTAAACCGAAGTATCATGTATCAGTGTTATACATTGATCACGGAAAAGAACCAAGGGTATCTCTGGAGTCTGGAATTAGACGTTCTCTGTATCTTGCACTATTCCCCACAACCTTAAGGCGCGTCGGTCATATGACAACCAATACCAGGGCCTTAATTGAAGCCCTGCCAATACCAACGACAAATAAACTCGAATAGAGAGCTCTGTGCCATTACTATAGACTGGTCTATCTTATTTACACTCAGGTAAATTAGGTTATTACGCTTAGTAATAACAAGGCCTTAAGGCCCTGGTAATAACAACATTTTTTTCATAAACTGTAAAATGTTTTTCGAAAAAAAAATCTTTCGCATTTTTTCCGAAATAGTGTTCCCTGTATTAACAATACATGTGTGGAGATGTGCGCAACAATCATAATAAACGGGCAAATTCTGCGAATTTATATCCTCCGCCGAATAATGCAAATTAAGTCATATAATTTAACACTTGGTTACATAGTTAAGTATAAATGCACTGCAATTCAAACAACAGAACTACAATTCACACTACAGTTATTTTACAAAGCAATGTTTATAACACAAAACAATGCTACAATGTTACCTGTCATGTTCTTGAAGCTTCATAGTCTTCATAAAAGCTTTAGAGTAATCCCTTAAAATCTCCGAAATTATGAAGTGAATAGTTACTGTTCTTATGCATTGCATTACTCCTCAATGACATCTATACACTATGAAGTTTCATGTTAATACCTTAAATACTTTTTGAGTTATATTCCGAACAAAGTTAAGTTATAAAGAATAGCAAAGGGTAATAACTCAAAAGTTATCAAGTGAAGAGTTACAATTCCTATCCGCTGCATGACTCCTTAATGACATTCTATGCACCTTTGAGGTTTAACGTTGATACCTCAAATACTTTTAGAGTTATGGTCCAAACAAAAATTCAGTATTAAATATAACAAAGAGGAATAACTGCAAAATTATGAAATGAAGAGTTGCAATTCCTATGTATTGCACTTTTACTCAATGAGATATAACCATATATAAAGTTTTAGGTTTCTAACTTTAATAGTTTTTGAGTTATGTACCATTATGCAAGCATTTCTTCTGGTGATCACTTAATCCAGAACATGAAAGTTAGTAGAAATACCAAAACTAAACAAGCTGCAATGGTATCTAAATATTATATATAATTATATAGCGGTTAAAGCTTGATCGGTTGTTTGTTATTCCCTATACTTTTAATTGTTAATTAAACGAAGTTAGTTTGTTCTAAATTCTAATTCTAAGTACACGTCTTTTTAATAAAACGATTAACATATTTTACATTGGTTTGACGAATTTTTTAAAGATTTATTTTGTGCGATGTCATTAAAATCACATCCATCAGTTGCTAGACAGATGGAACAACATCTCACTGGAGTTCATTTTAGTTAATTTTTTGTCTCGCTTCAACCTTTGTCGCAGTTCGACTTTAGTCTTTGTTTAATCTTTGTCTTAGTTTGAACCTTTTCAGTACGACTCTCGTCTCAATTTGACTTTTTCTATGTTCACGGATGGCGTCTAACAATTACCATCCGTTGTCTTTTATACCATATTAATCTGAAATATGTGTTTCTTACTTCTACTGTAGATCTGGATTTACCTCAATATATAGAAAGAATCTTTCATAGCATACCTTTTAACGCAGAAGCAAAATAAATAGCCGCTCCAAGTGCGGCCGCTAAAATGATTAATAATAGCACGGCCATGACCGGTCCTAGACATTTTCTCATTTTCACATGAAATGGTAGATCCACTGGTTGGATAAAGGAGAATGGATCGTTCGGGTCATACTGTATATTGTTGGTGACTGTTACTGCTACGTTTCCTATGGATGGCACTTTCTGTGTTTTTGAGTCTTGACTGGTTGCACTTCCCTTGTCTGTGCCTCGTTTGTTTCTGTCTTTGCTGGAACCAGACAGGTCGCTCTCGGTAACACTTAGTTTTGAACTCGACCGTTTGTGCGACACTTCACGTATTCTGTCCTCGCTTAAACGTGAAGACCTTTCTGAAAATTTTGAATACCGCTCATTTTTTTCCTTGTCACTGTTATAATTCCTGTAGGTTTTCGCTTTATTGTCTCTGTTGTCGTAAGTTCTTGAATTATTCGTGAAATCTGATAGTTCACTGTACGAGTTATAGCCCGATGAGTTACCATATTGGTCATCATGACGTTTTCCACGTTTCTGCTCCCAGTCAAAAGACCCTGGAGGACCTGTATTGTTTTTTGCCCCTCTCTGGATGTAAGAATTACTGGAGATAGAACCGCCTTCAAAATCACCGCACGAAACGCTTGTGTGAAGGGATGCCTGAAAATAAAGAAATATGCACATTTTTAGACCGAAATTAGATCTTCAATGAAAACTGAAAACTAACATTTATGGTTGTCATTATCTTTTTATCAATTAAAGGCTAGAGCAGACTAGGATAAATGACAGTGATTTTTTTACGAAACTAATTCATTCAAAATAGTGCAATGGACATTCTCTTTAGATGGAAATTGACACAAGTCTGTTCACCTGACATAAGTCACTTTTTACGCCATTAGATTGCATTTGTTGCAACAAATGACTAATTTAGTTTAATAAATTATAAATTCTCTTCGTTATATTTCACTTATTTTTTCTCTCTGTTACTTGACTCAACCAGTTAGCTTACAGTATTCTTTTCCTTTTGATTAAGAAGTGTATTCAGGTTTGCATTTGTTTTTCCGTTTTCTTTTCGCATATGCACCTAAAAATTTTCATTTGGAACACATATATTTATTAGTGTATGATATATCAATAAAAAATGTCTTCTACTACTCATGCTGACTGACAAGATTGCTGTATTTACTTATCAATTCATTAACATTTTATCCTCTTTTTTAAAACCCACTGAAACAGCAACAACTTAACGATACTAAAATTTCAAGTCGTGGATGAATCTGACGATTGTAAAGATGGCGGTGCAAGCCTGCCTCATTCATCAACCGATCATGTACTAAAATACACAGGTCTGCAAAACAGGCTGCATATAAAATCGTTCATATTTGATTTGTGAACATGTTACACCCACAAATATAGCCATTTTAAATGTAATGTTTGCGTAATGTGTCTGTCAGTAGCAAGCTAAACATTCATCATTTAGTCACACACGAAAAAAAAAGAGAAAAAGTGTGCCTAGAAACCGTGTTATCATCGATGTTGTAAAATAACAACAAATGACAAAATTCGATGGTATGTAAGTCTTGTTGTCTATAACTTTAAGGTTTTAAATACTTTTTCTTATTATCACGTAACATCAATACAAGAATACTTTACAAGGAGGATAAATAACCATAAAATCTGTAACTACTGAATGATGAATTCAAGAGCTGTAACTGTACCTTAGAATTATTTTTGTAGTTTACTGACATGTTTTGTACTTGACGTGAATTTTTGCGGTTTAGAAAACAACAAAAACCTTTAAAAAAGAAAGAAAAGTGATTAAAATCGTTTAGAGAACAACAACAACAACAACTAGTAAATACAGACCCACATAAATACAGTATATCAGTGTTGGTGAAATCCAAAATACCGACTTATTACTAAACAATTTTAGTACACCTAAAGGCAAATGCAATAGATGTGTGAAACTTGTTTAAATATCTAGTCATGCTTTGATTAAACAGAGAAAACTTCTGATGAATGATCTTATAATTAAATTGAATGACGTGTGAACAAATTAATGTATTACAAATGTAAATCAGTTTAATGTTTTGCATGTATTATGTAATCATGTAGAGTAATTTTAAGTAACCATTAAAATATTTATTTAAAGGTAAATCGAAATATTCACTTCAAAACAAAACAAGCAAAAAACAAAAACAGAAACAAGCAACAACAACAAAAAACAACAACAACAAAAAAAACCCAATACTTTTCACTTCAAAGAGGCCAACCATATATTCGTTGATGTTAATTGATATTTGAATCCGGTACTTGAGTTTTAGAAATTAAGAGTTTGAACATACTCATTTGTTGTTTATGCATTTCACCTGAAAAAGTAAATTGGCTGTACTGAATGTTCGACCTTGACATTCGAGTAAGCAGCTGGTGCACATTTACGACACTCCCTCCTTCAGTGGACAACAGTTCGAAATTTGACCTTTGGGTAGACAGATATATGTCACAGTAGTCCAATATCTGGTGACTTCAGGTGGATATCAACCATTCAAAAAATATAGCACACTATTCAAATTTTCGAGTACAACAATTTGGACTTATGTCCCAGACGTGACAAAGCATAGTTTTTGCATTTTCTAAAAATGATTTCTGAATATTATCCTGTGACTGAATATTTATCTGGCTGTCAGAATTCATGTTTTAAAGCGAATAACTTTTTCTGTGAGGGTGTTATTTTCTCTGAAAACGCCCGATATCACAATGGCTGTTATTTTCTCAAAGGGCGCCTGATATCACTACGGCTGTTATTTTTTTCAGAAACCGCCTGATATCACAAAGGATATTATTTTCTCAGTAACTACCCTGTATCTACAGATGTTTTTTCTCAGTAGTCACCTTGTCTTGCCACAGATGTAATTTCCTCAAAAATCTCCCGATATTACCACGAGCGTTTTTTTCCTCAGTAATCGCCCTGTGTCGCCATGGGTGTTATTTTCTTTGTTACCGCCTGATATCGCCCCGGGTGTTACTTCTCGGCAACCACCCTGTATCGCCATGGGTGTTGTCCTTTCGGCTGGTTAACAATGTATATATACCGTAAGACAAACACTGAGAGTAAATTCATATTAAAGAAATACCTTGTTTTTCTTTCCTCTTTTATGCTTTCGTCGTTCTTTTTTATCCATGATATGAGAAAATGTGTGTATAAATCTCACAATACAAAAAATATTGCGGAGGCATGTTGCTACGCATGCTGTTCACTACACAGCCACAAAAACCACAGCATCTTGTCCATTTTACCAGTCACAATGATTCGAAAGTTAGGAAAAACCTTGCATACAAATTTAAAACTCTGTCTGGTTTAATAAACTTCAATTCGTGATCATCATTTAATTTGTTTCATTTGCATAGGCATAATCAATCACTTCAAAGAAATTCTCCCTGCCGATAAAACGCAATCATACGAAAATGGGATTGTATACAGACAATAACCATGTAAGAAATACTAATCGTTTTATTTTAGGACTCTAGCTTACAGACATTCTTGCGCAGTACGTAATCCCTGTTACCACAAAACCTTCCACACTGAATGGTTATATATGACCAGGATTTACATCAAGTTAGTGTTGCCTCAATTGCGACCGTAAATTTAAGCAAAACTTTTCAGTTCAGATTTGATCTCAGCACATTTTAAATCCTACAAAACGGTATAACAAAGTAAATAAACTTGGTGATATCTACTTAGAATTAAATCTTAACCATTGTCTGTTACCGTTGTAACTCACTAGCCGCCTAAAGTTGGCCGTATAACAAGCGTATCTTTACAACAGGCTTATTGCTGATTAGCTTTCAATATGCAGTTGTGGTTAAAGTATTCATGATGTGATGCAAAAATTGGATTATATCACATCATGTTTGTGACGTTATAGAAATGTTTCACGCATGTTGTAATGTGTAATCAGGGCAATTACTTGCTTGTTGAATTCGTTGCATTCATGCAATGCTCGTTGAATTCGCTACTTTCAAACAGTGCTCGCTGAATTCGTTGCATTCCGACAATGCTCGTTAAATTCGCTTCATTCAGGCAATGCTCGTTGAATTCGTTGCATTCAGGCAATGCTCAGTGAATTCGTTGCATTTAGGAAATGCTCGTTAAATTCATAGTTTTCAGGTAATACTCGTTGAATTCGTTGCATTCAAGCAATGCTCGTTGAATTCGTTTCATTCAAAAAACGCTCGTTTAATTCGTTGCATTCGGACAATGCTCGTTAAATTCGCTTCATTCTGGCAATGCTCGTTGAAATCGCTTCATTCAGGCAATGCTCGTTGAGTTCGCTTTTATTCAGGCTATGCTCGTTGAATTCGCTGCATTCATGCAATGCTCGTTGAATTCGCTACATTCCGGCAATGCTCGTTTAATACGTTGCATTCCGGCAATGTACGTTAAATACGTTGCATTAAGGCAATGCTCGTTGAATTCGCTACATTTTGGCAATGCTCGTTTAATACGTTGCATTCAGGCAATGCTCGTTAAATTCGCTACATTCCGGCAATGTTCGTTAAATACGTTGCATTAAGGCAATGCTCGTTGAATTCGCTACATTCCGGCAATGTTCGTTAAATACGTTGCATTCCGGCAATGCTCATTGAATTCCTTGCGTTTAAGCAATGCTAACTGAATTCGCCACATTGCAGCATTATTCGTTAACTACATTACAGTACAGACAATGTTAAAATCTAATAACTGAATCCAATATTGCAAATTCGTCATAACAAACTATCTCACTGTAAATAAAACCTAAGCGTTAATACATCAAATACATTTTCATCGTTGTTTTCAAAGTGTTGGGCACTCAATGATTGCGAAATAATGAATAGCTTGTGTTCACTCTTTCCGGCAATATTGGTTTAATTCACTACGTTCAGGGAATGGTCGATGTATTCGCTGCATTCAGGCAATGTTCGTTGAAGTCATTGCATTAAGGCAATGCTCGTTAAATCCGTTGCATTCAGGCAATGCACGTTGAGTTTGCTGCATTCAGGCAATGTTTGTTGAAACCGCCTAATTCAGGAAATGCTTGTTGAATTCGTTGCATTCAGGCAATGCTCGTTGAATTCGCTTCATTCAAACAGAGCTCGCTGAATTCGTTGCATTCCGACAATGCTCATTAAATTCGCTTCATTCAGGCAATGCTCGTTGAATACCCTACATTGCAGCAATTTTCATTGATTCCGCTACATTCCGGCAAATGTCGTTGAATTAGCTCCATTCAGGCAATGATTATTGAATTCACTACATTTAAGCATTGTTCGTTTAATTCACTACATTAAGGCAATGCTTGTTGAATTCGCTTCATTGCTGCATTATTTGTTGAATTCGGTACATTTCCCGCAATCCTTGTTGAATTGGCTACATTCTGGCAATGCTCGTTGAATTCTCTAAATTCTGGCAAAGTTACTTAAATTCACTACATTCCGGCAAGGTTCTTTGTCAATTTACACAACGTTTGAAATAAAATAAAACAAGAAATATCTAAAAATAATATAAAAAAAAAAGATGACCGGCGTAAATACAGTACAAAATTAATGACTCATAAATATATATGAGTTTTCGGAAGCTGGCACATACTGAACGCGCATAATAATCGAATATCCTATTTCCGAAACAGTTTAGGCACCAAACAAACAAACAAAAAATGAGTTTAATGCTTAAAGTGTAAGTATCATTTTTAATGGAATAACTTAATTATTTAGTCATATTTATTATATAATTATTCCATTTAATATATCTTTTTCATGGTTAAAACGTTTTGGTATTTATTGTACGGCCGTATTTATTATTATTATTGCATTATTTTCAGACACATTCAAACAAATTACGAATTCTGCCCGAAGATTTCATGACAGCAACACTTTCAACCAATGGCAAACTTTTTTTTTCAGCTGAAGATTTTGTATATTTATTTAGTAGTTTATTTAAGTCTGATCAGCATAAGTACGTGTACATACTTGTGAAAACATAAAATATGTTAAATGCTGCCGCTCAAACAATTGAGACTAGATACTATCTAGAGACTAGATAATTATATAAAGTCCAGATACCTTAAAATTACCATATATAACAGATAAAATGGAATTACTTCCTATACAGCTTATTGTTAAAAAAAAACAGCGATTTCATTCGTTACAAATGTACGTCAAAATCGATTATACAACGCCGAAAAAAAACTCCTTGGGCAAGCTGAGACTTACAAATAAGTCTCGCATGACGTTGTACTGAGACCCAGCTAGCTAAAGTATGTAAACTTTAAATGGATATCACCATATGAGACTGCTATAGGCTTCGAGTTTTAAATACATGACAAAATTACAGGCGCAGCCTTATCAATTACTTTAAAACTGGTCTAACTGGGAAATATTTAAAACAATATCGTATAAGATAATTTAGACATATGTTTTTGGCTATGGTGAACTTTCTTTTTAACGTCAAACAATGAACATACTGGAGTGTGCGGCGATAGCCACATTGATCCTAGTATATCACAGTCCATAAAACAATGTTAAAATTTCACCGAGTCCTAACTGTTAAGTAAAAAGGCCGTAATCTTCCGTTATTAAAATGCATTTAAAATAAACATGATTTTTCGCTTGAATCAAGCTACGACCTTGAGTAGATAATTTAAGTTAGAAATTACGTGGTTTATATAAGTATATTTTACCTGCTGCTGTAAGTCCTGGATATGCTCAGAAGATTTAATTCTGCGAGTCATTTGCTGGCATTTTATCTTTTTATCTTTTCCATTGGAAGTGTTATAATAGTTATAGTTTGTAGATTCCTTTAGTTTTTCGTTGTCTACAAGTTCTAATCCATTCTTGGAATGATCGCGTTTTTCTCTGTCCGTTTCTTTCATTTTCTCATTCTCATAACAAGAGTACCTCCTTGAAGGACGATGATTTTGATCAAATGTTGTGTCCGAATAACGCCTTTTATTAACTTGTTTTGACATGTTTGAACTTTCACTCATACGACTGACCAGTTAAAGCAATATCCACAGTCTTCGAAAAGTTTAGAGATTTAGAGCAATAATATCAAAAAAACATTGCCTCTGCCTCTATATGACATGATAACACCTTTCCGCCCTAAACACATCTTTGCTCGTGAAAAGTCATCGCTAAATTTGAATTATATGAAAAACATAATATCTCGTTTGAATTTTTAACATAATTTCTTTGACGCAGAGAAATAAATGGAAACCTGTCGTAGTATAACAAATGTACTTAATGTAGAAACACCTATATCACAATCCATCATAAAGAGGGATGTATATATATATTTCACATTTATGTAAATAGTTGAAAGGAAAATGGGGTCGTCAATAAAAAGGAAAGGAATTAGGCGTGTTTAATAGTAATGTGACAATGTCAAGACGACAGACAGTGATTATGATGACAATGCTGATGATGATGATTATTTTTTATTATGATGAAGATGTTAAAGATGATAAGTAAGAACAACAGCGGGCATACTAAAATACATTTGAATAAAATTTAGTATGATGCAAATTTTATTTGATAATATTTCGAATAATCCTAGTCGATATTTTTAGACTCTTTGTGAGATGAATTATTTCTTGATCTTCTAATTTCCAAGTATAGCTAGTTTTTTAACTGTTTAACTCGTGTATATAGATTTTTATCAAACATTCGTAACATATTGCCATTCTGTCTTCAACATTCGCAATATATTGCCGTTCTGTCTTCAACATTTGTAACATATTGCCATTCTGTCTTCAACATTAGTAACATATTGCCATTCTGTCTTCAACATTTGTAACATATTGCCATTCTGTTTTTAACATTTGTAACATATTGCCATTCTGTCTTCAACATTTGTAACATATTGCCATTCTGTCTTCAACATTCGTAATATATTGCCATTATGTCTTCAACATTTGTAACATATTGCCATTCTGTCTTCAACATTTGTAACATATTGCCATTCTGTTTTCATTATTTGTAACATATTGCCATTCTGTCTTCAACATTTGTAACATATTGCCATTATGTCTTCAACATTCGTAATATATTGCCATTCTGTCTTCAACATTTGTAACATATTGCCATTCTGTCTTCAACATTTGTTACATATTGCCATTCTGTCTTCAAATATTGCCATTCTGTCTTCAACATTTGTAACATATTGTCATTCTGTCTTCAACATTTGTAACATATTGCCATTCTGTCTTCGGGTTCTCTTTTTTTTTAAATAAAGTTTCGTATTCAAAGTGTGGATGAAGTAGATTTCAGTTAGTTTTTCTCAGATTTTGGTACCAAAAGGACAGAACTAAAAAGATGGTGGCGTCTGTTCCAAGTAGACATTGGGAATCTTTCGCATATTGTTTAGGAACCCGGATGGTTGTAAATACTTTAATAACAAAATCAAAATAATTTCGTCATAAATTACAACTTGCATTTACTCTTGTTGTATTTACTATTTTAACCCAGTGTTTGTTTTTTGTGTTTTTTTAGGAAATAGAAAACTAAATGCTTACTTAACTGATTTGTTTTAACTTGACGTTAATGACGTTTTCAATGCAGTGTAAATGTTAGGAAAAACGTATCATTTATAAAAAAGTAAAGTTTTGTACATTTATTGTACTTTACCCATGCCACACCCATGCGCTCCGTTCGTGGCATACACATAATTTGCTATTCTTTTTTGCAACGAAACCGTTTTTTTTTTGTTATTTTTTTACTGTTTACATTAGTCAGTTTACCATATTTGTTACAGATCTCCTTTTTAAAGTTACTCTATTTTTGGATAGGGATGGAAGCGGTTAACCGCTCCAACGTCCGATTATCGGTAATAAATTTAACCAAATTTGTAAGTAACTAAAACTAGAGATGTGTCCATAGGACAAGGATGCCCTCACATTCCGCTGTATTATCAAAAAAAAAAAAAATCCCGTACAATTTCAGGTGCGTATAAAGTCTAAAAATGCTATTTTTTAGATTTATCAGGGGCATATTTTTGCTGATCTCCAATAAATTTGTCTCAAAATACCCAGGTGCGTAAGTTTTGTAGAAAGTTTCATGGCTCTAGCAGTTATACGTTTGGAGTTACACGTGACACATTTCTAAAAATGCTATTTTGCTTAATGATGGGGCATAACTCAGCCCATCTCCAATAAATTTGCGTCAAAATACTTAGGTGCATAAGTTCACATGCTGACAACCATTCTTAGCAAGTTTCATAGCTCTAACAGTTATACGTTTGGAGTTACACACGATACAAACCGGTCTACGTACGAACGAAGGGACGGACGGACAAGGGCAAATCTATATCCCTCCCCCCACACACACACACCCACACGCACACCAAAGTGGTGGGGGCATAAAAAAGGCCAGGTAAATCAAACAAGTGTCAATCGGTCTTATTTAGAACGCAGTAACAATGCAAAGATTGTGTAGTGGACTGGTTGAACTCCCAATATGCATTATCATTGTCTAAAAGTGAGCCAAGTCACGTAATATGTAACTGTCACTTGTTGAAATAATCTGTGTAAATATCTGTGCATTTGATTCGTAAAATGTCTCATTGTACATGTATTTCCGTGACGGTTTGGCTTACATCTCACAAAACGAGAAAAAAGAGAATTAGATCGAACTTAGGCCGTCATCAGTGAAGAATAATTCACCCCAGAGCTCCTTTGTTTCACTTACGCAAGTAACGGCGTAAACTACATGTATACAGAAATAACGGCGCGTACAGTCAGATTAGTTTCAACCTCATCACCTCCCTTGACCTTGAATATTTATGTGATTATTACAAATCCGCCAATATGTAAGTTATTCAGTATATGTAAAGGATAGAAAAGCTCGTGTGGTTTTCCATATAGTACAGAAAACCCCACGAGCTCTTCTATCTGACTTAGACCACGTGCAAATCAAAAACACACAAAATAATCGTGCTGATATAGTCTGATTTCATGTACTTGCATTCCCTTTTAGCTCGACTATTCGAAGAACAAGGAGAGCTATTGCACTCGCCCCGGCGTCGGCGTTTGTTAAAGTTTTTTTTTTCATCAAGTGTGATAGCTTGTTCATTATTAAAAGGGACTTAACAGAAATTTTGATAAAAGTCTTTTACTAAGTGTAATAGTTTGTTCATTATTAAGGGGTTTCAACTGAAACTTAACATACTTGCCTATAGTGACCTGCTGTTGGACAAGGGCATAACTCTGATAGAAATATTTACAAAATTATGCCTTTTTTTCCCTTGGTTGCTGATGATTGGCAGTATAATTTTATCGTAGATGAACATCAAAGAAAATAGTTTTAGTCCATAATAATATTTCACTTATAAAAATATTTTAAAACAATTATCGGTTTACAATGACAAATAAGAACAGTCGAAAGTAGTTTGCAGTGACGTCAGCGGGCGCGCGCTTGTATTCAGCGTGCTATAATGTATATGATATATCACGAAATTCCTTCTTTGTTTAGAATGTAAAATAGACGACTGAGATATCGAGATAAAACAACAGCCGCTGGTTAAACGTTTATGAAATAAACGTTATAGAATCAACCTAAGTCAAGCAATGATTCTTAGGAATGCCAAAATAATTTGCTGAAAAAAAATCAAACGTAATGAAACACCATCTTACGGACAACGCCGAACTTCTCATAAAGTTTCACATTATATATCATCATTTAGCTTTTTGATTAAGTAAAGTAATTACATGACGGGATTCATTAGTGGGAGGCTATAAAATTAAACTTGACATCTGTAAATGTTCACCAGTGTACATTTATAGGCCTATATACTTTTTAAAAAAATTATTAGGAAGTGACTGGATATTTTCCAGCATCGAAAGAGCAAGTTATTAAACTGACATTGCATTTAGAATTATAATTTTATTTCCGTCTTATCAAATGTGTCTTTGTTACCAGAATATCGTTCGGAAAAACAAATTATCATTGGTGTTTCATGTTTAGTAGAAGCATAAAGTTTCTTTGAAATCATGTAAATGACAATGAACTTGAATGCACAAACCAAAGTCAAGGTACCAGTTAAAACATCGAAGTGCAGTATATAAACTGATTGCATTAATATGTCTTTATACGGAGGGCTGTTGTTGAACACGAGGCGGGGGCGGGGGTCGGTGTATAGCAATTCATTTCAAATGAACTCTTTCAGAGAGTCTTAATCCCTAAAGGAGAATATTTTGAACATAGATCTATACTCTTCAGTCAACTATTTATCATTTTTAGTTTTATAGTGAATGAATCAATAATACAGATATGCAGTATATCAACTATTTAATGTAGTGTGTGTTCCTTTATCACGATTATCTTCCAGAGAAGTAAAGTTAGTGATTTCCATTGTACTTTAAACTCAATAATATTACTCGGTTTCTATATATTTTCGAATGCAGTTTAACATAAAACATGTTTATTTCAAGGTCACTACAAGCTGAATTCAGATGTGCTCCATAGAGATTTGCCCCAGATTTGTACATGTTCAGATATAGAAACGGTGAAAGGTCAAGCTTACATTTTAAGGTCACCAAACGCAATTTATGACTACTCTATATGGAAAAAAAATGTCGACAATTCCACATCTTTTCTTCTTGAATTTTCTTCTTTGATTTTTCGCACGTAAGAATAAAGTTTTATTTTTGGCATAAGTGTAAGTTAAATAGTTACGCTTGGTGGCAATTCAAATAACAGCATAGATTTCTTTCGTCTTTATTTGATGAAAAAGACATTTGAAATGTATGTACAGAATGAGGTGAGCCTTACCAATCAAATTTTATTACAGCGTACTAATGAACAAAAAGAGGCTTGGTGGTAATTTTTCTAATATTCTCTTCTTGTGTAATAAATATATTCAATGATATCGTCTTTAAGACTTGTCTGCAAAGTTTGTTTATGGTTTGTTTGTATGTTGTGTCAAAATTAATTTGTTTCTGTAATATTATATGTTTGTGTATAATGCTCTTCAGTATCGGAGGAAATAAAAGTATTTATACATTGATAAAATTCTGACGACTCTGCTACGTAACCACTTTAAACTGTCAACTTATTTGAAAAATACTGCAATATGCGACTGGACAAAATACAGTTACAAACAATTATGCTTTAACAATCAAACATTCTGTGAACGAAGCAACTTGATGCTTAAAGAGTCTAAAGATCGCAAGAGAAAAATGGAAAAGACTTTATTACTTAAAAACACGTCAGACTTAATTTTGTAACATCCTTTTTATAAAAACTGTCATTCATTAAAATGAGTTGGCGTTAATAGAATAAAAAGCGTCTGTGACAAAGATCACTAATGGCTCGAAAATAGACATACATACTTAAAGGTTATATTGCATAAACATTATGTCACTTCAGGATGTATGGCAAAAATAGCTAATGTTTTATGTGTTAAATATCAAGTTTAGTCACTTTACTAAAATCAAAGCACTGAAAGTACTGATTGGGGGCGAAGAATGAATACAATGAAGAGTTTCAAAAGTAACAATTCCTTTGCAAAATGTTGGAAATTGTCTGATCGTGTTTCAGTTCTTTGACTTATACCGTCACTTTTTTTGAAACATCAGTATCGTGGAAACCTTGAAGATACAGAACTGAAACTTTGCAGACACAGTAGTTGGTAGGACGCACATGACTCTCTATCACATTTTCTAGTTATTGTCCGTTTTAGGAACTTCGACTTAAATAACAGCATTTAAACGTTTCACCAGTGCAAGTGACATATTTTTCATTTACAAAAATAGGTCTCTGAACTTAGGAACAGCATTTTGCTTTTTACATTCAGGACAATCACCTGTGCAAAGAAAAAAAAACCCACAAAACTAATAATATTTTGACAGTTACAGCCTTTAATACATGAGCTTGTTCATTTAAAAAAAATCTTAAGAAGCCTTGGTGATCATCTCTGAAACTTGTAGATGTACCATGTATTTTGAAGTGTAATAGACCCATTCTTACTACGGAGGTAAAACTATTTTTTTCATGTTAAGAAACTTAACAACACACAATGTAACTTTGCCTACATAGTCATCAGCAGGAAGAGATTTGAAAACAGACAAGAACACGAGGTCAATATAACATTTACTCTAGAATATAAAATAAATGAGATCAGACTAGTATATACCAGTGGTTTTATGCATAGGAACAAATTTTAAAAAAAGTAAGCAGAACTGTAAAAGACAACATAAGTTCCACTCACATACATTCTTCAAAGAAAGGACAAGACATTTATATCACTTTTTTAGGTACATGTAAACCTTTCTTAATGTCATTCAACAACTGTGCATAAAGGCTACTGAGAGACTGGGGATTCGAGGCATCGCCAAAATTAAATGTTAACTAAGACTACAAATGTATTTGTTTTAGGTTAATTTATTTCTGGATTATTGCTATTTAAGGAATTCAGTTCTGCTCTGAAAATTTAAACTAGTCTAGTGCACAGTAAAATGTAAATAAACCTTGTACTTATATTTCCAAATCAAGACCTTATTCAAACAATAAACTGGCCACACTTTGCATCATATAATAGAAAAAAAAAGTTCACGACAACAAAATGAAATAAAAACAAAATTAACAGAAAAAATTTTTCTATAACTAAGTTACAGTTTTTCTAAATCTGAGCATCATTTTTTCTGTGATATACTTATTCTATCATGTTTATGCACCTTCATATACAAGAAGTTTTCATTAATTATTCATCTATTAATGCACTTGTCTTCCTATTGTATAATGTTCTTGTGATTTTGGATACTAGATTTCCAAGTTTCAACAATTTTAACTCCTAAAATTTCACTGCCTTGCTTTTCGATCTCCAAATGAACTGATCCATGTTCTGCAAACCACAGTGGCAGGGTCATCACCAAGAGCAAAGAAGAGAACATCTGCTGGCAATACCATGACAATGTATCTTGCAGTAATAACTCTGCCTTGCTGTCTTCCATACTGACCGCAACTACATGCAGTTCCTCAAATGCAAAGCCTGTTTCACAATTCTAAAAATTATGAAAAAAAAACATTTGGTGAACAGGCATAATTACACAATGTTAAGTCAAAATATCAAAAGATGTTTTCACTGAAACTTTAATTGGAAATACATGGGCAATCAGTGATCACATGTGTCGCCTGATGATAGCCAAGTAAGCAGTTGCATTGAGAGGTGATTGGACAGATTGTTGGCTAAAACGAGATTTTTATTCAAGGGCCATAACTCAGCCAAAAATCATTTAACCGAAAATCCTGTTAAACAAGCCCAAGTACTTGAGGTACTGATCAATCCTGTAACATTGCATTCAATTTGCTTCAGTAGTATAAGAGAAGAAGTCCAGACGAAGTTTAAAAATAAAAATCATTAAAGGGCCATTACTCTGACAAAAAACATTGAATTGGAAAATGCCGATGATTTGCACAACTTAACTTGGTACTGATCATTCTAGTAAAGTTTGGATGAAATTGCACCAGTACTTTCTGAGGAGTAGTCTGGACAAGTATGTGACAGATGGACGGACGGACAGACAGACAATGGAGAAGTGATCCCTGCATGTAACGGCTTCTTTGTAACATGTCGCAGCTACTGTGAAGCAGGCAACACAAAAATCATTAACGGGCCAAAACACCTTTTTATAATCAAGGGCCATAACTCAGCCAAAAAATTATTCCACTTAAAAACCCATTAGATACGCACAAGTACTTGAGGTACTGATCAGTCCTGTAACATTTCATTCAAACTGCGTTAGTAGTATAAGAGAAGTTTAAAAAAATCATTAAAGGGCCAATCATTAAACTGGAAAATTCCGATGATATGCACAACTAGACTTGGTACTGATCATTCCTGTAAAGTTTGGATGAAATTGCACCTGTAGTTTCCGAGAAGTAATTTTTGTGACGGATGGACAGACTGACAACAGAGAAGTGATACCTATTTGTCGTGGCTACTTTGTAGCAGGCGACACAAAAAAATATATAGATCACTGTAATGACACATTAAGAAGGCATTGTAGTAAAATACAAGATAATTGTGGAATTAATTTAGATAGGTAATAATTATAAGTAAAAAATTCTGCATAGAATTGTATTCAAACTTCACAGAAATATTGTTCAAATATATTTTTATTGTAGTTATTATTTTTAGGTTTGTTTTGAATTTAATGCCCATATCACATTCAATAATTTATCAGAGCGGGCAGTTTATCTAACCATCCTTCTTTTATGGCCAGTCTCTATAAGAAACTGCCACCATTAAGGGCCATAAAGTAATAAATGTAACATAATAAGGTATCATACAATGAAACAGACCATAACATTTTGATACCACATCTGAAATTTATCAAACATACCTTAATTGATGTTTGTACAGTTGTGGACAAAGTCTCATTTTCTCACATCACCTTTGTTACTTCCACAAAATCCCAAGTGGCATCACAACATGTTGCATCCCACTAGAGTGTGATCATTGCCTTCCGAGATCCATCTTAATGTGTAACTGTTTTATTGAAACATCTGTTCCTTTGACCTTAAACATTCTCTGGTTGTCTTCCTGCAGGATGAAATAATCAGTAAAAATATCTGAACTACTCACTGGTTCAAACTTGTTCAAACATAATGACCTATATTAGGCAACCTACATGTACTACACATAACTTCCACCAAGGAAGACTAGTTTCACTAATTTTGAGTTTTATGTACATTTTAAACAAATTTTGTGCCTCATCTAGCACAGGCAGGTGGTTTATCTGTCAGACAATGATCATTACATAAATGTGCCAGACTCCACTCCTCATCTCTTTGAGAATCTGCAGCCTTTATTTAACATACATGTACAGCAGGGCTCAAACCAACTGCCCTTTTTATTAGACTTAAGTAAAAAGGTTTACAAGTCAGTGACTCTAACCAACTGACCTGAAGTAAAACCAAGACAAAGGTTTAATGCAAAAGATAAAAAATATTACAATAAAACATCTCTAGCATTTTTTACAGAATGTTTGTTTTTTATTATGATATCTATCAATATAAGGTTGTATGATAACTATGGAATTAGAATAAAGACATGTTAAACATGAGAAATCTTATAAATTTGTTTTGTTTAATCTTACACAACTCACCTCTATAATCATACCCTCGGTACACACAGACCCTTTGTTTAACCATAGGTCAGTGAACTCTAACATGCAGAGTAGGAGCAAGGGTCAGGGGTACTTCCGTAGAGACGTTATCACAGTTAACTCTGTGCTCCTCTGTCGTTATCATATTATTTGTGATAAACACGTTTGTTGCTTGTGTTGCAACAAGGTAGGCTGGTTTGTCATCCCTCTTCAAAATTACCTCCCCCAAAACAACAGTTTCCTCCTTTTGGCTGGTGGTTTACCTGTCAGACCATGATTATTTAAAAAGTCACATAACTGCATAGGCCTCCATCACATGGCCGTGCAGTCTATCACTTCCATTAGGGCCCTTGTAGTGAGTGGTTTGTGCAAGTGCCATAACTTGTACTGGCATCCCATACGGTCCACTTCCATTGTTTACTATCTTTAGAATGATGCTCATCTGGAACAAGAGTAAAAATGATAAATAATAGTAATATTCTGTAATTTCATAGTCAATTTGTTCTTTATTAATCTTTGGAGTTCAAAGGTTAGGAATATCAGGTTGTTTCAGCTGCACAGTAAGCACATACTTACTGTTACCATAATAAGGATTAACAAAAAAAGCCAAATAATACATGGTAAAAGTGGAGTGAAACTGGTGATATGGTGACCACCAACCATGTCACATACCATCACAAGTGTTTACAGTGCTTTATCTTAAAAAGTCAGCCTTGTCAAATCATTTCTCTGTTTAGTTCCTCAATTTCTTTGACCCATTCTTGCAAAGAAAACAATAAGACATTTTGCCCCATTTCTCAATGTCACAAATTTTGAGATAACAATTGATCAACATAATTATACAAAAAACAGAAAACACATGATAATTTCAAAGATGATTTCAATTTAAAAAGCAATAACTTATCCTATGCAGGAAAAAATGCTTCTTTTTATGGTAATCAAAATAATAGTAATGAAGAATAATTACAATTTCCTTTATCTTTAATGCCTATATTAAAATAAATGAGCAGACAGAAAGGAAATGTAAACAAAAAATACTTAGAATCTAGTTTAATGTATTTAAGCTATCATTTTCATATATTTCGAGCATTAAATCTTCATCTTGCAAGTTGCTTATTTTTATTATTTGTGTTTCTCAGCATTGACTGATACACATGAAACAAAAGAATGACAATCTTCCTTAAATTGGGTTAAGACACAGTGTTTTGTATGTTAATTTGTTATTTGTTTGCAGCATTGAAAACTAATTTTATGCAACTTCAGAGAAATAAGTAGTTAATAACTATGCTATCAGTCATATGGACAACTGGTACGATAAAAAACCCTAAATGCAGACAGAGTTCTTTGTAGTTTTTTTTGTTCAATGAACACATACTACTTTTGAGCACAGGGACATGGCTCACTGGTCAATGTGCTGTTGTGTCACTGTGCTTTTGAGGGAAGCAAAATTAGAACTCACATGGCGCAACTGACTGAGTTGCAGTTCTCTTCATTCTTTTTCTAAATTAAGAAAATAAAGTTGTTCCCTCTTCTGTTTTTTATTTCAAAATATGCAACTTAACCAACGTAATTGGGCCCACAGTCACTTGAAGTTGGGAACTAGTTCCCATCTCTGTCTCCTGCTGTCATTATTTCTCAAAAAAAAATGTGGCGACAAGTTAATTTTGAGTGTTCTTATTGAATTTCAAGCTTATTCTTTCACTTAGACAAATATTGATGTGTAGAATACACTTGTAATTATCACTTAATTGATAGGCACAACCAACATTTTACAGACCTTTGTTATTATTGAGAAAACCAAGGAAAAACTATTGACAGTTCTGATATTTTCACTTTCACTTTAACTAGGCTACAATCAGGGATTCCATATTATCATTACGCAGAACTTCACTTCAACTCAATGAACAGTCTAGCGGATAATTCAATGACTAGTTCAAACGTTTTTATGAGAAAAGGCACAAACCTCATGAAATTTCTCCTCCTTTTCTTACAACATAACTTCCGGAATTCCCATTGTCTAAATTTCGGCGTTTCGATTGGCTGATCTATAAATACTTAATCATGTAAATGTTTTTTGCAAAAATGATGCAATACATGTATGTCAAAACAGTCATGTCGACAATATACATTCAGAACCATGTTGATGGCTCGATATCTCCGTATCTTAAATTTGCAACTGCCAAGATCTTGTTTTTTCTCTGTTATAAAATGTAATTCGCCGAACGATTAAGTTTGAAGCCTACACAGAAGGTTGACCTACTTTCTAACATCGATGCGTGACATTCAGAATAAGCGCTCAAAGACAAAATTGTTTTCATTTCCTTAAACATATCTGAAAATAATAATTTGCTTAATATAATTTTAAAAAGACTACTTACAATGCTGTTTAATTTTATTAATTATATCCTCCATCACAATTCGGCTGCACGATCCAAAATGGCCGTAAGCTAAGAAATATAATCCGACATTGCGAAATCAATGCGCGTAATCACTTTGTTTCAGTAAAAAGTGTTCGGTTTTTGGTCTCATTTGAAAATAAAAATGAACACATAATAAAGAACCTTTATCAAAGCTGAACAAAAAGTCCATCATTGATTAACAATTTTAAATTCATTTATGAAAAAATGATCGAACTATTTCGAAGCGTAGGATTACTACTTCTCTGAAATCTAATGTGAAATGTCTCGATTTTCCTGAAAATTTGGCAAGCATAGTTATACCTTTGGAGGGCAAAAGTATTCGCCCCCCAAACACCGCTAAACTGGTTATATTTAACAATAAGGAAACACAGTTAACTATGTAAGGTGAATTGTAAGAAGTATTTGTTTTAGTTCTCTGTTTTCGTTCTCTGTTTTTTGTTCTCAACTGGCAGAAGAATAGACATTTCTCAGTTCAATCACTCAACGATGTAGAGACATAGATTACATTTGTTTTCATGACATTTTGATTAAAAAAATATTTGGTCACGAAAACGTTTAAGGAATAAACAAAGCTCGAAATTAAATGGCCTGCAAGGGAATAATTTTACAGAAAATATCTAATTCTTTTCAGTTTTTCTTTCGACAACCTTTTACTTACTTGTAAGATCAATCAAAGATTTTACTAATAAACAGTCAATACTCATAAATGAATAAAAACAGTTATAAATTTTTTGATTGCATTTGAATTTTGAAATTGTAAAACTATATGACAGGGTGTACATAACAAACTGCTTATAAATGACATAACTAAGCACCAATCAAAACAACGCCAACTAGAGATTGTTTTTGAGTTTACCATGGAGAATACTAGTGATAACAAAGGGACAGAATCCAGGAGCAGAAGACACAACTGTGAAATTAACAGTAACAAGAGGGCCATGATGGCCCGGCATCGACTTCAATCCGACCAGTGGTTTTTAAGATAAGCCCATTTTTTTCAAATCTGGACAGATTAAGGACCATAACTTCGCTGAAAATCACTAAACCTAAACTGGAACGTGCTGAACTGGGCCGAAAACAAACCAGCGATTAAAGAGAACAAACATAGACAAACTTTGTGACACACAGACAAACAGAGACTTAACATACAAAAACTATGTTTCCGAAATAGTTTCATCTAAATCCGACCAGGGTTATGGGGTGTGCTGAAATATACTCAGTTTTGGAGAAAAAAAACAAGCACACGACCACCACTAAAAATCATCCGACAGGAACACGCTGATAATACGCATATCTACACCTGGTCACGATCATTGCTGTGAAGTTTCCTCAAAATCCAACCAAAGTTACGGAGATATGCCCAACAGTACTCAAATTTGGACAAATCAAGAGCCGTAACTTTGCTAAAAAACCTATGACCGGAACACGACGAAAATATGCATAACTACTATCGCCTATAATCATTCCTGTGAAATGTCTTCAAAATCTGATCGGCGGTTGTAGAGACAGGTCCAGTTGCATTCAAAGTTGGACAAATGTAGGGCTTCAATTCCGCTAAAAATCAGCCAACCAGAACACATCAAAAATACGCGTAACTACACTTGCTAACAATCATTACTGTGAAATTTCTTTAAAATCTGCCAGGCGGTTATGGAGAGATGTCCATGTGTGTTCAAATTTTGACAAACCAAGGCCCATAACTTCACTGAAAATCAATGAACCGGAACATTCCGATGATATACTCAACTATGCTTGGTACCAGTAAATCATAGCAAATTTAATGAAATCCAACAAGCGGTTATGGAGAAAAAAGCGCAGACAAAATTTGTGAGATACAGACAGACATACAGGCAGAAATTACAAAAAGAATATGTCTCCCACCACACTTCGTAGGGGGAGACGTACTGATCAAAGCGCAGAATTCTAATCTCTCTATAAAATTATACAGTAGTTTTATTTAAGCGTAGCTTTGTATTTTTTTTATTTAAGTAAGTTGAAGTCACAGAAGAATTGAACAGTATTTTGGTGATTTTCCCCAAAACTGTTTCACTCGGACAAATATAAAGATAAAAAGCAAACATGAGTCCATACTTTTTAGAAGTCAATGCCGAAAGAAGATCCATAGACACAAGTCGAAAAATCGAATCAGAGGTGTGAGTGATGGGATGTGTTGATATTTTGAATCAGAGGTGTGAGTGTTGGGATGTGTTGAATCAGGGGCGAGTGTTGGGATGTGTTGTTGTGTTGAATCAGGGGTGCGAGTGTGGGGATGTGCTGAATCAGTAGTGTGAGTGTTGGGGTGTTTTTATGTGCTGAATCAGTAGTGTGAGTGTTGGGGTGTTTTTATGTGCTGAATCAGATGTGTGAGTGTTGGAATACGTTGATGTGCTGAATCAGAAGTGTGAGTGTTGGGATGTGTTGATTCAGGCTTTTGAAACATTAGATAGTCAGAAAATAGTTAAATGCGCTTCAAATATGAACCTGTGTGCGAATCATCTAGAAAACCTAGATAACCATACCTACGACTTCTTATGACTTGAAAAATACAAAAGATTGTTCGTTATCACATCTCAAATAGAAATGTTAGGCTTGTGGCGTTTATAGAGTGTTCAATCAGTAACCTTATAGCTGGCGGGCAAACGGCTGATTTATGCTGATCATCGTTTTAAAAAAAACTAGCAACTAAGGCGGTGCACATTCGTTGCTATTTTAGATTATGTTCAACAGGCATTTATCAAAATTAATTTCTCATTACATCATCTTCATTTTAAGTAATGAGGCTAAAAAGGAAGAAAGATATGTCTAAGGATTGAATTATTTTAAAAGTAAAGTGTCCTATTTAAAAAAGATTTATTAACATTATTAATCATTCGTACCTTGTGCAAAAAGTTATTACGTGACTGGTTAAAAAAAGTTCCAAAAAGCAAGAACAAGAACGATCAGTGATCACATGTGTCGCCTGATGATAGCCAGTTAAGCAGTTGTATTGAAGGGTGATTAGGCAGTTTGTGGGAAATGTAAATTGACTGTATGGATGTTTGAGTGTTTTTGTAATGTGGAGAAAGTAAGAATTACCCAAGTGATGATGCTGAACATTGTACTTTTGGAGGATACCATTATAGTCCATGGGTGGGCACAATTAGAAACACAGTTTTGTGGTAGCTCAAGTATACCGAAATTGGTTTCTTGTATATTAGTGAAGACCAGATCCAAGGCGGTGTTGTTGTTAGTTGTAGGCATGTGAAGTTTTTGCTGCAGCCCATATATTTCCATATGTGATTCTAACTGCTCTCCCATCACAATGACCAACCCAGTAATACCTTCCAGTGCAGAACTAATGTCTTTTGTAATGGTTTTCAGCTTTGCATTAGGCTTTGCATAAACAGAGAAGACATGGATACACAGTGGTTGTGTTATGTGGATATACACTATTTCAACTTGACTTTCAAAGTAGTCTGGACAAACTTTAAAAATAAAAATCATTAAAAGGCCATAACTCTGACAAAAATAATTCAACTGGGAAATGCCGACTAAATGCACAACTAGACTTGGTACTGATCATTCCTGTAAAGTTTGGATGAAAATGCACGAGTAGTGTTTGTGGAGTAATCCGGACAAGTTTTGTGACGGACGAACAGACATACATACAGACAGACGACGGAGAAGTGATCCCTATATGTCGCGGCTACTTTGTAGATTGTTGCAGCTACTGTGAAGCAGGCGACACAAAAATCATTAACGGGCCAAAACGTCTTTATTATTCAAGGGCCATAACTCAGCAAAAAACCATTCAACCGAAAAAACCCTTTAAATATGCACAAGTACTTGAGGTACCGATCAATCCTGTAACATTTCATTCAAATTGCATTAGTAGCATAAGAGAAGTAGTCCGGACACATTTTGAAAATAACAAGCTATAACTAAATGTGATTAATACCCCGCAAGTCTGCTTCGGAACAAAGAGTTATTAGTAGGAGAATATTTTGTAAAGGAATTGAAATAGAATTATGGTTGTGGGCAATTAAATATGGTTGTGGTTTTTGTACATTGCATTTCCTTTCACTGTGGTTGACCATTGTATGAAGTAGCATTGAATTTGAACCATTAGTTTTCAAGTTATGCTCCGGACAATGAAAACCAACAAGGGGCAATAACTCTGCAAATAGTGAAGACGGCGTTATGATTCTTAAACACTGCACTTCCTTTCATTGTGCTTGACCATTATATAAAGTTGCATTGAATTCAAAGCATTAGTTTTCAAGTTATAGTCCGGACAAGAAAATGGCAACAGACCGCCTGACCGACCACCGGGTGACTCCTATATACCCCCCTCCGCAACTTCGTTTAGGGGGTATAAAAATCATTAAAGGGCCATAACTCTGACAAAAATCATTGAACTGGAAAATGCCGACGATATGCACAACTAGACTTGGTACTGATCATTTCTGTAATGTTTGGATGAAATTGCACCAGTAGTTTTTGAGGAGTAGTCCGGACTAGTTTTGTGACGGACGGACAGACGGAAAAGTGATCCCTGTATGTCGCAGGCGACACAAAAAGAGAGAAAGAAAATGATTAATGTATATCTAATTCACTTGTTTTATTATCAAAACTAACTTAAAATAAAATGTGTTAAAATATGACTTATGTGACTCCGTAATTGCTAAAATTGGGGGTTTGGGGGTGGGGGGGGGGGCGGGATTAAACCGCATACGTGATTTACTGCAACTTTTTGCCACAATGACAGTTTTCTAAGCATGCTACCTTATTTAAGTGACCGGACACTAAAACTGTCTCATATCTTCTACAACATTTTAGTAGAGAAATTTAACATCATCACTTAAATGTCAAAACAGAACTTTAGAAAGTACTGTGACCGTCACTTCCTGTAATGATTATAAAGAAATATTGAACTGTATCACGCCTTAATTAGTCGTGACCTTTTATAACGAATCTTTTTTTTCTTAACAGCATAAAGCCTGTTATCAGGTGACGAAAAGCACACGGGACCATATTCTGACCGTGCAAAAAGTCATCATTAAAACAATCCTACGTTAAAACTTTTACGTTGTGGAGTTGTAGCGTTAGAAATGTTTGAATTGCTGACGATGGACGGTGTTCTTTGCATCAAGTCACTTTTGAGAAAAAATATCATAGATGCAGATAGTAAGACTAGAACCCGTGACCACTGACAAGTGAAAGGATTAGGTCTTTTCAAGTGAGCAACTTAACCTACTGACCACGAACGCGCATAGTTTATACGAACTCGAGAGCGTGATGGTTTGAACATCGCCTGTCATGAAAATTTATAATAAACAAAGGAGGATATGAGACGCATGTCAGAATTTTTACATACTTGTTATATCTAGTAAGTGGTTTCAAAGAATACAAATAAGATATCAGTTCCTACATCTAGTATCAAAGACCAGAGATTGTAAAAGAAATAGAAAAGATATCAGGACAAAATATGATATGATATGACAAAACAAGAGGAAGTTAAAATCAAGATCAACTATTTTGACTAAGCAAACAGCAATGGCTGTAATAATATATTCATACAGGAAAATGATAGTTGTTATTACACATTGTGCTGTAGAGGTGCTATCGAAACGCGTTTATTTCATGTATGTTCATTCATCTCCTAAATAGAACACTGCCTGTCCAATTACTTTAAGCAGAAACAAATCTATTGATGCCATGTTTCTATCTGTACTGTCGTCACAATATGCATAATTGATTTAAGTTTTGCTTTATCGCTTTTCGAGCCTCACATAAAATGTTACTGTTTATTAAATATTTCATATGATAAACCTTTCAAGTACATTATACTCACCACAATGACCGAGTAAATGAAGGGGGTTTATTACGTAACATTAAGTGCAAATATAGACATCAATGACCTCCCCTTACTAAATGTGTTTATTTTGATCGTAATAAAAGTAACCACGAAGTGAAAGGAGTAGAATTGATAAAAGGAAATATCTACATTTTATTTGGCATCGTTACCAAGAAATTAGAAATTACTCATTAGTCCCTATATATGTTGATAGCGTTAAACTAAATCGTGTGCAAGATTCTTCTGTTCTGTTCTGTATCGCCGCTGAAGCATCTCAAGTCTAAATTTCTGTATGGGCAATGTGACTTGATACATAGGAAAATGATAAAAAAGGGTCTAAACAACATTGGTAACCTGGGCATAAACATTGATCTAATAAACTTTACGCATTATTCTCGGAGTAAATATTGTCTTAAGTAAATGGTTGTAATGAAAAAAAGGTTTAATCTAATATTGACAGAACTGATCAACACTGAGGCTCTGTTGGGACCCTTGCTTCTGTTCCAACTCCCGAAGTACACTCGAATACCCTAATGTGATTAAATAGTGTTAAGTAATGAATACTGACAAAATGGCTCATAAATATTGTGGGAAGCTACCTAAAAAACGCTGCACTTAAATTGTGAAAGCTTCTTGAACCGCCTCTGTCCAAGAAGTAAACCTCTCATGTATGCTTTATGCCGGGCACGTTGAAAAAATCCAGAGACTCGGGTTCCTTCGGTACTTCCTTATCTATGACAGTGTTTGGAAAGAGTCAAATTAACAGAACGTTATTCTCTACTGTATTGTTTAGAACGTTATTCTCTACTGTATTGTTACAATGCAAACATGTCATGCGAAAACATCCCAGCTACACGAGTAGCTAATTCTTGAATACCTCTTAGGTCGTGCTAGCGCGGGTCCTGATTTCTGATTAAAGCAATGAGTGTACCGGGACTTACTTGAGGGAACTTTCTGGACGTAGATATTTATAGTGTGATATATGATGGTCTGTGTTCGATTTAACCTTAGTACTGATGAACTGAACAAGATCAGTATGTTTGACGTCGCTCTATTATGAAACGGAAATGAAATGACAGCATAATGGTTCAGATATTGAGAAAACTAATACTATTCAACAAAAACTAAAATGTAAGATAATAAATGAAACTACTCTATAAAAGTAATAGCTCATAAGTATAGAGACAAAGGTAATACAATAATTAATGTCATTCTAACGATAGCTGTCGGAAGAACAATAGTTTGACAAGTGATTGAACAAATCGATCGCAATTAAAGCTGTAATTACTGCCACATTTTTGTCGTTTTTTGATCATATAAAAACTGTAATTTACTGAAAGTTTCAACCTACCGGAAGTCGTGCATATCCCTCCGAGTCGATATATGACCATGAGTCGTCCCTACTGGACCCATATCTGCTTGAGTTCTTCACTTGTCCCCCTGTGTACCGCGATACACTTGGTTTATCCTGCAGTGACGACACATCAGACCCCAGGGTTCCTGCACTGTACCGGTTCGAACTGAGAGTTGATAACTCAGAAACAGACCCTTTACTTTGACCTTTAACCCGGGACTGGTTCGTCCCATGTTTTGGACTGTCGGATATTGTTGTCTGGTCATTTACTGACAAACTGAACACGTCGTCAGCTGTTTTTTGACACAAGTTGTCCCGTGTTTCTTGAATGTTTTCGGTAGAGGCCCTCGGGTGTCGCGATAGAGAGGCATGGGAGTAAAGCGACGAGGCTGACGAGTAAAGCGACACCGATGGCAAATGGAAAGTCCCGATACCCCCGTCTTCTGATTGACTCAAACGTCGTAACCACGAAGGAGTTTCCATTTATTTCTTTAACAACACTTTATATTCCGTTTTGGTTACTGGTGTTTTTTATCGAATGCTTTCATACTGTAATTAAAAATCTGTCAGGTGTACGTCTCTACTCAAAAACACAGCCGCTTAACACTGAAATCGAAATATTAGTGAAATGTTCTATTCATAAAAAATACATCCTTAAAAATCAACCAACAAGCGTTCGAGTAATTTTTCCGGCTATCTTATGTATTACAATGACCAGGCGTATATATCAAATGCACACCTATTCGCAATGTCAGTATCAATCACGCCGAGCCAGCCAATGTTATGTATGATGACAAAATGATTTCTGATCAACATATATACTCATGTTTTACACAATTTTATTTCTTTGAAATATCGAAATTAAATCCGCATTCATGATATTATTGCACTTTTTCATAAGTGTATATCCTATACATGGTGATACAGAGAACGTAAAAGTAAGGGAATAAAATACTGTATTTTCAGACAAAACTGTCAGGTAATGAATGCCCGAGGCTGTATTGTCTAATAAAAGGCGGCGAGTTTTATAATAACCATATAGTTATCTGATATATAAATATGCTCATTTGCAGTGACAATCGGCTGCATATTACCACGCTAATTAATGACCTGTTTTTCACCCATGAAAATAACACTGTATGCACAGTAACTTTGGAAACATTTCCTAATTCCAGGGTCATACCGTCAGTGTACATATTATATGAAAAATACATTGTCGTTCATTTGAAGGTAACAAAATGTACGAAGCTCATATTTATCTTTTAAACTTTTTTGTGACCCACTGTTTTGGGAACATTTAGCATTCAACAGTGAAACTTTTTCCTCTTCTCAATATGCCTAAACTAATCATTTAAAAGAATAAGCAGAGAATTGTGCAAGTTGTATTAAATACACCCCTAACATAACGTAACCTGCGAAATGGGTGTCTCTATTTCTGTGCTAATAATAATAATAAAATCTGTATTTATAGAAAGTAACATACAAAGTGTACACATAACGTACATGCAAACTTATTTACAGTTTGGCCTTCTGATCTAGCAATAACGAAGAAATCAAATCTATACATGTATACAACATTCATATTTCATATTACTCGTATAATAAAATGAAATAAAGAAAAAGAAAAGTAACATTCATATAAATACTTTTTACATGAGTGTTTCAACTGAAAATTCACATTCATTTATCCGACAAATGCTCATATAATTTATATAAGAAGAGTATTGTAAACTGGCAACAACACGCAATATTATGAATTAAACATCAATATAAATCTGTAATACTATTATAGTAAAACTGTGGGTTCAATCATATATCAGACTGAATATTGAGGAAATGAATTTTGCAATTGTGTTTAAAGGAGTGTAAAGTTGTACATTGCTTAATGTCAATATGGTGTTTCATTCCAGACTTTAATACTTAAATAAGAGAAAGAATCCTTAAGACAATTTGAATGAGGTATGGTTAGCAAAACAAGATCATTGTACGTGTTAGAGAGTAAGTTATGATATTTGTTGTTAGAGAAATTCAAAATTTCATTCATATAAATAGATGTCATATTATCCAAAGCTTTACGAACCATTATTGCGATGTGGTATTTCACTCTATAACTAAATTTAAACCATTTTAGTTTATTGAAGAGATCCGATGTAGGAGATCGTATCGACCGATTAAGTATAATTTTCGGGGCTCTTTTTTTTTAACTGAATATACTTTGTTTTACATGAGTTTGTGTTTTCCCCCATATAATCGATCACTGGAAGGATATACGCGTTATTATACAATATCTTTACTTCATCTGTAAGATAATAAATAATGTTTTTAACAGTGCAATTTTTACATCCATTTTACAGAAGATCCAGTTATCATGCACCTTGTTTTCGTTGGATGTAAAGACATGTTATTAAGGATGTACCATTCATTAATATATGATAAATCTTTTTGTAGGATATCTTGTATTGTTGATAAAAGATCACCGAATTTATAGTGTAGAGTCGTCTGCATATACGTCTATATTAAGATCATCGCGAAGTATTGCTGTATCATATATTAAAAAGAGTAAAGATCCAAGGATTGAGCCTTGAGAGACTCCTGATTTTACCGTAAGAATGTCAGATTGTACATTACCTACTTCAACTAATTGTTTTTTTATTGGATAGATAGGAATTGAAAGGTTTTAATGTCTTTTCAGAAAGATGATGTATCTTTAATTTGTGCATTTTCGTGGTCAACAAGATCAAATGCTTTCCTTCAATCTTTTAGAACCGAAAAACTTTTTTTCAGAAAAAGTAGTTTTAGTTATAATATTTGAAATATTGATACAATGCTTATTCAATTTATTTAAATAATTTTCAATAACCTGATCATTTTTTTTCAATTTTCGAAGGAAGATGCGTCTCGTTTGATTAGCGTTTGATATGTCTTTTAATTTTTTCCATACGTAGCTTGAATCCTTGTTGTCTGCAATTGCTCTATTAAAGAAAGTTTTCTTAACCTTTTTCAGTATTAACGAAGTATCTTTATTTCTTAGTATTTTATACTGCTCGAAGTCTCCATTGATATGGCACTTATTTCTGGAATTACTCATCGTCTTAATTTCATCCATGAACCAGTCTGGTTGATGCTCTCGTTTCACGTGTTGTTTTTTTGTTTTTTTTTTTTTGTTTTGTTTTTATTGGCGCATATTTTGACAAAACACCATTTAAAATAGAGTATAAGAAATCTAAAGATTGATTTGAATCAGTAATTGTTTCTGTAGGTTCCAGACCAGTGTTTTAAAGGTCATGTTGAAAATATTTTTCAATAAAATTTTAAGTCATTCTATACATGCTATATTTAATTACCTTATGCGTCCCGTTCTTTTTAGTATCGTTAGTTTTAGCTGAAAGCACCATACATACAGGAAAGTGATCACTAAATAGATAGAGATGAAACAAATATTTCTTCCACATAGTCAACATTGTTTGCGTATATATGATCAATGATAGTTGAACTTTTTTAGTTGTTCTTGTTGGATACTGTATTAGAGGTAACAAACCAAACTTCGTTAATGTGTTCATCCATTTTGCATTACTAAAACTTTCCGATCCCTTTCCTGGTATATAATTTATCCCATAATGTATCAAGGAGAGAAGAATCAGCCATTTCTTTCTGTTCGTCGTATGAATCAATCCACGACTGTGTAGAATTTGGTGGGAGATAAACACATTTTAGAAGAAACGAATTACTAGTTGAAATAAAAATCTGTAGCCAGACTGACTCGATATCATTTATTTCCAAGTCATACCGACGTTTGTAATTTATATCCTCCGATATATAAGATATTATCCCCCCTTCTTTCCTATTACGCCAAATGCGTCTTTCAAAATTATGATTTTGTATGCTAACATAATCATTGCTTATATTTTCATTAAGGAAAGTCTCACATAAGCCAAAGATTTTTAGTGATTTAGAACTGTTTAAAATATGTCTAAGTACATCTAAATTTGGTAACAAATGTTGTATTTTAAGACTGGCAATAAAAAGTCCACTGCCATGAAAAAGTAGCGAAATGTCTATTAAGCTCATGTGATTTAAAGATATATTTACTAACAACTGTGTCTAATATAATAGGATTTTCTATATTTAAACTTTACTCGCTAATTATAAGTTATTACCAGAACAATTATACCCCCCTTTACAACAATTATGAGTTTCATTCAAAGAAATAAATATTTTTTGTGGATACAAAAAAAAAAAAAAAAATATTTGAAATCTACAAATACATATTCAACAAAAATAAGAAATTTGAAGATTATTTCATATTGTCCTGCTTAAATGATATCAACATGCATTCCTGGTATTTGTTACCTATAACTTCTGCATAATTGTTATTGCGTACGGTGTTTATATATGTTATTTCTTCATAACCTGCTAGATAGTGTTTATTTTGTACAGTACATAAAGCAACAAAATGATTTAAACTTGTAAAAAACTGCTAAGAAGTAGTCATCTTTATTATAATCGTCATATGTTTCTATAGAATGATTTGAATCGAATAAATTGCTGAGACAAGAGGGCCAATGGCCCTAAACCGCTCACCTAGGTTCAAAGATGAAAGAAATTTTTATGAATGTAATGATGCATATCACAGAAATGGACAAATGCAATTTCATTGCCATAGCTCCAAAAACAAAAAGTAGATCAGTAGGTCAGAATATAGGTCATGAGACGACATTTTTGAAATCGGAACGAAAAGCTGTACACACAGTCCAAATTTCATTGCTGTAGCTTTAAAACAACAAAAGTAGGTCAGTAGGTCAAAAATATAGGTCATGCTATAACATTTTTGAAATCGGAACAAAAAACTATACACATAGTCCAAATTTCATTGCCATAGCTCCAAAAACAAAAAGTAGGTCAAAAATATAGGTCATGCAATGACATTTTTGAAATCGAAACGAAAAACTGTGCACATGGTCCAAATTTCATTGCCATAGCTCCAAAAACAAAAAAGTAGGTCAGTTGGTCAAAAATATAGGTCAAGGAATAATGTTTATGAAATCATCTTAAAAAACTGTACAAATGGTCCAAATTTTATTGCCATAGTGAAAAACTTAAAAAATGAGAAAACATTTTTTTGGCGGGGGAGGGGGGGGAGTGACCCCAAGGGGAGGGGGGGGGGGTGACCCCACTGTGGTCACAGTGCATACTACTAAATAAATAAGCTCCAGGCCTTGCAGTTTGTGACAAGAAGATTTTTAAAGTTTTTTGCTCTATAACTCTATGTAAAACATGTGACCCTTTGGGCGGAGCCAGTTTTGATCCAGGGGCCATGATTTGAACAAACTTGGTAGAGGTCTACTAGAAAATGCTCAACACTAAATATCTAAGCTCCATGCCTGGTAGTTTCTTACAAGAAGATTTTTTAAAGTTTTTCCTATATAACTCTATGTAAATCAAGTAAGCCCTGGGCGGGGTCAGTTCTGCCCCCAGGGTCAGAATTTGAACAATCTTTGTAGAAGTCTACTGGATGATGCCTCATACCAAATATCTAAGCTCCAGGCCTTGCAGTTTCTGAGAAGAAGATTTTTAAAGAATTTACTATATAACTCTATGTAAAACATGAGGCCCCTTGGGCGAAGCCAATTTTGACCCAGGGGCCATGATTTGAACAATCTTGGTAGAGGTCTACAAGATAATGCTGAACACCAAATACCTAAGCGCCAGGCCTTGTGGTTTCTGACAAGAAGATTTTAAAGTTTTTTCCTATATAACTCTTTGAAAAACATGTGACCCCTGGGGCGGGGCCAGTTTTGACCCAGGGGCAATGATTTGAATAATCTTGGTAGAGGTCTACTAGACAATGCTGCATACCAAATATCTAAGCTCTATGTGTTGTGGTTTCTGACAAGAAGATTTTTGAAGTTTTCCCTATGTAACTCTATGTAAAATCAAGTGACCCCCAGGGCGGGGTCAGTTCTGACCCAATGGTCATAATTTGAATAATCTTGGTAGAGGTCCACTAGCTTATGCCTCATACCAAATATCTAAGCTCCAGGCCTTGTGGTTTTTGTGAAGAAGATTTTTAAAGTTTTTTTTTTTGTTTGCCATGGCAACCAGAGTTCTGCATGGAATTGAATTCTTTGAACAACTTTGGAAGAGCTTCATGCAAGGAACTCCCATGCAAGTTTCATTGAATTTGGCCCTGTGGTTTCAGAGGAGATGTCGTTTGAATGAAATTGTTGATGCCTCACAATGCACACCTGACACTGGGGTATGATAAAAGCTCACTACAGCACTTTGTGCTATATGATGTCTCTTTCAGGGAGCATAACAAATGTATCACAGTATTTCAAATTCTTCAATGCATGGAGAAGTTATGGCCCGAACAAGATCTATCATTAACATTTTGGACCTTTAAGCTGTCACTGTGATCTTGACCTCTGAGCTAGGAATCTGGGTCTTGCACGTGACACACCATTCCATCAAGGTGAACAAATGTGCCAAGGTATTTTAAAATCCTTCCAAGCAGGGAGAAGTTATGGCCCAGACAAGGTCTATCATACAAATTTTGACCTTTGACCTGGCACTGTGACCTTGACCTTGGAACTTGGACCTTGCATGCTACACACTGTCTCATCAAGGAGAACAAAATGTGCCAAGGTATTTCAAAATCCTTCCACGCACAGAGAAGTTATGGCTCAATCTCAAGCTCAATTGGTCCGACCATCCCGACGATTACCACCCCCCTCCGTAACCCCTTCCACACCCCCGGTATAACCACCCGACGATTCAACATCCCCCCACCTCCGTAAATAAACAAGAGGGCCATGATGGCCCTAGATCGCTCACCTGAGTATTTTGGCTGTAGGTTTGCTGTTAAGCAGTATTTCATGTTTTAATTGAAAATATGTAAGTAATGTAAATATAAATATGTAAACATGTAAAATATCAGTCAATAAATAAACGCTCTATGACAAAAAGTAGAAATATCTATCATAAACTATGGTGACCTTGACCTTAACCCAGTGACCTCAAACCCTACCCACGGTATATAGGGTCCATGCAGGAAAAATTTTGCCGTAGCTTTAAAACAAAAAAGTAGGTTAAAAATATACGTCATGCTATGATGCTATGCTATAAAATCGGAACAAAAAACTGTATACATGGTCCAAATTTCATTGCCATAGCTCCAAAAAGAAAAAAAGGTCAGTAGGTCAAAACTATAGGTCATGCAATGACATTTTTGAAATCGGAACAAAAAACTGTACACATGGTCCAAATTTCATTGCCATATCTCCAAAAACAAAAAGTAGGTCAATAGAACAAAAATATGTCATGCGATGACATTTTTGAAATCGAAACGAAAAACTGTGCACATGGTTTAAATTTCATTGCTGTAGCTCCAAAAACAAAAAGTAGGTCAGTAGGTCAAAAATATAGGTCAAGCGATGACGTTTTTGAAATCGGAACAAAAAACTGTACAAATGGTTGAAATTTTATTACCATAGCTCCAAAACAAAAAGTAGGTCAGTAGGTCAAATATATAGGTCAAGCGATGACGTTTTTGAAATCGGAACAAATAACTGTACAAATGGTTGAAATTTTATTGCCATAGCTCCAAAACAAAAAGTAGGTCAGTAGGTCAAATATATAGGTCAAGCGACGACGTATTTGAAATCGGAACAAAAAACTGTACACATGGTCCAAATTTCATTGCTGTAGCTAAAAAACAGAAAGAAGGTCAGTAGGTCAAAAATATAGCTTATGCGATCACATTTTTGAAATCGGAACAAAAAACTGTAAACATGGTCCAAATTTCATTGCCATACCTCCGAAAACAAAAAGTAGGTCAATAGGTCAAAAATATAAGTCAAGCGATGACGTTTTTGAAATCATGCCAAAAATCAGTAAACATGGTCCAAATTTCATTGCCATAGCTCCAAAAACAAAAAGTAGGTCAGTAGGTCAAAAATATAGGTCAAGCCATGACGTTTTTGAAATCGGAATAAAAAAACTGTATACATGGTCTAAATTTCATTGTCATAGCTCTAAAAACAAAAAGGTGGTCAGTAGGTCAAAAATATAGGTCATGCGATGACATTTTTGAAATCGGAACAAAAAACTGTTAACATGGTCCAAATTTCATTGCTGTAGCTAAAAAACAAAAAGTAGGTAAGTAGGTCAAAAATATAGGTCATGCGATGACATTTTTGAAATCGGAACAAAAAACTGTTAACATGGTCCAAATTTCATTGCTGTAGCTAAAAAACAAAAAGTAGGTAAGTAGGTCAAAAATATAGGTCAAGGAATAATGTTTTTGAAATCATGTTGAAAAACTGTACAAATGGTTGAAATTTTATTGCCATAGCGAAAAACTTAAAAAATGAGAAAACAAATTTTCAGCCGGGGGGGGGGGGGGGGGGGGGGAGGGGGGGGGGGGATTGACAAGAAGATTTTTAAAGTTTTTTGCTCTAAACTCTATGTAAAACATGTGACCCCTTTGCCCGGGCCAGTTTTGACTCAGGGGCCATGATTTGAATAATCTTGGTAGAGGTCTATTAGACAATGCTCAACACCAAATATCTAAGCTCCATGCCTTGTAGTTTTTTACAAGAAGATTTTTTAAAGTTTTCCCTTTATTAACTCTATGCAAATCAAGTAAGCCCTGGGCGGGGGTCACTTCTGACCCCAGGGTCATAATTTGAACAAACTTTGTAGAGGTCCACTAGATGATACCTCATACCTAATATCTAATCTCCAGGCCTTGCAGTTTCTGAGAAGAAGATTTTTAAAAGAATTTACTATATAACTCTATGTTAAACATGTGACCCCTTGGGCGGAGCCAATTTTGACCCAGGGGCCATAATTTGAACAATCTTGGTAGAGGTCTACTAGACAATGCTCAACACCAAATATCTAAGCTTCATGCCTTGCTGATTCTGACAAGAAGATTTTTTAAAGTTTTTCCTTGCAACCAGGATATTCCAACCATATGCACATCTCCTTTTGGTAGTGATGGTTCCCAATAAGTTTCGCTGAAATCCAGTAAGCAATTGCTGAGAAATAGCGCAAAAACGAATGTTACTCTGATGACATACTGAATAACTAGTCAAGGGCAATAACTCTGTGCTGAAGTGTCAAACTGTAACAAGCCAAGTATATGTGCATTTCCTTGTGATATTGAAAGTTCCAACAAAGTTTCGTTGAAATCCTTTCAGTAGTTACAGAGAAATAGTGCGGAAATGAAATACTATTCAACATCATAGACATGTCATTGACATGCGCATCTCCTTTTGGTATTGATGGTTCCCATAAAGTTTCATTGAAATCCAGTGTGAAATTGCCAAGAAATAGTGCAGAAACGAATGTTACTCTGTATACTTACTGCATAACTAATAAAGGGCCATAACTCTGTGTTGAAGGGTCCAACCATAACATACCTAGGATATGCGCATCTCCTTTTGGTATTGAAGTTTCCACAAAGTTTCACTGAAATCAAGTCAGTTGTTACAAGAAATAGCATGGAAACGAAATTCGGACAGAAGGACGGACAGATAACCCCAAAACACTATCCCCCTGTCAATTCCATCAGTGGTGGATAACTATAAAATAACAAAGTTATGGCCAATTTTAGCAAAATGCAATAAATTGACCTTAAAGGTGAAGGTCATTTATGAGCCAAGGTCAAGTTCAGTCTGGTCTACTTGAAGGTCATGTCTAAAAGGTTGTTGTGTCTAAGTATGAAGGCAATCAATTTAGAAACAAGAGGGCCAATGGCCCTAAAGCGCTCACCTGGGTTCAAAAATGAAAAAAAATTGACGTAGCTTTAAAACAAAAAAGTAGGTCAGTAGATCAAAAATATAGGTCATTCTATGACATTTTTGAAATCGGAACAAAAAACTGTAAACATGGTCCAAATTTCATTGCCATAGCTCGAAAATCAGAAAGTAGGTCAGTAGGTCAAAAATATAGGTCATGCAATGACATTTTTGAAATCGCAATGAAAAACTGAGCACATGGTCCAAATTTCATTGCCATAGCTCCAAAAACAAAAAGTAGGTCAGTAGGTAAAAAAAATAGGTCATGCGATTACATTTTTGAAATCGAAACGAAAAACTGTGCACATGGTCCAAATTTCATTGCTGTAGCTAAAAAACAAAAATGTAGGTAAGTAGGTCAAAAATATAGGTCAAGGAATAATGTTTTTGAAATCATGTTGAAAAACTGTACAAATGGTTGAAATTTTATTGCCATGGCGAAAAACTTAAAAAATGAGAAAACAAATTTTCAGCCGGGGAAGGGGGGGGGGGGGGGCGGGGGTAGTGACCCCCCCAGGGGAGGGGGGATGACCCCACTGTGATCACAGTGCATACTACCAAATATCTAAGCTCCAGGCCTTGCAGTTTGTGACAAGAAGATTTAAACTTTTTTGCTCTATAACTCTATGTAAAACATGTGACCCCTTGGGTGGGCCAGTTTTGACCCAGGGGCCATGATTTGAACAATCTTGGTAGAGGTCTATTAGACAATGCCGCACACCAAATATCTAAGCTCATACCTTGTAGTTTCTAACAAGAGGATTTTTTAAAGTTTTCCCTATATGACTCTAAGTAAATCAAGTAAGCCCTGGGCGGGTCACTTCTGACCCCAGGGTCATAATTTGAACAAACTTTGTAGAGGTCCACTAGATGATGCCTCATACCAAATATCTAAGCTCCAGGCCTTGCAGTTTCTGAGAAGAAGATTTTTAAAGAATTTTCTATATAACTTTATGTTTAACATGTGACCCCTTGGGTGGAGCCAATTTTGACCCAGGGGCCATAATTTGAACAATCTTGGTAGAGGTCTACTAGACAATGCTCAACACCAAATATCTAAGCTCCATGCCTTGCAGATTCTGACAAGAAGATTTTTAAAAAGTTTTTCCTACATAACTTTATGTAAAACAAGTTACCCCTGGGGCGGGGCCATTTTTAACCTGGGAGCCATGATTTGAACAAACTTGGTAAAGGTCCACTGGACAATGCTGCACACCAAATATCTAAACTCTAGGCCTTGCGGTTTCTGACAAGAAGATTTTTTAAAGTTTTTCCAATGTAACTCTATTTAAAACATGAGACCCCTGGGGCAGGGCCATTTTTGACCCAGGAGCCATGATTTGAATAAACTTGGTAAAGGTCCACTGGCCAATGCTGCACACGAAATATCTAAACTCTAGGCCTTGCGGTTTCTGACAAGAAGATTTTTTAAAGTTTTTCCTATATAACTCTATGTAAAATATGTGACCGCTGGGGCAGGGCCATTTTGGACCCAGGAGCCTTGATTTGAACAAACTTGGTAAAGGTCCACTGGACAATGCCGCACACCAAATAACTAAACTCTAGGCCTTGCGGTTTCAGATAAGCTAATAAAAAAGTTATGATCAATGTCAAAGTTTTCAGATGGGAATGGCAACAATAACAACACCATGACTGTAGCAATAGCTCGATTTTTTTCTTTAAAAAAGTCAAACTAAAAATTACTTTCAATATTCAGTGGTTCCAATTCTTTAAATTGCTGTAGAAGAATGTATATTATGGCTTGGGCAATTTTTTTTTAGATTTAAAATAATACAATATCCTTCTTTCATGAAGGCTATTGAGGTTCAGTCAGAAAATGTTTTATTCCTGAGGCATCAGTTTAACCACATCATAACTGTATATTATTCTCAAAAGTAAACAAGAGGGCCATGATCGCTCACCTGAATACTTTGCCTTTGGGTCTGCTATTGAGCTACCATCAAAAGCTTTTTTAAGAATCTCCCATTATAAATCTATATGAATACAAGTGACCCCCAGGGCAGGACCAAATTTCACTCAAAGGGCATGATTTGAACTAAACTTGGTAGATGACCTCTAACTGATGCTCCATTAAAAATATCTAAGTTCTAGGCTCTGTGGTTTTAGACAAGAGGTTTTTAAAAGTTTTGCCTATATAAGCCTAGGTAACATCAACTGACCCCAGGGCATGGCCAAATTTGACCCTAGGGGCATAATATGAACAAATTTGGTAAAGGTCCACTAGACAATGCTACATACCAAATCTTACAGCTCAGGGCCTTGTGGTTTCAGACAAGAAGATTTTTAAAGTTTCACTATATAAGCGTATGTAAAATCAATTGACCCCCCGGGGTGGGGCCAAATTTCACCCCAGGGGTATAATTTGAACAAACTTGGTAGAGGTTCACTAGACAATGCTACATACCAAATCTTAAGGCTCAGGGCCTTGTGGTATCAGACAAGAAGATTTTCAAAGTTTTTCCTTTCAGTTGCCATAGCAACCAGAGTTCTTGATGGAATTGAATTCTTTGAACAACTTTGGTAGAGCTTCATGAAAGGAATATTCCAGGCATGATTCATCAATGTTAGCTTAGCGGTTTAGGAGGAGATGTTGCTCAAGTCAAATTGTTGACGACGCACAACAGACGCCGGACAATCAACGATCCCTAAAGCTCACCCTGAGCAGTGCTAAGGTGAGCTAAAAAAGTACATAAAACTTAATACTTGCATCAAAACTGTAACTTGTTACATAAACATTTAATTCCAAGAAGTTGATAGAGAAACATGAGTAATTTCCCTTTTCAAGTTTATTTCTTTGAGAAATGATTGAAATATTTTCAACTAAAGTATAACCATGAAATAAAGCAACAGTTTTGCATTGAACTATAGTTAGTAGAAACTACTGTATTTGCTAAATGCAATAATTGCCTTTTACTAAACATATACTTGCATCCATATAAACAGGACAGCATGGTGCTCCTTTTAATGATGAAGTTACAGTCAACAAGAAACATGTAATGTATGTAATCCTAAATGCAATGTGTGAATTTAAAATGTTTGAACAAGTTTGAATGATATTTATACTCACAATAGAAATTATGAAAACATTTCCTCCAGTGTATGGATTGTAACACTGTCGAACTATTTCATTTGTAGACAAAGACAAACTTGACTGGTATATTATGATGTTCCATCGGTACCAAAATCCGAATTTATCTTTACTATCCATAAACCGTGTTTTTTTTTTTTTTTTTAACTGAAAGAAGCCACAACTTTGTGAAAAATTAGTAGTCTGTAGCCAAATTTATACAGGACCTTTATTTTATGATTTGATGTGTACCAAAACTTGTTTCAATTTATTGTCTCTCGAGTTATTGAGTTATCATTGGGGCTGTCTATTTTTTGCAAAATTGAATATTGCAAGGGGTCATAACTGTGTAAACAAGAATTTTTAACAGAGTTACCAATGTCCCCCACCTAAGGGAAGTTTTACATGAAGCACACAGTTGTACTATTTCAAAAGTTTGAGGTATGGATCTGGACTTTCAGTGCAAAATGTTGATAAATGCTTGATCTGCAGATGCAATAAACATGGGTGTTGTGCATGACACATCGTCTTATTATGGTGAAATTTGTGCAAACTTATTTCAAAATCCTTTGATGAATGGAAAAGTTGTGGACCAGACACAAAACAGACCCTATAACAAACCATGTTAAGCTTTGACCTCAAAGTGTTACCTTGACCTTAAAGATAGGGGTCTGGGTGTTGTGCATGACACATCGTCTTATTATGGTGCCAAGTTATTTCAAAATCCCTTGATGAATGGCTGAGTTATGGACCGAACACGAAGTGTGATGGACGGACAGACGAACATCCTAACATTTGGATACTCAGGTGGCTACCCCATTGTTCTCCTTATTGTTCTTTTAGCCACATAACAGATTTTGTGCATTTTTTATCACTGAGTACATTAAGGGAGATAATTTGAAAATTATTTAAGATGGAGTTATGATTCTCTAGCAGTGCACTCCCTCTCACTGTTACCTATTTTCAAGTTTCACTGGAATCTCTCTAATACTTGTTGAGTTTTTCTCTGGACAAGGAGAATACAGACCAGGTTAACCTTTGACCTCACAGTGTGACCATGACCTTGGTGGAAGGGGTCTGGGTATTGTGCATGACACACTGTCTTATTATGGTGAATATTTGTGCAAAGTTATTTCAAAATCCTTTGATGAATGGAAAAGTTGTGGACCAGACACAAAACAGACCCTATAACAGATCATGTTAAGTTTTGACCTCTAAGTGTGATATTGACCTTGGAGGTAGGGGTCTGGGTTTTGCACATGACCTGTTGTCTTATTATGGTGAACATTTGTACCAAGTCGTTTCAAAATCCCTTGATGAATGGCTTAGTTATAGACTGGACTCCATTAAATTAAAGAATTTTAAGACTAAATAATTATCTTCACCACTAGACTACAGAGACAGTCTACAATGCAGACTCTAGATAATTATACACTATTTTTTCAGGTTGTTGTCTAACTTACCTTGGAGAGTAAATGGATGACTGATATAGTAACATTGGTTGTTGAATGAAGCTATATTATCTTCAGATTTGAGTTCTCCTTTCATACACTGATGTATATTTGAATTATGCATTATAAAAACATCTGGGTTGTTTTCTTTTCATCTTTTGTTTTTAGTTGTAAGCATTAATTATCTATTATGTACAAACTAGTTGATCTGGTATAAAATAATTAGTATCTAATTAAATTGTATCTATGTCATGTCTATTCAGGGAAACTGTTTATTCATTCGAGTCAGTTTTACGTGCTAACACAGAAATTAAACACAATGTAAATTAAAAATATTTTACTGACAGGCATTTTATAACAGTTTTTTCAAATGATAACAATAGCTCAAAAATTTATTTCAAATCTTTTTCCATGCTATTCTAACCACAAATAAGCGTAATGTAAAATCAAAAACATTTTACTGTAACATATTTTTAAGCAAGTTTAAAAAGTCCAGCATAAACTTAACTTTAATTTTTCAAATACATTTTCACTTCATAATTTTAGCCACAGTCTGAAGACCTTTTACAGTCTATTCACATTTGACACAGTCTATTCACAATATTCTCTATGGTATTTTCAGTGGTGTTAGCTGTAGAAACTTTGTTCTTATTCAGAAATAAGATACTATCAACAATGTCACTTGACTATCTAAGTTTGTTGATGAGAAGACCAGCGGCAGAAAAAATACTCTCCTAGGAACTGATGTAGCTGGGACTGCCAGTGCAGATCTTGTAATATTGACAATTTTTGGATATTTTGTTTCGTTATTTTTCCACCACTCTAAAGGCTTAGAGTCCTGAGAGGGTTTGTCGGTGAGATAGCTAGTAATTTTATCACTCTTCGTAGTTGGTTTAAAAGTTGCAAAAGTTAAATTTACAGTGTTTTTGAGTTTGAACATTATCACGTGCAGTGATAAGTAATGGGATTTTGTCGGTAACTCCATCCAGCTTCTTGTGTGTAGCCTTGCATTGTCCATAGAAAAGGCAAACCTTTGTATTAAGGGTCTTATAAACATGCTAGCATGGGCAATGATTTGGCAGTCTCTATAGAGTCAGGCTGGAAACATGTATTGATTTCAAAGCAGATAACTTTTACAATAATGCTATGATCAGCACTTTTTCTTTTCAACACCCATTTAATAATCTGAACACAACTGTATATATCTCAGAACATGACACGTGCAATTCCATTGACCTGAACTTAGTGGTATCAGTAAAATCCTTCAGAACTACACACAATTCACTAGCCAAATCACACTTGTTGTTAAAGAGTTTAAGTGTCGCATTGTCCTTGGATGTTACATGTGTGTCTAACATGACATCATTGATTGCACAATGTTGCTCACACAAACAATCTTACATTAGGTACATGGAATTCCATCTGGTGCTAACTTTGCTAACCAATTTGTGTAGTGGTAGATTTAGTAAATCCTTTCAAGTTCCGCTGTAAGAATGGTAGAATGTTTAAAATGTCCAGCCAATTTGCATGCTTTAGCAGTTATTTTTGATACACTCTGTTGTTTAAGGCCCAGCTTTTTACACAACTGAAGGCTGTGTCAAAAACTTCCCACATCACTCCATGGACACTTATGTTCTGCACAGTTCATATCAGATGCGTTGTGCTGGACACACCATTCAGCCAGTTTTTCTACTGTATTTTCCTGGGTTTTTCCGGCATATCATGCATCAAGAGGAGGCTACTTTTCATATTCCATTCATTCTCATTTTGATATCTTGAAATAATATATGCACGTATGGTATCCCTGCAGGGAACAGAATAAGTAGGCACTATAATTGTATTCATAGGTTCGGTAAATTCTTCACTGCACACAATATAAAGAGAAGCATAAACCTTCACAACCATGTTAGCAATTTTTTCAGTTATTTTCTCATTTTCACTTTGTCATTATCTTTTTTGTAGTACAGACAAAGCTCAATATTAATCTTTGAGAAGGTACGGGACTGCTACTGTCTGCTGATAGATGTCCGCTGTGTAAATGGCTATGGAGGTTGGAGGTACCGCCAGAGTACACCAACTTAATCTGTAAAAAAAATATAAAAGATATAAATTTCTTGTAAATGCAATAAGTGAATAACAACAATTGTATAATTTTATATGTTTAATTTGAGTTTATTGCTTCATTTGTATAAATTTCAAATAATGTTCAAGAAATTTGTTTCAACAGCCTGCTTACTTCACATAACTTGCATATTGCAGATTTCTTATCAATGAATGTGAAAAGTGTTTCTAGACATCAAACTGTATAGCTGCAAGCTGACTTTAGGTTACAGAAATAGCATTTAAAGTGAATGAGGATGTTAGCATAACAAATTTCTGGTTTTGTCTCAAATCTGCTGATAAAATCAGTACATTTCTTACATATTGAGTAATATTTGATAAGATCGTGCAACTTCATGAAAGCCAATTAGAAAAGCCAACTTAAAAAGTCAATTTGTTTTGTAAACTATGGCCAATTATAATGAATGCATTAATGAAAGCCGCATCAATTAAAATAAAAGATTTCACAAAAATACATTGACGTTGCACATGCACCAATTCTCCCACATCCGAAGTCCTTCAAAAGACAATTTTTTATCATACATATGGCCTGTGAAAACTTATTCACTGTCTAGTCAAAAGCAGATATTGTGTAAAAGAATGTTTGCTGCAATCGGTTATATCAAATGAAACTAGAAATGGGTTTTTGATTGAACAAAAACATATGTCTCCCCCAGCCAGTTGCTGCAGGCAGTATTGAGTCAGACGATTGTAAAATAAGGGGGATATTTTTGTCAAATGTACATGATGAACTCTGTCAAGAAAGGATTGAGCAGAAACCTTGTTTCATATTGTACAAAATGGTTGTATTCATTCAGTCTAGTACCTGTAGCATGTTGGAATCATGTCGATGACAGTGCTGTTACATAGATATGGGCAAAAAACATGAAGCCAGTTACAAGGTGTCTTCTTCAAGCACTCAAGTTTAATCTATTTCCATTGATAAGGAGAAAAGGTACATGATGATAGCTGTAGTATGTTGGAACTACTCCACAATGTACAATTTGACATTTAACCTCCAAGTGTGACCTTGACCTTGAGACACCACACCTGCAAAGTGGGTTCTGCACGTCGCCTTGATGAGGTGAACATCTGACCCAAGTTTCATAAAAATCCTTCAAGGGCTTTGGAAGATACAGAGAGGACACGATTTTGTGGCATTTGACATTTAACCTCCAAGTGTGACCTTGGCCTTGAGACACCACACCCGCAAAGTGGGTTCTGCACGTCGCCTTGATGAGGTGAACATCTGACTAAAGTTTCATAAAAATCCTTCAAGGGCTTTGGAAGATACACAGCGGACACGATTTTGTGATGGACAGACAGACGGACGGACGGACGGACAGACAACTGGGGGAAAAACAATATGTCTCCCCCATTTTTGGGGGGAGACATAATAATTATATTTTAAAGATGGTGCACCTGCAATATCCATTACTACACATTATTGTTAATTTTTTATCATCTGCAAAGTTTATGATTTGTATTGTCGTAGTATATAGCTCCAATACAGAGGTGTCATTACCATGACGACATCGGTTAATCTCAATGCGTGTATTTGTCACATATCTTATGACAAGTGTTTTTAGCTTAATGTTCTTGTTTTTAATGATTAATGCAATATTTTATATTAACAATCAGACCTGGAAATTGAATCTGAACACTGGAACCTGATTTGAACATTCGGATAGGATATCCGGACTCCTGTTGATCCCCAATTTATACAATGTGTGTGATTGAAAAACTAGGTAATTATGCTGAGAGAACATTTCAATACTTTACACTGGAGATTAAAAATCCATAAGTTATTCAGTAAATGAGACTTTCATTTAATATGAATCATATTTTAAATAACTATATCATTAAAATTAAAGGTTTTGGCAGAAACTACTTATCTATCAAATTCTGCAAATTTGAGTAATTGATGTAAGTACTGCTTCAAATACTAGTTATTATCATGATGACAAGAAATCAGTAGAATCGATGGATGCTCCCCGAATAAATGCCAATTCCAAAAGTGCTATTGTTTAATATGTATTTTTTTTAAAGTATGAAAAATAACAAAGGGCAATAACTCCTAAATTATGCAAAATAGAGTTATGGTTCTTGCACGCTGCACTTCTCCTCATAGAGATCTATCTACCAATAAAGTTTCATGTTAATACCTCTTATACTTTGTGAGATATGACCTGGACAAAAAATAAGTATGAGAAATTTTAAAGGGCAATAACTCAAAAATTAATAAAGCAAGAGTCATGGTTCTTGTGCAATGCACTGCTCATCAATGAGATCTATCTACTTATAAAGTTTCAAGTTGATAACTCTTCTTCTTTGTGAGATATGCCCCGGACAAAAAATAAGTATGAGAAATTTCAAAGGGCAATATTTCAAAAATAAATAAAGCAAGAGTTATGGGTCTAGGCACTGCACTCTCCTTAATGAGATCTAACTACCTATGAAGTTTGGTCTTGATATCTCTCATAGTTTTTGTGTTATGCTCCGGACAAAATTATGACGGACAAACGGACTGACAGATGGGAGGGACTGGCGGACAAAGCGGCAACTATAGGCTCGGCCTTCTGGGAGCATAATTATCTCCAAGGGTTTTCAGGTTATGCTCTGGACAAGATTTTTCTAAAAGGGGAGATAATTCAAATACGGGGCAAAATAGAGTTATGGTTCTTTGGCACTGCACTCTGCGTCAATCATCTCTACCACTGTGTGCTGTTTAAACAAATTATGTCCAAGGGTTTTCAGGTTATGCTCTGGACAAGATTTTTCTAAAAGGGGAGATAATTCAAAAAAGGGGCAAAATAGAGTTATGGTTCTTTGGCACTGCACTCCGTGTCAATGCCCTCTACCACTGTGTGCAGTTTAAACAAATTATATCCAGGGGTGTTCAAGTTATGCTCCGGACAAAATTATGACGGACAGACAGACAAAGCGGCAACTATATGCTCGCCCTTCGGGGAGCATAAAAACTGATCTTACAAAAATCACATGAAATGCCTATTATAGGCATGTTTGAACAAGATCACTGCTGGGCAGAGCATTTTATGCCCGAAGAGTGTCTTTTTAGTATGATGCATTTGTGATATAAGGGAGGAAACCTTAGGCTTTAAAATTAAATGATTTGCTTTAAATTTTTAATTTTTTGACCTTTGACCTACTGACCCCAAAATCAATAGGGGTCATTCACTCAATGTGTGTAACCATTATGTGAATTTTGAAGTCTCTAAGACAAATGGTTGTCAAGTTACAGGGTGTAAATGATTCTAACCATTTAGGTCACTGTGACCTTGACCTATCATATGCTGACCCCAAAATGTATAGGAGTCATCCACTTAACATGTACAATCATGATATTATTTTTGAAGTCTCTATAACAAATGATTGTCAAGTTACATAGGGAAAATGGTTTAATGTTAAGGTCACTGTGACCTTGACCTTTTGCCTACTGACCCCAAAGTCAATAAGTGTCATTCACTCAATGTGTGCAACCATTATATGAATTTTGAAATCTATACGACAAATGGTTGTAGAGTTACACAGTGTAAATGATTCTAAACATTTAAGTCAATGTGACCTTGACCTTTGACAACTTGACCGGCCCCGAAATATATAGGGGTCATCCACTCAATGTGTGCAATCATGATATAAAGTTTGAAGTCTCTATAAGAAATGATTGTCGAGTTACATCACAGAAATGGTTTTCAAAGTTACGGTCTATGTGACCTTGACCTTTGAGTAGGTCAAAGAGTACTCAAGTTATCCTCCAGAAACAAAATTGCTAACGGACGGACAGAAACCCTGGACCATAACATAATATGCCCCCTTCGCACATATAAAAATCATTATTTACTTTTAAGTGGGTGATCCATGTTTTCAACAGAACAGCAACCCTGACACAGACTGCTTCTGTAACAATGAATCCAGTTCATCAACCTGAAAGGAATTCCACAATAGCTTTTAAAAGCCCTTATATAATCTTACAGTTTGCTACCATTTATGAACAGAAGACAAATTTAACAACTTGCTATATCCAGATTCTTCTTATGCTTTAGGTCAGACTATTCTAGATGGTTTTATATAGGCTTTTATACAGGTCAGAGACTACTAAATAGTTTTATATAGGCTTTTATATAGGTCAGAGACTACTAGGCTTACAGAATAAGATTTCAATCTGTGCTCTGTTTAAATTATTTTCAATAAAATCTCAACTTTTCTGCAGACACAGATCTTTGAGCACTCTAAAATGCCCAGGTAACAGGGTCTTCACAAATTTCTTTTAAGTTTTCTCTGACCTTAACCTATTCTAAAGATAAAAATGGTATTCTTCAAAAATTTGCTTCCACAAATGTCTTTTGATGAATGAAAATTAAAAAATACTGAACAACATATTTCAGAAATTTTTGTAACCCAGCTTCCATTAAGAAAATTTTAAACAAGAGGACCAAATGGTCTTGGGTCGCTCATCTGAAAAGTGGCTCTCAAACACTGTGTCTGGGGTGGGGTGGGGGTGATAGCATATGAAAATAAGCCCTGCCATATTTTTCACAGTTCTGTTCATATTTCACAATTTTTGTGAAGCACCACCCAAAGAATATCTGTGCTAAATTAAATTTAAATCTGCCAAGCAGTTTCATAAAAGAAGATTTAAAATTTTCTACTATAGAAACATAGAGAAAATTAGCCCTGCCCTCATGCAGGCATGTTCTCAGATCCCTATAAAGCTACGTTTCTGCCAAATTATTTTCAAATCCAACCAGGGTTATCTCAGAACTAGAGCTATTGCTGAATGTGATTATAACCCCTGCAATACTACCTTTTTTGAGTAAAAGGGGAAATATAACCAGGTTTGCACATTATTTTGCACATCAAGTTTCAAATTAATAGTACTACAGATATGGCATCTTCGCTAGCTAGCCAAGGGTTACGATCTGCCCCCGGCCCCCCTCCTCTTTACCTTTGGCAGATATAGCCAATTTTTTTAATTTCGCGGGTTGCGTCGCCTATCAGATTTCCACGGTTATTCTCCTTAAAATGATGTCATCGATAGCCAATCAGCGCAAGCCTTGTAAAACCACTTTGTCGAAAGCAAAAATGGCTGCGCCCGGTAAAATAAATATGACTACGATTGAAGCAGATATTTGCCGACAATTTGAGATTCAGGCATTGACACCTAATCAGAAAAGAGCCATCAAAGCTCTGATTATGGTTCTTCTGTGCTTAGGTGGCAATGTTTCGTGACACAAACGGCAATAATTGCTACATGCTGCCATGTTTACATTTTGTCTCCCCTTGCGTGATAGTTGCGTGATCGTTTGTAATCGGGGATTTGATTGGACGCAGCTACCTATAGCTGCAGCCAATGAAAAATACCGCCGCGGAGATAGAAAATATTGGCTATATCTGCCAAGGGTGAAGAGGAGGGGGGCGGATCGTAACCCTTGGCGAGCGAAGATGCAGATATGGAAGAAGACTGCATCACAAGATTTTGCTATAATGCGCTGTAAAACCACAGAGAGGGCATTGGTGTGCATAAAAAAAATGTCATGCATATCTACACTTAGAGGTAAAAATGCAAACCAAGTTTCAAATTGATAGTCTGGAAATGTGAAAGTAGTTTGCATCACAAGATTTCTTCAACAGACAGACCAACCATTAGATGACTCCTATATACTTATTAAGTTGTCCCATACAGACAAAGGAAAATAAGACCAACCCCTGGTTGCCATGTTTATTTTCCTTACAGATCGCAAAAATTTCATAGTTTATTGAGAGTTTATACAAATTTTTGAAGTTTCTTATTTAGACATATAATAAAAATAAGCCCTGCCCCTGGTAGCCATGTTTTTTCATGGATTGCAATACATTTCAACCTTTATATAAAGGGTCATCCAAGGAACATTTTTGCCAAATTATTTTCAAATTGGAGTTGATGTATCTACGAAGATTTTTAAAACTTCACATATAGGGCAAAATTAGCCCCACCCGCTCGTGGACATGTTGTTCACAGACTGAAAAATTTAAAAAAATTTATACAGAGGGTCACACAAGGAGCATTTGCACCAAATGATTTGATTTAAAAATTGGAGAAAACCTATACCAGTTTCAAGCATCTCATTTGTTCTTAATCAACATCTCCAATAACTGAGTAAACAAGTCTCATTTTTCATCTGAAGCATTTTGGCATACTAGTATTCTTCACAAAACAGATATCTTCTCATTAGACTGTCTGACTGGATACCACACTAGTAGATGTCTTTTAGAATAAATAATAAGAGAAAGTCACAAAAAATTGTGGCAAGATGAATTCATATATTTATCCAATTACTAAATAAAGTGAAATACTAATTAATACTTTATAAACTTATGAGCTCAAACCCTAGGTATGACAAAATACTAGATATCAAGGGCTTGCTAAAGACACAGCAAGTGCCTTCATAATGTTGAAATTAAGAGACTTTTTCAGGTCATGTAGGAGAAGAAGTTGCATAGTTGCATACAGAAGATGGGACAGATGGACGGAATAACAGACAGACAGTGCGACTTATATATGTCATCCTCTTGGGGAGTGCATAAAAAGAAAAAGGGACATAGGAAGGTAAACAAGAGGGCCATGATGGCCCTAAATCCCTCACCTGAGTCTCATTGCTCATGTTACAAATATCGTTATTGGTTTTTATGGGTGCAAGTTTGAATAAGTTTGCAAGAAGTTTGAAGACTCTGGGTGTAATGGTACTCAAATTTTTTAGCAGAAATAGTTTAACTCTACAAATCCCAGTGACTTTGACCTTTGACCTACAGACCCCAAAAACAATAGGGTTCTTCTAATATAATTACCCTATAAAGTTTGAAGGTTCACGGTGTAATGATACTCCAGTTACTGAGAAGAAATAGTTTTCACTCTACAGGTCCCGGTGACCTTGACTTTTGACCTACTGACCCTAAAAATGATTGGGTTCTTTTACTGAGTAAAGAAAATCATCCTATGAAGTTTGAAGGCTCTGGGTAAAATGGTACTCCAGTTACTGAGCAGAAACAGTTTTCACTCTACAGGTCCCTGTGAACTTAATCTTTGACCTATGGACCCTAAAAACAATAAGGTTCTTCTAATACAATTATCCTATATAGTTTGAAGGCTCTGGGTGTGATGGTACTACAGTTACTCTGCAGAAATAGTTTTCACTCTACAGGTCCCTGTGATCCTGACCTTTGACATACTAGCCCCAAAAACAATATGGTTCTTCTATTTAGTAAAAGCAATCTTCTTATGAAGTTTGGAGGCTCTGGGATGAAATGGTAATCCTGTTATTGAGTGGAAACGGTTTCACTCTAGAGATCCCTCTGACCTTGACCTTTGACCTACTGACCCAAAACACAAAAGGGATTTTTTGTACTTAAAAAGGGCAATAACCCTATGAAGTTTGAAGGCTTTGAGTCAACTGGTACTCAAGTTATTGAAAGGAAACGAAGTGTGAAAGACAGACAGACAAACAGACACCCATGGACAAGGCAAACACAATATGTCTCCATCAGAAGGGCGGGGTAGGGGGGAGACATAACAATGAACAATTGAAGGTATAGCCCTTGGTGTTTCAGAGCAGCAGATTTTTAAAGTTTTCCCTATATAAATCCTTGTGTAAAATCAAATGACCCCCTGGGTGGGGCCAGTTTTGACTCCAGGGTCATGATTTGAACAAACTTGGTAGAGGTCCACTGGACAATGCTGCACACCAAATATCTAAACTCTAGGCCTTGCGGTTTCTGACAAGAAGTTTTTCCTTTATAACTCTATGTAAAACATGTGACCCCTGGGGCGGGGCCTTTTTTTACCCAGGGGCCATGATTTGAACAATCTTGGTAGAAGTCCACTAGATGATGCTTCATAAAAAATATCTAAACTCTAGGCCTTGCGGTTTCTGACAAGAAGATTTTTTAAAGTTTTTCCTATATAACTCTATGTAAAACATGTGACAACTGGGGCGGGGCCATTTTTGACCCAGGGGCCATCATTTGAACAAACTTGGTAGAGGTCCACTTGACAATGCTACATACAAAATATCTAAGCTCTATGCCTTTTGGTTTCTGATGTGAAGACTTTATAAACTTTTTCCTATATAACTCTATGTAAATAAGTGACCCCCGGGGCAGGGCCTATTTTGACCCAGTGGCTATGATTTGAACAAGGTTGATAAAACGGGCCCAAACTTTGTAGAGGTCTACTGGACAATGCTACACCCCAAATATCTAAACTCTAGGCCTTGCGGTTTCTGACAAGAAGATTTTTAAATGTTTTTCCTATATAACTCTATGTAAAACATGTGACCCCTGGGGTAGGGCCATTTTTGACCCAGGAGCCATGATCTTAACAAACTTTGTAGAGGTCTACTGGACAATGCTGCACACCAAATATCTAAACTCTAGGCCTTGCGGTTTCTGACAAGAAGATTTTTAAAAGTTTTTCCTATATAACACTATGTAAAATATGTGACCCCTGGGACGGGGCCATTTTTGACCCAGGAGCCATGATCTGAACAAACTTGGTAAAGGTCCACTGGACAATGATGCACACCAAATATCTAACCCTAGGCCTTGCGGTTTCTGACAAGAAGATTTTTAAAAGTTTTTCCTATATAACTCTATGTAAAATATGTGACCCCTGGGGTGGGGCCATTTTTGACCCAGGAGCCATGATTTGAACAAACTTGGTAAAGGTCCACTGGACAATGATGCACACTAAATATCTAAACTCTAGGCCTTGCGGTTTCTGACAAGAAGATTTTTTAAAGTTTTTCCTATATTACTCTATGTAAAACATGTGACCCCTGGGGTAGGGCCATTTTTGACCCAGGAGCCATGATCTTAACAAACTTGGTAGATGTCCACTTGACAATGCTACATACAAAATATCTAAGCTCTATGCCTTTTGGTTTCTGATGTGAAGACTTTTTAAACTTTTTCCTATATAACTCTATGTAAATAAGTGACCCCCGGGGCAGGGCCTATTTTGACCCAGTGGCTATGATTTGAACAAGGTTGATAAAACGGGCCCAAACTTTGTAGAGGTCTACTGGACAATGCTACACCCCAAATATCTAAACTCTAGGCCTTGCGGTTTCTGACAAGAAGATTTTTAAATGTTTTTCCTATATAACTCTATGTAAAACATGTGACCCCTGGGGCAGGGCCATTTTTCACCCAGGACCATGATTTGAACAAACTTAGTAAAGTTCCACTGGACAATGCTGCACACCAAATATCTAAACTCTAGGCCTTGCGGTTTCTGACAAGAAGATTTTTAAAAGTTTTTCCTATATAACACTATGTAAAATATGTGACCCCTGGGACGGGGCCATTTTTGACCCAGGAGCCATGATCTGAACAAACTTGGTAAAGGTCCACTGGACAATGATGCACACCAAATATCTAACCCTAGGCCTTGCGGTTTCTGACAAGAAGATTTTTAAAAGTTTTTCCTATATAACTCTATGTAAAATATGTGACCCCTGGGGTAGGGCCAATTTTGACCCAGGAGCCATGATCTTAACAAACTTGGTAAAGGTCCACTGGACAATGATGCACACCAAATATCTAACCCTAGGCCTTGCGGTTTCTGACAAGAAGATTTTTAAAAGTTTTTCCTATATAACTCTATGTAAAATATGTGACCCCTGGGGTGGGGCCATTTTTAACCCAGGAGCCATGATTTGAACAAACTTGGTAAAGGTCCACTGGACAATGCTGCACACCAAATATCTAAACTCCAGGCCTTGCGGTTTCTGACAAGAAGATTTTTAAATTTTTCCTATATTACTCTTTGTAAATTATGTGACCCCTGGGGCGGAGCCATTTTTAACCCAGGAGCCATGATTTGAACAAACTTGGTAGAGGTCTACTAGATGATGCTTCATACCAAATATCTAAGCTCCAGGCCTTGAGGTTTCGGAGAAGAAGATATTTAAAGATCCAACTTTTAAAATCTAATTTTAGCTCCAGTGAACCAGAAATGCTATGGACCAGAACCATTTGAACAATCTTGGTAGAGCTTCATGCAAGGAACATCCCAGGCAAGTTTCATTTAATTTGGCCCTTTGGTTTCAGAGGAGATGTCATTTGAATGAAAAGTTGACGACAGACGGACGGACGAAAAAAAAAAGCTCACCCTGAGCACTGTGTGCTCAGGGTGAGCTAAAAAGGTGATAGAAAGGACAAAGAAATATCAGGTTAAGAAAGGAAATAAGGAAATTTCTGTGGATCAATGTAACTTTTAGTTCTTAAACAGAAAATGATTTTTGCATCCTCAAATAATGTTTCTAGTGAATAAGCCCTTTTATTATCAGTGCATTTAACTTTGACATCATACTACTTGTTTATGTCACCTGTATGGTAAAAGCTATCAGCTTCTGGCAGCTTTTTAGCACACCTGTCACATAGTGACAGAGTGAGCTTTTCTGATCACCTTTTGTCCGTCGTCCGTCTGTCCGTTCGTTAACAATTGGTTTGTTAACACTCTAGTGGTCACATTTTTGCCTCAATTGTCATGAAACTTGGTCAGGATGTTTGTCTCATTAATATCTTGGACGAGTTCGAACATGGGTTATCAGGGTTGAAAAACTAGGTCACAGAGCCCAAATACAGAAAAACCTTGTTAACACTCTAGAGGCTACTATTTCAATCCAAATATTCTGGCAATTTGTCAGAAATGTTCTAATGATGATTTTTAGCTCAAGTTCAAATATGGGTCATGTGGGTTAAAAAACTAGGTCACAGAGCCCAAAAATAGAAAAATCTTGTTAACACTCTAGAGGTTACATTTTCAGCCCAAATAATCTTGAAATTTGTCAGAAAGGTTGCTTTGATGATTTCTAGGTCAAGTTCAAACATAGGTCATCTGGGGTCAAAAACTAGGTCACAGAGCCCAAATATTGAAAAACCTTGTTAACACTCTAGAGTTAACATTTTTAGACCAAACTAGAAATGGGCTTTTGACTGAACAAAAACATATGTCCCCCCCCAGCCAGTTGCTGCAGGTAGTATTGAGTCAGACGATTGTAAAATTTGACATTTAACCTCCAAGTGTGACCTTGACCTTGAGACACCACACCTGCAAAGTGGATTCTGCAAGTCACCTTGATGAGGTGAACATCTGACCCAAGTTTCATAAAAATCCTTCAAGGGCTTTGGAAGATACAGAGCGGACACGATTTTGTGAAGGACACACAGACGGACAGACGGAAGGACAGACAACCGGGGGAAAAACAATACGTCTCCCCCATTTTTGGGGGGAGACATATTAATCTGGAAATCTGTCAGGAAGGTTGCTTCTATGATTTCTAGCTAAAGTTAAAATATGGGTCATCTTGGTTCAAAAACTAGGTCACAAAGCCCAAAAATAGAAACATCTTGTTAACACTCTAGAGATAACATTTTCAGCCCAAATAATCTGGAAATTTGTCAGAAAGGTTGCTTTAAAGATTTTTAGCACAAGTTCAAATATGGGTCATCTGGGTTCAAAAACTAGGTCACAGAGCCCAAAAATAGAAAAATCTTGTTAACACTCTAGAGGTTACATTTTCAGCCCAAATAATCTGAAAATTTGTCAGAAAAATTGCCTTGACGATTTCTTGATTTCTTGATCAAGTTGGAGAATGGGTCATCTGGGGTCAAAAACTAGGTCACAGAGTCCAAATATGGAAAAACCTTGTTAATATTCTAAAGGTAGCATTTTCAGTTCAAATAACCTGGAAATTTGTCAGAAAGATTCTATGGATGATTTCTAGCCCAGTTTTGAATATAGGTTCTCTGGGGTCAAAAACTAGGTCACAGAGCCCGAAAATAGAAAAACCTTGTAAAAGCTCTAGAGGTTACATTTTTAGTCCAAATGTCCTTGAAATTTGTCAGAAAGGTTGTTTCAATGATTTCTAGCTCAAATTTGGATATGGGTCATCTGGGATCAAAAACTAGGTCACATGGTACAAATATGTAAAAAACTTTTTAACACTCCAGAGGTTACATTTTCAGTCCAAATATCCTGGAAATTTGTCAGACAGGTTTTTTTGATGATTTCTAGCTCAAGTTGGAGTATGGGTCATCTCGGGTAAAAAACTAGGTCACAGAGCCCAAATATGGAAAAACTTTGTAAACACTCTAGAGGCTACATTTTAAGTTCAAATGTCCCTGGAAATTTGATAGATAGGTTGTTTTGATGATTTGTAGCTCAAGTTTGGATATGGGTTATCTGGGGTCAAAAACTAGGTCACAGAGCCTAAATATCGAGAAACCTTGTTAACACTCTAAATGCTACTTTTTCAGTCCAAATATCCTGGAAATTTGTCAAAGAGATTGTTTCAATAATTTCTAGGTCAAGTTCGAATATGAGTCATCTGGGGTCAATTAACAAGGTCCATAGCAACTTTGTTAAAAGCAGTCATACTCAGGTGAGCGATACAGGTCCATCATGGCCCTCTTGTTTGTTAAAAATACGACAAAACATTTCTTATCCAACCTCAACTGATAAAGTTTTCTTATACTCACTTTTTTATTTAGAATCTGTTGCTCATAATCAACACCTCCCAAAGTGAAGTAATCAAGTCTCATTTTTCCTCTGAAGCATTTTAGCATATTCTTCAATAAACGCCAGACATTTTCTGAGTAGGCAGTCTGACTGGATACCACACTGGTTGATGCCTTAAAAATAAATAATAATACAAGTTCACAAAAATTTGTGGCAAGCAGGCTATTTACAACAGCTGTACTTTTAAAACATGAAATATATGATCCAGTAACATTGCTGTTAGATGAGTATCCAAACCTAAAATTTAAAGAAAGTCCAACATTAGGCATAAAATAAAAATGAGTTTAAACAATGTTACCAGACACCAACACTTGAGACAACAGAATACTGAAGGGTAAATATACAGCCAATCAGACTTGTAGCTAAAAGTCCACTTGTCAGCAAATCATTAATCATTAATCCCTACTGTTTGATTAATAAGTTCAATAATATAATACTAAATTCTCTAAATCTCAAATGCTTTTTTTAAACTTAGACCTTGACTTAAAAACCCTTAAATTTTTTAATGATGTACTGAGACTCACTTTAAACTGATATAAACCTTGGACATTCTGATTTTTAAAAATCAGATGAATTATAAAACCTTATCTGAAACAGCCATAAAGAAAAAATTCCACCCCTATCCTTATGATCAATTAATTAAACTATTTATCTAACTACTAAATAGAGAGATATACTAATTAACACTTTATAAAACTTAAGACTTCACACCCTAAGAAAGATAAGATATCTATATCAAGGGCTTGCTCAAGACAGGAGCAAGTACTTTCATAATTCAATACCAATCCCTTGATATGTAAAAATTAACTTTTAAGGAATATGCCCTCTTATCATTTAGGATTGTTTATTTACCCTTATGCTTATCCTTTAAATGTAGACTAATTTCTCTCAAAGTATAAGCCTTAACTGAAGATTGTAATTTCCTAGCATCAACTACAAAATGAAATTAAAAAAAAACAATTTATTACCAGTTTACTTTAAGAGAACTGGAAGATTTACTAGATGCTAACAGATCAAGGTAACCATGGATCACAAGTATAAACAAAACAAAAATTCGGACATAGAGAGTTCACAATATCCTGCCTTTGTAGATTCTATCTGGCTGGTACACCAACTGCCTTCTTGTAAAACTATTTAAGGCAGGTCTTGAATCTGAAAGAAAGCAAAACTGATAAGTACACTAACCTCAAGTGACTGGAATAATGGGCATTACTCCTCTTCATAATTATAGTGACTGTTTATTTTGTTAACCAGGTTGAAGAAGAGATTTTTTTCAAATGAAAAATGGGACAGGGACGCAGACAACATTAAAGGGAAAGAAACAAAAATGATTACGGACAAAGAGATGAACACAATAACAGCTGCAAGACCCTCAACCTGAAATAAAAACAAATCCTGTCTTGGCCATCCCCATATCTCTCAACACACCTGGAACAACCATACTCCATCCACCCCGCCAGCACAGGGCAGCAGACAGGCAATCCCAATACGACTCCTTCTAGCGGGCATATAGACACTGGATCCCTCGATGGTGTCGATAGTTGGTAGTCTCAATCAATGAAGCCGGCACTTAGACAGGCCTTGAATCTGAAAGAGTGCAAAATCCTGCCTGCACTTTGAAGAGACATCAACTCAACCCACAGCCAGTAAATACAGACAGGGTAAAAATATTAGTCCACCAACCTTAAGTCTTACCAATGCAAGGACAACTGTATTAAAACTAAGACCCATAACTCTGACCATGACAGACCAAGCATTAATTAAAAAATCCTCATTAACCTTGAAAACAACTCATTTAATTATTTAAAGTGATTTGTAACCTCCATACTTTTAACCTAGCTATAACCATAACTCTTACAACTGGTTAAGGCTTATACTAAAATATTATTAATCTTTAAAGAAGTATATATGACTTTGAAGCAAAACATAACAGAGAAAACCCTAATATTTATAACTCAAGTTGGTCTTCAGTACTTTTTAAATGGACCAGCCAAATTCACCTTAAATAAAAAAACTTACAACAATTCTGTTTCAATTTGGGTGGAGTTTTTTTTTTACTAACTGCTTCTATATTAAGTCTCATACTAAAAAATGCCTAACATATCCTAGCAATTTGTTTCTTATTATTTAGAACATTCAAATAAAAAAAAATAAAAAAAAGAAAATATACATCAAGTACAGAGGCTGTTGTCTCTAGAAGGAAAACCATGAAATTCAAAGTTCTGTTTTATTATATAACCATTAATTAAACAAACATAAATAATAATGTTCTAATCAATATAAACTTATTTAATATAGTCCTTGAATGATCTCAAAAATATCACAGGTAGATTTTTTAACATGTTTTTTTTTTAAAATACACTTATACTTATGAATCTTTGTGAAGATTACATATAAGTCAAATGGAATTTTTAACAGGAAATTTGTGTGACCAATAGATTAAAAAGCCTTAAGTGTTCTTTGACTGAATACATTATTAAAACCTGCCAAAGAGTCCTTAACATAAAGCACCCACACTACCATTGTATTGCCAAAAGAGCGGGTACAACAGATATTTGAGAAATTTTGCAAACAAGTGGCCAAAATACTCTTCAATATGCAGCACCTATATTAAAATGTGTATTATTAAAGTTCTGTATAAATAACAGCAAAACCAGTCCTCAAATCCAGCATCTGCACTACCATTTAAAAAGAGAAGTGAAACAAAAAAGATTTTGAGCCTGAATGGCATGGACTTCATGTATACCTAATGACAGAAGCTTGAAAGGCATAGGCTTAATGGACACTTTGGGGCAGAAGCCTGGGAAGCATGGGCTTCATGTGTACTTTGGGACAAGAGCCTGGGAGGTGTGGGCTTCATGTACACTTTGGGTCAGAAGCCTGGGAAGCATGGGCTCCATGTGTACTTTGGGACAAGAGCCTGGGAGGCGTGGGCTTCATGTACACTTTGGGTCAGAAGCCTGGGAAGCATGGGCTTCATGTGTACTTTGGGATAGGAGCCTGGGAGGCATGGGCTTCATGTACACTTTGGGTCAGAAGCCTGAGAAGCATACGCTTCATGTGTACTTTGGTACAGGAGCCTAGGAGGTATGGGCTTCATGTGTACTTTGGGACAGGAGCCTGGGAGGCATGGGCTACATGTACACTTTGAGATGGTTGACATAGATGTTAGATACACTCTGAGATAGAAGCCTAGGAGACATAGGCTTCATGTGCACTTTGGGACAAAGGCCTGTTAGGCACTGGTTTCATGTACAACTTGAGACAGAAGCCTTGGAGGCATGTTTTAATGTACACTGAGATTGAAGCTTGGGAGGCATGTGTTTCATGTACACTCTGAGACAGAAGCCTGGGAAGCATCTTTGGGACAGAATGCTGGTAGGCATGGGCTTCATGTCTACTTTTGGAAAGAAGCCTGGGAGGCATAGGCTTCATTTGTACTTAGGGACAGAAGCCTGGGAGGCATTGGCTTCATGTTTGAGGAGACTCAGTAGGAATGGGCTTAATATAAACTCTGACAGAGTAGCCTAGCAGGTATAGGCTTGATGTATGTCATGGTGATTAGTGTATACATTTTGGCAAAAGCCTGACAGGCATACACTAAGTGATGGAACCTGGTGGGTATGGAATTAATTAATATTCAATAGGAAACTGGCAGACATGGACTTGGTGTTTTCTGTGTGGTGATTGAAGCCTTGTAGGCATTGCGATTGGTATATAATTTGGACAGAGGCCTTGCAGGCATGAACTTCATGTATACTTTGTGACAGGACCTGGTAGGCTTGGAATTCATGTATACTTAAAACAGAGCCTGGCAGGAATGGACTTCATGTATAAATTGAAGCACATAGAGCATGACGGGCATGGGCTTGATTTATACTAGAGAAGGGGGGGGGGGGGATAGAGTCTGTCAGGGAATTCCTTTATTTATACTTAGGTGGTAGCAGAGGGGAGCCAGGTAGGCATGGGCTTGAATATATATCAATGAGGAAAGTGAGCTTGGCAAATGGGCTTGATGTATACTTTAGGGGTGGAAAGCCTGCCCTGAATGGGTTTCCTGAGTAATTTCTGGTTGAGCCTGGCATGCATGGATATTTTGGAAAAGGGAGTCTGGCAGGCATATGGACTTGATGGATATTTGGGGACAGGGAGCCTGGCAGGCATGAGCTTGATGTGTATTTTTTCCAAGTTACCTGGCAGGCATGGAAGTGCTTTAGTTTTGGGGTTGGAATCTGTATTCAGATACCTGACAAGCATACAAGTGTGCTTTTACACCTGGTAGGCAAAGTAAGAGATAATTATAAGCAGAAATAAGACACAGAATCACAAATGCTGTAATGAAGACATTCTTAAAACTGCTGCATATTATCTGTATTGAATGCTTACATTAAGACTGCTAAAAATAATTTCAAGGACTGTCTAGCTTCATAACATTATATAATTAAAAAGGTATATGAATTTCAATAGCACCTTACATAGGATAAAATAAAATGAATACCTGTGTTTATTAAAAAATCACATTCATTATTACCTTCTCTTCTATTTCCCTAAATTAATACCTTTTTTTATCTTTTTCAACCTATGGTCACACTGTAATGAATTCAAATGCTTTAAATCTAGAATTATTTTCTATTGATCACCAACGACTAATATTCTGATTTAGCCACTGATTTACCTAATTCACTCAAAAAGTAATAAATATTCTCATTTATTCTGCCTTATGCTCCTCATTGTTCAGTACAGTATTTCAGTTATGTTAACAGAGAGATATTAGTGACTGAAGCAGTTTCTGAACTAGCTGAATTCAAGTTACAAGACATGGAGGTTTTCAGTCAGTCTCTCAATTGATAATCTCCACCACACAAACCTGCAAGTCCACACAAGTCCACATCAAAATGTATGACCTCATTCCTTATGTTTTAAAATAAATTGTAAATTAAAGCCAAAAACTGACTGTTTTGCTATGAAAAAAAGATTTTTTTATTAAAATGGGGAGCAAAAAATATATATATTCAGAAAACACTATAATTTTAATAGTTTTTCTATTTGTACAGACAGTCAAAACATCACCCTTATAAGGTTATATTGTACATAATATTTGCAATTAAATATTTTTTTCAGATAATCTGTATTTGCTTTGATTTTATTAATAGTAACGTTATGTATTAAATTTTAATGACTAATTTAAGTGTTTTTATGTTTTAATGAGTTTAATTTTAGTTTAATTTATTCAATGTGTTTTGGTTTATTTCATTTTATGTTGTTTAATTAACTTTATTACATTTATATGTGTTTATAAATACTTTTAAATGTGAAATATTTTACATTTCTTATTTTTTTATTATCATATTATTTATCTGTGTTTTCAATTACTTTAAAAATGTTTTTCTGTCTGTACAAATAACCAAATGTCCATGATAATAAGTTACAGTAACCATTCATTCAGTGACAGACCCGTGTGACTCACTAGGCTTGCACAGAAAAATTCTCAATAGAGAGAACTATTCGGCAGGCACATACAACCTCCATTTATGTATTAGCTGTACTGTAAAGTGGAGTTACCACAGTTACTCTCATTGTGAAGAGTTAGGTGACAACTAAAAAAAAAGCCTAACTTGCCATATTGCTCAAGACTTCTTCACAACTGGTTTATGCTGGCACTGTCACTGCTATCTGTCAATCATCAACTGTCTGATGTCACCGACATGTTGTGTCTACAACAACTACATTCTGAAGTAAAAACATGCAAGTGTAAGATAAGAGAACTTAACATAATTATAATGATCATTATAACAGCATCTATTATCAACAGGATTTAACATCTAATGATTATTAAAACAGCATCTATAATCAAAATGATATTTCATTTGAGAAAACCTTCATTGTAACTGTATGAAATTTATTCATTAACATTAATTTGTATGTTTATTTGTTCTTTTTTCATTTCTACCCTCCTTCATTCCTTTGTTTGCTTACATTGATTCACTTTTGTTTTTCATTCAGTAATTTGTTTATTATTTTGTTCCTTTTTTTCCTTTGCTTGCTTCCCTTCTGCTTGATAGATATAATGTATACATCTTTATCTTGGGACTGAATTATTAGAGACTTTAAGAAAATGCTTGAAAGAAAGAATGAAGGAAAGATATAGAATTATTAAAATTTATTGTTTTTACAGTCTCATCAAAATATTTGAATGACAATTATTAACTTTTGCATTACATCATCTTATTCAAGTCAATTCACTGCCTTCGAGGAGTGTAGGATAATCATTTATTCTTTAAAATCTACAGGTATTTCAATGTTTCTACTGGTCTTACTGAAGAAAGTGCAAAATCTACCATTTTTCAAGAACAAAATATAGACTTTATTAAGTACAGGAAAACACATGATTTTATTCCCTGCAGACTGGAGCATGCAGGGTATTGGTATGCATTTTACTTTAGTGCTATGGAGGAGTAAGTGACCTGTCATCGATAGATGGAGGAGCATGTGATATGTCAACATGTACAGGATTGGTTATTTTTTTATTAGTCATTTTTAATAATTATCAATAAGAACTACTAAGAAGTGCACACATATTCATCTTTATAAAAATTAAAGAAAATTGTGTTGGAATTTAAAAAGAAATGAAAGACTAAAATGTCGTAAATTTTTGTAATCAATTACTTTGGCAATTGGTTGATTGACTACACCCCTCTCTGTACATATGGTGTCCAACTCCACACAGTGGTTACTTCCCTTCCATACTTTCTGTAGGTGTAGAGTATCTTTCCAAAATATTTTACACACTTTTATCAGTAAAAATTTACTCAGTTAGTCAAGGGTTAGATACTATTTGTTTAATTGTTAAATTTGAGAAGTAGTAGTAATATCAATATGTTGTGGCTCAGTGGGCTAGACTGCTACTCTGAATATTACTGGTCAAAAGGGGGATGGGTTTAAGTCCTGGGTATTACATATTTTCTTCTTCATTTTTCAGGGTGAATAGAAGCATAATATTATGTTTTATCCATAGTATATTGACTTCTCTTTGATTTTAGGAAAAAATTAAGCTGAATTCTGGGAGTCTGTCACTTTAAATACGGTTTCAACAAACGTAAAATATAAATCTGGAATTAAAATTTAAAAAATTTCTCCCTGCAGGAAACCTTTTAACTTGTCTGTTATTTCTGCCTGCAAATTAAACACCATGCACATAGTCTTGTCAGTGGATGAATTAATTGTTATTAGCCAATGAAAGTAGACACTATTAATTTTACATGATAATGCCACGCCGCACAAGTCCGGTGCAAGAATTGTATAATTTAAGGGCCACTGATAACTATCCGTGCTATTTTCAAGGACTTTTACCAAGTTCAATTTAGAGTCTTTTAAAGGCCAATGCCAAAATTAAGAGACTTTTTCGGGCCATGCAGAAGTTGCATAGTTGCATACAGAAGATGGGACAGATGGACGGAATAACAGACAGACAGTGCGACTAATATCCTCTTGGACGTGGGGGGTGGGGGGGAGCGCATAAAAAGAAAAAAGGACATAGGAGGGTAAAAAAGGTGATAGAAAGGACAAAGAAGTATCAGGTTCAGAAAGGAAATAAGGAAATTTCTGTGGATCAATGTAACTTTTAGTTCTTACACAAAATGATTTCTGCATACTCAAATAATGTTCCTAGTGAATAGGCCCTTTTATTATCAGTGCATTAAACTTTGACATCATACTACTTGTTTATGTCACCTGTATGGTAAAAGCTATCATAGCTTCTGGCAGCTTTTTTGTTAAAAATACAACAAAACATTTCTTATCAAACCTCAACTGATAAAGTTTTCTTATACTCACTTTTTTATTTAGAATCTGTTGCTCTTAATCAACATCTCCCAAAGTGAAGTAATCAAGTCTCATTTTTCCTCTGAAGCATTTTAGCATATTCTTCAATAAACACCAGACATTTTCTGAGTAGACAGTTTGACTGGATACCACACTGGTTGATGCCTTAAAAATAAATAATAATACAAGTTCACAAAAATTTGTGGCAAGCAGGCCATTAACAACAGCTGTACTTTTAAAACATGAAATATATGATCCAGTAACATTGCTGTTAGATGATTATCCAAACCTAAAATTTAAAGAAAGTCCAACATTAGGCATAAAATAAAAATGAGTTTAAACATAATGTTACCAGACAACAACACTTGAGACAACAGTATATACTGAAGGGTAAATATACAGCCAATCAAATTTGAAACTAAACGTCCACTTGTCTGCAATCATTAATCATTAATCCTTACTGTTTGATTAATCAGTTCAATAATATAATACTAAATTCTCTAAATCTTAAATGCTTTTTTTAAACATAGACTTTGCCTTAAAAACCGTTTAATTTTTTAATGATGGACTGAGACTCACTTTAAACTGATATAAACCTTGGACATTCTGATTTTTAAAAATCAGATGAATTAAAACCCTAATCTGAAACAGCCATATAAAAAAAATTCCACCCCTATCCAAATGATCAATTAATTAAACTATTTATCTAACTACTAAATAGAGTGATATACTAATTAACACTTTATAAAACTTAAGACTTCACACCCTAAGAAAGATAAGATATCTATATCAAGGGCTTGCTCAAGACAGGAGCAAGCACTTTCATAATTCAATTACACTTGGTTCAGTCCTGCACCAATCCCTTGATATATAAAAATAAACTTTTAAGGAATATGCCCTTTTATCATTTAGGATTGTTTATTTACCCTTATGCTCATCCTTTAAATGTAGACCAATTTCTCTCAAAGTATAAGCCTTAACTGAAGATTGTAATTTCCTAGCATCAACTACAAAATGAAACTTAAAAAAAAGCATTTATTACCAGTTTACTTTAAGAGAACTGGAAGATTTACTGGATGCTTACAGATCAAGGTAACCATGGATCACAAGAATAAACAAAAAAAAATCAGACTTAGAGAGTTCACAATATCCTGCCTTTGTAGATTCTATCTGGCTGGTACACCAACTGCCTTCTTGTAGAACTATTAAAGGCAGGTCTTGAATCTGAAAGAAAGCAAAACTGATTAGTACACTAACCTGAAGTGACTGGAATAATGGGCATTACTCCTCTTCATAATTATAGTGACTGTTTATTTTGTTAACCAGGTTGAAGAAGAGATTTTTTTCAAATGACAAATGGGACAGGGACGCAGACAACATTAAATGGAAAGAAACAAAAATGATTACGGACAAAGAGATGAACACAATAACTGCTGCAAGACCCTCAACCTGAAATAAAAACAAATCCTGTCTTGGCCATCCCCATATCTCTCAACACACCTGGAACAACCATACTCCATCCACCCCGCCAGCACAGGGCAGCAGACAGGCAATCCCAATACGACTCCTTCTAGCGGGCATATAGACACTGGATCCCTCGATGGTGTCGATAGTTGGTAGTCTCAATCAATGAAGCCGGCACTTAGACAGGCCTTGAATCTGAAAGAGTGCAAAATCCTGCCTGCATTTTGAAGAGACATCAACTCAACACACAGCCAGTAAATACAGACAGGGTAAAAATATTAGTCCACCAACCTTAAGTCTCACCAATACAAGGACAACTGTATTAAAACTAAGACCAATAACTCTGACCACGATAGACCAAGCATTAATCAAAAAATCCTCATTAACCTTGAAAACAACTCATTTAATTATTTAAAGTGATTTGTAACCTACATACTTTTACCTGGCTATAACCATAACTCTTACAACTGGTTAAGGCTTATACTAAAATATTATTAATCTTTAAAGAAATATATATGACTTTGAAGCAAAACATAAAAGAGAAAAACCTAATATTTATAACTGAAGTTTGTTTTCAGTACTTTTTAAATGGACCAGCCAAATTCACCTTAAATAGAAAACTTACAACAATTCTGTTTCAATTTGGGTGGAGTTTTTTTACTAACTGCCTCTATATTAAGTCTCATATTAAAAAATGCCTAACATATCCTAGCAATTTGTTTCTTATTATTTAGAACATTCAAATAAAAAAAAGAAAAGAAGAAAAAAAAGGAAAATACGCATAAAGTACAGAGGCTGTTGTCTATAGAAGGAAAACCTTGAAATTCAAAGTTCTGTATTATTATATAACCATTAATTAAACAAACATAAATAATAATGTTCTAATTAATATAAACTTATTTAATATAGTCCTTGAATGATCTCAAAAACATGACAGGTAGTTTTTTTAACATGTTTTTTTTAAAATACACTAATACTTATGAATCTTTGTGAAGAATACATATAAGTCAAATGGAATTTTTAACAGGAAATTTGTGTGACCAATAGATTAAAAAGCCTTAAGTGTTCCTTGACTGAATACATTATTAAAACCATGTTTTTTTTCCTGCCAAATAGTCCTTAACATAAAGCAACCACACTACCATTCTATTGCCAAAAGAGAGGGTACCACAGATATAAATGTGTATCATGAAAGTTCTGTATAAATAACAGCAAAACCAGTCCTCAAATCCAGCATCTGCACAACCATTTAAAAAGAGAAGTGAAACAAAAAAGATTTTGAGCCTGAATGGCATGGACTTCAAGTATACTTAATGACAGAAGCCTGAAAGGCATAGGCTTAATGGACACTTTGGGGCAGAAGCCTGGGAAGCATGGGCTTCATGTGTACTTTGGGACAGGAGCCTGGGAGGCGTGGGCTTCATGTACACTTTGGGTCAGAAGCCTGGGAAGCATGAGCTTCATGATTACTTTCGGACAGGAGCCTGGGAGACGTGGGCTTCATGTACACTTTGGGTCAGAAGCCTGGGAAGCATGGGCTTCATGTGTACTTTGGGATAGGAGCCTGGGAGGCATGGGCTTCATGTACACTTTGGGTCAGAAGCCTGGGAAGCATACGCTTCATGTGTACTTTGGTACAGGAACCTAGGAGGCATGGGCTTCATGTGTACTTTGGGACAGGAGCCTAGGAGGCATGGGCTACGTGTACACTTTGAGATGGTTGACATAGATGTTAGATACACTCTGAGATAGAAGCCAAGGAGACATAGGCTTCATGTGCACTTTGGGACAGAGGCCTGGTAGGCACTGGTTTCATGTACAACTTGAAACAGAAGCCTGAAAGGCATGTTTTAATGTACACAGAGATAGAAGCTTGGGAGGCATGGGTTTCATGTACACTTTGAGACAGAAGCCTGGGAAGCATCTTTGGGACAGAATGCTGGTAGGCATGGGCTTCATGTCTACTTTTGGAAAGAAGCCTGGGAGGCATAGGCTTCATTTGTACTTAGGGACAGAAGCCTGGGAGGCATTGGCTTCATGTTTGAGGAGACTCAGTAGGAATGGGCTTAATATAAACTCTGACAGAGTAGCCTAGCAGGTATAGGCTTGATGTATGTCATGGTGATTAGTGTATACATTTGGGCAAAAGCCTGGCAGCCATACACTAAGTGATGGAACCTGGTGGGTATGGAATTAATATATATTCAATAGGAGACTGGCAGACATGGACTTGATGTTTTCTGTGTGGTGATTGAAGCCTTGTAGGCATTGCGATTGGTATATAATTTGGACAGAGGCCTTGTAGGCATGAACTTCATGTATACTTTGTGACAGGACCTGGTAGGCTTGGAATTCATGTATACTTAAAACAGAGCCTGGCAGGCATGGACTTCATGTATAAATTGAAGCATATAGAGCATCACAGGCATGGGCTTGATTTATACTAGAGGGGGGGATAGAGTCTGTCAGGGAATTCCTTTATTTATACTTGGTGGTAGCAGAGGGGAGCCAGGTAGGCATGGGCTTGAATATATATCAATGAGGAAAGTGAGCTTGGCAAATGGGCTTGATGTATACTTTAGGGGTGGAAAGCCTGCCCTGAATGGGTTTCCTGAGTAATTTCTGGTTGAGCCTGGCATGCATGGATATTTTGGAAAAGGAAGTCTGGCAGGCATATGGACTTGATGGATATTTGGGGACAGGGAGCCTGGCAGGCATGAGCTTGATGTGTACTTTTTCCAACCTACCTGGCAGGCATGAAAGTGCTTTAGTTTTGAGTGGCATCTGTATTCAGATACGTGACAAGCATACAAGTGTGCTTTTACACCTGGCAGGCAAAGTAAGAGATAATTATAAGCAGAAATAAGACACAGAATTACAAATGCTGTAATGAAGACATTATTAAAACTGCTGCATATTATCTATATTGAATGCTTACATTAGAACTGCTAAAAATAATTTCAAGGACTGTCTAGCTTCCTAACATTATATAATGAATAAGGTATATGAATTTCAATAGCACCTTACATAGGATAAAATAAAATGAATACCTGTATTTATTAAAAAGAACCACATATATTATAACCTTCTCTTCTATTTCCCTTAATTAATACCTTTTTTTAATATTTTTCAACCTATGGTCACACTGTAATGAATTCAAATTAAAATGCTTTAAATCTAGAATTATTTTCTATTGATCACCAAGTACTAATATTCTGATTTAGCCACTGATTTACCTAATTCACTCAAAAAGTAATAAATATTCTCATTTATTCTGCCTTATGCTCCTCATTGTTCAGTACAGTATTTCAGTTATGTTAACAGAGAGATATTAGTGACTGAAGCAGTTTCTGAACTAGCTGAATTCAAGTTACAAGACATGGAGGTTTCCAGTCAGTCTCTCAATTGAAAATATTCACCACAAAAACCTGCAAGTCCACACAAGTCCACATCAAAATGTATGACCTCATTCCTTATGTTTTAAAATAAATTGTAAATTAAAGCCAAAAACTGAATGTTTTGCTATGAAAAAAAGATTTTTTATTAAAATGGGGAGCAAAAAATATATATATTCAGAAAACACTATAATTTTAATAGTTTTTCTATTTGTACAGACAGTCAAACAGCACCCTTATCAGGTTATATTGTACATAATATTTGCAATTAAATATTTTTTTCAGATAATCTGTATTTGCTTTGATTTATTAATAGTAACGTTATGTATTAAATTTTAATGAATAATTTAAGTGTTTTTATGTTTTAATGAGTTTAATTTTAGTTTAATTTATTCAATGTGTTTTGGTTTATTTCATTTTATGTTGTTTAATTAACTTTATTACATTTATATGTGTTTATAAATAATTTTTGAATGTGAAATATTTTACTATTTGTTATTTTTTTTATTAGCATATTATTTGATCTGTGTTTTTAATTACTTTGAAAATGTTTTTCTGTCTGTACAAATAACCAAATGTTCATGATAAGTTACAGTAACCATTCATTCAGTGACAGACCCGTGTGACTCACTAGGCTTGCACAGAAAAATTCTCAATAGAGAGAACTATTGGGCAGGCACTTAAAACCTCCATTTATGTATTAGCTGTACTGTAAAGTGGAGTTACCACAGTTACTCTCATATGTGAATTGTTAGATGACAACTCAAAAAAAAGCCTAACTTGCCATATTGCTCAAGACTTCTTCACAACTGTAGTATGCTGGCACTATCCCTGCTATCTGTCATTCATCAACTGTTTGAGGGTACTGACATGTTGTGTCTACAACAACTACAAGTAAAAACATGCAAGTGTAAGATAAGAGAACTTAACATAATTATAATGATCATTATAACCGCATCTATTATCAACATGATTTTCCATTATTGATTATTAAAACAGTATCTATAATAAAAATGATTTTTCATTTGAGAAAACCTTCATTGTAACTGTATGAAATTCATTCATTAACATTAATTTGTATGTTCATTTGTTCTTTTTTTCATTTCTACCCTCCTTCATTCCTTTGTTTGCTTACATTCTGACTGACTTTGATTCACTTTTGTTTTTCATTCATTAATTTGTTTATTATTTTGTTCCTTTTTTTCCTTTGCTTGCTTCCCTTCTGCTTGACAGATATAATGTATACATCTTTATCTAGTGACTGAATTATTATAGACTTTAAGAAAATGCTTGAAAGAAAGAATGAAGGAAAGATATAGAATTATTAAAATTTATTGTTTTTACAGTCCCATCAAAATATTTGAATGACAATTGTTAACTTCTGCATTACATCATCTTATTCAAGTCAATTCACTGCCTTCGAGGAGTGTAGGATAATTATTTATTCTTTAAAATCTACAGGTATTTCAATGTTTCTACTGGTCTTACTGAAGAAAGTGCAAAATCTTCCATTTTCAAGAACAAAATATAGACTTCATTAAGTACAGGAAAACACATGATTTTATTCCCTGCAGACTTGAGCATGCAGGGTATTGGTATGCATTTTACTTCAGTGCTATGAAGGAGCAAGTGACCTGTCATCGATAGATGGAGGAGCATGTGATATGTCAACTGTACAGGATTGGTTATTTTTTTATTAGTCATTTTTAATAATTATCAATAAGAACTACTAAGAAGTGCACACATATTCATCTTTATAAAAATTAAAGAAAATTGTGTTGGAATTTAAAAAGAAATAAAAGACTAAAATGTCGTAAATTTTTGTAATCAATTACTTTGGCAATTGGTTGATTGACTACTCCCCTCTCTGTACATATGGTGTCCAACTCGACACAGTGGTTACTTCCCTTCCATACTTTCTGTAGGTGTAGAGTATCTTTCCAAAATATTTTACACACTTTTATCAGTAAAAATTTACTCAGTTAGTCAAGGGTTAGATACTATTTGTTTTATTGTTAAATTTGAGATGTAGTAGTAATATCAATATGTTGTGGCTCAGTGGGCTAGATTGCTACTCTGAATATTACTGGTCAAAAGGGGGATGGGTCTAAGTCGTGGGGATTACATATTTGCTTCTTCATTTTTCAGGGTGAATAGAAGCATAATATTATGTTTTATCCGTAGTATATTGACTTCTCTTTGATTTTAGGAAAAAATTAAGCTGAATTCTGGGAGTCTGTCACTTTAATAACGGTTTCAACAAAAGTAAATTATAAATCTGGAATTAAAATTAAAAAAAATTTCTCCCTGCAGGAAACCTTGTAACTTGTCTGTTAATTTTTGCCTGCAAATTACACACCATGCACATAGTCTTGTCAGTGGATGAATTAATCGTTATTAGCCAATGAAAGGTAACACCATTAATTTTGCATGATATTGCCATGCCGCACAAGTCCGGCGTTGTAAGGGACATCTTCGAGCGGTACCACTTGGAAGTTCTTAAACACCTGCCACATTCGCCAGGCTTAATTCCTCCCCACTACGACCTCTTTCCAAAACTTAAAGAACCACTACGAGGAGTCCGATATGACGATTTGAATGAACTATATGTCGCCGTGAACACAATCCTTAAGGACATCAACAAAGGTTGCCTAACAACATGAGTTCAGGATCTGCCAAAAAGATGGGAGTCGCCTATAACATCCGCGGGAGATTATATTGAGGGACTATGAAGAGATTTTATGAGTAACACTTGTAGTTTTAACATAATAAAGCAACACTCATTCATTTCTGGATGACCTTCATATCAATAGAATTTCAAAACAGAGGTTTCAAACGGCCAGAAATGATTGTGTTGAGACTTTCACGTTCTTCCATTTAAGGATCTATTCATCATCTTTTATATATTAATAGTCAGGTGCGAGAATTGTATAATTTAAGGGCCACTGATAACTATCCGTGCTATTTTCAAGGACTATTACCAAGTTCAATTTAGAGTCTTTTAAAGGCCAATGCTAAAATTAAGAGACTTTTTCAGGCTATGCAAAGTTGCATAGTTGCATACAGAAGATGGGACAGATGGACGGAATAACAGACAGACAGTGCGACTAATATATGCCATCCTCTTGGACGTGGAGGGGTAAAAAAGGTGATAGAAAAAACAAAGAAGTATCAGGTTCAGAAAGGAAATAAGGAAATTTCTGTGGATCAATGTAACTTAGTTCTTACACAAAATGATTTCTGCATACTCAAATAATGTTCCTAGTGAATAGGCCCTTTTATTATCAGTGCATTCATCTTTGACATCATACTACTTGTTTATGTCACCTGTATGATAAAAGCTATCATAGCTTCTGGCAGCTATTTTGTTAAAAATACAACAAAACATTTCTTATCAAACCTCAACTGATAAAGTTTTCTTATACATTGTACTCACTTTTTTATTTAGAATATGTTGCTCTTTATCAACACCTCCTAAAGTGAATTTATCAAGTCTCATTTTTCCTCTGAAGCATTTCATCATATTCTTCAATAAACACCAGACATTTTCTGAGTAGACAGTCTGACTGGATACCACACTGGTTGATGCCTTAAAAATAAATAATAATACAAGTTCACAAAAATTTGTTGCAAGCAGGCCATTAACAACAGCTGTACTTTTAAAACATGAAATATATGATCCAGTAACATTGCTGTTAGATGATTATCCAACCTAAAATTTAAAGAAAGTCCAACATTAGGCATAACTGAGCTAGAAATCACTAAAACCTCCTTTCTGACTAATTTCGAGAATATTTGGAATGAAAAGTAGCTTCTTGAGTGTTAACAAGTTTTTTTCTATTTTTGGGCTCTGTGACCTAGTTTTTGATTTCAGATGACCATATTTAAATTTAACCTAGAAATCATTGAAACAACCTTTCTGACAGATGTCAGGTTATTTGAACTGAAAATGTTACCTCTCTAGAGTGTTAACAAGGTTTTTCCACATTTGGGCTCTGTGACCTAGTTTTTGACCCCAGATGACCCAATTTTGAACTTGAGCTAAAAATCATCAAAACAACCTTTCTGACAAATTTCTGGGATATTTTGACTGAAAATGTAACCTCTAGAGTGTTAACAAGGTTTTTCTATTTTTGGGTTCTGTGACCTAGTTTTTAAACCCAGATGACCCATATTCGATCTTGAGCTAGAAATCATAGAAACAACCTGTCTAACAAATTTCCAGATTATTTGGACTGAAAATGTTACTTCTCCTTGTACAAGAAGATTTTCAAAGTTTTCACTATATAAGCCTATGTAAAACCACTGACCCCCTGGTGGGGCCAAATTTGACCCTAAAGTTATAATTTGAACAAACTTTGTAGAGGTCCACTAGACAATGCTACATACCAAATCTTAAGGCTCAGGGCCTTGTGGTTTCTGACAAGAAGATTTTTGAAGTTTTTCCTATATAAGACTATGTAAAACTGATGACCCCAGGGTGGGGCCAAATTTGACCCCAGAGTTATCATTTGAACAAACTTGGTAGAGGTCCACTAGACAATGCTACATACCAAATATCTAAGCTCTATGCCTTACGGTTTCTGACAAGAAGATTTTTGAAGTTTTTCCTATATAACTCTATGTAAAACAAGTTACCCCTGGGGCAGAGCCATTTTTGACCCAGAGGCCATGATTTGAACAAACTTGGTAGAGGTCCACTAGACAATGCTACATACCAAATATCTAAGCTCTATGCCTTACGGTTTCTGACAAGAAGATTTTTAAAGTTTTTCCTATATAACTCTATGTAAAACAAGTTACCCCTGGGGCAGAGCCATTTTTGACCCAGAGGCCATGATTTGAACAAACTTGGTAGAGGTCCACTAGACAATGCTGCACACTAAATATCTTAGCTTTGTGCCTTACGGTTTCTGACAAGAAGATTTTTTAAGTTTTTCCTATATAACTCTATGTAAAACAAGTTACCCCTGGGGCGGGGCCATTTTTGACCCCAGGATCATAATTTGAACAAACTTGGTAGAGGTCCACTAGATGATGCTTTATACCAAATATCAAAGCTCCAGGCCTTGTGGTTTCTGACAAGAAGATTTTTAAAGATCCAACTTTTAAAATCTGTTTTTAGCTCCTGTGACCCTGAAATGCAATGAACCGGAACCATTTGAACAAACTTGGTAGAGCTTCTTGCAAGGAACATTTTAGGCAAGTTTCATTAAATTTTGCCCAGTGGTTTCAGAGGAGATGTCGATAAAAATGAGTTTAAACATAATGTTACACAGACCACCAACACTTGAGACAACAGTATACTGAAGGGTAAATATACAGCCAATCAAATTTGAAACTAAACGTCCACTTGTCAGCAATCATTAATCATTAATCCTTACTGTTTGATTAATCAGTTCAATAATATAATACTAAATTCTCTAAATCTCAAATGCTTTTTTTAAACATAGACTTTGCCTTAAAAACCGTTTAATTTTTTAATGATGGGCTGAGACTCTCTTTAAACTGATATAAACCTTGGACATCCTGATTTTTAAAAATCAGATGAATTAAAACCCTAATCTGAAACAGCCATATAGAAAAATTCCACCCCTATCCAAATGATCAATTAATTAAACTATTTATCTAACTACTAAATAGAGTGATATACTAATTAACACTTTATAAAACTTAAGACTTCACACCCTAAGAAAGATAAGATATCTATATCAAGGGCTTGCTCAAGACAGGAGCAAGCACTTTCATAATTCAATTACACTTGGTCCAGTCCTGCACCAATCCCTTGATATATAAAAATAAACTTTTAAGGAATATGCTCTTTTATCATTTAGGATTGTTTATTTACCCTTATGCTCATCCTTTTAATGTAGACCAATTTCTCTCAAAGTATAAGCCTTAACTGAAGATTGTAATTTCCTAGCATCAACTACAAAATGAAACTTAAAAAAAAGCATTTATTATCAGTTTACTTTAAGAGAACTGGAAGATTTACTAGATGCTAACAGATCAAGGTAACCATGGATCACAAGAATAAACAAAACAAAAATTCGGACATAGAGAGTTTACAATATCCTGCCTTTGTAGATTCTATCTGGCTGGTACACCAACTGCCTTCTTGTAGAACTATTAAAGGCAGGTCTTGAATCTGAAAGAAAGCAAAACTGATTAGTACACTAACCTCAAGTGACTGGAATAATGGGCATTACTCCTCTTCATAATTATAGTGATTGTTTATTTTGTTAACCAGGTTGAAGAAGAGATTTTTTTCAAATGACAAATGGGACAGGGACGCAGACAACATTAAATGGAAAGAAACAAAAATGATTACGGACAAAGAGATGAACACAATAACTGCTGCAAGACCCTCAACCTGAAATAAAAACAAATCCTGTCTTGGCCATCCCCATATCTCTCAACACACCTGGAACAACCATACTCCATCCACCCCGCCAGCACAGGGCAGCAGACAGGCAATCCCAATACGACTCCTTCTAGCGGGCATATAGACACTGGATCCCTCGATGGTGTCGATAGTTGGTAGTCTCAATCAATGAAGCCGGCACTTAGACAGGCCTTGAATCTGAAAGAGTGCAAAATCCTGCCTGCATTTTGAAGAGACATCAACTCAACCCACAGCCAGTAAATACAGACAGGGTAAAAATATTAGTCCACCAACCTTAAGTCTCACCAATACAAGGACAACTGTATTAAAACTAAGACCAATAACTCTGACCATGATAGACCAAGCATTAATCAAAAAATCCTCATTAACCTTGAAAACAACTCATTTAATTATTTAAAGTGATTTGTAACCTACATACTTTTACCTGGCTATAACCATAACTCTTACAACTGGTTAAGGCTTATACTAAAATATTATTAATCTTTAAAGAAATATATATGACTTTGAAGCAAAACATAAAAGAGAAAAACCTAATATTTTGAAGTTTGTTTTCAGTACTTTTTAAATGGACCAGCCAAATTCACCTTAAATAGAAAACTTACAACAATTCTGTTTCAATTTGGGTGGAGTTTTTTTACTAACTGCCTCTATATTAAGTCTCATATTAAAAAATGCCTAACATATCCTAGCAATTTGTTTCTTATTATTTAGAACATTCAAATAAAAAAAAGAAAAAAAGGAAAATATGCATCAAGTACAGAGGCTGTTGTCTATAGAAGGAAAACCTTGAAATTCAAAGTTCTGTTTTATTATATAACCATTAATTAAACAAATATAAATAATAATGTTCTAATCAATATAAACTTATTTAATATAGTCCTTGAATGATCTCAAAAACATCACAGGTAGTTTTATTAACATGTATGTTTTTAAAATACACTAATATTTATGACTCTTTGTGAAGATTACATATAAGTCAAATGGAATTTTTAACAGGAAATTAGTGTGACCAATAGATTAAAAAGCCCTAGGTGTTTTTTGACTGAATACATTATTAAAACCTGCCAAATAGTCCTTAACATAAAGCACCCACACTACCATTGTATTGCCAAAAGAGCGGGTACAACAGATATTTGAGAAATTTTGCAAACAAGTGGCCAAAATACTCTTCAATATGCAGCACCTATATTAAAATGTGTATTATTAATGTTCTGTATAAATAACAAAGCAAAACCAGTCCTCAAATCCAGCACAACCATTTAAAAAGAGAAGTGAAACAAAAAAGATTTTGAGCCTGAATGGCATGGACTTATGGATACTTAATGACAGAAGCCTGAAAGGCATAGGCTTAATGTACACTTTGGGGCAGAAGCCTGGGAAGCATGGGCTTCATGTGTACTTTGGGACAGGAGCCTGGGAGGTGTGGGCTTCATGTACACTTTGGGTCAAAAGCCTGGGAAGCATGGGCTTCATGTGTACTTTGGGACAGGAGCCTTGGAGGCATGGGCTTCATGTACACTTTGAGATGGGTGACAAAAATGTTAGGTACACTCTGAGATAGAAGCCTAGGAGACATAGGCTTCATGTGCACTTTGGGACAGAGGCCTGGTAGGCACTGGTTTCATGTACAAATTGAGACAGAAGCCCTTGGAGGCATGTTTTAATGTACACTGAGATAGAAGCCTGGGAGGCATAGGTTTCATGTACACTTTGCGACAGGAGCCTTGGAAGCATCTTTAGGACAGAATGCTGGTAGGCATGGGCTTCATGGGCTTCATGTCTACTTTTGGAAAGAAGCCTTGGAGGCATTGGCTTCATGTTGAGGAAACCCAGTAGAAATGGGCTTAATATAAACTCTGATAGAGTAGCCTAGCAGGTAAAGGCTTGAAGCATGTCATGGTGATTAGTGTATACATTTGGGCCTGGCAGGCATACACTAAGTGAAGGAACCTGGAGGGTATGGAATTTATATATGTTTAACAGGAGACTGGCAGACATGGACTTGGTGTTTTCTGTGGTGAGTGAAGCCTGGGAAGCATTGTGATTGGTGTATAATTTGGACAGAGGCCTTGTAGGCATGAACTTCATGTATACTTTGTGACAGGACCTGGTAGGCTTGGAATTCATGTATACTTAAAACAGAGCCTGGCAGGCATGGACTTCATGTATAAATTGAAGCATATAGAGCATCACAGGCATGGGCTTGATTTATACTAGAGGGGGGGGGGGGGGTAGAGTCTGTCAGGGAATTCCTTTATTTATACTTGGTGGTAGCAGAGGGGAGCCAGGTAGGCATGGGCTTGAATATATATCAATGAGGAAAGTGAGCTTGGCAAATGGGCTTGATGTATACTTTAGGGGTGGAAAGCCTGCCCTGAATGGGTTTCCTGAGTAATTTCTGGTTGAGCCTGGCATGCATGGATATTTTGGAAAAGGGAGTCTGGCAGGCATATGGACTTGATGGATATTTGGGGACAGGGAGCCTGGCAGGCATGAGCTTGATGTGTATTTTTTCCAACCTACCTGGCAGGCATGAAAGTGCTTTAGTTTTGAGTGGCATCTGTATTCAGATACGTGACAAGCATACAAGTGTGCTTTTACACCTGGCAGGCAAAGTAAGAGATAATTATAAGCAGAAATAAGACACAGAATTACAAATGCTGTAATGAAGACATTATTAAAACTGCTGCATATTATCTATATTGAATGCTTACATTAGAACTGCTAAAAATAATTTCAAGGACTGTCTAGCTTCCTAACATTATATAATGAATAAGGTATATGAATTTCAATAGCACCTTACATAGGATAAAATAAAATGAATACCTGTATTTATTAAAAAGAACCACATATATTATAACCTTCTCTTCTATTTCCCTTAATACCTTTTTTTTTTATATTTTTCAACCTATGGTCACACTGTAATGAATTCAAATTAAAATGCTTTAAATCTAGAATTATTTTCTATTGATCACCAAGTACTAATATTCTGATTTAGGCACTGATTTACCTAATTCACTCAAAAAGTAATAAATATTCTCATTTATTCTGCCTTATGCTCCTCATTGTTCAGTACAGTATTTCAGTTATGTTAACAGAGAGATATTAGTGACTGAAGCAGTTTCTGAACTAGCTGAATTCAAGTTACAAGACATGGAGGTTTCCAGTCAGTCTCTCAATTGATAATCTCCACCACACAAACCTGCAAGTCCACACAAGTCCACATCAAAATGTATGACCTCATTCCTTATGTTTTGAAATAAATTGTAAATTAAAGCCAAAAACTGACTGTTTTGCTATGAAATTTTTTTTTTTATTAAAATGGGGAGCAAAAAATATATATATTCTGAAAACACTATAATTTTAAATGTTTTTCTATTTGTACAGACAGTCAAACAGCACCCTTATAAGGTTATATTGTACATAATATTTGCAATTAAATATTATTTTCAGATAATCTGTATTTGCTTTGATTTATTAATAGTAACGTTATGTATTAAATTTTAATGAATAATTTAAGTGTTTTTATGTTTTAATGAGTTTAATTTTAGTTTAATTTATTCAATGTGTTTTGGTTTATTTCATTTTATGTTGTTTAATTAACTTTATTACATTTATATGTGTTTATAAATAATTTTTGATGTGAAATATTTTATATTTGTTATTTTTTTTATTAGCATATTATTTGACTGTGTTTTTAATTACTTTGAAAATGTTTTTCTGTCTGTACAAATAACCAAATGTTCATGATAAGTTACAGTAACCATTCATTCAGTGACAGACCCGTGTGACTCACTAGGCTTGCACAGAAAAATTCTCAATAGAGAGAACTATTGGGCAGGCACATACAACCTCCATTTATGTATTAGCTGTACTGTAAAGTGGAGTTACCACAGTTACTCTCATTTGTGAATTGTTAGATGACAAGTCAAAAAAAAGCCTAACTTGCCATATTGCTCAAGACTTCTTCACAACTGGTTTATGCTGGCACTATCCCTGCTATCTGTTATTCATCAACTGTCTGAGGGTACTAACATGTTGTGTCTACAACAACTACAAGTAAAAACATGCAAGTGTAAGATAAGAGAACTTAACATAATTATAATGATCATTATAACAGCATCTATTATCAATATGATTTACCATTAATGATTATTAAAACAGTATCTGTAATAAAAATGATTTTTCATTTGAGAAAACCTTCATTGTAACTGTATGAAATTCATTCATTAACATTAATTTGTATGTTCATTTGTTCTTTTTTCATTTCTACCCTCCTTCATTCCTTTGTTTGCTTACATTGATTCACTTTTGTTTTTCATTCATTAATTTGTTTATTATTTTGTTCCTTTTTTTCCTTTGCTTGCTTCCCTTCTGCTTAATAGATATAATGTATACATCTTTATCTTGGGACTGAATTATTAGTGACTTTAAGAAAATGCTTGAAAGAAAGAATGAAGGAAAGATATAGAATTATTAAAATTTATTGTATTTACAGTCCCATCAAAATATTTGAATGACAATTGTTAACTTCTGCATTACATCATCTTATTCAAGTCAATTCACTGCCTTCGAGGAGTGTAGGATAATTATTTATTCTTTAAAATCTACAGGTATTTCAATGTTTCTACTGGTCTTACTGGAGGGGGTGCAAAATCTTCCATTTTCAAGAACAAAATATAGACTTCATTAAGTACAGGAAAACACATGATTTTATTCCCTGCAGACTGGAGCATGCAGGGTATTGATCTGATTTTACTTTAATGCTATGGAGGAGCAAGTGACCTGTCGTCGATAGATGGAGGAGCATGTGATATGTCAACTGTACAGGATTGGTTATTTTTTTATTAGTCATTTTTAATAATTATCAATAAGAACTACTAAGAAGTGCACACATATTCATCTTTATAAAAATTAAAGAAAATTGTGTTGGAATTTAAAAAGAAATAAAAGACTAAAATGTCGTAAATTTTTGTAATCAATTACTTTGGCAATTGGTTGATTGACTACTCCCCTCTCTGTACATATGGTGTCCAACTCCACACAGTGGTTACTTCCCTTCCATACTTTCTGTAGGTGTAGAGTATCTTTCCAAAATATTTTACACACTTTTATCAGTAAAAATTTACTCAGTTAGTCAAGGGTTAGATACTATTTGTTTTATTGTTAAATTTGAGATGTAGTAGTAATATCAATATGTTGTGGCTCAGTGGGCTAGATTGCTACTCTGAATATTACTGGTCAAAAGGGGGATGGGTCTAAGTCGTGGGGATTACATATTTGCTTTTTCATTTTTCAGGGTGAATAGAAGCATAATATTATGTTTTATCCATAGTATACTGACTTCTCTTTGACTTTAGGAAAAAATTAAGCTGAATTCTGGGAGTCTGTCACTTTATTAACGGTTTCAACGAACATAAATTATAAATCTGGAATTGAAATTTAAAACATTTCTCCCTGCAGGATCCCTTTTAACTTGTCTGTTAATTTTGCCTGCAAATTACACACCATGCACATAGTCTTGTCAGTGGATGAATTACAAGGAGTCCGATATGACGATTTGAACGAACTATATGTTGCCGAGAACGCAGTCCTTAGGGACATCAACAAAGGTTGCCTAGCAACAGGAGTTTGGGATCTGCCAAAAAGATGGGAGTCAACCATAGCATCCGCGGGAGATTATATTAAGGGACTATGAAGAGGTTTTATGAGTAACACTTGTAGTTTTAACATACTAAAGCAACACTCATTCATTTCTGGATGACCTTCATATCAAGCTGTGTATATATAGATTCAATAAAATTTCAAAACAGAGGTTTCAAACTGCCAGATATGATTGTGTTGAGACTTTCACGTTCTTCCATTTAAGGATCTATTCATCATCTTCTATAAATTAATAGTCAGGTGCGAGAATTCTATAATTTAAGGGCCACTGATAACTATCCGTGCTATTTTCAAGGACTTTTTAGGGATTTTTTAAGGCCAAGTTCAATTTAGAGTCTTTTAAGGGCCAATGCTGAAATAAAGAGACTTTTTCAGGCCATGTAGGAGAAGAAGTTGCATACAGAAGATAGGACAGATGGACGAAATAACAGACAGACAGTGCGACTAATATATGCCATCCTCTTGGAGGTGGGGGGAGCAAATAAAAAGAAAAAGGGACATAGGAGGGTAAAAAAGGTGATAGAAAGGACAAAGAAATATCAGATTAAGAAAGGAAATAAGGAAATTTCTGTGGATGAATGTAACTTTTAGTTCTTAAACAGAAAATGATTTTTGCATTCTCAAATAATGTTCCTAGTGAATAGGCCCTTTTATTATCAGTGCATTAAACTTTGACATCATACTACTTGTTTATGTCACCTGTATGATAAAAGCTATCATAGCTTCTGGCAGCTTTTTTGTTAAAAATACAATAAAACATTTCTTATCAAACCTCAATTGATAAAGTTTTCTTATACTCACTCCTTTTACTTAGAATCTGTTGCTCATAATCAACATCTCCCAAAGTGAAGTAATCAAGTCTCATTTTTCCTCTGAAGCATTTTAGCATATTCTTCAATAAACACCAGACATTTTCTTTGTAGACAGTTTGACTGGATACCACACTGGTTGATGCCTTAAAAATAAATAATAATACAAGTTCACAAAAATTTGTTGCAAGCAGGCCATTTACAAAAGCTGTACTTTTAAAACATGAAATATATGATCCAGTAACATTGCTGTTAGATGATTATCCAAACCTAAAATTTAAAGAAAGTCCAACATTAGGCATTAAATAAAAATGAGTTTAAACATAATGTTACCAGACACCAATACTTGAGACAACAGTATACTGAAGGGTAAATATACAGCCAATCAGACTTGAAGCTAAAAGTCCACTTGTCAGCAATCATTAATCATTTAATAATCCTTACTGTTTGATTAATCAGTTCAATAATATAATACTAAATTCTCTAAATCTCAAATGCTTTTTTTAAACACAGACCTTGCCTTAAAAACCATTCAATTTTTTAATGATGGACTGAGACTCACTTTAAACTGATATAAAACTTGGACATTCTGATTTTTAAAAATCAGATGAATTATAAAACCTAATCTGTAACAGCCATATAGAAAAAATTGCACCCCTATTCAAATGATCAATTAATTAAACTATTTATCTAACTACTAAATAGAGTGATATACTAATTAATACTATATAAAACTTAAGACTTCACACCCTAAGAAAGATAAGATATCTATATCAAGGGCTTGCTCAAGACAAGAGCAAGCACTTTCATAATTCAATTACACTTGGTCCAGTCCTGCACCAATCCCTTGATATATCAAAATTAACTTTTAAGGAATATGCCCTTTTATCATTTAGGATTGTTTATTTACCCTTATGCTCATCCTTTAAATGTAGACCAATTTCTCTCAAAGTATAAGCCTTAACTGAAGACTGTAATTTCCTAGCATCAACCACAAAATGAAACTTAAAAAAAAGCATTTATTATCAGTTTACTTTAAGAGAACTGGAAGGTTTACTGGATGCTTACAGATCAAGGTAACCATGGATCACAAGCATAAACAAAACAAAAATTTGGACATAGAGAGTTCACAATATCCTGCCTTTGTAGATTCTGTCTGGCTGGTACACCAACTGCCTTCTTGTAAAACTATTTAAGGCAGGTCTTGAATCTGAAAGAAAGCAAAACTGATTAGTACACTAACCTCAAGTGACTGGAATAATGGGCATAACTCCTCTTCATAATTATAGTGACTGTTTATTTTGTTAACCAGGTTGAAGAAGAGATTTTTTTCAAATGACAAATGGGACAGGGACGCAGACAACATTAAATGGAAAGAAACAAAAATGATTACGGACAAAGAGATGAACACAATAACTGCTGCAAGACCCTCAACCTGAAATAAAAACAAATCCTGTCTTGGCCATCCCCATATCTCTCAACACACCTGGAACAACCATACTCCATCCACCCCGCCAGCACAGGGCAGCAGACAGGCCATCCCAATACGACTCCCTCTAGCGGGCATATAGACACTGGATCCCTCGATGGTGTCGATAGTTGGTAGTCTCAATCAATGAAGCCAGCACTTAGACAGGCCTTTAATCTGAAAGAGTGCAAAATCCTGCCTGCACTTTGAAGAGACATCAACTCAACCCACAGCCAGTAAATACAGACAGGGTAAAAATATTAGTCCACTAACCTTAAGTCTTACCAATACAAGGACAACTGTATTAAAACTAAGACCCATAACTCTGACCATGACAGACCAAACATTAACTAGAAAATCCTCATTAACCTTGAAGAAAACTCATTTAATTATTTAAAGTGTAACCTCCATACTTTTAACCTGGCTATAACCATAACTCTTACAACTGGTTAAGGCTTATACTAAAATATTATTAATCTTTAAAGAAATATATATGACTTTGAAGCAAAACATAACAGAGAAAACTCTAATATTTATAACTCTGGTTTTTTTTAGTACTTTTTACACGGACCAGCCAAATTCACCTTAAATAGAAAACTTACAACAATTCTGTTTCAATTTGGGTGGAGTTTTTTTTTACTAACTGCCTCTATATTAAGTATCATATTTAAAAATGCCGAACATATCTTAGCAATTTGTTTCTTATTATTTAGAACATTCAAATAAAAAAAAAGGAAACTACGCATCAAGTACAGAGGCTGTTGTCTACAGAAGGAAAACCTTGAAATTCTAAGTTCTGTATTATTATATAACCATTAAACAAACATAAATAATAATGTTATAATATAAACTTATTTAATATATACCTTTGAATGATCTCAAAAACATCACAGGTAGTTTTTTTAACATGTATTTTTTAAAATACACTAATCTTTGTGAAGATTACATGTAAGTCAAATGGAATTTTTAACAGGAAATTTGTGTGACCAATAGATTAAAAAGCCCTTAGTGTTCCTTGACTGAATACATTATCAAAACCATGTTTTTTTCATGCCAAATAGTCCTTAACATAAAGCACCCACACTACCATTCTATTGCCAAAAGAGAGGGTACCACAGATATTTGAGAAATTTTGCAAACAAGTGGCCAAAATACTCATCAATATGCAGCACCTATATTAAAATTTGTATCATTAAAGTTCTGTATAAATAACAAAGCAAAACCAGTCCTCAAATCCAGCATCTGCACTACCATTTAAAAACAGAAGTGAAACAAAAAAGATTTTGAGCCTGAATGGCAAGGACTTCATGTATACTTAATGACAGAAGCCTGAAAGGCATAGGCTTTATGTACACTTTGGGGCAGAAGCCTGGGAAGCATGGGCTTCATGTGTACTTTGGGACAGGAGCCTGGGAGGTGTGGGCTTCATGTACACTTTGGGTCAGAAGCCTGGGAAGCATGAGCTTTATGTGTACTTTGGGACAGGAGCCTGGGAGGCATGGGCTTAATGTACACTTTGGGGCAGAAGCCTGGGAAGCATGGGCTTCATGTGTACTTTGGGACAGGAGCCTGGGAGGCATAGGCTTAATCTACACTTTGGGGCAGAAGCCTGGGAGGCATGGGCTTTATGTGTACTTTGGGACAGGAGCCTGGGAGGCGTGGGCTTAATGTACACTTTGGGGCAGAAGCCTGGGAAGCATGGGCTTCATGTGTACTTTGGGACAGGAGCCTGGGAGGCGTGGGCTTCATGTACACTTTGGGGCAGAAGCCTGGGAAGCATGGGCTACATGTGTACTTTGGGACAGGAGCCTGGGAGGTGTGGGCTTCATGTACAATTTGGGTCAGAAGCCTGGGAAGCATGAGCTTCATGTGTACTTTGGGACAAGAGCCTGGGAGGCATGGGCTTCATGTACAATTTGAGATGGGTGACATAGATGTTAGGTACACTCTGAGATAGAAGCCTAGGAGACATAGGCTTCATGTGCACTTTGGAACAGAAGCCTGGTAGGCACTGGATTCATGTACAAATTGAGACAGAAGCCCTTGGAGGCATGTTTTAATGTACACTGAGATAGAAGCCTGGGAGGCATGGGTTTCATGTACACTTTGAGACAGAAGCCTGGGAAGCATCTTTGGGACAGAATGCTGGTAGGCACTGGCTTCATGTCTACTTTTGGAAAGAAGCCTGGGAGGCATTGGCTTCATGTTTGAGGAGACATGTCATGGTGATTAGTGTATACATTCGGGCAAAAGCCTGGCAGGCATACACTAAGTGAAGGAACCTGGAGGGTATGGAATTCATATATGTTTAATAGGAGACTGGAAGACATGTACTTGGTGTTTTCTGTGTGGTGAGTGAAGCCTTGTAGGCATTGCGATTGGTGTATAATTTGGACAAAAGCCTTGCAGGCATGGACTTCATGTATACTTTGTGACAGGACCTCGTAGGCTTGGAATTCATGTATACTTAAAACAGAGACTGGTAGGCATAGAGTTCATGTATAATTTGAATGATATAGAGCATGACAGGCATGGGCTTGATTTATACTAGAGGGAGGGGGATAGAGTCTGTCAGAGAATTTTTTTATTTATACACAGGTGGTTAGTAGAGGGGAGCCAGGTAGGCATGGGCTTGATATATATATATATCAATGAGGAAGGTGAGCTTGGCAGATAAGGGCTTGATGTATACTTTAGGGGTGGAAAGCCTGCCCTGAATGGATTTGCTGAGTATTTTCTGGTTGAGCCTGGCAGGCATGAATATTTTGGAGAAGGTAGTCTGGCAGGCATATTGACTTGGTGGATATTTGGGGACAGGGAGCCTGGCAGGCATAAGCTTGATGTGTATTTTTTCCAAGCTACCTGACAGGCATGGAAGTGCTTTAGTTTTGGGGTTGGCATCTGTATTCAGATACCTGACAAGCATACAAGTGTGCTTTTACACCTGATAGGCAAAGTAAGAGATAATTATAAGCAGAAATAAAACAATGAATCACAAATGCTGTAATGAGGACATTCTTAAAACTGCTGCATATTATCTATATTGAATGCTTACATTAGAACTGCTAAAAATAATTTCAAGGAATGTCTAGCTTCCTAACATTATATAATTAAATAGGTATATAAATTTCAATAGCACCTTACATAGGATAAAATAAAATGAATACCTGTATTTATTAAAAAGAACCACATATATTATAACCTTCTCTTCTATTTCCCTTAATTAATACCTTTTTTTATCTTTTTCAACCTATGGTCAAACTGTAATGAATTCAAATGAAAATGCTTTAAATCTAGAATTATTTTCTATTTATCACCAAGGACTAATATCCTGATTTAGCTACTGATTTACCTAATTCACTCAAAAAGTAATAAATATTCTCATTTATTCTGTTTTATGCTTCTCATTGTTCAGTACAGTATTTCAGTTATGTTAACAGAGAGATATCAGTGACTGAAGCACAGTTACATGGAGGTTTTCAGTCAGTCTCTCAACTGAAAATCTCCACCACACAAACCTGCAAGTCCACACAAGTCCACATCAAAATGTATGACCTCATTCCTTATGTTTTAAAATAAATTGTAAATTAAAGCCAAAAACTGACTGTTTTGTTATGGAAAAAAAAGATTTTTTATCAAAATGGGGAGCAAAAAATATATACATTCAGAAAACACTATAATTTTAATAGTTTTTCTATTTGTACAGACAGTTAAACAGCACCCTTGTAAGGTTATTTTGTACATAATATTTTCAATTAAATATTTTTTTCAGATAATCTGTATTTGCTTTGATTTTATTAATAGTAACTTTATGTATTAAATATTAATGAATAATTTAAATGTTTTTTGAGCAACAGGTTTTATTTTATTTTTTTATGTTTTAATGAGTTTAATTTTAGTTTAATTTATTCAATATGTGTTTGAGTTTATTTCATTTTATGTTGTTGAATTAACTTTATTACATTTATATGTGTTTATAAATAATTTTAGATGTGAAATATTTTACATTTGTTATTTTTTTATTATTATATTATTTAATGTAATATTATCTTTTCTCAAACTTTTTGAAATTAGAACTGTTTTTTTTTTTTGAATTACTTTAAAATTGTTTTTCTGTCTGTACAAATAGCCAAATGTCCATGATAAGTTACAGTAACCATTCATTCAGATACAGACCCGTGTGACTCACTAGGCTTGCACAGAAAAATTCTCAATAGAGAGAACTATTGGGCAGGCACATACAACCTCCATTTATGTATTAGCTGTACTGTAAAGTGGAGTTACCACAGTTACTCTCATATGTGAATTGTTAGATGACAACTAAAAAAAAAGCCTAACTTGCCATATTGCTCAAGACTTCTTCACAATTGGTTTATGCTGGCACTATCCCTGCTATCTGTCATTCATCAACTGTTTGAGGGTACTGACATGTTGTGTCTACAACAACTACATTCTGAAGTAAAAACATGCACGTGTAAGATAAGAGAACTTAACATAATAATAATGATCATTATAACAGCATCTATTATCAATATGATTTACCATTAATGATTATTAAAACAACATCTATAATCAACATGATTTTTTATTTGAAAAACCTTCATTGTAACTGTCTGAAATTCATACATTCACATATTTGTATGTTCATTTGTTGCTTTTTTCATTTCTACCCTCCTTCATTCCTTTGTTTGCTTACTTTCTGACTGACATTGATTCATTTTTGTTTTTCATTCATTCATGTGTTTATCCTTTTGTTCCTTTTTTCTTTTCTACCTTCCTTCCTTCCTTTGCTTGCTTCCCTTCTGCTTGACTGATATAATGTATACATCTTTATCTAGGAACTGAATTATTAAAGACTTTAAGAAAATGCTTGAAAGAAAGAATGAAGGAAGATATAGAAAAATTAAAATTTATTGTTTTTACAGTCCCATCAAAATATTTGAATGACTATTGTTAACTTTTGTATTGTATTGGAGTGTTGTATAATTGTTTAAATCACCATCATTTTGTTTGTTAAGAAACATAAATATCATATGAACTCTATGAAAGGTAGATAAAATCTCGAGGTATTTCAATGTTTCTACTGGTCTTACTGGAGGGGGTGCAAAATCTTCCATTTTCAAGAACAAAATATAGACTTCATTAAGTACAGGAAAACACATGATTTTATTCCCTGCGAGCTGAAGCCTGCAGGGTATTGGTATGCATTTTACTTTAGTGCTATGGAGTAGCAAGTGACCTGTCATCGATAGATGGAGAAGCATGTGATATGTCAACAGTACAGGATTGGTTATCTTTTTATTAGTCATTTCTAATAATCATTAGTGAGAAGTACTAAGAAGTGCGCACAAATTCATCTTTATAAACAAGACCTGTCTGCAGACAGCATGCTCCACTTTTCTCAGTGCTGGCTAATAAATCATAAGCCAAGTCAAACAAGAGGCCTAGTGAAAAAATTTTGCGTGGGAAAGTGCAAGTACCTAGTCATATAAAATAAAAAAAAGATTTTTAAAACAAAATAATGCAAAAAAATTTGGTGGGGTTGGGATTGGTAAAGGGAAGGGGGGAAGGTGGTGGGGAGGTAAGAGGGGGGGGGGGGGGTCCCCATGCAGGGGGAGGGGTATGTATTTAAAAAATAATAATGGAAAAAATTTGGTGGGGAGATGGGATGGGGGGAGAACTGACCCATCTCATGTATCATGTAAGTTAAAAGTTTATTTCAAAGCTTAAGAAGTTCTTTTCAAATATAGGAGAATTTATTTTTTTGCAGGGGGGTTGGGGGGAGGAGTCAAGTAATTTCATACATGGGGGCCGAGGCAAGTACCTACAAATGAAAAAAAAAAATTATAATGAAAAAAAAAATTATGTTGGGGGGGGGGATAAACCTGGGGGGAGGGGGATAAGGGGGGTCCCCATGCAGAAGGGGGTGGGAGGAGGAAGGGAGGGAGTTCTTACCCATCCTATGTTAGTTAATATTTTATTTCTAGGCTTAAGAAGTTTTTTCCCTATATATAAGTATAAGCAAAATCAAGTTACCCCTGGGGTGGGGCTAACTTTCACCAAGGAAACATGGGTACCATTACTCTTTGCAGGGGTCTTGCTGGTGATTAAGTATTCCAAGTTTGAATGAATATCTTTGACACTTTTGAGAAATGGACATATAACAAAAAGGGTTAACCAAGAAATTTTAAGTTGAAAAGGGGCATAACTTGGCAAAAATAAATTTGATGGTTATCTGCCCTTGTGAAAATGGTGTGGCATTTTGATAGTGAACATGTATTCCTAATCTGAAGTAAATAGCTTAGATAGTTTCTGAGAAATTGACCTTAACAAAAAGGTTAACCAATGCCGACAAGGGGGTCATGACAATAACTCTGCCTTTTTTCTTCGAAAAGTGGAGCTAAAAATAAAAGAAAATTGTGCTGGAATTTAAAAAGAAATAAAAGACTAAAATGTCGTAATTTTTTGTATTCAATTACTTTGGCAATTGGTCAATTGACTACACCTGTCTCTGTACATATGGTGTCAAACTCCACACAGCAGTTACTTCCCTTCCACACTTTCTGTAGATGTAGAGAAATCTTTCCAAAATATTTTACACACTTTTATCAACAAGAGGGCCAAGATGGCCCTATATTGCTCACCTGAGAATCATTGCACAGAAACATAAAAAATCAGGATGTAAGTTAGTAGGTCAAGGCAAAGATCATCCACGGTCAAAGATTTAATCTGCATGCAAAATTATCTAATGTTTCATTGTTGTAGCTGAACAGAACATCTTCTAAGAAAAGGCCCTGTGACCTATTTTTTGACCCTGGATGACCCATATACAATCCCATCCTAGATTTTATCAAGACAAACATTCTGACCAAATATTAGGAAAATCGGAAGAAAAATACAGCTTCTATCGCATACACAAGCTTTTTCTAAGATTTGACCCCGTGACCTAGTTTTTGACTGCAGATTATTCATATACAACCTCAACCTAGATTTCATCAAGACAAACATTCTGACAAAGTTTCATAAAGATCCAATGAAAAATACAGCCTCTATCACATACAAAAGGTTTTTCTACGATTTGACCATGTGACCTAGTTTTTGAACCCAGATGACCCATATTCAATCCCAACCTAGAACTCATCAAGACAAACATTCTGACAAAATATTAGGAAAATCAAATGGAAAATACAGCTTTTATTTTATACACAAGCTTTTTCTAAGATTTGACCCCATGACCTAGTTTTCGACCCCAGATGACCTATATACAATCCCAACCTAGATACCATAGAGACAAACATTCTGACCAAATGTTAGGAAAATGGGATGAAAAATACAGCTTCTATCTCATACACAAGCTTTTTCTAAGATTTGACCCCGTGATCTAGTTTTTGACCCTGGATGACCCATAAACAATCCCAACCTAGGACTCATTAAGACAAACATTCTGACTAAATATTAGGAAAATCCAATGGACAATACAGCTTCTATCCCATACACAAGGTTTTTCTAAGATTTGACCCTATGACCTAGTTTTTAACCCCAGATGACCCATATACAATCCCAACCTAGGTATCATAGAGGCAAACATTCTGACCAAATATTAGGAAAATCGGATGAAAAAAAACAGCTTCTATCGCATACACAAAGTTTTTCTAAGATTTGACCCTGTGACCTAGTTTTTGACCCCAATTGATCCATATACAATCCCAACCTAGATTTCATCAAGACACTCATTCTTACTAAATATTAGGAAAATCAGATGAAAAATACAGCTTCTATCGCATACACAAGGTTTTTCTTAGATTGGACCCCGTGACCTAGTTTTTGACCCCAGATGACCCATATACAAACCCAACCTAGATTTCATCAAGACAAACATTCTGACCAAGTTTCATAAAGGTCCAATGAAAAATACAACCTCTATCGCATACACAATGTTTTTCTTAGATTTGACCCCGTGACCTAGTTTTTGACCCCAGATGACCCATATACAATCCCAACCTAGATTTCATCAAGACAAACATTCTGACCAAGTTTCATAAAGATCCAATGAAAAATACAACCTCTATCGCATACACAAGGCAAATGTGAACAGACAGACGACAGACGCCAGATGACAGACGACGGACATCCAGCGATCACAATAGCTCACCCTGAGCATTCGCTCAGGTGAGCTAATAAAAAATTTACTCAGTCAAGGGGTAGAAACTTTTTGTTTTATAGTTAAATTTTAAAGATTTTTATTTCCTTAATTACAACCAGAAATGGACCAGATCTTGGTAGAGCTTCATCCAAGGAACATCCCAGGCAAGTTTCATTAAATCTGGCCCATTGGTTTCAGAGGAGATGTCTTTTGAATGAAAAGTTGACGACAGACAGACGGACGGATGGACAGACAGATGATGGAAGATGGACAAAGACTGATCAGAAAAGCTCACTTTGTGCTCAGGTGAGCTAAAAAGGGCAATAACTCAAAAATTGCAATGCAGGGATACAGTTCTTCTGCATCGCACTTCTACGTAATGAGATCTATCTACCTACAAAGTTTCTTGTTGATACTTCCTGTAGTTTCAGAGTAATGTCCCTGACAAGAAAATGTGGACGAACAGATGGATGAACATATGAATGCATGGACATACGGACAGACAAAGCGGCGACTTTATGCTCTTCCTTCGGAGGACATAATAAATACAAATATTAATAATTACATGCTGCCCTGGAGGTGGCGTGTATATTGAAATACAGTAAGTAAAATTTCCATGGGGTGACGTAACTCCTTTTAGACTGTAAACTGATTTCACAATGTGTTCTTTGTAACAAGCGGTCTTTTGATTTGAGATCGTGAACCAGTTTAAATTTTATGGAAAAAGGCGATTTCAAATGAATGACTACGATGTTATTTTTAGAAAGGACGCTAGTTTCAAGCATCGGCCCAAAGTTGAAAAATCTACTGTCCCTTTTTAATGACCATCCCCTGATAATTCATGTTTACTTATTTCCCTTTAATTTTACTTTTATTTCCCTTATTTTTGCCATAAGAAAGTAGTAAAGATCATGCGTGAGGCTTATTTTTTATTCCCGTGCAAGGCAAACTTTCACACATACCGGACTCTACATGTATGGTATTAGTGGAAATGAACAGATTTTAGCATTGTTCGCAATAAGTCAACATCCACTCTTTCTCAGGACTCAATTTCTTCTTGTAATTATGAGGGGCGAGTGGATTTATAAAGCCCTGCTTAGAAAATCGGACTGTCTTGTGAAGATATGTCTCCAATTAATGCCCATCCCCAACATTCAAACAATCCATGGTTCTAATAAAAGCCCAGGCTATAAACAGAATTTTTACAGTATTCAGTGAGCAAACCAGAAGTAAAGGCCAGCGTAATTCTTAAGTGTTATGTAATTTGAATTCTAACCCCTTAAATTTTCAGAGAATGATCTCAAATCTGGTACTGCTCACACTAAACATCCATTGATGTCATACAAATACAAAATAGTTGATATGTAATTTTTTTCAATATCTTTATTTACTGATATGTAAATGATAGTTTAAGTGCACAATGATAACCATGAAATGCAATAAAGCCCAAAGAAAGAAATGCTTAGCATATTTTCTGGCAACTTATATTTTAGTACACTTTACAATAAACGTAAAATCTACTGATGAAAAGTTGTATCTATTGATATTTTGACCCAAGGCTGAAAAAAGTTCAAAGGTATGGAAATATCAAATATAATCTATCAAGAACTTTAAAATCATTTATGCTACTTTCTTAATTCTATAAAATGCAGAATCTTCACTACCTGTGTTCTGCAACATCCATTGCATTTTGTAGAAGTCACAGGAATGCCACTTCAATCTTTTTGCAGCAATAGATCATCTGCAGTTGCCAATTTCTGTGTTACTTCTGAAATAATAGTAAGGAATACATGCATTAGTAAATTGTGAACAAATTAAATAAATACAAATATTAATAATGAACTCCTATCAGCGAAGTGGTTGAAATTACAGTTGAAAAGAGATCCAATGAATCAGGTCCATTGCCTACTCAAAGAATCCATTCTCAACTGTATATATATTGTAAGTGTACAAGTTTTTTTTCGTAAAATAAATGTCTACAAAAAGAAAGAAAATTAATTCAAGAAAGATAAAATTCAACCACTTAATGATGGCTCAGAGCAGTTCTACAGTAAAACCATTTTTATTTGCATTGACTTACTTCAGTACTGCACTGGGCCATCATAATATTCGTTATAACATATGCTGTGTTTTATAAAGAGTAGAAAAATAAAAATGTAGCCAACAATTGCAAAATGTATCTTACAGAAATTATTTATGAAATTTGAAAATTTAGCTTATCTACCTGAAGGCACGTGGTTATAGAAAAAAAAGCATTGACTTCACTGCATAATTATACCTATACAAAGTTAATATAAACTAGAACTATCGCTGAATGCGATTCATACCCCCACCAATGTCCTTGACAGAAGACGACATGGAAAGGTGGTTAAGGGAATAACTTTAGTGGCACAAATACATATACATAAAAAGAAATTATCTCTGGTGAAAAAAACAAACAAATTGTACAGGTGATAGTATAAATATATATTGTCAAATCATGTTCGAAACAGTTACAAATAACCTTTCATTTTCGTGAATATCTGTTCTAGTTTCAGAAACATTTAAGAATTAATGGTTATATCAGAACATTTTCTAAGCCTAAAAGGGGCATAACTTGTGTGATAATTCAATGGAATTGTAGAATTTTCGTCATCTGAGCTTACTTGTAACCATTCATATAAATTTTAAGTTTAAAGAAAATATCTGTTCTGGTCTAAGAAATATTATAGTAGATAAATTTAAAGACATAAAAATGGACTTAACTTGATCAAAATACAATACAAAGTTATCCCCCCCACTTTTTTTAGTTATGAAACTTGACCTGCATATCTTACTTGCGACACTTCGTATATATTTGAAGTTTCAAATGATTATCTGTTCTAGTTTTAGAAATATTCAAGTACATGTTAAAATTTAAGACCTGCATATCCTAATTGTGACACTTTATATATATTTTAAGTTTCAAGCAAATACGTTCTCTAGTTTCAGAAATATTCAAATACATGTTAGAATTTAAGAATATTTTCTAAGTCAATTTTTGACCTTTAAGTGTGGCCTTGACCTTAAGCTGGCACAAGGGTAAGATGGGTTCTGCACATTGCCCAGTTGGGGTGAACATTTGAGTCAAGTTTGAAGAAAATCCTTCCATTAGTATAGAATTTATACAGCGGACACCACATATTGTCTAGTATTGATTGTAAGTAAATTAAAAGACTTAAAAAGGGGCATAACTTTGTCAAAATGCAATACAGAGTTATGAAACTTGACCTGCATATCTTAATTGTGATACCTCATATATCTTTTAAGTTTCAAGCAAATACCTGTGCTAGTTTCAGAAATATTCAAGTACATGTTAAAATTTAAGAACATTTTCTAAGTCAATTTTGACCTTCAAGTGTGACCTTGACCTTAAGCCAGCACAAAGGTAACATGGGTTCTGCACATAACCTTGTTGAGTTGAACATTTGAGTAAAGTTTGAAGAAAATTCTTCCATTAGTAAAGGATTTATAGAGCGGACACGACATATTGTCTAATATTTGATTGTATGTAAATTTGAAGACTTATAAAGGGGCATAACTTTGTCAAAATGCAATACAGAGTTATGAAACTTGACCTGCATATCTTAATTGTGACACTTCATATATAATTTAAGTTTCAAGGAAATAAGTTTTCTAGTTTCAGAAATATTCAAATACATGTTAAAATTTAAGAATATTTTCTAAGTCAATTTTTGACCTTCAATTGTGACCTTGACCTTAAGCCGGCAAAAGGGTAACATGGGTTCTGCACATCCCCTTGTTGAGGTGAACATTTGAGCCAAGATTAAAGAAAATCTTTCAATTAGTGTAGGACTTACAGAGCGGACACGACATAATGTCTAATATTTGATTGTTTGATATTTGATCTTCAATTGTGACCTTGACCTTGAGCTGACACATGGGCAACATGGGTTCTGCACATCCCCTTGTTGAGGTGTACATTTCAGCCAAGTTTGAAGAAAATCCTTCAGTTGGTATAGGATTAATAGAGCGGACACGATAATGGAGACGGACGGACGCACGGACCGACGGACGGACGCGACAAAGCGAATCTATTATAGCCCCCCCCCCACATTTTGTGGTGGGGGTATAATAAAAAATATATATATATAAGAATTTCCAGATTTATGATAAAAAAAAACCCAGTTAATCTACAGAGTGAACTTAAAATTAAGGAAAGTTAAGGTAACTTTGTGTAATGCTGAATTTCAAAGGGGAACAATAACTGTAACTGAAAGATGACAACGCCCCCAAAGTAGTGCTTTGAACTTTGAGCCAAGGACCAAATGAAAATAAATTGTAGATCCTGCAAAAGAAGTTTTTTTTTTTTTAACAATTTAACCTCAAGGTCATTTAGGTGTCAAGGTAAAAAAGATATATGTCATTTGGAAGCTCTCTCCAAAATGATTGTTGTGTGCAAACATGAACTAAATCTGTTTATTCAAAAGAAGTGGGTTTTCTTCGGATAATTTCACCTCAAGGTCATTAGAGGTCAAGGTTGAAAAAATATAAGCATTTAAAGAATTGTTATATGCAAACATAAGCTAAATCTGTTCAGTAATATGGTAGTTATGGCCAAAATTAAGTATATTTGACAACTGGACCTTGGAGGTCAAAGTCATTCAGGGGTCAAGGTCAAATAAATATATGTCAGTGGGAAGGGCTTCTCCAAGGGGGTGTTGTGTTCAAGTATGAAGTAAATCCGTTCATTAATAAGGAAGTTATAGTCAATGTTGGTGTTTCTGACAATTAGACTTTTGAGGTCACATTTTTTTAGGTTTCACAATTGAAAAAATACATACATTTGGAAGATTTCTCCTAAAGAATTGTTATGTGCAAACAGGAACTCTGTTCAGTAATACAGTAGTTATGGCCAACTTTAAGTATTTTTGACAACTGGACCTTTGAAGTCAAGGTCATACAAATATATGTCAGAGGGACAATTTTGTGCAAGGTGTGTTTTGTCCAAGTATGAAGTAAATCCATTCACAAAGGAAGTTATGGGCAAAGTTGAAGTTTTTGGACAGAATGACAGAGGGATAGATGGATGGACAGACAGACTGACAGACAATTCAAAAACTATATGGCATCCTTTGGAGGGTATAAAAACTTCTAAACTATATCTTTTTCTTAAATATGCAACAAAACAAGTAAATAAAAATGATCAAACTGATAAAAGAAATAAAAGATAAAGTAAAAGAATAAAGGCTTTGGAAATAAAACAAGAAACATGGCAATGCCACGAAACCAGGTTTTCAAAAATGTTGTTCTGATTCTATACTATAGTATGAATTTTGGAATGAAGATTGCTATGAATATTCAAAAGATTATAACATGACATGAAGGAAAAGATAATATTCATGAGAATACATGATAATGAGTAGGATGTAAATTTCGGCTAACAATACTGTCTGCAAGGAGTATACTTAATAATGAGACAACAATTTCTGCACGTCATCTTGATGTGGTAAACATTTGTCTGAAGTTTCATCAAAATTCTTCAAAGGGTTGAAGAGTTACAGAGCGGACAGGATTTTCAATGTTAATGTCACTGTGACCTTGACCTTGGAGCCAGCCATGCGGAACATGCGTTCTGCACGTCATCTTGATGTGGTAAACATTTGTCTGAAGTTTCATCAAAATTCTTCAAAGGGTTGAAGAGTTACAGAGCGGACAGGATTTTCAATGTTAATGTCACTGTGACCTTGACCTTGGAGCCAGCCATGCGGAACATGCGTTCTGCACGTCATCTTGATGTGGTAAACATTTGTCTGAAGTTTCATCAAAATTCTTCAAAGGGTTGAAGAGTTACAGAGCGGACAGGATTTTCAATGTTAATGTCACTGTGACCTTGACCTTGGAGCCAGCCATGCGGAACATGCGTTCTGCACGTCATCTTGATGTGGTAAACATTTGTCTGAAGTTTCATCAAAATTCTTCAAAGGGTTGAAGAGTTACAGAGCGGACAGGATTTTCAATGTTAATGTCACTGTGACCTTGACCTTGGAGCCAGCCATGCGGAACATGCGTTCTGCACGTCATCTTGATGTGGTAAACATTTGTCTGAAGTTTCATCAAAATTCTTCAAAGGGTTGAAGAGTTACAGAGCGGACACAATTTCGTTTGACGCCCATCCGCCCATCCGCCCATCCGCCCATCCGCCCGCCATACCCCAATCTAATAACCAGGATTTTCAAAATTGAAAACCTGGTTAAAAATACCCTACATGCTAGCACACAGACAACTGTATGCAACTTCAATTAGTCCAGCAAAAACAATTTTACTTTTTTTTACAATGTGAATAAGGCTTGAATATGACAACAGCATATGCTATAACAACAGAAATCAGTGAATTTGAATAATATATTGTACCACACTATTTCCTATTGAAACTTATTTAAAAATGCACCATGATAGTATATACTGTACTTGTGAAGAAAAGGAGTCCACAACATTGTTATGTTCTTGCATTGTTGGAACAAATAAATGAATAATAAAAAGAATGCCACAACTTTTCATCTGTAACAAGAGGTCCAAAGTCCCCAACGTCTGCCTGGACTGACACCCAGGGTATCCAGATTCCATGCCAACATGCACAGAAGTAGATCTGAACATGAAAACCACATGCAATTGGCAGCCCCTGAAACACTACATAGACTGAAGTGAGTGCCACACAGACACCATACAGGAATACCTTCATTAGTCTGTGTGCCCCAGTCTTGCCCAACTGATACATGGCACACTGACGTTCAATCCAGTGACAATTTGTGTGTATCAAAACAACACAATAATTCAGCCAAACACACATACACACACACATACAACCACACTCAGTAAAACTAAAACCCCAACCAATATAGATCATTCTATCTAATTACCTCCCTAGAATAATTCTCCCCATCTGCCATTACATTACTAAATCAGCAAAGTGACTGACTGTTACATTTATTGCAAAAATGTAGAAAAAACACTATTTTTTAAAAGGGACAAGACAGAATTCTGAAATTATTTCCTTAATTACAACCAGAAACCACAAGGATTTCAACCTTTAAATGTTCATCACAAGGTCTATATATCTATTTTTATAAATATACTTAATACTGTTATCAATTCAAGTTGGAAATAATTCTCCAGTTTGGATAACTTGCATTTCATATTTCCATTTTTTTCCAAAATGAAACCAAGAGCTGGTCTCAGAACTATAGACTTTCTCTGGTCTATAACTGGTCTCAGAACTATAGACTTTCTCTGGTCTATAACTGGTCTCAGAACTATAGACTTTCTCTGGTCTATAACTGGTCTCAGAACTATAGACTTTCTCTGGTCTCAGAACTATAAACTTTCTCTGGTCTATAACTGAATACAATATTTCTTTTGAAATACTCCAAATTAAAGATTTTTAAATAAATTTCAAACATTCATCAATAACAATCAAATACAAATAAGGATTTTGATTCCTGTTACAATGACAAAATACCTACTTTCATCAGAAACAATAATGTATGTTCTTTTTCTTAACAACATAAGTTTAACACTGAATATCACCATGTTTGTATAATATGGTTTTTGGTTCCTCAATAAAAGAGTCTAACTTCAACTTATCAAACAGGGCATGCTATAAGACACTCCCATAACACATACTTATGAATTTTTTACTTATCCATAAATATATCATTTATAATAATTATTTATATATTTATAATTATATTTATAATAATTATAACAAAGAGGCATTATAATCAAAATCAAACCATTACATAATCATTTTCTTAACATCAGAGAACTGCAAGAGATAAAAGGAAGTTTGGCTAAAAGTGACTAGAAGTTTGCCAAAGAAAAATGCAAAACATTATTATGATATCTAAATGATATTTGGAACTTTTTAAAGCTATCACAAAGGTGTTTTTCTAAATATAGATTACTGTGCTGATGACATCAGAAGTGATGAAATATTTTTTAATAGTTGTTTATCTTAAAATAATTTAAAACACAGTATCATCTTCTCAAACAGAACAATAAATACTTTTCAAATGTTTTTGTAAAGCTTTTAACTTTTTTTTTCCTGGCTCTTAATGTTTTAGAATAGTTTAGATAATTCGTAGTTTTACACTTGTTATTAAATCCTGAAAATTTCAGGTGAATACCAAATATGTCTAAAACACAGACAACAAATTGCTAATACTATATAATTAAGATTTGAGACAAATATTAACTTTAAAAATACTGTCTGGCTCATGTGACAGTCAAAGTCAGTTTAATCATTTCAAAACTGTGTTTTGTTTTAGACGTTGCTTTTACTCTAGGCTTCCAACTTATTATATGGTAAACAATAATGTAAAGACAATAAAATACTGATTAAAAAAAAGATGAACTTCACCGAACGTCAAAAAATTCTTTGTATATAAAATTAATGTAAATTATACCATCATACTGTGCATAAAAACGTAATTATTTTTACCATTGCCAAGAGTTTTCAGTACAGTAATGGCAGACGGGTCATATAAGTGACTATGTAATGGCGACAGGTTAATTATCATTAATTTTCTGGAATTGTCTATATATAGACATAATAAATTTTATAATTACACCTTCATAATTGATTTCAGGTTAAAAATCAATTTTTAGAGCTTTCATGGATGACATCTTTTAACACAATTAACAGATTTCTGGGTTGACTATGTTACACAAGGCCTGTAAAGCATTCACAATATAAAGACAAGAGACAAGTCAGGTCATTTAAGTTGAACACTAAGCTATGGTCAGTTAAAAATAAATAAAACAAGAGGGCCATGATGGTCCTGGATCGCTCACCTGAGTACTTTGGCTGTAGGTTTGCTGCTAAGCAGTATTTCATTTTTTAATTGAAAATATGTAAGTGCCTACAGTACGCGCCAGGAGGAACTCTCGTTTTCCTCGAGGTCGTCGCGGACTACCCATTCCTTAAAACGCGAACAAATCCGCCGCATTTCGAGGATCACCGCCGCGGACATGGTCACCAAATATCGCGGCGGACGTCCGCTAAATGGTTCCGCGAACTTTTTCACAGGTAAGAACTGACGTATCGAAGGTCACAAAGTTCCTGATTACACGCATTTCGGCGAATTTTACGCTTTAAAATATCATTTAATGTATAAAACTCTCATTCTGATGCATTTGCTTACGAATGCTCATATTTGTTAACGGAAGGAATGACAATTCAAAACCGAAAGTAATTGCTTCTCGGAACAGCTGACCTTATTTTCAGAAAATAAATTGACTGGTTTTCTATTTACATGTGTTAAAACTGCTTTCCTATATTTAAAGAAAACATACAACATGTAAACCCTACTGCGACATCTGTATCGTCTATGCGCTTGACAAAATTATTGATCGATTTTGCTGTACAATAACGAGCGTTTTCAACGACGGAATACACAGCAAATGTATTAGAAATTTGGTTTTAATTTTACCAAATGTCACATAATTGGCAGACGTAAAATGCATAGTTTTATTACGGTCATTTCATTAAATGTTCAGCTTATCCAGGTGAGTTATGACTCTAATTATTTTCGCGCTGTTCGTCAAATATCGCCGAGATATTTCGCGATGTCGAGACATCGAGGAAATCCGTTTTTTTCCTCGATGTCGCGGCGGATATTTTTTATTCCACGGCCGCGAAATAGAGCGGAAAATGTGAGTTCCTCCTGGCGCGTACTGTACAAACCAAATATGTAAAATATCAGTCAATTAATAAAGGCTCTATGACAGAAAGTAGAAATATCTATTATAAGCTATGGTGACCTAGACCTTGACCCAGTGACCTCAAACCCTACCCATGGGTAGACGTCCATGCAAGGAACCTATATACTGAATATCAAAGATATTGGTCTATAAATGAAGGCTCTATGAGGTACAGTAGATAAATCTATTTTTAGCCTCCATGACCTTTAACCTAATCTAATAATTTTAAAAAGCTTGATAAAGCTTGCTTCATCCCAAAATTTTAAAATTCTAGGCCTTGTGGTTTCAGACAAGAAGATTTTTAAATTTTCTTCTATACTGCTATTTAAAACTTATGACCCCTTGGGCGGGGCCAATAGTGACCCCAGTGACATTTTTCAAACAAACTAGGTAGAGGTCCACTAGACAATGCTGCATACCAAATATCTAAGCTGTAGGCATTGAGGTTTCCAGTAAGAAGATTTTTAAAGATTGCCTTTTTTACATATTCAGGGCCCCAGGGGCAGGGCCAATTTTGACCCCGGGGCCAACATGTTAACAATTCTGGTAAAGGTTCTCAACACAATACTCCACACCAAATATCTAAGGTCTAGTCCTATTAGTTTTTGAGAAAAATGATTTTTCATGTTTTTCCTATATAACTATATGTAAATCAATAGAACCCTGGGGCGTGGCTAATTTTGACCCAGGGGACATAATTTGAACAAACTTGATAGATATCCACTAGACAATGCTGCACACCAAATATCTAAACTCTACGCCTTGCGGTTTCTTACAATAAGATTTTTTAAAGTTTTTCCTATATAACTCTATATAGAACATTTGACCCCTGGGGTGGGGGGTGGGGGGGGGGCATTTTTGACCCAGGAGCCATGATTTGAACAAACTTGGTAGAGGTCTACTAGATAATGCTTCATGCCAAATTTTACAAAGCTAGGCCTTGTGGTTTCAGACAAGAAGATTTTTAAAGATTTTCTTCTATATTCCTAGGTAAAACTTCTGACTCCTCAGGCGGGGCCAATAGTGACCCCAGGGACATTATTTGAACAAACCTGGTACACTAGACAATGCTACACACCAAATTTCAGACCTCTGGGCTTAGAAGTTTTAGACAAGAAATTGTTTTTAATTTTTAATTCTTGTTGTCATAGCAACCAGAGTTCTTAATGGAATGTAATTCTTAGAACAACTTCGGTAAAGCTTTATGCAAAGAATATTCCTGCAAAGTTCTATCATCTTTCACCTTGTGGTTTGGGAGGAGATGTTGTTTTAAATGAAAAAGTTGACGATGCACGACAGACACCGGGCGATCACAAAGGCTCACCTTGAGCACAAAGTGCTCAGGTGAGCTAAAAATAAACAAACAAGAAAAATAAAAAAAATGCACACATAGATACACACACATTTTGTCACTAAAAGGAACAAATCAATGTGCCATGCATCAGTCTGTCACCCTCTGTCTTGACAAGGTTGCTCAATATCAGTCACTGTTTTGATAATAAGTAAGGTTTTAAAGAAATGTGAAGTATACTGTTATGACTAAAAACCAAATATTACATCACTGTGCATCAAATGATAGCTGGATTTATCCATAATCAACCACCTGTTTGAGTTTTTCCAACACCTTTACAAAAAAGCTTCAATGACAAAAGAATAACCTAAGTATCTGAAAGATTTGGTGTGGTATACATGTAACTGATTAATTTAATATAAAACTTTCACATTGGTATATTCACATTTAATCTGCTTCTTTTTAATGCAATAAACTGTCAAATTAAATAAAATAACAATAATAATATTGTTGACAGTTTCCCATTTCTAAATAATTTTTCTTTGACATTTCCATTAAATGCAAGTCCATTTGTCAATAATTTTAAGTATATTACTTGAAATTTGTTAAATTACATTTTATGCTTTACATGGGCAAAGTATGCTGGTTACTGCAAAGCATATGCTGTTAAACCTAGTTTTCAGATTCAGAATCTGTAGGTTCATTTCATAATTATATGTACTAGTTAGATAATGGGTGTGGTTAAACTGAAATGCTGATATGAAATTACAAAGTGATTAAGAGATGCATAAATCACTTAAAATACAAAAAACAAAAAAGCAACAATTCAAACATTTCTGCATGGTTTCATGTCCATGTTACTATCTGCTTACTCATTTCAACTTCATCTAAAATTTAAACTGTTTTTGTTTTGTTTTGTGTCTGTTCACTTCAGCTTAATTTCTACTATTTACTCGCAGGCATAATTCATGGGAAGGTCCAGTAAGAACAAGCTAACTTTAAACATGAAAGTTTTAAGTATTCTAGAATAGTCAAATTATTTGCTTTCAATTATTTGAGCGTAAAAAACTTTACTACATTTCAGATATAAAAACATTGCATCTAGTTGTAAGAGTTATGCAAGCTAAGCCACCATGGATGTCCAAATTCTACACCCTTCCATGGTGCTCTACATTCACTTGAACTTACTTTAACGTACATAATTATGTCTGAGTAGGTAGTCAGAACCCTAATTCAAGGAGACAAAAAGACAAGGACAAGCAGAGCCTTGACTGCTTTACAGGAATTTGAATGAACATTTCTACATTTTACAGAAAAGCACTGTATCTAGAATTGCCAAACCTTGTTAACATAAAATTGACATTGAATGTTTTTAAGGAAAATCGCTAGAAAAAGATGTTTCCAGGAACAAGATGGTAAGAGCATGTCATCTGAGGCTTTAAAATAAGTAAATGTTAGCTCAATTAGGTATGAATTTATGCTGCTACAAAGTAAAATCCATCGATTCCTTGCTCTTCAACATTTATTTTGGACCAATTTGAGATTTGAAAATTTCTGCATGTATTGAGCCATGATTATCACACTAAAATCAGTGTAGTTCAATTCATAGAATACCACACATAACTTAAGGTAAGAAGAAAAAAGATACAATTTAGATCAATTGAAAATGACTATGAATATTGACTCTGCCCTCACTCATAATCTTTATGCAAGATGCTTTTCAAATGATTCAAATACTATAATATCTTAAAATCAAGAAAAAGTTCACTCTGTTTGGAATACTATTACTTGAAATTCAGAAACTGTTTGGTCTGGATGTGTTTCTGCAAAAGATGTTCAGGGAGTAAATGGTGTTTGAAATATCTGCAAATCTTTCCATTGGAGAAAAAAATGTATTGCAATACTTGAAGCATGACCAAGCCATCAAGATGTGAAACATATATTGTAACCTTATCATGACACACAAATTATAAGTAGACAACAACTAAGACTGCTGGTTCACAGACCTAGTCAAAGCATCTAACAATATGGTAGACACACAATATACATCATAGCATAAACCAAGCAATAAAGATCTGTAATAAGTCATACAGTTACCGATCATCAAACCCTTTGTTATCTTTAAACTGTGACTTAGACTGCTGGTTGACAGACTTTGTCTAAGCATGAAACAATATCATTTACAGACTATACATCACAGCATAACCAACCAATAAAGATATGTAACAAATCATAAAGTAACAGTATCATCAAACTCTTTGTTATATGTAAACTGTGACTAAGACTGCTGGTTGACAGACTTAGTCTAAGCATGTAACAGTATCATTAACAGAATATACATCACAGCATAACCAAGCAATAAAGATATGTAACAAACCATACAGTAACCATATCATCAAACCTTTGTTATATGTAAACTGTGACTAAGACTGCTGGTTGACAGACTTAGTCCAAGCGTGTAACAATATCATTAACAGACTATACATCACAGCATAACCAAGCAATAAAGATATGTAACAAATCATACAGTAACCACTGTGACTAAGACTGCTGGTTGACAGATTTAGTCTAAGCATGTAACAATATCATTAACAGACTATACATCACAGCATAACCAACCAATAAAGATATGTAACAAATCATACAGTAACCATATCACCAAACCCTTTGTTATATGTAAACTGTGGCTAAGACTACTGGTTGACAGACTTAGTCTAAGCATGTAACAATATCATTAACAGACTATACATCACAGCATAACCAACCAATAAAGATATGTAACAAATCATACAGTAACCATATCACCAAACCCTTTGTTATATGTAAACTGTGACTAAGACTGCTGGTTGACAGCCTTAGTTCAAGCATGTAACAGTATCAGTAACAGAATATACATCACAGCATAACCAAGCATTAAAGATATGTAACAAACCATAGAGTAACCATATCATCAAACCCTTTGTTATATGTAAACTGTGGCTAAGATTTCTTGTTGACAGACTTAGTCTAAGCATGTGACAATATCAATAACAGAATATACATCACAGCATAACCAAGCAATAAAGATATGTAACAAACCATAGAGTAACCATATCATCAAACCCTTTGTTATATGTAAACTGTGGCTAAGACTGCTGGTTGACAGACTTTGTCTAAGCATGTAAAATTATCATTAACAGAATATACATCACAGCATGACCAACCAATAAAGATATGTAACAAATCATACAGTAACAGTATCATCAAACCCTTTGTTATAGGTAAACTGTGACTAAGACTGCTGGTTGACAGACTTAGTCTAAGCATGTAACAATATCATTAACAGACTATACATCACAGCATAACCAACCAATAAATATATGTAACAAATCATACAGTAACCATATCACCAAACCCTTTGTTATATGTAAACTGTGACTAAAACTGCTGGTTGACAGCCTTAGTTCAAGCATGTAACAGTATCAGTAACAGAATATACATCACAGCATAACCAAGCAATAAAGATATGTAACAAACCATAGAGTAACCATATCATCAAACCCTTTGTTATATGTAAACTGTGGCTAAGATTTCTTGTTGAGAGACTTAGTCTAAGCATGTGACAATATTAATAACAGAATATACATCACAGCATAACCAAGCAATAAAGATATGTAACAAACCATAGAGTAACCATACCATCAAACCCTTTGTTATATGTAAACTGTGGCCAAGACTGCTGCTTGACAGGCTTAGTCTAAGTATGTAACAATATCATTACCAGACTATACTTCACAGCATGACCAACCAATAAAGATATGTAACAAACCATACAGTAACAGTATCATCAAACCCTTTGTTATATCTAAACTGTGGCTAAGACTACTGGTTGACAGACTTAGTCTAAGCATGTGACAATATTAATAACAGAATATACATCACAGCATAACCAAGCAATAAAGATATGTAACAAACCATAGAGTAACCATACCATCAAACCCTTTGTTATATGTAAACTGTGGCCAAGACTGCTGCTTGACAGGCTTAGTCTAAGTATGTAACAATATCATTAACAGACTATACTTCACAGCATGACCAACCAATAAAGATATGTAACAAACCATACAGTAACAGTATCATCAAACCCTTTGTTATATCTAAACTGTGGCTAAGACTACTGGTTGACAGACTTAGTCCAAGCATGTAACAATATCATTAACAAACTATACATCACAGCATAACCAAGCAATAAAGATATGCAACAAATCATACAGTAACCACATCAGCAAAACCTTTGTTATATGTAAACTGTGACTAAGACTGCTGGTTGACAGACTTAGTCTAAGTATGTAACAATATCATGAATGGAATATACATCACAGCATAACCAACCAATAAAGATATGTAACAAATCATACAGTAACCATTATCATCAAACCCTTTGTTATATGTAAACTGTGACTAAGACTGCTGGTTGACAGACTTAGTCCAAGCATGTAACAGTATCAGTAACAGAATATACATCACAGCATAACCAAGCAATAAAGATATGTAACAAATCATACAGTAACCATTATCATCAAACCCTTTGTTATATGTAAACTGTGGCTAAGACTACTGGTTGACAGACTTAGTCTAAGCATGTAACAATATCACAAACAGACTATACATCACAGCATAAACCAAGCAACAAAGATATGTAACAAATCATACAGTAACTGTATCATCAAACCCTTTGTTATATGTAAACTGTGGCTAAGACTGCTGGTTGACAGACTTAGTCCAAGCATATAACAATATCATTAACAGAATATATATCATAGCATAACCAAGCAATAAAGATATGTAACAAATCATACAGTAACCATATCATCAAACCCTTTGTTATATGTAAACTGTGACTAAGACTGCTGGTTGACAGACTTAGTCCAAGCATGTAACAGAATCTGTAACAGAATATACATCTCAGCATAACCAAGCATTAAAGATATGTAACAAATCATACAGTAACCACTGTGACTAAGACTGCTGGTTGACAGATTTAGTCTTAGCATGTAACAATATCATTTACAAAATATACATCACAGCATAACCAAGCAATAAAGATATGTAACAAATCATACAGTAACCACTGAGACTAAGACTGCTGGTTGACAGATTTAGTCTAAGCATGTAAAAATATCATTTACAAAATATACATCACAGCATAACCAATCGATAAAGATATGTAACAAATCATACAGTGACCACTGTGACTAAGACTGCTGGTTGACAGACTTAGTCTAAGCATCTAACAATATCATTAACAGAATATAAATCACAGCATAAACCAAGCAACAAAGATATGTAACAAATCATACAGTAACTGTATCATCAAACCCTTTGTTATATGTAAACTGTGGCTAAGACTGCTGGTTGACAGACTTAGTCCAAGCATATAACAATATCATTAACAGAATATACATCACAGCATAACCAACCAATAAAGATATGTAACAAATCATACAGTAACCATATCATCAAACCCTTTGTTATATGTAAACTGTGACTAAGACTGCTGGTTGACAGACTTAGTCCAAGCATGTAACAGAATCTGTAACAGAATATACATCTCAGCATAACCAAGCATTAAAGATATGTAACAAATCATACAGTAACCACTGTGACTAAGACTGCTGGTTGACAGATTTAGTCTTAGCATGTAACAATATCATTTACAAAATATACATCACAGCATAACCAAGCAATAAAGATATGTAACAAATCATACAGTAACCACTGAGACTAAGACTGCTGGTTGACAGATTTAGTCTAAGCATCTAACAATATCATTAACAGAATATAAATCACAGCATAACCAAGCAATAAAGATATGTAACAAATCATAGAGTAACCATATCATCAAACCCTTTGTTATATGTAAACTGTGACTATGACTGCTGGTTGACAGACTTAGTCTAAGCATGTAATATCATTAACTGACTATACATCACAGCATAACCAAACAATAAAGATATGTTACAAATCATACAGTATCCATATCATCAAACCCTTTGTTATAATTATGTAAACTGTGACAGAGTCAATATTCAAAGTCCTTTTCATTCTGATCAAAATCATCATAATTTAAATCACCATACCTTTATTTGCTGTATACCATGAAATGACTTGAGTCAGTTTTACTGTGATGGCATAATGTATTGTTATACCCTTGAATGTAATCAGGCTGTCTTAGTTTATACCTTTATTGGTATATTAGGTTACAGTTTTTTAAGGAGACTGACCTGCTTCTAGATTTCAACCGCCCCATTTGTAGTGCTTATGGAATGTAAAATCTTCTAGTTTTAAGTATCTGATACAAATTTATTAATGACTATGTATATTTTATTTTTTTATTTATTTTTTTATTTTAGTTTTTTCTCTTGTCGTATTTTTTTTCTAATGTTTTTGCCAGCAGGAACAAAAGTATTCAAATAACAATATCCTGTACATTTTTTACTAATTAAAAACTATGCTCTTTCCTAGACTGCCTTTATGCCTTTACTCAATGGTTATATTTTTTTTACCTGTCAAAGCCAGTAAGTTATAGTACTGGGTCAATGTGTATGTCATTTGACTAAGAAAAAGGTAAATGGCCACACCATTAATATCTCAAATTAGATCTGAGTTGATAGAATGGGAACTTGAGAGAAGGTCATGGCTGATGTAGTTACAGAAAGGAGTCACAATGATTTGTGTTCAAATACTTAACTAACTTTCTTAAGCAACAACAATAATAATACATAAGATAAAGATTATAATCAAATATTTTAAACTAAATACCACTGGTAAGTTGATGTTGAAAATCAAGGCATATGTACTAGAAACTACATACTAATTTATGAAGTGACTGATTAGGAAAATTTAGAAGCTTTTAAGGAGGATCATCACTGAAGTCTTTGTCAGTTGGAAGGACTGGTGAATGATGGATAGTGGCTTTATGTTGTTTTTCTGTCATTGTTTTTAGTTCTGATTTGCCTATAATCAATAAATTTCAAGTGATACAACTTTAAACAGAGATGTTGTGTTTGATTTTGGATTGTTACCTGAATGCCACAGGCTTAGAAAAGGAAAGATTGTTCAATCTCCATTAAATATCCCAAATAAGGTTTGAGTATTTTTAAATGCGAACTATAAATAAGACAGCTTACAAAAGTACAAAACTAAATTAAATTGAGACTACTCAAACCAAAGCATGCCTACTATTGTCACAGCAAGAACTAAACTTCTGTCCACTGGACACAAGTGCCCCTACTATTTTTCCTCAGAATGAGGCATAACCTGAAATATACATATTTTGAATCAATCAAAGGCCATAAATCTCTAATTCCTTGATATAGTGGAACATGAAAACCAAGGTGCACAATTCTCATCATGATTTATACTTCTGTTCCATAACCCAATGTCAGTTATGTTAAGAACACTAAGCTGTAATTTTTTGTTTTTGCTGACCTCACAACAAATTGTTTCAGACAGTCAGAAGGACTAACAGTTGATGTACACAAAAGAGCAAATCTAAGTGTATCCTTACAGGAGCACAAAAAGCCCCAGGATTTGCACCACGACTGAGAAACTGGTGTAGCACTATTTTATTGTTACTGAAGAGATTGTGCTATTCTCATGTAAAATGTACAATATCCAAGTCTTACATTTGTCTGTCATGGACAATAAGAACTTGCCTAAAGGGTTAAAATGGGATACTACTTGCAATATATATGTTTGTTTCTTTTTGTTTTCATTCAGAGTTTCCAATGCATGTACACACAAAAATATATATAAATATCTGGTCAGTTTGACTTGTAACATTCGTAATCCCATTTGCTTGTATCTTAATGTTTAAAGCCTCCTCTAGTTTTTTGTTGTTGTTGTTTTTACCAAACTTAACACTTTTTAAAATTCATTTCTCTGCATTTATTTACACAACTCAAGATATCTGATAAATTCATAATATATTTTGTTCCATGTAACTTACCATCAAACATCAAACAATATACACTTCTAGTATATAATGTCCTGCCTTTTGATTGTATTGTCACCTTGAATATTTTGCCATTTTCACCATTATCTAAATTATGTACATGTATAATCAAACCAATCACTTCTTTGATTAAAATAAAATCAAAATACAGTTTTATTCATGTTCTGACAAGCTGGAAGAACAGTCGTTTTTACCATTGTAGAGAGAGGTCTGGAATGATGTGCCACAAGACTGTAAGAAACAATTTTACACATTATCAAAATTTAAACTGTTAATCACAAAAACTTAAATATTTTTACAAAATGAATTCTGAAAGTGCAGGATATTTGTCAAGCAACACTTGCCAATAATGAACATTTAACTAAATCCTCATACAGCGCATTCTGTCATCTCATTCTTTTTCCTTGCCATTTCACCAGTTGCTGCAAGCAGGTCTTGTTTTGATTATCATTTAATTATTATACCTGAAAGCTAGTATTCCAGACAAGCTGGTGACTCCATCAACTCCTGCAAGCTGACTGAGTACCTGCCAATCCTTTCTTCCTAGAAACTGGCTTTTCACATGCATCTTAAAGCTAAATAAGTCATCATAAGCTGGCCACTCCATCAACTCCTGCAAGCTGACTATGTACCTGCCAATCCTTTCTACCCAGAAACTGGATTTCCACCAGCACCTAAAAGCTCAATGAGTCATCATGAGCTGGCCACTCCATCAACTCCTGCAAGCTGACTGAGTACCTGCCAATCCTTTCTTCCTAGAAACTGGCTTTCCACCAGCACCTAAAAGCTCAATGAGTTCTTGTTCATTCTATCATTGTTATTACACAACTTTCTAGCATCTCATACTAGCTTTCAATTCTACCAAGCTGACAAAATGACTGCTGATGTGTACTTTTTTCTCAATTCAATATATACTTGATGAAGTACTGATATATTAATTAGAAAGTGATCATGTGCAATGTGTATGAGCACTGAACTTTTTTTTCTGTTTTGCTTTTTTTATTTTCTATAAACAAAAAATAACTTGAGTTCAGGTATATCTCCAATGCAAACATTTTATTTTTCAATCTATTCTACCCTCCCCTCCTCCAACCAACATGCTAAAAATATCAAACAAGTTTCAGTCTGACTGCCCACTGTCATACCAGACCCCTTACCTGCTAAAATAGATAGAAACTTCATTATTTCATTTTTTTTTCTTTTTTAACAGCATTCCCAAGTCCTGTAAGCTAAGTTTTGCATATAATCTAATTGATGCATTTAACCTTGCATTAATGAAAAGATGTTTTGGATCTACAATAAACATAATATAGATAGATGAGTGAGACTGACAATATTCAAACTGGCAACAGATGCAAAAAAAACAAACAGATTCTTATAGACATCAGAATTTGTTGTGTCTGTTGTTTTTGTTTTATGTATTTTGACTATGATTGTTTTAAAGTCAAACAAATTGATATAAATGACAACTTTTTCACTGAATGATGTATGTAAGCCAATGGAACCAGGATTTCTATTCTACTTGAAAACATCCTCACATTCTTTATAACCATTTGTTCTGGTTCAAAAGGACAGGTGCATTTCTACATTAAAATCAACAAGCAAGAAAATTACTTGTAATGAAACATGTCAACAAAACATATACAAGTACCCATTTGCTTTCTTCAATAAAAAAGGTTTGTTTTAAAGCCAAGTACAAGTATGCCCAAAAATGAAACACCGTTGTCTATTTTCATGAAACTTTCAATTTTGTAACTCATATACAAGGAAATGCTGTTTGAAATGAACTACTGATTGGTATTAATGAGTTTAATGCCCTTTAGCAGACCCAGTCATATTTCATGGGAGGTTTCCCGAGCCATCATTCCTGGGAAGGACCAGTACTAAACTCCCATTCTATTTTAGAACTACTGACTCATGACAGACAATGCAAGACAAGGTACCCTGGACAAAGAATGATCAGACATTCCATACATCCTGCTGAACTTACACTAAAATTCATTTTTTTGTATGGTCCTATAAGAATAGTCAGTTCAAATATGTTTACATTAAACTGGAAGAACAGGAAGTCTTTCCCACTCAGCAGTAGGAAAAGTGTGTATTTTCTCAGAGATCATGAATGATCAAACATGGTGTAACTATATCTATCATTTGTCTTAGGCTATGATGATAAATGATCATCATGGTGCAAATACTGTCTGGCATCTATTTTCTAACTGCAACAATTATTCAAGGAAATCTTTGCTATGCTACTTTTCTTTAATAGCTGACTTATTAGTTTCTACCAATAAAAAAATCACTACTCTAGAGACTCAACAATGATCCTGGAAAGTTAACAAACCTATCCAATTTACTAGGCACAGAAAGATTTGGTTACTATTACTGAAGGTGTTTACCTCACCACAGTACATGGTTATGCTTTGGAAAAAGTTTGAAATATGAATCTTTGAAATATAAATCTAAGTTAAATGGAGATTGAACTGAAATAATTCAGATGAAGAACAGAAACTAGTACAGTCATTGAAGATAACAAATACCCCCACAACTGCATACTGACTCAACAGCAGAAGCAATAGAGTTACTGTAGTAGGAGCTTTTATGATAACGCATGTAATTATGAAAATAATGCTCGACAGATATAAATCAAATATTATGTCTTACGCATTTACATTGTGTAGTGACTATGCCTGGCAAGTTTCAGTTCAATCCGTGACAAATGTGACAAAAAGTCTAAGTTCAAGAGGCAATAATTGTGCCTGGCTAGGTATGCATCAGAAATATTTCTTTCATGTTTTCACTGTTTGTGCCTCAAGGTATATAATTATATATTAGTCAAAAATGGGGAAGAGTGTAAGTTCAAGGGGCAATAACTCTGCATTGCCTGCATGAATTTACACAAAACTGTAAATGCTGCCTCTAGAGTGTTAACAAGGTTTTTGGATATTTGGGGTCTGTGACCTAGTTTTTGACCCCAGATGACCCATATCCAAATTCAAGCTACAAATCATCAAAACAACCTTTCTGACAAATTTCCAGGACAATTGGACTGAAAATGTAGCCTCCATATTGTTTACAAAGTTTTTCGATATTTAGGGTCTTTGACCTAGTTTTTGACTCCAGATGACCCATATTCAAAGCTGAGCTAGAAATCATAAAAGCAACCTTTCTGACAAATTCTCAGGTTATTTGGAATTAAAATCTTGACTCTAGAGTGTTAACAAGGTTTTTCTATTTTCGGGCTCTGTGACCTAGTTTCTGAACCCAGATGACCCATATTCGAATTTGAGCTAGAAAACATTGAAACAATCTTTCTGACAAATTTCCAGACTATTTGGACTGTAAATGTTACATCTCCTTCTACAAGAAGATTTTCAAAGTTGTCACTATATATGCCTATGTAAAACCAAAGACCCTGGGGTGGGGCCAAATTTGACCCCAGGGGTATAATTTGAACAAACTTGGTAGAGGTCCACTAGACAATGCTACATACGAAATCTTAAGGCTCAGGACCTTGTGGTTTCAGACAAGAAGATTTTCAAAGTTTTTCCTATATACATCTAAGCCTATGTAAAACCAATGACCCCTGGGTGGGGCAAAATTTGAGCCCAGAGGTATAATTTGAAAAAACTTGGTTGAGGTCCACTAGACAATGCTACATACCAAATCTTAAGGCTCAGGGTCTTGTGGTTTCAGACAAGAAGATTTTCAAGTTTTTCCTATATAAGCCTGTGTAAAACCAATGACCTCCTGGGCATGGCCAAATTTGGCCCCAGGGGCATAATTTGAACAAACTTGGTAGAAGTCCAGTAGACAATGCCATATACCAAATCTCAAGGCTCAGGGCCTTGTCGTTTCAGACAAGATGATTTTTAAAATTTCACTATATAAGCCTATGTAAAATCAATTGACCACCGGGGTGGGGCCAAATTTGACCCCAGGGGTATAATTTGAACAAACTTAGTATGTAGCATTGAGAAGTGGACCTCTACCAAGTTTGTTCAATTATACCTCTGCGGTCAAATCTGGCCCCATCCCGGGGGTCAATTGATTTTACAAGGGCTTACAAAAGAAAATTTTGAAAATCGTCGTGTCTGAAACCACAAGGCCCTGAGCCTTAAGATTTGGTATGTAGTCTAGTGGACCCCTATCAAGTTTGTTCAAATTATTTCTCTGGGGTCAAATTTGGCTACATCCCAGGGATAAATTGACTTTATATAGGTTTATATAGGGAAAACTTTGAAAATCTTTTTATATGAAACAACAAGGCCCTGAGCCTTAAGATGTATGTGGTATGTGGCATTGTCAAGTGGACCTCTACCAAGTTTGTTCACATTATACCTCTGGGGTCAAATTTAGCTCTTCCCCAGAGGTCAATTGATTTTGTATAGGCTTATATATGGAAAACTTTGAAAATCTTCTTGTCTGAAACCACTAGGCCCTAAGCCTTAAGATTTGGTATGTAGCATTGTCTAGTGGACCTCTACCAAATTTGTTCAAATTATACCCCTGGGGTCAAATTAAGCCCTGTCCCAGGGGTATATTGATTTTACATAGGCTTATATAGGGAAAAGAACACAAAGGTAGTACACATTAGCCAGAAAAAAGACACTGTCATGAAAAAGAACACATAGCCAGGGCACAATTAGCCACAAAAAAGACACTGTCATGAAAAAGAACACATAGCCAGAGCACAATTAGCCAGAAAAAAGACACTGTCTAAAAAGAACACATAGCCAGAGCACATTAGCCAGAAAAAAGACACTGTCATGAAAAAGAACACATAGTTAGTGCACAAGTCTGGAAAAAAAGATAAAGCCAGTGTATGAGTCATGAAGAAGAACACAGCTAGTGCACATTATCCAGAAAAAAGACACTATCATGAAAAAGAACACATAGCAGGTGCACAAGTCTGGAAAACGGACAGTCAGTGTATGAGTCATGAAGAAGAACACAGAGCTAGTGCACATTAGCGAGAAAAAAGACACTGTCATGAAAAAGAACACATAGCTAGTGCACAAGTCTGGAAAAAAAGATAAAGCCAGTGTATGAGTCATGAAGAAGAACAAAGAGCTAATGCACATTATCCAGAAAAAAGACACTATCATGAAAAAGAACACATAGCAGGTGCACAAGTCTGGAAAACGGACAGTCAGTGTATGAGTCATGAAGAAGAACACAGAGCTAGTGCACATTAGCGAGAAAAAAGACACTGTCATGAAAAAGAACACATAGCTAGTGCACAAGTCTGGAAAACGGACAGTCAGTGTTGACATGAAGAAGAACACATAGCTAGAGCACATTAGCCAGAAAAAAGACACTGTCATGAAAAGAAGACAAAGCTTGTGCACAAGTCTGGAAAAAAGACACAGCCAGTGTATGAGTCATGAATAAGAACACAGGGCTAGTGCACATTATCCAGAAAAAAGACACTATCATGAAAAAGAACACATAGCTAGTGCACAAGTCTGGAAAACGGATAGTCAGTGTATGAGTCATGAAGAAGAACACAGAGCTAGTGCACATTATCCAGAAAAAAGACACTATCATGAAAAAGAACACATAGCTAGTGCACAAGTCTGGAAAACGGACAGTCAGTGTATGAGTCATGAAAAATAACACATAGCTAGTGCACATTAGCCAGAAAAAAAGACACTGTCTTGAAAAAGAACACATAGCCAGAGCATAAGTCTGGAAAAAGGACAGTCAGTGTATGAGTCATGAAAAATAACACAGAGCTAGTTCACATAAGCCAGAAAAAAGACACTATCATGAAAAAGAACACATAGCTAGTGCACAAGTCTGGAAAACGGACAGTCAGTGTATGAGTCATGAAGAAGAACACAGGGCTAGTGCACATTAGCCAGAAAAAAGACACTGTCATGAAAAAGAAGACAAAGCTAGTGCACAAGTCTGGAAAAAAGACACAGCCAGTGTATGAGTCATGAATAAGAACACAGGGCTAGTGCATATTATCCAGAAAAAGACACTGTCATGAAAAAGAACACATAGCTAGTGCACAAGTCTGGAAAAAGGACAAACAGCAAGTTCATGAGCAATGAAAAAAATGAAAAGGCCATATTACGAACTATAAAAATAAACAAATAGCTAGTGAACAAGTGATGAAAAGTTACAAAGAGACAAGTGAATGGATCGTAAAAGGAGATGTCTCTGAAGATAACAGCTGACTTATATGACTGAAAGTACAAACAAGAAAGCTACCCCAAGACAAAGAAACAGAGAAAATCAAAACAAATCAGAAAATAACATGGAAAAGGCTCAAAGCACCAATAGAAAACTTCAAAACTTCAAAAATGGATATAGATTCTTTTTCACAACCTTTTATACAGTCATTTTGTACACAACTGATTCTATTTTAAATTTAGGCAGTGTAAGCTTAGTTCTAATGAAACATTCTAGTTTATATTAGATGACAGTCCCCAGAACACAAATATTACTCACTCATACTTGTGACAAAGATTATCGTAAATATTTTGGAAAAATTAGTGATTATCCTAGTTTTGGCAAATGTTTGATTTAGTTTCGGCACGTTACAACATTCCAGATTGAAGTAATTGTTCAGAAACCAGTTTACCTTTCTTCAGTTACTGTGAGTTACCTTGCTCTACTTGAGTTTCATACATTCTAGTTAAACACTAATTTTTTCAGAAGGTTCATTCTGTATTTCATTGTTATCTCAATACTCTGGCTATTTTGATATAAATCATTTATTCCATACTTAACTTGAACTGTATGATCATAAAATTTCTTCAATTTTAAAAAGTATACCAACTGAAACACCCAGGTTATGCGTATGAATTAAATTCAATTTGTACCCATATTTCCAGGTTATTTGGACTGAAAATCTTACCTCTAGAGTGTTAACAAGGTTTTTCCATATTTGGGGTCTGTGACATAGTTCTTGACCCCAGATAACCCATATTCGAATCTGAGCTAGAAATCATTAAAACAACCTTTCTGACAAATTTCCAGAATATTTGGTCTGAAAAGTAGCCTCTACAGTGTTAACAAGTTTTATTCTATTTTTGGGCTCTGTGACCTATTTTATGACTCCAGATGACCCATATTCAAACTTGACCTAGAAACCATTGAATCAACCTTTCAGACAGATTTCCAGGTTATTTGGACTGAAAATGTTACCTCTAGAGTTTTAACAAGGTTTTTCCATATTTCGGCTATGTGACCTAGTTTTTGATCCCAGATGACCCTTATTAGAACTTAAGCTAGAAATCATCAAAATAACCTTTCTTTCAAATTTCTTGGATATTTTGAGTCAAAATGTAACCTCTAGAGTGTTAACAAGGTTTTTCTATTTTCGGGCTCTGTGACCTAGTTTTTGAACCCAGATGACCCATATTCGAATCTGAGCTAGAAAACATTGAAACAATCTTTCTGACAAATTTCTAGATTATTTGGACTGTAAATGTTACATCTACTTCTACAAGAAGATTTTCAAAGTTGTCATTATATATGCCTATGTAAAACGAAAGACCCCATGGTGGGGCCAAATTTGACCCCAGGGGTATAATTTGGACAAACTTGGTAGAGGTCCACTAGACAATGATACATACGAAATCTTAAGGCTCAGGACCTTGTGGTTTTAGACAAAAAGATTTATTAAAATTTCACTATATAAGCCTATGTAAAATCAACTGACCCCTGGGGCGGGGTCATATTTGACCCCAGGGGTATAATTTGAACAAACTTAGTATGTAGCATTGTGTAGTGGACCTCTACCAAGTTTGTTCAATTATACCTCTGCAGTCAAATCTGGCCCCATCCCAGGGGTCAATTTATTTTTCAAGGGCTTATATAAGAAAATTGTGAAAATCTTGTCTGAAACCACAAGGCCCTGAGCCTTAAGATTTGGTATGTAGCATTGTCTAGTGGACCTCTACCAAGTTTGTTCAAATTATTCCTCTGGGGTCAAAATTGGTCCCATCCCAGGGATTAATTGATTTTACAAAGCTTTGTATAGGGAAAACTTTGAATGTTGTTGTTTTGGTTTTTTTCCACTTATTCATGAAAAAAAAAGTAAGTAACTTTACACTGAGTGTTAAATATGGAACAACACAATCATGAATGCAGTAATAAACTGTTCTAGCATCAGGTTTCCTATTTTGATGTTGTATGAATACTTCTCATTGAAATTTAAGTTTCTTTAGAGGAATATCTGAGGGTTTTTTTTATTATTTTTGTTTATGTAAATGTTGTTAAAATGAAAATGCAAATTAGGGCAATTCTATATACAGGAAAATTCTATTAGAAAAGCACTGTATTTCTAAAATGCCTCCCTAATCTGTCTTGTCACAAGAACAAAAGTAACACAACATCCTTCAATCAATTCAAAGTAAAAGGTTCATACAATATAACATTACAAGGCAAGAAATTAATCCAAAAGATTTTTTTTTCTATTTAAGCAACAGTGACCTTGACCTTAAAGAAGCCACAGAAACCCAAAATACAACAACTGCACACAATGTACTTACACACCAAGTTTCATTTTATTACAACATGCAGGGGTAAAGTTTTTGATCAGATTATTTTTCCTTTTTACAGTGACTTTGACCTTTGTCTTCATCCTTGAAAATTCTGTATACATCATATATTTGTAGAACACTTAAATCTTTTGTGTCCTATATTAAAATCATTTACTTTTTTGAGTAATTTTGTCTACTAAGACATGTTACATGTATTCCCTCACACTAACTTCCCCTTTTAAAAAGTATCTTAATTTAACAAAGTCATCAAAGCAATAAAATTACTGAAGTTGCAATAAATTGTTGTTGTTCAGTAAGAAGCCACTTGAGTTATTTAACCTTTGCTGAGGTATCATCATTACATGAAACTATAGTCTTAAATTCAGTTAATTGCAGTTTATACAATTAATCTTGAATGCAACAAAACTAAATGCAATCAATAGCAACAGCAGCATATATGCTACCCTTACACATTTGATTTAACTTTAAGAAGTTTAAATGCAATACTGTGGTCTAACCTGAAACTATCTTGGCATCTTTAGCAAGAGTTACTTTGATCTTGATTCAAAACACCCCAAAAACATCATGGTTTACTGTAGCTATTTACAAAACCACGTTTCATTGCAATACAATTTTTTCATCAAATTTTTGTTGTGGTGACCTTGACCTAGAATGCAGATGTCCCAAATGCAACCATAGCTATATTTTCAAACAAGTTACCTACACATAAAGCATTAAGTTTCATTTATGCTTGGCAACCCATTCTCTTTCATCCAAAAAGTTCAAAAATGAACAGAAGGTTTAACACAAGAGCTGACTCCCCCCTCTCCCACTCCCATTTATGTTATGAGCAGCTTTGGGCTAACTTCGTAATGTGTGCAAGCATAGTCATAATAAAAATATTTTATTCTAAGACAATGAATTTTTCCAGCAGGGGTTTCCAAAGCTTGCAATGTCAGCTGAAGTGAAATATCCATGTTTTTTTCTTCTTTTTCTGATATCACCAAGAATGCATAAACAAATGTGAAATGTTTTCATCTCTTATAACAATGCTACAATGTACAATAAAAAAGATGTAGATTATCCACACTCATTTTAACATTTTAACTTGTAGTAATTTTGTGTAAAACATAGTGTTACTTGAACTCCCTCCAAGTGTCACTATTTTTTTCAGTCCAGTACTATTATTGTACAGTAATCAAAGCACTGAAGATGCTAAAGTTGCAATTCTCATTATGAAAACATTTTATTCTAAAACCTGCCAAATATAAGCAGGAAGATTTCTCTCATTGACAATGTCAGCAGCCTACAAAGTATTAATGATGTCCTTTCTTTCATTCAAATTACCAAGTATGCAGGAACAAATTAAATAGCTTTTTACATTTAAGATACAACAAAATAAGGTCTAGTTTAAAGGAAAGTGTAGAATTTCTTCAAGATCTATCCACACTACATTTTGATTAATTATCTATCATCAAACTAGGAATATATATTATATTTAAGTATTAGAATACTTATAAAAATTTTGTCAACCCTCATTGAACTGAGCTTTTTCAAGAAATATACTATCCTTGGACAAAGTATAGACCATATAAGACACTTTTACCATGCGAGTTTTAAGAAATGACTAATATTCATATCACACTTCACTCGACTTAATTGGTTTATAAGGTGTAGAGTAACATTTTTTTTTTTTCTTGGACTGACCATTAGAACAGTGTTACTTTGTATGTAACTATTCACATTATGAAGACCTACTGACTGCTAACAAAAAGAAAACAAAATGAAAAGCCGAAGGTGAGAAGAAAAGAAATATGATTACATGTACAAACATTGCATGAATTTACCCCACCCACTTCCTTATGAGTGTATCAATATAAGTATCAATGTAAACTTCAACATAAATCTTCAGGGCTTCAAATTAGCTACAATTATTTTTATTTATGTTATTATTATTATTATTTATTCCGAACAAATAGGCAAAATATCAAATAGTTTTACTGTCTAGTTTTGGAGAAATTACTAACTGATATCACAGATACACATTTTTCATCAATTTACCTTTCAAGAACATTTTCATGTAAGTTTCCAACATAGAAAAAAGAAAACTATGAATTAAAGATAAAGAAATACAAAAGTTATATTTAAAAATTCTGTTTGAATCAACTTAAAATATATACCGGTATTTAATTAAAATTAAAACTCTATATACAAAAAATCTTCATAAAAATAAAAATATAAACAAAATTATTTAAAAGACCAAGCCAAGGGATCACTGCAAACTATTGTACCTCCTTATTTTGTTACAATAGTTTCGCATTGATCCCTTGACAAAGTCTCCTCTGTTTTGTGGGACTTTTACCCAAACCCATTAATCTTTATCCTGCTGCTGCTAGGGTAAAGGTCAATGGGCTCTGTCAAACTGACAGCTCTGCCACAGAGGCAAAGGCTGCTCACTTATTTCTTTAGCCCCAGTGGGCGGGGGCCCATAATAAGACTTACTGTTTTTAATGCTTCTTTTTTAATCAAATAATGAATGTACATAACTGTACTGTCTTATTCAACCTATACACCATATTGCTTTATCTTGTATATTTCATTATTCTATTAAGATATATTCATCATAAAACTTGGCAGCCATTATACATTGGTTGACAGAACTTCTTTTCATTTAAACTAAGGATTTGTAAAACCTCTTAAAGAAGTTAAACCATAAATTAAAGTGAAAGTCTGTTACACTATAGATGCAATTCTACACTACACAATAATTCTAAAGACACACCAATAATTCTAGTGCTCATGTGTTGTCATTCATGTTTTTTTTTATTGCTAAACTTGAGAGTTTTTAGTTATCACATCACACCATTAATTTCAGTATTCTCCTGTCACACCACAGATTTTGACATTTCTGTATAAGAACAAATTTAAGTGTCATCAATTTCACAATCCAATGGGCATTTTTGTCTGACCATAAATTTAAGCAACCCTAGTTACAGACAAACAAAAGGAAGGGGTCTTAAGTGAAGGACATTTGTCTTAAGTTTACACTTATATTTAGTTACCACAGTACTGTACTTGGCTGTCAATGTTCCTGTTCTAAGTCAATTTGAGTAACTTTCTGACATCAAATTTAAGTTCAGTGTCCTAAAAATTAAGTATAAAACGTGAAACTTACTAGCATATGAGAAATAGAATGGTCAAGTTTTTTTTAATCTTTTGAGCTTACTTATGACATAAAAAGGAATGTAGAGTAATTACAGATATTATACTGAAAAACTCAGAAATAGTATGACCAAATTATACCACACCATATATTTCAATGTGACAATACCAAATATATATTCATAAATGTCACTACCTCAATCCATTAATGTAAGTGACACTAAAGAAAAAGGCCCTCAGCAACACACACTGAGAACCAATTATTTTAGTAAATTACAAATGTAAATCTTTCAAGACAATACAGCTTTGTAAATGTTTTTCCATTGATGGTAATACAAGTGTATAGCTAGTATCACTAAACTAGCAACTCTTAAATAAAATCTCTACATCAGTGAAGTTTTTACATGAAAAAAAGCTATATAAATTGCCGGCTTCTTTAGATATTTTAGAAATATGTATGAAGCCTTTCTCTTTAAAGATACAAAAAGAAAATATTAATGGAGAACTATGTTGAACAAGTTTTCATGAAATTTGCACAATAGGTTTCATATTGTCATATCAGATTTTATGTTCCTCACTGAGTAGATTTCTAGTAACTATGGTGGTCTCATTTTGAAGGGTAATAAAACTTGTACTATTTTTTTTTAACTCTCAGTCAAACAAGTGGTTGTTTATGAAAAGCAAGAATTTTCTTTGACTAAACATATATAATATTACAGATGGCAATAAACAAATGTAGCCAGTATATTTGAATAGAAATTTCTCATTTTAATTTGATACACAAGGATAGTATAGAAAATTTACCAGAAAGAAAAAGTATCCAAGACTTGTGTTCTGTTATATTCATTGACAAACATTTTCAACTCCATTTAAATCAAAGTAAAAAGATGGATATCATGTCTGTCAGTCTGCATAATGATCGACACTTCTAAATTTAGCCTTCAAGATAATACTTTATTTGTAACAGGTCTTCCAGTCTGATTTGTGATCAAAACTTCATACAAAGATTCTAAAATGGGTCCATCATCAGTTTACAGTTATAGCATACAAGCATTCTTAACACCCTGTATGTAATGAGTAACATTTTGTAAATGGCATCATGCGAAACAGGGCACTTTCACAAAAATAGACACATTTGTATTATCAAAGATATCATTATACAGTACAAGCCAGGAGGAACTTAAAAAGGAAGATTTTGAAATTTGAACTAGATGCTTTTTAGTATAAGCTGGCATCACCTTAGAAATACTAATAAGCAAATAAAAAAATTACTTTATGACTTCTATTCATTATAGACAACTTTTAGCCTACTCAATTGAGCATGCTTACATTTTTTCATTTAACAAACTATTTTTAACTGTGCACAATAACATCCCAAAACTCTTCCATTTGGTCCCTGCTGACCGTCTTAACCACACATCCATGGATTTTTTTCTTTTCTTTCTTAAATTGCAAATGACAGTAAAGTTTAAACGAGAATTTTTTCTGGCCATCATCATTCAATTTGCTCTTCTTTAAGTTTTAATTATTTAATCCTAGATATAATTAAACCATTTCTACAATATATACAATCTAACACAGGTAACCACTGGTTGCTATAGGAATGCTAAACCAAGTATTTCTTCTTTTTAGTAATAATTGTTTGGCATAAAAGAAAATAATTAAATAAAATTTATTTTGCAATTAAACATTAACAAGAGATGTTTGTGAAACATGAATGCCCCACTAACAGATACCAATTGGCCCGTTCTAAAAATGACCTTGACCTCCTGACCTAAAAATCAATATGGGTTATCTACAGATCATGAACAACCACACTACCAAATCTGAAGACTGTAGAACCAGCTTTTGTGGTGAAGATCACTGTGACCTCAACCTGTGACCTACTGACCTCAAAATCAAAAACGGTCAACAACTGCTCATGAACAACCCCCCACCCCACCACTGACTCTGATGACTGTTTGCCAAAGTGTTCTCTAGTTACTTATTAGACAGGCTTTTTGTGGTCAAGGTCAAAGTTACAGGTCATGACCAACATCCCCAATAGATCTGAGGACTGAACCCTGATGTGTTTTTTAGTTATTGATCAGACCAGCTTCCTGACCTCAAAATCAACAGAGGTCTCCTACAGGTCTTGACCAACCTCCCCACCAAATCGGGGGACTGTAAGCCAAAGTGTTTTCTATTTATTGGTGAGACAAACTTCCTTGGTCAAGGTCACAGTGTCCTTAACTTTTGACCTACTGACCTCAAAATCAATAGGGTCATCTACCTGTCATGAACAACCTCCCAACCAAATCTGAAGATTGTAGGCCACTAGTTTTTGATAGGTGATCATGACCTTGATCTTTGATCTTCTGACCCCAAAAACAACAGGGGTCTTCTACTAAATTAGGGCAATGATCCTATTAAGTTTGAAAGCAATGGGGGTCTTTTACTTAATGAGAGCAACCACCATACCATATGAATTTTGAAGACTCTGGGCAAAATGATGTTAATGAGCGGACATGGTTTCAAATTCAAGGTGACAGTGACTTTGACCTTTGACTTACTGACTCCAAAAACAATAGGGATCTTATACTCGATAAGAGCATCAATCATATGAAGTTTGAAGACTGTAAGCCAAATGGTACTTGAATTATTGAGTGGTCATGGTTTTCAAATTCAAGGTGACAGTGACCTTGACTTTTGATCTACTGACTTCAAAAACAGTAGGGGTCTTTTACTTAGTAAGAGCAACCAATGTATGAATTTTGAAGGCTCTGGGCAAAAAGTACTAAAGTTATTGAGTGGACACAGTTTTCAAATTCAAAGTGACAGTGACCTTGACCTTTCATTTACTGACCCCAAAAACCTTAGGGTACCTCTACTCATTCAGAACAACCACCCTTTAAAGTTTGAAGGCTCTGGGCTGAATGGTACTCCAGTTATTGATGGGACAAGGTCTGGTCAATGGACAGACGGAATGACTGACGACCAACATGTGCAAAGCAATATAGCCAGGCTTCTTCGAAGGGGGCCATATTCAAATATTCAGAAACAGATATAAAGACACAATCCTGTTAATTCTTCATCATTTTCTTATGCATAGTATTGCAAAAAATTAAATGGCTTACATCAGTTCATTTCACTTTTATGTTGTTTTCATCTGAGAATTAATTATTCCAGTACCCTGATTCGCATGATGCCAGTATTTTAGGTGCTTTTTTTATTCTTATTTTTATCAATTCAATGACTGACAGTGAGCAACCTCGACAAAACAGAGGACTTAGGTAAGACTGACACACGCAGACACACAAAGGCATTCCTGCCTGGCATTCATGTGGCAAAAACTTCAGTCCATGCAGTGTTTCAGAGACTGCATAAGTGGCCATGTGATTTTCCTGTACAGACCTACCTCTGAAACATGCTGACACTTCCTCCAAATACACCAAATGCCAGTGCAGACAAAACGAAGAGGCCAGTATGGACTTCCTGTTACTGGTGAAAAGTGAAAAGGCCAATAATAACCTACTTATAACTAAAATCCTGCAAGAACATAACATCTAAGTTTACTACTTTTCTTCACATTATGTACACTCTAGCCTAATTGATAAGCCTTAATCTGTAAACAGTACTGCTCATTCCCAACTTGACACAAAATGCACCTTAGGAGTATTAGGTTCACCTTAAGTTAAGTTTGTTTCCTTTGACCAATAGACATTACATTAAGTCATTATGGGTTATTTGCTTTGTACTGAGCTATATATTCACAAGTTCTTCCAATGCAGTAATATAATATTGCAGGACTTCAGTAGTGCAATATTTTATAATTGCAGGATGATCAAGGACACATTTCTAAGCACAAACTAAATAACATTTTTATTGCATACGCTTAACACAAAATGAAAAAATGGTTTAGAAAACTACTTAAAAATGTTTAAGCAGATTTATTGAAAAAATATAGACTCTTTGAGATGAAATGAAGTAAAGTGGAAATAACAATTTTGCGTATGCAATAATATTACATAATATGTGTAATTATCATATCAGAATGAAGGTTAGCTAACACAGTTCTATACAATACTGATAAATTTCTGGTCCATAATTTTCAATTAATTTTCAACCATTCCTAGGAAGGACTAATGCTAGTCTTCCATCCTCTGTATGAAAATGCCAACTTTCCAGATTCAAACCCGTGACCTTCTAGCAGTGAGAGGTTTAGTGAATTCAAGTCAGCAATGAAAATCATGTTTACCTTATATGCTTAGTTCAAATATCTTCAATACAACAGAATCTTACTATTCCTTGTTCTTCATAAGTAACTAGACACTTATTATTTGATTACATTTCTGGAAAGGTTTTAGCTGAAAAAAAGAATCATGTTGACATTTACAGTACAGGCAATGTTCTTGCAGAGGTGGCAATTTTCTATTGGGTGCTCATTGCCAGCATCTTGGCAGTCAACGGAGGACACTGTTTTCCGATTCTACAATAATACAATAATAGATCAATGAATACAGCAGACCTGTGGTATCTGTTGTCACCATGGTGGACCAATCACACAATACCTGTATTGTATAAGCTCTACATTTGCTCAACCACAATTACAGCAACACTTTAGAAAAGATTACGATATTTCTTCAAAATGAAATACTTTGAACACAATTTTCATAATTGCAAATAAAGGAAGAAATAGGACAGGTTTTTAAAACTTGATTATAAATTTAAATCATTTTGCAGAATCTTAATTACACAGGTAAAGAGGATCAAACCATTTGTTTCAGATTTTTCCCCTAATTTTTAACTTGTAATTGTGAATGAGCAGATTTACTAGGAGATATAACATTATTTGTGTTAGTAATGTTTTAACAACCTATTACTATAACATACTTACAGTTCAACTATAAATACACGACATCAATTCCTTCAGTAGACTGATATTCAAATTATTGGTTGCAATGGAAGTAACTTAAATGTCTTCTAGAGAAATGTCTTCTAGAGATTAAGTCGATTTAAGTAAGAAACTGTTTATTAAGTATGCATTAATAAAATTAAATTGGTCAAGATTACCACACTTAACCAATTGAATTTCATAAATGCATACTTGTTAAGGCTTACTAGCCTAGTGGTTGAAACCCTACTTTGTGCAATGATTAAAGTAAGAAAACTTAACTAAACTTGCCAGTTGATGCTGATTTACCCTGTTACAGTAAGTGCAGTAAGGATGCCTTTCTATCTTCTTATGTATTTAATACTACAAAACTAAAATACAAGCAAAATATACAAAATCACCTGACAACTTTAAACAGTAAAAGAATGTCCAAAACGAGAAATGCATGCTTTAAGAAAACTCCAAATACAGTATCTTTAAATCACTTTTCTGCATTTTAACAAACTCACCAGTACAGAAAACTTACTGAATCTTTAAAAGAAGCATGCAGTTCATGAACAAACTTAATGAAAATCAACTCTGAAATTTTTCCACTTCAACATTGGTTCATTTCAAAGTTTCCTGTGACCTTCTTAAGAAAAATAATGTATATTTTGCTTGAATGCAAAGGAAACAAACTGAAACAGTCCTGATTGGTACAACAGTTATGCTTGCAACTCAAAACATGGTTGTTCAAAACTTCAAATGGAAAATGAACCAAAACAAAATCTACTATTGCTATTTTTGTTCAATCTGAAACACTATATAATGATTATAAAATTGAATTGTCTTCCAAAGTTTTATTCCTACATAATAAATAACCTCTGTAGTTTTTCTATCATTACCTTGCTTCATTCAAAAGAATGAGAAGATTAATGACAGTGTTATTATCGTTAAAATCTGAACTTAAGTTAATAATGGCAGTCTTATTTTACTGACTTGTATATGACACTTTCCAATGTCAAAAATATCTAAGTTAATATCCCCAATTTAAATATATCCTTTTTGACTACTACAGCAGTTTTTACTTTCCTTATCCTATGTTCATGTTCTTTGCATGTTTTATGTTTCTTATTTTTTCACCATTACGCTTTTATTATTCAGTCTTATTTTTTCATTCACTGTGTGTTTACAATATGCATTTTATTCTTGTATTCTTCCGTGTAAGTTATATTCTTTTTTTGATTTATGTTTTATGTTACATGTTTTTTTTACATTATCAGTTGAGTTTTAAGAATGCATTAATTTACTATTTATTTATGTGATTGTTTCTTGCCTTTTTCAATTGTGCTTTATTGTGTGCAACTGTTAATTTATTGTTTTAATCAACTTTATTATTATATTAACATATTATTTTTTATTGTATTATATCAATTAATCTTGTTTTACCGTGAGCATTCTATTTATCTATTTACTTATTTCAATATTATTTGGTTTTGGGTTTTTTCATTAATTTGTGTTTCACAGTATTTGAAATTTATCTTTAGTGTGCATTTTATTTTATTTTCACTCGGTGCTTGTTTAATGTTTTTTACTTCTATATAATTATATTCTGAATTCTCTGCTTATCATTTTTTTTTCAATTACTTAAGTGTCACCGTACAGATTTATTCTTCCATATATTTTATTTATTTTTCATTATTATTACTATTATTATCATTATTATCTAATGTGCTACCATTTTAGTTTGCTTATCTGGTATTAACTTTTTCTGGTTTATATATATTTAATTAATTCACTTTCTTCTTTATTTCTTCTTTTCTTTTTACATATAATAATAAAATGTGCTATTTTTCATCCTTACTTTAGATTTAAGTATCTAACGGTTTTACTCTAACATTTTTCATTACTTTTATCAATCTTAGTAAAACATGCTGTAGAGGATATACTGGTTACAATTAATTTACCAATGAGCTTTAGAAAAATATTTCTAAAACTTTCTAGCTACTATAAGATGTTTGCCTTTTACTGCTTTGTTACCCCTTTTTAATATTCTGTATAAAATATCAGTAAAATAAGTGCTATGTCATAATATTCATTTTAAAGTTATATTAGTGGTCAAATTGACACTGGTCTAAGGTTAAATTTCATTTATGCATCTCTCATAAGTTACAGAAGTCTTTGTATCTTCTGAGGTTTCTGAACTTTCACTGTGTTTTCAGCTTTAACCTTGACTGAACATTCACCGTGTTTTCAGCTTGTAACCTTGACTGTCATGCATCTTTATCATTTTGAACACTAATAATAACTTTAACAGAATTTCTTTATGTTATTCCTGGACAGTCGCTGACCAAACTCGTAAAGAGGCATACCCTAAAATTTTAAATTTTATTTTGAATTGTGAATGATATTGAATAAATGATTACCCAATGTCAATGACAAGAAAGTAAGACAAATTGTAAGCAGTACATTGTTGATTAATTTCAGGGTATACCCCTTTAAAGCGACTGACTCACAGATGGGCCGACGATGATCTTGAAATTTTTGCTGCAGTAGTGAAGAACATATTTAAACTAAGTTACTGATTCATTTTTTGATACAGAAAAACATCAAAATATAAAGTTTTACACACTTTTATCAGTAAAAAATTTACTCCATTAGTCACGCGGTAGCCATACTTTAGTTATAAAATTAATTTTGATGCATCGTTACAAGTAGGTGCTGTGGCTCAGTGGTTTAGATCATCGCTCTATATTTTACTGACCAAAAGGTCGTGGATTCGAATCCTGGTAACGGCTAAACTTTTTTTTCAGTTTTCATGGTGTATAGAAGCATAATAATATGTTTTTTCCATAGTATATTAAATTCTCTTAAATTTTAAAGAAAAAAAAATTTCAGCAAAATTCTGTGAGTCAGTCGCTTTAAAGTAAACATATGCTTCATCTCCTAGTGAAGTCACCTACCCTAAATAATCTGAAAAATACTGTACTGAATTTAACAGGCATATGTGATCAGTCAATTCAACAGTCTGGAATAAGTATTTAAATACAGTATAACCTGCCCTAACGGTCACCTTATATCGGCGGTCACCTGGTGTCAACGGTCATTTCATGACGCTCCCGTCGAAAATCCTTCTAAATAACACGTTAATTAAACGGTCACCTTACGTCTGCGGCCAGCGGCCACCTGCATTCAATTTGCCAAAATTCGACCCGATTTAGCGGTCACGTATTGTCTGCTGAAGGTGTGAATATATTTTGACAAGCCCTAGAATAAACCCTCGAAGGCAAATACGCGACAATACACAGTGCTTGAATGTATCAGTGTGTTAATTCGGCGACTATTTGTTACGCATGCTATAAGGTAAACGGTCGATTTAACCTTTGATCTCATTAGGTGTTGAGAAGTTTGTTTTATAATTACAAAAGGTATTGATTTCAGCGGTTAACGGAAATTAAAATGAATATAAGCACCTGACAAACATGCTTTTTAATTGAACTCTATTTTAAATCTGTCACGGAGTAAAAGAAAAACTCTGCTTTATTCTATATCTCGGCTCGTTAGGAGAACACCTTCTTGTGCAAATCATCCCGATTACGCAGAAGGGAAAGAACTCTTAACCATGTAATGAATGAATTTTCGCGAATCGCCCTAAAATCAAATCAATATTAATTTCTGTCTTTTACAGAATGTTTTGTTATATTTAAAGGTAAAATGTAAACTTAGAACAAAGAAATTTTCAAACATGCTATTACTGAGCCGTACGTTACTTAAGATAGCACTTAAGAAACAAATGTTTTTGACTTTTTTGGAGTAAAGATGAGACCGCTCGTGCCGCGATTAGAAAGTCAGTGATAATAATGATAATATCTAATAGAATTTAAATGACTGCAAGATACTATTTGGATTGTATTTTGAACTTGAATTATCATATTAAAAATTAATGAAGATACAACAATTAAAAAAGTGTTATGATTCTGTGTTCAAAGTAACCACATGCCTACTAGTACTAAAGAAAGCGAGTCAACATTACCCCCTAAATAGGCAGTCACCTTGCTTAAGCAGCCAAAATTACTGTTTCCCTTTGCTGGCTGCTTAAGTAAGGTTGGACTGTATTGAGAAAAGACTGATGAAGCTTCTTAGCTGCACTAACCAATCACATCAGCCTATTAACTTCATTTTCAGGCTGTTAACCCTGAACATGCTGAAATTTTGTAATGGATTTGCTTGGCTTTGAATTTGAAACAGTCCATTCAAAATTTAAGGGATTTCAATATCAAAATACAAAAATGGAGCCATCAACAGTATAGAGCCTGGTCAGACTGCACGGATGTGCAGGCTGGCCTGGCTCTATACTGGTGGCAAAGGCTAATCACTTTCGGTTCCAGCAGGTTAAGGGTTAAAATTGAGCTGCAAGCATAATACTGAAATACCTTATGGGTAAAAAAACACTCTAGATTTTCATTAGAACTTAAAAATAATGCATCCATGTGCATGAGTGTGTCAAGCTGAGATCTAATCTAACAAACAAAATAAATGTATACCTAAATAACTAATCAATATAAATTCAGTTTTCAAGAAAGAAAATGAAAAACTTAGCTTAAATGATTTCTCCCAAGCAGCAGCTTCAAAGACAAGGTCTCCAGAGTGTTTCTCCTCTGCATCTGTAGAACAACATGCCTTGCTTTTTACTACACACCCCCACTGGCTCCTAAAATAAAGATTTTACTCAGTACAGTTCAGTTTAACTGACAGAAACAATTGTTTAAAACAGTTAAATAAACACACTCCTCATTCAGGCAAACATTTGTGCCAAGTAATTTTGAAATCCCACAAACCAAGTCATGGACACAGTCCAGACAAGCAGAATTGCTGCCAGTTGACCTGTGTGACCTTGACTTTTGAGCTACTGATCTAGTTCAGGTGCATGATCATCACCTTACTGAGGCAAACATTTTTGAAATTCCTGATACCAAGGCCAAGTTAGAGTCCAGCCAAGCAGAACTGTAGTAAACTGAACTCTAAAGCTGACCTTGACCTTAAGCTACTTATTGAGGCAAATATTTTGGCCAAGTAACTTTGAAATCCCAGAAACAAAGGCCATGTTATATCCAAGACAGGCAAAAATGAGCCAGTTTTGACCTTTGACCTTGAGGTGTGACCTTGACTTTTGAGCTACACACCTGCATCATTTTACTGAGGCAACCATTTGTTTTGTATTGTTCAAGATGGAGCAATACATCTTAGAGTCAGTTCAAAACAAAAAAAAAAAGTTGTTTTGCAAAAGAGAAATGAAACAAAGTCATTGACAAATAAAAATAATTACCATTAAACTTATCTTACTATGCATCATATTGTGGGAATAAAGAAAAAACAACACCAAAAATAAATGTGAAATTTTAGTTTGATATTGACATAAATGATTGACCTATTGGCATGACTAATGTGAACATGTAATGATTCTGATGTTAACTGATCAGGAACTTTGTGAAACTACCGTAGTTGAAATAAAAAACAAAAATAAAACCCAAATATTCTAGATTGTTTCGATTCAAGGAAACTGTTATATAGTAAGAAATTAACAGGACGTAAAATAGGTAAGAGAATTCTAATCAGACATTTAACGTAAAAAGCTATGAGGTTATACACATGACTACCAATACCAATGATGCAGAACGCATATGGGCTTAACTTCATATTCCTTAATATTTGTAACTAATTTGCTTATGTTTATAGAAACCTTTCATGAAATTTTCTTGTCTGTTTTTAAATAAAAATGGTTTCAATTTCTTATTTTAATGATGATGACTGTGATTTCCATGAGAATCAGCAATCTTCAAGGATTTTTTTTCAAAATCAAGCACTTTTTAAGCACCTTTTCAGGGACACCCTCAATGAAAACACTTTTGAAGACACAGATCATTTTCAAGCATTTTTCAAGACCTGTATGAACCCTGAAAAATATGCTTTCAAATAGCACTGTCAGTTAGCCCAACAAATTGTGCGCCAGGGCTCTTTATTATATAGACGATCTATGTAATATCAGTTTGTAAATCGGTCGGTCTTGCAGTCGAAATATTGAGACTGCACTGTCAGTGTGTTTGTAATCTTATTTTCTGTTTCATTTTATGGTTAGTTATTCTAATTAAAAAATATCTTTTTTTTCTTAGTAAAGGAATTTTTCAGACATTTATTGCATATTTAATAGAAACATTCTAAAAACGTGTTAATTTCAACATATTTTTTCAGCATATTAATGAAAAGAAGTGACTTTCAAACGATGTCCGACACATTAAGCTTGTCAGAGAAAATGACGGTTAGCAATGTAGTCAGCGTGGGATTTATCGATTCTTGCTCATTGATTGACTGAATGACCTGTCAATCAAATTCCTGTGGTAAGGTCAATTAAGTTGGACTTCTACACTGGGCACTCGTTTGACCATCAGTCCTTGGTCTTAGCCCAACAAATTGTGCGCCAGGGCTCTTTATTATATAGACGATGGTCGCCCTTCGCGCACAACCCACTTACGATTCAAAACAATGCGGAAAGTTTTTCTTCTATGTGTATATGCCAGCGACCAGAATCTCGTCGCTAACTTTGACGGCTTCAAATGTATAGTTACACTCAATATTTCTTGAAATAAAATACATAGCTGTAAAGCTTATTCCAAACTGAATCAATATAAGAGAAAATAGATAAGAAAATTTTATGTTTTTTATGCATTACACTTATAAATCCTACACATGTCAACATGTTTTTGTTGGACACCGCTAAAACTCTACCTGACGGCAGTTTATCGATCGGTTTTATTTTTAAACCTCAACGGGTTGAAATATGTACTGCGGGAAATCTGTTGTTAACGCAGTCAGTTGAAAAGGGGACTATCGTAGTCAAAGAGAATTATCTTTATTTGTATACATAGAATGTATGTGTGGACATATTCACATAGAGCTATAGGAAGATATAAAAGCGTCATACACTTAAAATCTGTATCAGCGATTAATTATGCCGCAAGTTCATTATTTTTGTGAGATTTTCTGAGACCATGTTCTGTCATATTGAATTTGCACAGAGTGAATGGCGAAATTTCTTTTTGTACCAGGCAAAAGTCAGTATAATGTGTTAAAACTTCTCTTGTATTTCTGAACAAAATACCATAATGGCAATTCAGAACAACATATGTGGGTTATTTCGGACGGAGGTATTTTTTTATAAAGCACTCTTTTTTAATTTACAACACAGTACTACATTGTAAATATAATTTATTGCATTATCAAAGAACTCTGCTCCATAAATGCAAACATTTTAAAAAGAATGTAACAAAATCTATGTTTGCCAAAACGACGTTACTGCACCATTGCAACTTTCGCAATTTTAAACATTAAAGCGCCTTAGAAAAATTAACGATATTTCCACTCAAGTTATACCCACATAAGATCCCATATACTGTGAATGCTGACTATAGACCATTCCATAATTGATAAATTGACCGCCCCATTTCGAAGGTCACGTGACCGTCCGCCATTAAAGGACTGCTAAACCTCGCTATGATGCTTAAGTTCCTTATAAATCTGTATAACTTTAGCACATTTCAAGGTGACATACTGCCTTATATCGTGTGAATTTTGTTGCAGAATACACATCATTTTATTGTATTATTATAGCGTCAACGGTTTTGCGCATTATCATACTGATAAGGCATGGAAAGTGGCAAGTAAACGTCCTAGGTTAATATTAATTAAGCTGTTTCTTTCTCTGGCCAACGCCATTCAATCATTGTGCAACATGCTTTGCCCTGTCTAGTTGTTTTGAGCACTGTTTGGTTTTCTGGCACAGTTTTTTTTAAATATCTACTTTAATGTTATTGTTGGCTTTTGAAAAACTTCCTCTCGAAAAAAATCTACAAAGAATTCCAAATTCTCCAATCTTTTTGAGATTTTCTCTTTTCCATGGCGTTTCCCCACATCTGTCAGGTCGCCATATATCTTGTCAATCACATTCCCCAATCCGCCGGTCAGTTTTCCTTGTCTTTCGAGAGTTAGGTTACGGTGTGAATAAAAGGAATGTGCAATTTGTGCGTGTACAATGTGTTTTTATTGTAGTGCCTGTAAACCACTTTGAATATAATGACTTAACATCTTATTGAATTCCAGTACGTGATGTTCAATATTTTGTCCTCTCTTTTCTGTCACTTGTATCAATAGCTAAGCCTTATCTATTTTCACGTTCCGTAAAATTTACTTGTAACTGTCCACAGGAAACAAGCACTTTCAAAAAATTATTTTTAAAATCGATCAGAATTTCAAATATTTGATAAAAGCAAAGCTGTATGTTTATCACTTGGCCTCAAAATAACCTTTACTTTAGCAGGAATTGAAATTAAATCGAGTTTGCAGTTTGCTCTAGTTTCTTATCCAATCAGAGAGGCCATATTCAGTTTAAATTTGAAAAATATATCGCATAAAATAATCTGTATGAAAAAATAAGTGACTTATTTTCTTTGATATGAACAGCGCGTGACATGTGGTATGTGGGCGGAGTTATGCAATATAGTTAGAATAACATACGGGCATTATAAACTGAACTGTACATGTAGAAAAAAGCCTCGTGACAACTTGAATGACAGGCAATCGACATCTTTTTGGAAGCTAGAGGTGTCAATCAAAATTAAAGGGCGGTCTTAACAAGACCTTAGAGGACGTTGCCGACGTGCGTACATGACAAACTGTAAGCAAGTTATTGGTCTTCGCTCGCAATAAATTCCATAAAATTTGATATATGACAAATAACTTATACGTATTGTGCGTAATTTTTGTATTGAAGGCATGCACGCAATTAGAAAACATCTTTAGAAAAATATTTATGGATAAGCGAAACAAACCATATATGGAATGTCTTTATAACTCAATATGGATGATATGATTATAGGATATTGTAGTTTAAACTTGAAAAGTAAAGATGATATAATTTGGATAGGTGAAATAAACGGCTCTAGGTTCAAAATATTATTAGGTCAGGCCTGATTACACTAAATAAATACTAGACGCTACGAAAATCAAATTATATTTAAATGTTCATTAAAGAAAAAAACACAATATACAGGAAAGTGAATAGCAAATTTTAATTTTACTTGACATTACAAAATTGTTGACAACATACATTAGGAATCGTGTCCTTGACTGGTGGCGAATTAAGTTTATTAAATCCTATCTTTACAAAATAAAAATCACAAAATCAAAACTGTGACATGTTAAGAATGTGTGATGTATGTATTAATTTAGAATAAATAAATGGAGTAAATACAAACGTTCCAAATTTATATTTTCAGGGAAAAAAAACAGAAAAATTGTATTACGTCTATACGATAAAGCGCTTTGTGTGCAATTTTAACGCGTACAGTCTCCCGGAGTGTACTAATATGTTTAAATTAAAAGAAACGTTTTCATTGGTTACAGCGTTTGCACATCCACATGTAAACAACCGGTACCTAATTGGGTTTAATAGGTAATTTAAGTTAATATTTGTCATTTTATAAATATTTTGAGGACTAATTATGGTTTATATCAACAAATGAACATGCCAGTGTGAAAATTTTCATGTTGCAATGAAAAAAATGAAATTTAAATCAGTTCGATTTCCGACACAGTTTTGAGTCTAACTGGTTGAGACGTAAAGGCCGACATCTATGTAATATCAGTTTGTAAATCGGTCGGTCTTGCAGTCGAAATATTGAGACTATCCTTGGTCTCTACAGACTCCAAGTCAACTTTGCCAGTTGACAGCAGTTTAAACTTGTATTATCTTAAAACAGTAAGCACTCAACCTTTTGAAATATCTTAGCTTGTAAAATTTCAAACAAGAAAACTGAAGTAACATAGAGCTACCTGCTGGACCTGAGTTTCTGTAATGTCGCGACTTCATACCAGTTGGCACTTCTAAAATTTAGTGTTTATAGGTAACTACTTTTTTGCCCCAATTCGTCTCTTTCCATTCTGGCATGGCTTCCTACTTATTTAAAATGTCCATTTGAAACGACAAAATACACTTTTAATATTAAAAACAACATGCTCTTCACGTGTATGCTGCCATTATTCCCGAAAAATACGTTTCCGCGTGCAACATGTGAGCAGATGTCAATTACGGTAATCTGATTGGTTGAAATGCAGTCAAGTAGTTTGGAAACATTTGGCCGAGTTCAAATGGTGGCTCAAGAGAAGGGTAGGCTGCCTGTAAAACTATTGACGAATGAAAAAAGTAGCCCTTTAAGTATGTATAACTAATATTACTTCATTCACTTTGTGAAATACGAAAAAGCTGGAAACCAGCGGGCACCTCATACATCAGTTTCCAGGACGAAATCCAAAACTGTCTAGTTTTATTTTACCCTACTCTAGACATCTATATGTACTCACCCAGTTGTCTGAAGTCGCGGATTAACAGGGCTCAAATGCGGCCCGTGTAACCTTACACGTTTAATGACAGATCAACCACCAGAGGCTAAGAGGTTAAGCCCTGATCCCAGCTGCTCAGTTGACACACATTGAGTAGCTAGATAAATAACTTGCCAGGAAGTCGAATTAAACATCTATACTATTAAAAGAATAGGTTCCCGTCTTTTTGTGGGAGAAACAGCGTGATCTCAAGCTTTCCTGTTCTATGTCGCCGAAACACTCATATATGGGCCTCTTAAGTTGATATTTCTGTTTTGAAATAGGCACTGATATGTACGAAAATAGAGAAAATAGCCAAAAAAGTACCCGAAAACACCTAAGGCTAAAAACAGAAATGCTGCAGTCCCTGCGACGCTATGTATGAAAAACAGTATAAGCGGCGGATTCGGTGGGAAAATAGTGCGTCCGCGCGTGTGTGTGTGTGTGCATCTGGATTTCGTGTCCGCTCCTTAACTTCTAAACCCATGGAAGGAATTTCATGAAACTTTGGTCAAATGTTCATCCCATCAAGACAATGAACAAAACCTATGTTCCAACCTGGCCGGCTCAAGGTCAAGGTCACAAGTGGAGGTCAAAAATTTGAGCGACATTGAGTAGCAAGCCAAACAAGTGATGGTACTTATGTCAAATCACTGTAAAATTAATACAAGTGTTATTTCCGCTGATTTTTTAAAATGAACCTAATCATGATTTAGGACTTGATACAATCTTAAGTTAGGAGGGGAGGGAGAGGGAGGGAAGAACCTATGTTTCAACCCTGCCGGCTCAAGGCCAGGGTCACCAGTGGTGTTCAAAGGTTTAGGTCATAAATCTAATTCTATATCTTGCAGTGTCATGACTTATGCAGGTGGCGTCGGTAGTATGGGCAACTGATACCGACGATAAATAAACTCAAATAGATAGATGGCACCAGTCCTAATCTATAAGAAGTGGTTGCAGACTCATGACCATCCCTTGGTACATGAATTTTTTTTCTGTACCTATAGCAAAAAATTACATATAGAAATTTTTTAATTGTAAGTTTCTATAAAACACTATAAATGAGTAGTATACACGTGTCCCTAAATTAAGACCATTAAACAAAACACGACGGAAGAAACCAGATTAAAATCTTTTTGCACAAACTTTAGATCTCCGTGTATTATGAGGATCAACCATGGAATAAATCATTTAAGATTGTTTCATTTCTTCTATGAAGTGTGAAAACATGTATCCACTCCCTTTGGAGTTAGTCTTTCTTCTTCAAAGCATTCAATCGTATTTCACCTTAGAAGGCAGACTGTCTCAATGCCTGCCGTGCACGTGGAGATTAAGCGCTCATGAAAAATAACTTTAACAGGGAAGAATTTAAAGAGCTTCAGCGATTTTATGTTCAACTGAGTAGCTCAAGGACTTTGAAAAAAAAATGATTCTGGTTTGTCGACCTATGTTGACATGGTTCCATATCTATTTTTAACATACAAAATTGTGTATTTGGGATCATCTGAAGGTAGCCATGTTAGCTTGTTTAACATTATGCCAAGTTTCACAGGAAGAGTTAAGGATTTAAATTTATTTCCATCACAACAAAATAAGTATTAAGCTGAATATAAATTCATTTTAACATAGTAATTAAACTTGTTATAATAATTTCTACAGGTCAACAATGGCTTCTAAAAAACAACTCAAATACTTTGTATGTGAACAATTGTAATAATAGATGTATCAATGAAAAGGTTCATTAATCATAGATTTTCAGGTCTTGTTTTTTTTTTCAGAGAGTATATTTTATTAAAGCTTCTGACCTGCACACCACTTGCTGATACGTAGTCAAGCTGTATTTGTGACACAAAGGTACAGATGCATGAATCCAGCAGTTGCATGAACATTCCAGCTTAATGTGCAAGCCAAGTAATGTGTATAAATTGACATGAGGCAAAATGTTACACTCTGACAACATTTACTTATATGGACAGAGACATTTAAAGCCAGCAGACCACTGTCAATATCGCAAGAAATATTGCATGTAGATATGAGCATTTTTACAATTCAATCATAGGGCATAACCAATTGGATGCCTTTTTAAGCAGACAACTTGTTATTTAAACTTTGACAGAGCGTCTATTGACAACGAATATGGATGCAGACCGTCTGGAGCCGGAGATTTTCGGACATTCTCATTTTGCGGGTCTGCGGCCGAAATTGCGGCTGCGCTATAATTTGATTTCTCTTAATGTTAATTAGCAAGAGTTCTTAAAATGAAGGAAGATGTATTTAGTGTGTTGAATCTGATTGTTACGTTGTGATTGGCAGATATAATGTTTTTGTTTTTAGGTAAATAATTTGTTTAAATTTAACTGAGAACTCACAACCACTGGATTACCACTCCAGCGCATTTCCACTGCAGAATATCGATTTGAATAGACAAGATGTTGAAATGTGACAACAAAAATGCAAAATGCAGTTGTTTCAATTCAAATGTTTAGGTGATTATAATGCACACTAGAAATGTTAGCCTTGTAAAATATTAAATTGTTATGTTCTCTTTTTTTATATTCGCCCCTTGTAAGCTCTGTTTATGGTACTTTAATTATTTTCTAAAATTAGATGGTCGTAGTTGAGTTTTCAAAGTGTATTTATCATATCCTGTGCTGGTAAAGACTTATTATAAGATCTAACTAAGAGCTAACTTTGTTTATACTCTGACACTATTTATCAACAAGCCCTGAAACATTAAAGCAAGAAGAGAACGATGAATATCGCAAGAAATACTGCATCAAGATGTGATTACATGTACAATGCAATTATTGGACATAAAAAAAACCATAGGATGCTTTTTTAAGTAGCCAACTTGTTTTACTGATCAGTCAAGGTTAAAAATGTTCTTCATTATGGAGCGTAGCTTGTAGAGGAACAAATCTATCTTAAACGTAAAGCTTTCTTTCAGTGTTTAGTTTACTGTGATTTATATGGAGTACATATTACGTACGCTGTGTACGTTTCATAATAGAAGAAGGAGTTTATTTCCATCGTAAATTCATACGTAAATATATTGTTTAGGCCAAAATGGCATTTAAACAACATAAACATATACACAACTTAAGACAATTGCGTTGGTCATATAGAATACACACGTACGTTTGATATACACATACGCTTTCTACAAAGGTCTTATAGGTCACGTAAAGAGTCATAAACCTAATAATCATCATCAGCAAACCCTTTTAATATTTAAAATGTAGTCTACAATCTTACAAACGAACTATTACAACACAGGCGGAACCAGCGGGAGACATGGGCCGGACACCCCTCCCCCGCGACCAACGGATCCGTCATTGAACTCGATGGATCTCGATGCGCATGGCGAAAGAAAGACACTTGTATGGATTTGTAAGTTCGGATTCGAACCAGCGACCCCTGCAACTGAAAACATATATGGCCAAACCGATTCAGCTAGCCGAGAAGTAGTAGGTATATGTAGAAGTTATAACGACGATGGTGATGATAACTCGCCGAGAAGTAGTAGGTATATGTAGAAGTTATAACGACGATGGTGATGATAACTCGCCGAGAAGTAGTAGGTATATGTAGAAGTTATAACGACGATGGTAATGATAACTCGCCGAGAAGCAGTAGGTATGTGTAGAAGTTATAACGACGATGGTGATGATAACTCGCCGAGAAGTAGTAGGTATATGTAGAAGTTATAACGACGATGGTAATGATAACTCGCCGAGAAGCAGTAGGTATATGTAGAAGCAGTGGGTATATGTAGAAGTTATAACGACAATGGTGATGATAACTCGGCGAGAAGTAGTAGATATATGTAGAAGCAGTGGGTATATGTAGAAGCAGTGGGTATATGTAGAAGTTATAACGACGATGGTGATGATAACTCGCCGAGAAGCAGTAGATATATGTAGAAGAAGTGGGTATATGTAGAAGTTATAACGACGATGGTGATGATAACTCGCCGAGAAGCAGTAGGTATATGTAGAAGTTATAACGACGATGGTGATGATAACTCGCCGAAAAGTAGTAGGTATATGTAGAAGTTATAACGACGATGGTGATGATAACTCGCCGAGAAGCAGTAGATATATGTAGAAGCAGTGAGTATATGTAGAAGTTATAACGACGATGGTGATAATAACTCGCCGAGAAGCAGTAGATATATGTAGAAGCAGTGGGTATATGTAGAAGTTATAACGACAATGGTGATGATAACTCGGCGAGAAGTAGTAGATATATGTAGAAGAAGTGGGTATATGTAGAAGCAGTGGGTATATGTAGAAGTTATAACGACGATGGTGATGATAACTCACCGAGAAGCAGTAGATATATGTAGAAGTTATAACGACGAGGGTGATGATAACTCGCCGAGAAGTAGTAGGTATATGTAGAAGTTATAACGACGATGGTGATGATAACTCGCCGAGAAGTAGTAGGTATGTGTAGAAGTTATAACGACAATGGTGATGATAACTTGCAGTGATACTAATGGCAGATATACAAAGATGTTCCTATTACTTTAACAACTTATAATTGAACATTGTCAGTCATGAACTCTACCTATTTCATATGTGCTTTTATTGTCAACCCCTGTCTCGGACAAACACATTTTGTCAAATATTTTTTTCCTGTTACGACTGTGATCACATTCGTGAAAAAAATGTTACATACTATTACTAGTATGTGATTTTTTACGACTGTGGTCTTACAAAGTCCTTCTAGAAAAATTGAACACCTTTATTTGTACCACAATGAGATATCAAGAAGAAAGTTACATATGAACAAAGATAATTAGTTTAATTACCACATTTTGGTCCTCCAAAAAGCCCTTTTGACAAGAAAGGATTGATTCTTTTAAAATTTTCTTACCTTGAAACAAGACTAGGAAACGTACTTTGTACCTGTCTCACTTCTTGTGTAGATGATGTATTCTCTCACTGCTTCTCCTCTTGAACTATCCAGTAGCTTATAAACCATGTCTATTTTCACCTGTATTATGTTACAGTTTACTATTGTAGTATCGATTTTAGACAGAGTTAGAATAAGAAGTGACTGTTCTCCACAATACCCAGTACCATACAGTGCAAATTTCTGTCTCAAAAGTTATATAAAGATTATCTAATATGAAATCTTATAAGCTTTCTGAATACGAAATTTGCACCTAGATGTATCAATAAACTTTCTATAGCTGATATAGAAAATGTTTTCCAGTATCAACTTTAGTTATGTTTTTTTAATAGAAGATCGTTATCTCAGATCCAGAATAATCTCAAACCCAGAAGATTGTTATCTCAAATCCAGAATTATCTCAAACCCAGAAGATCGTTATCTCAAATCCAGAATTATCTCAAACCCAGAAGATCGTTATCTCCTTACGAACATGCAAGTCCGTAACAGAAAGATGCAATGCATCTTAGAATACACAACCCAGATCGGGATTCGAACTCCGATCTTAGTGCATCTAAGACCAACACTCTAACCACTGAGCCAAAGAATCGATTCCCTGACGCAGTTGTCAGAGGTTATAGGAAGGTAACTACTAGACCGTAACAATATATTCCTGGATTACCAGTCCGCTCCCTGATTTTCTTCTACAACAACAACAATAATCATAAATTAATAAACAAGTTCTGAAATGGTCAAATATTTGAATACCAGCTTCATTCTTCAAATGATTTTGCAGAAATTGGTTGGGGGAGCGGGGGATCGAACTCGTGAACCCTGGATTACCAGTCCGCTCCCTGATTTAGATCTACTAACAACCTCATTACAATGTTTTGATTACAGGGAGGTAACTTACTGTTCTCGTGGAAAGACATTAGAATGGTAGATTACCCCCCTCTTGTACAACACCGTCAAAAAAAAATCGATTTGTCTGTACTTAAGATCCAGAAACTTTTGCAAAGTGTAACCTTTTGTATTACCGGTAATAACAACCTTCTATACCCGTAATATCTATATTGCGTCCTGAATGATTTATACTTTGTAAATGAGATTAGAGCTATGGATGTACCGACACAGTTTTGAGACAAGGTCTTGTTGTAACTTGCATTTATGGTGAATATCCTGTACCATTCGAATAACACCACACCTACAGGTTCTCAAAATTTCACTTAACTCTGTTCCGAAAGTCTTCAGATGTTTTTTTTTTTCTTCAGTACAGTTGTTGTGGATTAGAGCGCCGTGATTGTCCGCATTCCACACTTTAGATACGAGCACTTGTTTGAACCTAGGAAGTTGCCATTGAGAGGAATTAATATATACAATAACTGATTACTATAATGTAACAGTAATGTGTTATATATCGCTTATGAGCTTAATGGAAGAGTCATTATCATTACAATGTACTAATCTATGTCGTTACAAAACAAACAACAAAGTCGAATTTTATGAAAGAGAAAGAAGAAAAAGAAGAAGAAAAAGATCTCATTGTGTCACGTCTAAATACCCAAGTGAAAGATCTCATTGTGTCACGTCTATATACCCAAGTGAAAGATCTCATTGTGTCACGTCTACATACCCAAGTGAAAGATCTCATTGTGTCACGTCTATATACCCAAGTGAAAGATCTCATTGTGTCACGTCTAAATACCCAAGTGAAAGATCTCATTGTGTCACGTCTATATACCCAAGTGAAAGATCTCATTGTGTCACGTCTAAATACCCAAGTGAAAGATCTCATTGTGTCACGTCTATATACCCAAGTGAAAGATCTCATTGTGTCACGTCTAAATATCCAAGTGAAAGATCTCACTGTGTCACGTCTATATACCCAAGTGAAAGATCTCATTTTGTCACGTCTATATACCCAAGTGTCACGTCTATATACCCAAGTGTCACGTCTATATACCCAAGTGTCACGTCTATATACCCAAGTGTCACGTTTATATACCCAAGTGAAAAAATACTATCATTAGAAATGGCTTCGTGCATTTGAATATTTTCATCAAATAAAAAAAAAATAAATTGAAAGCAACTTTTGTTTAACAAACCGATAATCTTTATTACTTTTAATCTTTTTTTATATGGTTTATTTATAACTTTTATAAATTCTTTTCGAAACCCGCTCTGTCCTTTCATTCATAAGCTCGTAAAAAGGAAAGCAAGATAAAAGTGAAGATTTGTTTCCTTTGGATTTATCCATGAAGCTAGCCTTATATGATATATCATATTCTATTTAATTTTAGTAGCGTAAGATGAAATAAAATGAATAAATGTACCTTAGTTGTAAATAATGTTAAGACAGTCAATCAAAGCTTTGATAGCCATGAGCTTCCTGTTTGACGTAATTCTGGCCATGGATGTAGAAAAGTTTAAAAAAAATTTGCAGTGACTGTACAAAAAAAAGAAGAAAAGAAAACAAGCTGTTTGATATAACCATAGTCTCTGGCGTCTGCATGGCTGTCTGTGTTGATAAATTTTACACCTCTGTCTTACCTGGTGCTAGTATTATCTTTACATCACGCAAGCGAAAAAAAAGGAAAAAAAGCCACATAAAGTACGTGATACAGTCTGGAAGATGTAGCCACTGAACATTTTTCTTTCATCACTAAGAATCCAGTGTTCAGATACAATTAAACCACAACAGTCAGTGATGACTAGACACGGCAGCAGCGCTACTTGTGGGAATTCTGAGACCATCGTAAATTGATAATAAACATCGCAGATTTTTACAGTGCATTTTAACAGTTGTCTAAAATGTAACCGCTATCAATTTATCAATATCTGTCCGTCTCGATTCCCAACAGTGTGATATTCCTCTCATAATTAGAAACATTTAAATGTTGTATGACAAGTCATTTTCCTCTGCTTTTGGGTTTGATTCGCTCTTTTAACAGTCGTATCTGGCTGGTAGCTTACTGGACAATCTTTTCTACGAAGGACGAGTACTAGTGTCCCATCTTCATTTCACACATATTAAATGACCCTTGTTGGTGACTGGACACGTAGCCATAGCCTTCTATTAGTCGAGGTTTAGTGATTAAATGCTAGCAACCCAGGAGCGGACCTTCTCTCTTTTACCAAGTAATCCTTCACTAAGTAATACCCCCACCCTTACTTAGAGTTTTACAGCTGTATAGATTATACTTCACGATAATAAACTGAAGCATTACCAGTGAGGATATCGGGATATTGAACGTCAAAATCACCCCAACATAACGCTTTAATGTTACTTTTTTCTGACACTTGTAAAGAAAACATCCTTTGAGTTTAAGCATCATTATTACCTTATGAAGAAAGCAATTTGATTAAGTTACGGTAACATTGAGCAAACGCTCGCACAAATCAGGACCCCTGGGTGGTCGGGTGGTGTGTGTGTGCGTGTGCGCGTGTGTGTGTGTGTGTGTGTGTGTGTGTGTGTGTGTGTGTGTCGGGGTAGGGGGAGGGGAGGGGGAAGTAGGGAGGGTTTAGGCATATCTTATTTACCTCCTTGTCTCATCGGCACAGCTAAAATAACATTTCTCCACTTGTTTATGTTTATAACAAGATCAGAAAAACCACAAGATATAAATACTCATTCCAAACGGAAGCCCAAACACGATAAATATGGTACTTAAGTGGAGCGGAAACGCGACCTCTACAAGTGAACTGGAAAATGAAGATCGTTAAATGTCTATTGTAGACAAAAAATGAAATCTATTTATCTAAATAACGACCACTTAGTAATACTAGGTTTTTCAGGTCACTCACATTTTATATTGATGACACTTACACACTTACAAAAGTCATCCTGAACCTTGGATGTTTAAGAATAGGAATTTGAATACTGAAAAAAAAGCATTCCATTGTATACGAAAATCAGTATTGAAACTGATAATAAAAAGATAATGCCATAATGATAATGAGGGGTTCGTCAGCTTTCGGGATTTGAACTCATTTGAATGTGTAGAACATCCTGACAAGTAGATCTCGAGTGATTGGCTTCTAGTGCACCGTGCTATATTTTCTACAGGTCCATTCGCATAATCGAGTCCTAGAATACTTTTAGCTTCACCACCTTAAATTCATATAGCTGTGTCATTTCAGTAACCACGCCAGCAGCTTATAGGTGTATAGGAGCGACCTTCAGATTCTAATGAGTTTGTTTTCATTAAACCTACGACAGGACCTAATCCCCGTTTGGTTACTTTCCCTTCCATTCAGCCTACAGCCACCTGTACCACCGTATTGTTGAGTTTGCTGATAAGATGTTATTTTGCTGTGGGAGTTCACGCTACAGTAACTGTTGTTCTATATTTGATAAGGTCCTTAAGGCAAAAGGAGTTCCATAGTAATTACTTTCAGGCGTGTGAGAAAATAATCTAATTAGAATATAGAGGTTTAGCTATGTTTTTTTTTTACTATAGAATATCAAACCAGATTTTTACATTAAGAATCTTATCTTTTGCAATTAGTTGTACTTATTCAAATGTTCAGTTTTTATAAGTCTCACCTACTTAAAACTTGCATAATAACATGCATATACATTTCATATGTGCTCTAACTTCATACGTAAGTAAAAAGAACGTTTCTTTTGATTTATTGAACGCTTGCTCTACAACTCAGTATGTCTTCGTTCACGGCTGCTTTCCAAAGCGCTTACCAGTCGTCTGATGAGAAAAGACAATGTAGAATTTTGCTAAAAAATGGAATCCGCTGCTTTTTCGTTTTACAAAAAAGAAAAGAAAAACAGTCATATTCGATTTTGGCGGTCCCATTTATAATTTGTAGGGATGTGTTTTTGTTGTTGTTGTTGAAAACTTACTGAGCAGTGGACAGAGTAGATAATACAGTCTGATCATGGTTTGCACTGGTCCGGAAGGTAAAATTGTCCCGTACGAGTTTAAATTGTCGGTCATCATGAATTTGTGAACAAAATATACAGGAATCCTAGGAAAGTTGATCTCACGTAAATCTTAAAGCTTCCTTTATAGAATCAACAAAAACAATGAGTTTGCACGATGTTAACCCAACGTACTGAAAATACATGTAGTATCCGAGTAAAACTTTTACCTTAAAGGTACAACTGCCGGTAGCCTTTGACAAACAACTGAGAGTTTTTTTAAAAAACGATTTTCAGAGTAAATAATATAAATATTAGTAGTTCTGCTATGCAGATTAAAGTTTCGCACAAGATTGGTCCGGCGCCGCCCAATTCTATTAGCCATTCCTAGCTTTTCATCTGGTCGTGTAGGCAAATGAGTCACGCAAACCTTACCTTTACTTTTAATCCTAAATAATTATTTACGAAAGATGCACAGTGTAATAATGCATTACATTGCAATTTTAGATACATGTATAAAATCATGTAAACCCGACCACATCAATGGAAGTCTAAGCCCAACCTGATTCGGCACAATCCCAGTTTCACGGCCGGTAAAATCCCCGTAAAGAGAAGTTACGCATCTGTTTAATGCTACAAATATTGCACACAACGCTAAGCGCGAGTGCACGAGATCTTTTTTGTGGTAGGATGCAAAATATCGTAAAAACCATAAAAGAATGTTTATAGACTATTTATTGATGAAACTTTTGGATACCTGCGCCTGAATATTATGTAAACAAACTTGTCATTTTTGGATCTCCACATCAAAGAAGAATGAATAGAGCAGAAAACGTTTTCAATGCTTAGTAAAGTCGGCTTTGGGGATGGAGGGGAGAAGGACGAGTTTGGTTTGGAGTAGACTGGTTTCTGTAGATTATTTAGTACCTGGTAAAAGTAAACGTTTTGTTACCGGAAGTAAAAAGAACCATTATGGTTTGGAGAAGACTGGTTACCCTAGAATTTAGGTAAAATATTTTCAACGAGGAAATGAAACTTGGTTAAAACCACTTCGTTTGCAATCGGTCTATATACTGGCTATCTGTTAAGCCAACGAAATTCGAAATGTAAAGGTAATTCATACAGAATGTCATGATTTTCATTGAGGATTACCCCTAAGCAGTCACCGAGAGGGCTTGAAATAAGTTGCGAGAACTGGCTTCCTTATCAATATAAAACAAATAAGTTTAAAGTTAAGTAAATAAACCCAACCATAATTAATCTTTTACATATAGCCTATATAGGATCTGACACGAGTTTTCATTTCATATAAACTTTTATTCAACTTGTCCTGGAATAGTGTTATTAAGCTTGGCAGAGGCTCGCTTAATAACATTTTCCTAAGCTCGTTGATTAAAAGTTTATATGAAATGATTACGAGAGTTAGATTTTGTTTCAATCATATGACTAAAACAATCATAAATGAGTCTGACCGAAGCTATATTTATTTGAACTATATTGAAAAAAAGCTGTTGCAAAACATCCGCCAAGAAAATAGTTCCAAATAAAAGGTAAAATTAAAGAATGACAATAAGTAAAAATAATTAGTTAGAAGCAAGAAGCAAATGAGTTATCTTTTGTTAAATTATCCCTTATACATGTGTGTCATATAAAAACATGTCATTGTTACAAACAACATTTGTCATGTGACGAATAATTATATTGTAGCTGAGATTTACCTTGTCTAAATTATATGCATTTTGGACATTTTCACTTTTCCTGTAACTACTAGTGTATTTAAAAAGGTATCTGGCAAACCTTTGGCTCCTCAGAACATCCTTGCATGGGGGAAGGGGTAGTTAATTGAAAAAGCAATGTTAAGTTATTGTTTTATGAAATATATACAAACAGCAAAAGGTCGGTTCCTTGATAGTAATTATTTCTGCAATATTACTGGAAAGAACAAATTAATTGCAATAAAAATGGTTAAATCTACAAAAAGAGGGACAAAGTGATACATTTATTTACAAATTTAGTGTCATTAAACGCATATTTTATTTTGAATCTTTTTTGTGCCTAATTTAGTGTGATGTATCATCACTTAAAAACTAAACTTCGTTTCACTGTTAAACTATTAAAAAGATGTAAAAGGGTAAATAACCCCGTCTGGCGGTGGGCATTGACACTTAAGTACAGCTGAATGATCATGCAAACTTACAAAAACTGCCCAAGCTTATGATATTAGAAATCTGCTGCCTCGGGAACGACTGGTAAGACTTGTGGGTCTCGAAAGCTCTGTGATAAGAGTGCTGGTGCTCGGATTGTGTGGCTTCTGTTTTTGTTTATCCTATTAAGAGGTATACAGGTAGTCACGTCTTATGTCATACTTGCCAGGAACCAGGTATGAAAATTTAACATCCTTCCGGCCATCTTAAGTGATTTCCATTGTGGTAATGTCTGGATAGCGATTTACAGGGGCGGATCCAGGATATCAGGTTGGGGGGAGGGCGCAAAATGTTCGGCCCAAGTTGTGTCTGTTTTCTACCTCATTTCAACGATTGTGGTTATGCTAGAGTAAACTGATCTGGCAATATCACATGGGCCTCTGATTATTCAATTCAATGTTGAACAATAAAGTATACGTTATTTAAAAACATATTCAAAATAGACCTACAATAACACCTATGGTCCGGGAATTTTAGGGGGCGCGCGCCAGGTGCGCCCCCGCCCCCACTCTGGATCCGCTAGTGATTTATAAAAGTTTGCTACGACCTGCATGAAATGAAGAAAGGCAAAAAAATGGTAAAGAACATTAGCAGACATTCCAGTAGGTTCGCGTCTTGAATCTTAGTTTAAAACTAGGAGTAAAATTTGGTAAAGTATGAATGTGTGTTACTAAAGTGTCACCCCTTTGAAATGGCTAACGTCCTGGGTTGAGGAGATATCTCTGCTCATGAACATTTTATCGTAAATGCCAGGCACCAAACGGCCAATTCTACTCTAACCTGTTGACGGCACCCCCGACAAGTTTCATCAGAACAAACCCTTGATCCGAACCTTCGACCCTCTGTCTCTTGGCGGACGCATCGAGCATAAAAGCCACGAAGACGTATAAGCGTGATGAAGTCAGATTTTAAGGTTTTGACTAACCGTGTACCACCTAAATAAGTATGTATATACATAGTGGTTAAAAGCTAATTAAGTCTGACGTATTCATGAAAAGTTGTGTATTTTTATACATACCAACATCCTTAGGCAATAGAAGTTGAGTCAACATCCGATTATCTTGTAATGACATATAGGCTATAAATCACTTCAAAAGTATTTATAACAATTTCTTTTTCATTATTTTTCGGACTATGGTTCAAAGGGTAAATGACCGACATAGCGGGTATTCACCCATTTCTTTGCTTTTGAGATTGAAATGAAGTGTCAAATTAATTTTTTTCGGAGATTACTGATTGTCACTTTTCAAAGGATGTTTTGTTAATCTAATCTCAATTATTAAGGGATAATAAATTTAGAAAAAAAAATGTTTTGAAAACTATGTTTTGGTATATATGCCTTAAATGTGAGAAATAAAACTAATTGATTATGAAACCAGTATTTGGTGGACTCTAAGTGGTTTCCCGCATTCTTTTTAAGTCAGTTTATCAACAGCATTCTGCATCAAGCCTGACGGAAACGCGTGGTTTCGTCGTGCCCAAGGTGTATTTTAAGTAATTAATTAATTATACAACTGTAAGTAGTGACATAGCGTAACTTCGACAGGCGTTAGTGGACCTATTCTAGACTCTTACATCACTGTAAGACGCTGAAAGACAAATAGTGACTTTTTTCGGATTATAAACAAGAAAAGCAGACGATAGGTTGCTGCAGACGACACTTGAGATTGGTATACAAAGTACAAGACGCACTAAGTTGAACTTTTGCTGTCACAGAGTGCAAAATTATTATAATTCTGCAATTCTCATTGTTTCTCGTCTGCTCGTGGTTTATGAGGAAAGTGCGGATTTCGTTCAGAAACAATTTATAAAAGCACCTTTTGTTGGGGAGTCTGAATCATAAAGAGAAATAGAAAAAAAAGATATTCGATTTTTCGGTATACCGTTTGATGTTGAGTTGCCACAGTAATTCACATAATTGGTGCAATATTACTCAGGTAGGTTTAGAAAATATTACTTATGATAAAATCCATAAACATGCTGCATAAAACGCAGTCTACTGTTGCGATACTGATGTATTGATATAACGTAACTAATTAGGGAACGGATTTTATGCATGAAAAATACCGCAAAATAATCGTTTTTCACGAACGATGCAGAATGTGGCTTTTTAGACAGAGCGTTCTTTGTTTACATGTTCAGAATCAGCTTTAGATAAGGTACTCATGGATTTCTTGAAATATAAGTAGCGTAGTAAAAGTATTTGGGGAATTCAAGATCAGCGCTTCGGTCAGTTCAGACACAGTGACAGTATTTGGATTAAAAAAATATATATAAAAAAATTACTTCTAACAACTACAATAATAGTATTTTATGTGCTTATTAATGATACATAATTGGATTTGTTTCTCTTTATAGTTTAACATTATGGATATATTTTCTAAAGAAAAATATTCAGCAGACGACATTTTGAATTTTAACTTTTCGGAATATTTTTTAGAAAATGAAGTATTCAATCACATCTGGAGAGTGTTATAGCCCTAAGAGTCCACAAGTGGTCATCTTTCCACCTCACTTTCCTAAACAAGGTAAGATATTTATTCTCATTTACAACAACAACAACAACAACAATGCCGACGATGACAATGCAACTTTTACATATTAACATTGTCAACGAATTTATACACCTTCAAGTTATATTTGAAAAAGTTATAAGGTTTTAATATAATTGTGTACGTTAAAATGTTTAATCTCCAGTGTCTAAATAAATGTACTTACCATTGACTGGGTGTTCTTATAATAACGAAATTATCTTAAAGAAAAGGTGAATGAATGAATGAATGAATGAATGAATGAAAAACATTTGAAAGGTTTTGAGACCTTGTTTCATGTTTAATTGGTCATTTGCAAAAGACGTATACTATATTTCAGTGAATCAAAAGTACAGTTTTATGAAAAACAAGATAAATTATACTTATTATCTACTATATCTAACAGCGATTAGTAAAATTCAAAATTAAGTTCATTCTATTGTTATAAATTTTGGCAATACACATCATACTGTTTATACCGACAATATATGAAATAACATGCTAAATGTGAAGTTTACCATAACACTCGTTTGCAAATTGTTTCTTTGCAGAATATTAATATGTATTTATAAACACATTTGAAAAAAAATAAATTGAATATATCAAACTATAACGGTGATAGAAAAACCTACTCTAACAGTATACTTGTATTTCACTATGACTGTAGAACTCAAAACAACTTATTTATTACTAGAAGGTGTGGAAACACGGAATACCATTAGGGTATATAGAGACGAAGGGCTGGTACTTTCCTAACTTTCTGGAAATCATATGAAAAATGTCTACTTCTTTGTGTAGAAGGTTGGAGCAAAATAGGGAGTGGAAGGAATAAATAAACAAATGCTGCATGACCGAAACTCTAGAAATTTTCGTGCACAAATTTATAGAAAAAAAGAGAATAGTTAATCTTTTTTTATGCGGAGGGTGGATTATACACCGTTTTGGAGGATAGTCAGTTTTCTTTTAATCAAATACGATTCCCTTAATATTTTCTGGTTCTAAACAAGGGAAACAATTCACATCTACACATTGTCATATTTCTATTTTGCTTACTGTTCTTTGAATTTAATGATAATATTAGGAAGAAACAAATATAAGAAAATGTAAAAAATGTATTAATTAAGGAATACAGGAAAATAAGAAAGTAAAAAAAACAATACAAGAATAAACAGAAACATATAATGATCGTGCAAAAACAGCAAAATATAATCAGCAAAATAGGATAATCGACAGTAAGTTATAGTGAACACAATGTGATTATCAGCAAAATGTAATTATCAACAAAAATATTATAATCAGTAATATCCAGAAAAGGTTAAAGATATATCAAGATATTATCTAAATAGACCTTGCAAGGAGATATCAGGTCACTTTAAGGCATTGACGATTGCAAACTCGTCTAACTTGGTGTTTTAAGTACCGTGTTGTATTTTTTTATTCCGGACATTCACATATGTCCAGAAGAAGAGAGAGAAACAAAAAGACGGACGGACGCATCGCGAATATTCTAAAACAAGATGAATAACTTTTCACTCGGTAAAACTGCCAGTATGAAAAGCGAGATGACTGATACATTTTTGTATCCTCTGTGACTCACCGAGCTCGTCTTCAGGTTAAACTAATAAACAAAGACAGTATAAAGTTCTGGAGGATAAAACGTATTTCTTGATTTAAATAGACCCAGTTTTTACTGGCTATCGAATTTAGTTTCTATTGACGTACATAATCTTTATTTCATATTTAGTTTACTTGTGTGATATTTTATCCTTTTGATAACGAGACACTATTTATATTTAGTACGGAAGTCTATTTCCGATTAGTCATACATTCTCTCAGGGTAAATACCCTTACCCAAGCAAATCTACAAATTGAATATTGAACAAATTTTGGTTAAATAATGAAATAATCGGACTCAGTAGCCCCTCGCACGTCCGTCTAAGTTGCACTTCTTAAATTTATATTCCAACTGATGTATTAAATAAGTGCAATGGATTTTCAGGAGTGTAACGAATATGGTAGGAAAATGTTACACTGTTGTCTTTTAAATTTTTTAATTAATTACATGGTTAAGATATATTCAGATGTTTCGTTCCATCCAATAGTGTCATTGTTGATAGCTTTGGTGTTCACATGTATATATCATTTCTTGAAGAATGATTAATATTTTTACTTTTACTATTCTTCGCGTTTTTGACAAATTAAGTTTGATTAACACCTGTCATTTTTCCGAAAGTTACCTACTGAAAATTAAATATGCTTTTTTACTTCAATGAAGTTTTCATGAGTAGAAAAATAAAATGAAAATAAACCCTGAATTAAACTTCCCTTTTCTTCTGTCTCTCCTGTTTGTATTCATTCTCTCTTTAAAAGCAAACAAACAAAAAACTGTTCTTGAAAGAAGCATTCTCAATCTAACTTTGATGCCACGTTCCCGCTCACCCTAAAAATCATCATTCGAACATGCATGAGCCTAAAAAGCATGATTCGACCATGTATGATCCCGAAAAAGCATGATTCGACCATGTTTGAACCTTAAAACATGATTCGACCATGTATGACTCTAAATAAGCATGATTCGACCATGTATGAACCCGAGAGAGCATAATTCCACCATATATGACCCTATATATATATTTTTTATTTAGTTTAACTTTTATATATACTTATTTTACAAATGTTTATTTGTTTATATTCCCTTCAATCAGTTTGAATCATATCACACAAAAGTGACGCGGCGTCTACAGCTGATCAAACGGAAGTAAAATAAAGATAATAAAAATGTGTCAGACTGGATAATTTTATATTTAGCATGCTTACGATATATTATATAACACATAATGGCTACAGTGTATTTGTTGTAATTACGCAGTTATCACCTATAAAGTCTGCACTAATTCCGAGAATTCAATTTCCTAGTACATCTAATCATCTATATTCATAGTTATTTCATTTAGCATAAGCTCGAAATATTAGACAATTTATTTTTTTTAAATAAAAACATTCGAGTGACCAATGACAGAAAAATAAATGATCGAAGAAAATCAAATCATTATCTTTTTGGAAGATTGGTTGACATGCCAGGTGCATCCATTTTGGCTTTGCTGAGGGTTGCGAAGTAACGCATGCAAAACTGTAAAACATGCTTTAATGTTTTACCACTGTGTTGACCTGAATCATGCAGAAAACTTTGGTCAAGAGCCTGAGAAAATAAATGCTAGGTTAAATTACTCTGTATATTTCTGTCTGAACTTTGTACTTGTTGACGAATCCGTTCTTTCAACAACTATAGGCAATAAAATATATACCCTTGCACTTGTTTGAAGTTTAAATTTGAATTTTAACTTTCTTTTTACTAAACCTCAACATAATTACACGCACGGATCAGCGGAGGAAGAGCGCTTCTTGTTTTTTTAATATAATTTATAAATGTATATTTTTATCATAATATTTTAAACGTTACAATTCTTTATGGTGTATTATGCGAATAAATTCACAGTTCACTTTTTAGTCGTACATTTTGGTGATAACCTTTAAACGTATTGAATATTTTTGACGCCAATATTTTGTAACAAATTTTTCTCACATTATACTTTTAAATCATAACCACGAATTTAGTCATAGCCACGTGGCCTTGTTTCTGCACGATGCCATATATATTTTGAGCGTGTTTTTGGTATTCAAGTATAACATAAATTTTGCTTTTTGTGATTAGTTTTGGATAAGGACATTGTTTCCATACAGGAGAAACGTGAGTTTATGTTAGTTAAACAATAGTACAGGGTTAAGAAAGATGCAATATTTTTATCAACGAGTACCGTTTCGTTTCAAAATTCAGCAATGCTAATTTTATATAAAAATAATTTGTATTCACTTTGATTTGAATAATAACAAAACTCAAAGTCTATTAGAAAAATGATGGGAAAAATAATATCTCAATTTTTTGATACATTATCAGATTATAACACCAAAAATCTTTACCTATATAAAGGTTAACACTTAACCGCGTTATCCTCATTACCTAATTTTGATAAACAAAACAAAACAACAAAACAAAACAAAAACGTAGCCAGAACATATCGTATGGGGAATCACCTATTCAGCACAGAGATTTGAACTTTCAGTGATAGCTGTTATTCTTACATGTATTAATAAAACTAGGCAAGTAAGACAATTTATATTTACAAACATAATCAGTGGCTCGATATTTTTACGCATTTTGGACGCACATTGGACTATTTCCCATTATTTAGACAAGATAAGTTTTACCTATATAAGGAAAATGTAAACAGAATAAGTAAAACACAACTGGTCATACAACATCACCATGCTGAGTGCGTACAAGATTTCGATGATTGGAGGTAGAAATTTTAATATTCATTTCCTTGCAAAACACACCATCTATGTAATCTTGCAGTTTAAATTACTTTTAACAATCTTTTTCCAGTACGACAATTAACGTAGACTCTACCGACCACTTAGACGTTTTGGAAATGTGACATTTATTTTAATCATCTTATTTGAATTGCAGTACCATTTAAGCATCGTATCTATTTGAGTTTATTTATTGTCGGTACAGGTTGCCCATATGACCGACGCCCCCTGCAGAGATAAGTTAGTTTATGTTGTGGGGAATAATTCATGATACAGAAAGCATCCCGTTTCAGAGACAACCCTGGTTCTTTTGCATGCTCAGTGTACATTACTGATACATGGAACCTCGGTTTAACGTCTCATCGGAAAGACAATTAAAAATGTCAGTGGAGGATCGGGGGATCGATCTCGCGACCCCTAGGTTACCAGTCCAGCGCGTTACCACTGGACCACTGATTCGCTCCAAATGAGCATCCTAGCAGCAGCAGCATTTGAGCTTATTTATCGTCGGTACCGGTTGCCCATATGACCGACGCCCCCTGAAGAGATTAGTTATTTTATCTTGTGGAGGTTGTGCAAGATATAGAAAGCATCCAATTTCAGAGGCACACCTGGTTTTTTTCTGCATGCTCAGTGTATAGTACTGATACATGGGACCTCGGTTTAACGTCTCATCCGAAAGACAATTAGTAATGGTAGTTGAGGAGCGGGTATCGAACTCGGGACCCCTGGTTTACAAGTCCAGCGCGTTACCACTGGGCCACATCCGCTCCAAAGCATCGTAACGTGATGCTAATGTTTTTATTGATTTCCAGTGGGTCGAGCTGTTAAAAGCTAATAAATGCTGATAAACTGCACTTTTGTCAAGAATATAAATTTTTACAGAGAAAGAAAACACCAATCTATTTTAGCTTTTAATACTGCACTTCGAACTTTAGATAATCCTAGAACATAAACGGTTGAAAAAAAACACATAGTGTACTTGTCATTTTCAATGATGTCATAAACGCCCTTCGTAATTTTTTTGTAGAATACTTTAATGCCAATGGCAAATCCAGCTGTCACGAACAAACTTTAAATACAAGTTCATTCATGTTCATCCATGTAACTTCTTTTGATGTGTATGTTTTGTATACTAATGGGCATTTCAAGCAGGTGAGTATTCAGTACAGGAGTTGTTATTCTTTAAACATGGTTAGAGACCTAAGCTCTTTACGGCGCTCTTTATGAGTGGGATAACTGTTTGTAACAGAGGACTCGTGTAGAAGCTGTGCTTTAGTAGAAACGCTCAAGGCTTATTACCAAAGAGTTGTTAGTTCGACCTACACTCTTAGTCCTCAGCAAGAAAATACGTACCTCTAGCACTTCAAATAAGATATTAACAAGTTTCAAAAGACTGCAAAATGTAATTATGTTCAATATTAAGAAAATACTGCAAACAATTCTGAAAGCAAGTCTCTGATTACTATTTCAAAATACCTACAACACATCAAATATTCATCTTTCCAATTTTCATTCATTCGTCCATTTATCTATCCATCCATGCGTCCGTCCATCCGTCCGTCCATCCATCCATCCATTCATTCATTCATTCATTCATTCATTCATTCATTCATTCATTTAATCATTCATTTGTTTGATGGTTCGATGTTCTTTGAATAGTTTGATTTATTCATTCATTCATTCGTACACTTACTCAATTATTTTGGCAATGTTTTTCAATGTTAATCATTTGTTTTTAATTCTGTTTTTAAAACATGTGTTTTCATTTAAATAAAATAAGTAAATATTTACTTTAAAACAAAACAAAATTGGATAAAAAATGTCGGTGTTATCAGCAAATGTACTGTCGTCGGTAAGTTGTGACATACGAAACCAATGTATTCTTTATATAGTTTTTGTTATTTCTTGGGGGTCTAATTTAGAAACTTATGGGGATTTTAAATAATTAACTTCCTTGAATTTTCTATTTGATGCAAAATAAATGATTAAACTGTATGCCATTATACAGATAATTGTTACGTCAAATGATCTGTTTCAAGAAGTGCATTGACTAATCAGTACAAAAAATTAACTTTATCATATATTTAAACCATAATATCCTGTTTCAAAAATCACCTGTATCTTTAAATAGAACAACTGTCATATCATATCTTTCATTTTAGTTTGACAAAATAGGTCAAGGTAATCATTTACAAAAATAGGACAAATAATAGGGGATTCTATGGGTGTACTGGCCTGGAAGAAATATCTGTATCTGTATAAACCCCCTTTCGTGAAAGAATGTAAAAAAGAATGGACTTTTGTAAATTCTGGTTTTTATTTTGGTATATTATGTCAAACATATTTAGCAGGTGTTATGTCAAAAGAATTTCAATACGTGTACAAAATACTACGAAACGACTAGAACATACAAATTTCATTAGTTTTATTTCCTACTGCTCAAATCATTAACAAACTTTCAAACTTATAAAAAAAATACTACGAAATGAAAAAACCGCACCTTTTCTATAACACTTAAAATGATATATACTGTTTTACAGTTATAATACAGAGATATTTTAAGATTGTTAAAATAATGTCATCGATGAATTTTCATCATTTATAGTCACAGGTACAATGTATAGAACAAAATATCAAACTGACTATGGTGCCTAGAGGGATGATTCTTCCATCTGTATTACTTCTAAGATTGTAACGAGGTTCTTGAACGAGAAATGGGATGAAATGCTCTCTTTCAACAGTTACATATACAAAGTAGAGGTATTCGGTACATTTAATTACAACTCATAAAAACGTTCCAAAAGGAAGTACACGTAACCCGTTATGTAACAGTGACGTGTACTGTATTTTTATACTTTCAAAAAGCGTTCCACGAAAACCAGAAACACGTGTTTAGGTTTTTTCAAGGTACCAAATTTTGATTTTTGAAGTCAAATTAAAAAAAAGAATTGTGACAGATTAAACGGTTTTGCAGGTGCTTTACTGATTCAGAGATCTCTAGGAAAATCAGAGGGAAAATGAAAATTAGATATATATGAAATAAAACGCCCTTCAGGGGCACTTGTGTCTGGGAAGTGCACGCTGTAAAATGTGTTCTAATTACGACGATTATTCGACTGTATATTGCATTGATTTACCTGCGGATGGGAAAGGTATGGAGCATACAAGACAGCAAACGAAAATAAACATTTTACCAATTTTCTTTTAGACGTTCGCGACGCAAACTATCCTTTTATCTGTGTAAACAAAACATATTCGCATACTGTCATACAGTAAAAAAAGTATTGATGTTAAAAACAAAAAGTTAAGCGTCTTATTTAGAAAATAATTGATCGTGAAAATGTGCCTTAAGGAATGACTACTGATAACATTTTCTTCAAGGAACAAGTAATTTAAACTCTTTGAATTAATATATTAAAGTAAATTACGTTATTAGTCTTTGAACATTTTTTCTCATTTCAGAGCCCTTTAATTCCCAGTCCCAGACGGACCAAAAACAAATTTACGCGGGAAGCCGATATCAAATGGATATTGAACAAGGGACCAATATATCTTCCACTCCGTACATGCAAATTGAAGCAGGGAATGCATCGACAGCAGATCTTATTTCACAAGGAAGTCCAATTGCAGTCAAGCACTTCTTCCGTCCTAATACTCTAGAAACACAGCGTCATAACCGAAGATGCAAAATGGCGAGAACTGACTCGCGAAAACGGAACAAAGACAGCGTTTCGTCAGACTATTCTGAAACGGGGCCGGGCCGACAATTTATTTCAAGGTGTTCATTTTATTGTATTGCAGGACTGGCTTTTCTGGCTGTGATTTTTGCAGCTGTCAGTTTCACCATGCTTTTTAATCTGATATCTAAATATGAAGAACTTGAACGGAAGTTGAATTCTGCGCAGGCGTCGTACGCACTTGCGCAGAAGGATGCACACACGTGTCTTCCTTGTGGTGAACTATACCAGGGACCATTCGAAGAAGACAATGAAGAACTGAAGAAGTTAATCACGAAGGAGGAAAATGGTGTCCAGATTTGTTGCACAAAGACAGCTGCTCAACTGTCCATAATGCTGAATCTTGTAAGTCTCCTTTCAGCTTATGTGATTACCTATATCATTTCTGTGCTTTGAATTCGTGAGCACGCAACGAATATAACTCACTTAAGCTGTTTAGTAGCTGATAAATAGTAGTCAGCGTCGTAGATGAATCACCAACACCAACATAGGCGTCGTCAACAACATCATAATCATCACCATGATCATTGTCATCAGTTATGAGCGACGATGATAGTGGTGGTGGTGATTATGCTGTTGCCCCCACTGGTATTGCTCTGTTGATGAAGAAGGTAATGATGAACACCATGGGTATGGTGGTTTTGATAATAGTGTTGCTTGATGTGAAAAAAACGAAAACGATAATGATGATGAAAATGGTGTTGGTGGAAGTGGTGGTGATCAATCATCGGCTGCTGCTGATGATTATAATTACGACGATTACGAAAATGCTGATGATGATGTTGTCAACGATGATTGGGAACGTGATCTTCGATTTCGACCTATCAAAATTGTCCTATATACGGGGAAATGTCGCATCTTGACGTAAACAGCTTACAGTGAGCTGTATTCGGTGTAAACTGTATGCGGTGTAATGTTAAATATCCGTTGCGATACTGCAAATGTCTGTAATTGTTTTGACAGGCATATCTCAATGCCAATGAAGTACTCGTAGTGTGATGTGCAATAAATATAGTCATTTACAATGTATCATGTTTTTATCGAGTTAAGCGAGAGACAAAACGAATACTGTATATGGTTAAGGATATCTCTTAAGGATATTACGTCTTATTGCCTTTTTCATGTTTCCTAAGATTAAGCAGCTCGCAGTTTCATGTATATTTACTTTTTTCTTCAGTTTGCAAAGAGAAAGCAGCGAGAAAATTGTGCTCAAGGTAAGACTTCACTTAATTATAATTCAATGCCTCCTTGAAACAAACTTCTGTATATACCGTTATATTATACAATTACATGTATTGACTAGTGTGCCATTGAATATGGTGTGATATTCACCGGCCAAATGCTATATTGACTTCGCCTCGGTCAATATAGCATTTGGCCGGTGAATATCACATCATATTCTATGGCACACTAGTCAATAACTGTTTTATTATATGATTACATACAATTGTTTCTACTAGGTTTTCTTCCAGACTGATTTTACGTTAATTACAATGTGTTAATTTTTTGTAGGACTTTTTATACTCATTCTCACATTACAATAATACTCAGAAGTCTGACAGATGATTTTGAAATCCAATATAACTTAAAAAAAAAACAAAAAAAAAAAAAAAAAAAAAAAAAAAAAACCCAGACCCATTTCCTAGAAAAAGTGCCCGGATGCATTTTGTTTATTTCCCGGCATTAGAGTAATTTTGTTAACTGAGTGCCGGGCACCAGACAGCACTACTACGAGTATCAACAGCAATCTATTTTTAGACCTTAAATATAACATGGGAAAAACCCAGAATGCAGGAATATAACGATATATTGTTGGTCGCCGACTGCGCTTTGAACCAATGGGATCGCGTCTATTTATAGGTCATATAATAAACTTTAATATGTATGTATGACAAAACTTCCGCGATATTTGCTTTTTACTTTGCACTTATTGTCGTGTTTTTGTCTCCCTTGTCAGAAAACATGTATACGAGCGTTTTATTTAAAGTAAGGTTTTATTTCGTATAGACATTAAAAACAAACAGTAAGAGCACTTTCATACCGTGGCATTTTGTCGTTTCCAGAATCCCTCGAGAAAGAGAACTCTACAGCCTCAGCTTGTGAAAATACCTCAGCCCCAATAACTCCGCCCATGAGACCAAATGGAACTATTTCAGCTCATCTTGTAGTTGGTGGCCGTCATCCCCAAAGTAAGTGTAAATTTTGACATCGTTGAGTTTAAGAAATTCTTTGTTCATTATGAATATACATAAGAAAAATTAATCGGACTGATAAAATAAATGATGGAAGTAAGCCCACTATGACCTTCTTTAATTTTTTGTATTTCAGCCGATGTAGACTTTCAACCAATCAGACATTGGCGACAAGGTATGCCCGGTACTCACATGTCGAATATCAACGTGACAGCCGAAAATAGCCGAATAGTGGTACCGGAAACTGGTCTTTATTTCCTGTATAGTCAAGTTGGCTTTCTGATATATTACGACGAAGATCAAGCACAGCCAATCTCGTCACAGTCAATATTTCACGTTGTTTACCGTTACAACGCCATCTATCCTCTGGACGGAAGTGAAGAGCTTTTGCGGAGCGTTATAACCCAGTGTTGGGAGAAAAACAAAGATTACGGACGCTACACAAGCTATGTTGGTGCGGCAGTCAAGCTGAATAAAGGTGACCAGCTGTATGTGAAGGTTTCAAGAATCCAAGATGTTAACAAAGGCGCATCGACAACATACTTCGGTCTTTTCAAAATAAATTGAAAAATTGTGGAGAACAGCTGGTCAGAACTGAATTGCTTTACAAGCACTTGCTTGCAAGAGCATTTTTTTAGCAAAGCTCAATGTTCCGAAGTTTTCCAGATCTCTTACATACTGTGTACTATTTACAGAAAGAGGTTGTAAACTTCAGTTTCAGGTAAAGTGTTGATCGCTAAGGGTCATACTCAAGACAGACTTTTAACATACTTATTTGATTTGAATTTCAAGGTCCAAGCCATTAATTAAGCATTGTCATAAATCGTGCTAAGTATCTGGTAACTCAGAAAAAAGAATAGGGTGACGCGAGAATAAAGTTCTAGATACAAGGCTCTCATTGATTTATTCGGTTCGTATTCCAAAAAAATCTGCTGTGTTTGAGACAAGACGTTACGGCCTACGGTACGTTATCATAGCTTAGCTCAAGGACAGCCGGGACCAAAAGGGGAAAGAATGAAGAAGGATGTGCAATAAATGAATAAATCAAAGTTCCAAAAAAATAAATCGCGAGAGGGGCTTTCTAGTGTAGTCTTGTTGACGGACGAATGTACCGCCAACCAACTGAATTTTTGTTTGCTTATTTCTGTATTCAGATCTCAAGATTAACCGGTGCTTTAGAATAAATGCCTTCCGTGATGTTAGTATTATAGCTGGGTTATCAAATCTACCACCAACATTTCTTGTTGAATTCATTTGTCCGTTGACAGTCCATGCAGAACAATAAACGTTACTGTTTAGTTCAGTCGAGAGGACTTTTACCTCAAAAACCGGAAGTTTTTGAATTCTTTGTAACAGAAGGCGAGGAAAAAAATTTTCTGCAAACTAATAGTTGACTGTGATATATATACGAATTTTTAATCATGTGATGTAATATTATTGATAAAGTTTTGATTGAATGTAAATAATAGTTTGTGTATTTGTTTGATTGTGTAATTGGTTATTTTTAAATTATTTATTTTATCTAGATGCGTCAGTCAGTATGAATGTCTAATCCAGTATATTTTTCATACATTTTATCAGAAAAATAAAGAACATTTATATTATAGCTGTTTTTATTTATACTGTTCCCTACGTTTCAGGAGATGTTTCTTTTCTGTGAAAGAAGACATTAGTACAGTTTACATTCATCAAACTTCCAAATTCACAACTTCACATGACAATACCTTTGGACCTTTAAAAATTTAACAAAAAACATTTGACGAATAGGTATATAAATGTGACTAAAAGTTGGTAAAACGTTCATGTCTGGATAACAATGCATTATGTGCAAATTTAGCAAATTTTCTTATCATTTTAAAACACAACACGTTTTTTTTTTTTTAAGAAAAAAATCTAATTAATTGTCTTAAACGCCAGTATAAACAGCCAAATAAAAATCAGCGTTTAAAGCGCTGAAAGACTGTCATCTGGATAGGAGGCGTATGGTTCATACATTTTGCTTTCGTAATCGTCTCTCTATTTGGAATCAAGAGAACATTGGAATCACCGGGAAGTTAAATGCTGATGTATATGTAAACATGAATGGTATAAAACTAATAAAAAAATATTTTTCATTTTGCTCGCTGACTGAATAGTTGTCACTGCTAGCTATTGCTACTACCAACTTCACGTTTTACCTACTGCTACTGCCAACTTCACGTTTCACCAACTGCTACTGCCAACTTTCCGTTTTACCTTCTGCTTCTGCTATTTACTGCTACTGCCAAATTCCCGTTTTACCTACTGCTACTGCGATCAACTGCTACTGCCAACTTCCCGTTATATCTACTGCTAGTGCAAATCTACTGCTTCTGCCTACTTCCTGCTTTACCGTCGGACTACTACTGCTATCTAATGTTACTGCCAAATTCACGTTTTACGTACTACTACTGCCATCTAATGTTACTGCCAACTTCACGTTTAACAGACTGCTTTTGCTATCTACTGATACTGCCAATTTCACGTTTTACCTATGCTTCTGCTATAATGCTACTGCCAACTTCACATTTTACCTACTGCTACAGATACCTAATGTTACTGCCAACTTCACATTTTACATACTGTTATCTCCTGCTATTGCCAACTTTCCGTTATACCTACTGCTATCTACTGCTACTGCCAACTTTACGTTTTACCTACGGCTTCTGCTAACTTCACGTTACTTCTACTGCTACTGCTACCTACTGCTACTGTCAACTTCACGTTTCATCTATCGCTACTGCTATCTACTGTTACTGCTAACGTCACGTATCACCTACTGCCAACTTCACGTTTCACCTACAGTTTCTGCTTACTCCATGTTTCACCTTCTGCTACTGCTAACTTCACGTTTCACCTACTGCTAACTTCACATAAATACTTAGTACCATTGCTACTGCAAATTTCTTACCATTCAATGTTTCCTGTTTATTTTTAAAAAAAAAGATACAAAAGAACTGTATCACACAGTAGTTATGCCTCCTTTCAATTTGTTCTTGCAATATATGTATTGTTTTGAAGAAAAACTAATTTCAAAACAAGCTTTCCCTTTAACCTACCATAAAGTTTGAGAAAAAATCTGATTCCTGACAACACTGATTTGATCGTGTTTTTCAAAAATAAATAAATCCCAGATGACATTATACTGCAACGTTTGCTCTATTTTCCATATTACTATCTAAATAATAATTTTAAAACTTCTGAAATAGTGTTCGGGAAGTGTCAATATTTCTTGTAAAATAGCGTCCTCTATCAATGAATATTTGACTTTTTTTCTGTTTTGATGAAAAGCAATAAAAGTTCTAATCTAACATGGAGTCCGCCGAAGGCACAGCTGTTTTAAAGATGTATTTCGCGTTGATATTATGCAAAAAAGGCCGTTTAATTACATCCAGTCTCTCCAGAAATATATAAATATATTCCGAAAATTCGAATATGAAAATCGAATTCGAATATTCTGTAATGATTTTTTAAAATAAAGCATCGTTCATTTTTTTATAGACAAGACAAGACAAATTTATTTCAAACCGTAGGGCTATAAAGCCCAAGAGGCAATAAAGGCATTGTATAATGGTGGACAGTAAGACAATGTATAAAATGAATTCGAAATGATAACAAATTCTCAAAAAACAGTTTTGGAGAAGGTATCACCATACCTGACAATAAACACAGACTATACATTTCAACTAACGGGAATACATAGATGTTACCTTTTAACACACCAGTCAATGACTGGCCTTTTACGAAACAAAAATTAAAGGTCAGCCTACAGGGTTATCAACTGAACAAAAATTTAAAATGAATATTATACATCTTAAGTTTTAACATATGGGTTGTGAATACTAGAAAAAACTTATTTATATATTGTATCATTTTTTATTTCGAAACATTTACTTACATAAATGGCTAACTTTTTAATTGTCATTTACCCACTAAAATGTACAACTAAAATGTCTAGACTTTATACACAAATCACTAAAATCACAGTACAAATGCTAAAATCCAGTTATTTTACAATACAGTTATCAGTATATGTTAAGAATTAAAAAACTTTTACATACATTTACTATAAAATCATTTATTGTACATAGTATTCCGTCTTTTCTCTAACATTAGGTAGCAGGATTTGGCTGTAACGAATGTCAGACAAAATCCCCTTCGGACAAAATCCCCTTCATGTATTTTTGTATATCTGGACATAATCCCCTCCATGGGTGGACATAATCCCCTTCATGTGTGAAATTTTGAAGTTGACAAAATCCCCTCAATAAAATTGCTACCTAGGACAAAATTCCTCTCGGATGAATTATGTTTATAAAGTGGGTATGAGAGCGACATACTGCATTATGCAATTTAAACAATTAAAATGAACACTGCTAAACTAATTAAAATGTTTTTCATACTTATCAATTTAAAACAATTAAAGAAATTGCCTAATCAAATATATTTGTTATGCAGTTGATAATTTACCACAATTATAATGAACACTTCTTAACTAATTAAATTGTTTTTAATGATAATTTGGTTGATAATTGATCTGAACAAATAGAAAAATATGTCTTATCAAGCTTATATAATTGTAAAGGTTAACTTAATACATAATTATAAATCAAAAAACAAAAGTTCATTATTCATCAATTTTTATGGAGCATAATAATACATTAGAAACCTATGAAACAAGGGGATTTTGTCCGGGTAGGTAAGGGGATTTTGTCCAGCCTTGCAAAAACATGAAGGGGATTATGTCCACCCATGGAGGAGATTTTGTCCGGGTATGCGAAGGGGATTTTGTCCGAAGGGGATTATGTCAGTACACCGGCTGTAACTTTACAACATTCCCCTCAGACAGGAGGAGTTTAATCTGTTCATCACTAGATAATTCCTAAAAAACATTTTTTTTACATCGATAGCTTTATGTAACAAAGTTGATCTAATATCTGTGTATAGGGGGCAGTGGAGAATTACATTTTTCTCATTTCCAACAACTTGAGTACCCAAATTATGACAATACATACATTTTCTCTGTTCATATGGAACATTGTTATACCGACTTATTTCTACAGTGATAGGTGCTGTACCACTACGAAACTTAGCCAATGCCCCTCTATGACATCTTGCTAGAACTGATTTACAATATGGTTCAACAATAAAATCATGTTTAAAAGTTCTATAGAACCGTAATTTATTTCTACCATCGCCTCTTCTGGAATTTATGCGATTAATATCGGATTCTCCAGGTTATGATATAATCGTCTAATATTCTAGGTATTATTGTACTGTACAATAAATTTTCTCTACCATGAGATCTATGGTGGCTCCCTCTATTGGACCTGGTGCCTTGTGGATATCTGTCATTTCTTGGACCGAAACTGTCATTATCAATAGCATTATCAACACTAATGTTATGTCTATATCTATCACGGTGTGCACTATCACTACTGTGATCCCTCCCCGACCCCTGTCTATAGTAATCATGTCCCTGCACCCTTCGGCTTTGTTGTCTATCGCTACTGGCACGACCACTATGAGAATTGCGACTATCATAAAGAGTTTTTCCCTGTGCCCTTCCTGGCTCCCTTCAAACACAGACTGTGTATACCTTTGGGATCTTGCTTCACAGACATCATTCTCCGAGACAAGCTTGTTACCTCTTATTCTGGCTTGTTACTTCCAATGCCGAAAGCAACACTTTGAGATTATTGACATTTTGACGTACCTCTGCCGACTGATCCTTGTTCACATAGGTATATATAAATGTGATTTGTATGTACATGTCTTAATATTTATTTTAAATGTCCACTTAATAATGTATAGTTATGTTCTACATGTATATTTCAACATGAATACTGCATGTGAAAGCATCATCTTGTCTTTTATTGAGAGGCTGGTATTAATCAGTTTATATCAGATCTGATCTGATGTAATATCTGATTTTCTAAAACTATTTTTTAATAATACACATTAGTGTTCATATTCTCTTCAGTTTTTTACTTAGTAATTCCTTGTAGTGCAGTTTTTAGGCTAATATTGATAAGCCTAGATTAATGCCAGCTTCTCAGTTCTTAAGGTCTGTAGCATTAATTAATTTTTATTTACCTTTTACTTAGAAGTAGAAAGGTGAATTATTTTAAGTTATATGTGATTGTATATGTACATATATTTCATGTCTCATATAGTTCTGTATAGAATGGTCTTGCATGATTTTTACTTATGTACTATGATAAATATTATTTGTAAATGCAAGAATGAGACTTAAATAAAGAATTAAATTGATATAAACTCCTTAAATTACCATATAAAGGACATTCAATTACAAAGTGATATTCGTACTCTAATTGATTACAAATTTTACGTTTTCTTTCGTTAATTGGTATACTAAGTGGTTTTGACCATCGAAGACTGACAGAATTTTCCAACATTTACAAAATCTAGATATGGTTGAAATCTAAAAGATGAAATACTATTGTAAAGTATGGCCCTACTGGACTTATGAAGTCTTGAGTTCCAATTTTGTATAAACTGGTCATTCAACCTTTGCTTTACAAGAAGGAGAAAAAGTTCAGTATTTCCAACACCTTGATATATCCAAGCATCTATAAAACCTAGCGAGCATAATAGATCTTTTACTGAAGTATACCGTCTTATTTGGATATCTTTCTGCGTCATCTAATAATAAATTATATACACGATTAACGTATTTGCCAGGTTTAATTGTAAAATTCTAATCCAGTGTTTAACAATTTGACACAATTGTATTGTCTTGTACGAAATCCGACTACGTTCGCCGTAAATGAAATCATTTTGCGTTGTTTTCTTTAACGCCTAACAATTTTTTGCAATACCGTAGGTGCACTTTTTCGATTTATATGCTGTTACTAAACCCCACAACGTCACAACAGTAATTAAGAATTGGCGATGATTCTAATTTGTGTTTAACAGGTACATAGGTGAACTTGTACAGATATTTATTTAACTGGAACCTTGCTTTTAGGGCTTGTCCCGATAAAGTAGTTTGCGCAGTAGCGAGTGAGCCACCAGATGTAAATACCATGCCAAGATAATTAAATTTGTTCACAATTTCTATTGCTTGGCTATCATAAATGAACTCAACATTTCTTGGTACAGATCCACTTTTTTAAAAAATCATATTTTTTTTTGTTACGTTTACTTTCAACTTCCAAGTAGTACAATAAACATGGGAAACGGACAATAGTCCACTGGGACAATAGCCCACTAGGACAATAGCCCACTGTAAAATTTGGCAGGAAGGACAATAGCCCACTGCTTATCAAAAAGGGCGCAGATGTAATAAACTAACAATATAGATGTTTAATTGTTTTAATATTCACATTTATATATTTCAAATACAAATTCAATCCTTTGTCTGCATTAATTTTCATATTAAATTATACAATGTGTTTTTACTCATTTATATCCTGTGTCTACCAAATAAAACATGAGTAAAAAGTATAGAGCTGGTAAAAAATTCATTGGATCTGGATCTGTTGTTTGAATAAACAGAAATGTCAGAATAAAAAATTGTCTACACTATTGACTTATGAATACTTATATTTTAAACCCATTCCATACTCAATTTCTTAATTAAATGCATAATTATGCAAACAAGTGGTCTATTGTCCTAGTGGGCTATTATCCCAGTGGGCTATTGTCCTAGTGGGCTATTTTCCAGTGGGCTATTTTCCTAGTGGTCTATTGTCCTACACTCATAAACATACAGTAAATATATACTACTTTGTAGCTCTTGGGCAGAGTTGGCAAATAATACAATGTCATCTGCATATAGTATCATGAATATTTTAAACATGTTAACATATTTACCATCTGCATTGTTTTTAATAAATTCATCCTCTAAATCATTAATATACATGGAATTCTGATTATGCCAAGAGAAAACCCAATCTGCTTGGTATTCTGTTTGTTTATCGCGTGTCAAAAATGATCCAATTAACAATAAAATGAGCAATCCATAATTGGCAGGGGCAATCGTTTTGGATTAACAGTTTGCAAATTGGCGCCCGTTTATTTCACAAATTTTAGAAGTTGTTCGTCCCACAATATTCAAGGATTAACGTCATGTTTTACGAAAACGAACAACCAGTCGCGCTTATAACTCTATTGATGTTACTTTTAGTTGCCCAATCAGTAGAATAGCTCAAATATTTTCCTTTTTGTAAGTTTATTTAAAAAAACTCGTCCTTGCTTTAAGTTTGATCATCGCTTAACAATATTGAAGTAAGGTCTAAAAAAAACATACTTACCTCGCGTGTTTAAACTTATCTCACGCAATGAACGGAATATATTATGTATTGTCAATCACTTATTAAGTATGCCATGTGTAGACGATACATAGGAGCGGATGTTGTCCAGTGGTAACGCGCTGGACTGGTATACCAGGGGTCCCGAGTTCGATCCCCGGCTCCTCCACTAACATTACTAATTGTCTTTGGGATGAGACGTTAAACCGAGGTCCCATAGCAGTTCCCCCGACAACATATAGGTGATAAAACAGTACCAATGATGTTCGGATACCACAATCCGGGAAACTGACCGAACTTAAAAAAAACATTTGAATATATTCGAATATGACAAAGCGAATATTCGAATATTGATATTAGTATTTGTTCCCATCCCTTATATATATATATATATATATATAACATGACAGAAAGAGATTTTCATAAGTTATTGAAATATAGCCACGAATAATCTACAGGTGCATCAAAATGTAAGTCACACACACACACACACACACACACACACACTTTTGAAGCATTTTTCCATGACTTCACCTAAAAAGTCGACAAAATGTCATCCTGAAGCAGAACAACTTATTCCATCTTTTTTTCTGTTTTCAACGTTTATGCACTTATTAGTTCACAACGCAACCTGTAAATGGACTTGATATACCACCAAACTAACGGAGTAACTGTAATACACCTTTTTCTATATAACAAAGAGTTATGCAACCAGATATAACTTTTTACCAATAAATTATTCATATCCATTAAATGGAATTCAATGACAATACATTTTTTTCCAATTAAAAAAAAGTTTCATCGAACGAAATTTAATCTACGTAAGACTTTTAACGAAACTGAAAGACAGTCTCATTTCTGGTAGTCTGGGAGTAATTTAGGGCAGTTTCTTTCGTTCTGAGTTAACCTTATACTTCATGGTTCAAATCAGATTTTATTTCTTTTTTAAAGTCAAAAGTCTGCTTCCCCAACAGTCGAATAAATTGCTCCATTCTCATTTTGTTTTTCTTCAAAACAGACTTTTTATTCGTATTATTTATGGAAGGGATGGGATAGGGGGTTAGTGTCCCCGCCAAAATTGTTCATCGCAAGAAATGTTGCAAGTTGTAAATATTCATAGTACATGTTCAAAAATACATGTTGCGAAATGAAAACATTTTAAATGTTTCTCTATTAAAATTCTTAAGGCAGAACTGTAAGGAAGTGCTCAGCAATGCAACATATACATCGGGCTTAAATAAAAGTGTCACAAAACAATGTAAATGCAAACATTACGTAGGTATTTGTTGCATACCTCAGTAACCAATATATGGAATATAATGACAGTACAAATATGTTTATTCCGATCAGATTAGTAACACTATAGAAATGGTCCTTTGATTAATTTACTATACACTTTATAACAAATATAGACTATTATAGGGAAAACTTCATCATGCCAAATATGTATCATCAGTGTAGGGTAAAGGCACTGTCCGTTCAAATCAGATCAGTTACACCAGAGTTATGGCCCTTTGATTGATTTGCCCTACACTATATTAATAAGGCATTTATCCTTATACAGGGAAAACTTGAAATTTAAAAAAAAAACAAAAAAAAACGTATTGAAATTTTAAAACCAAAGGGCCTATCGGAAATGGTATTTGGTATGTGGCATCCCTCCCTTACGATCATGTACAAAGATTTTAAAAAGTATGCCCTATTCGAAACAAATGTTATATAGAATTTTCTGGGAAAACAGGAAAAAAATTTTCTCCAAAATCACAGACACTAGGACTGAGATATTTGGGATGTGACTGTGTCTAGTTGTCCTTTAAAAAGATTATTCAAATAATGTCCCTGGCATCACAAATTACCACGCTATGTGGGTTTCAAGTTTCATGTAGAGTTTTGAGAAAATTAGGATAAATATTCTTTTGAGGCATAGATGTTAAGAACGTGACATGGTCTTGCGGTCCCCCGTCATAGGTGAAGCGATAAAGATTTTGCAGTCTCATAATTTGGTAACCAATAGATCATATCTCATTGAATTACCATTCTTGGATGTAACAGGCACAAAGTTAGTTCCGATTAGACCAATAATACTTCCCAGAAGTGTTCATCAGGGAGATATAGATTTTGCGCTGTCTGTCCATCCTTCTGTCTGTCTATCTGGTTTCATAACTACATAACCAATGGATGTACTTTCATGAAGTTTGACAGAATTCCGCGTTGTCCATTTGTCCAAATCTTGTAGTAAGTAGAATTCAGAGTAATGGAACAACAATTGTTACATTTGAGAGTTGCTGAGTCGGTAGAACAGTATCTTATCATAATATATTTTATGACCCAACTTTCATTCTAATATACAGTAGGCATCTATAGTTTTTTTCAAACCATGCATTTGTATTAAAAAAAGAGTTTATTTTCAGACTCAAATGTCCCAGAAGTAATGCAATTTTTTAGCGGGAGACATAAATTCAACGAATTTGCTTGATGATTTTGTTGTTGCTGTTTAGACAGTGATGTTTATTAAACGCATTCTTGGTAAAAATGACTGAAAACTAAAAATAACTTCCAAGTTTAACCGAGATGTCGATGGGATTAGTAAGGTAAACTTTAAACTTTAGAAATCTTCTTCTGTGCGCATCTTGGGATTTAAAAATCATATAAAATCATAACCTGTTAGCATTTCATGTGAACCACAGGGCGGCTGCAACTGTTAATGCCCTAGAACTCGAAAAAACTCAACACCTACATTTAGGAGCTTCCATCAGTGGGCCTGACATGATTTAGGAGTTTCTATCTGTGTGTGTGTGTGATATGACTTAGGAGTTTCCATCAGTGGGTGTAACATGATTTTAAGGAGTTTTCATCAGTGGGTGTGATATGATTTAGGAGTTTCCTTCAGTGTGTGTGTGTGTGTGTGTGTGTGTGTGTGTGTGTGTGTGTGTGTGACATGATTCAGGAGTTTCCATCAGTGTGTGTGTGACATAATTTAGGAGTTTCCATCAGTGTGTGTGTCATGATTTAGGAGTTTCCTTCAGTGGGTGTGACATGATTTAGGATTTCCATCAGTGGCTGTAACACGATTTAGTTTCTTTTTGTGCGTGTGTGTTTGACATGATTTAGGAGATTCAATCAGTGTGTTTGACATGATTTAAGAGTTTCCACCAGTGGGTGTGACATAATTTAGGAGTTTCCATCAGTATGTGTGACATGATTTAGGAATTTCCATTAGTGGGTGTAACATGATTTAGAACTTTCTATATGTGGGGAGTGTTGGGCTAGACGGGGCCTGAGGAGTTTCAGGGAACAATGGTGAGGGGGTAAGTACCTACGGGGGGAGGGGGTTGATGGTTGGGGGAGGGGGGAGAAAGGCAGGGAACCGTGCTGGTGGTTGGGGGGGGGGGCAAGTACTACGTATAAAGAAAAAACAAATGTGAAAAAAACTGGTCTGGGACTTAGAGGGAGGAGGGGGATGTACCTACGCATTTGTGCTTTCCCATTTATAGATTTTTGCTATAAAAGTCTATGCATAACATAGTGTCACCTGGAATGCAGCTAATTTTCACCCCAGGGACATAATATGATGAGTTATGGTTCTTGTGCACTGCAATTACTCTGAATTTTCTTTCCCATCTTATTAAGTTATAAGTAAATCCCTGCTCTTGTTTTTTTTAATTATACTCCGGACAAAATCCAACAAGCATTAAACATGCAAGAAAGGGAGATAACTGAAAAATGGGGCAAGGCAGAGTTACAATTACTCAACACTGCACTTCATGTGTACACTTTTTATCAATATCTTAAATATCAACTAAATCCCATTTATGATTTTAGAGTTATGCTGTGGACAAGCATTATAACACAATAAAAAAAACCTATAAAGGGAAATAACTAAAAATAAGGGCGGCTAGAGTTATGGTTTTTGGACACTGCATTTTCTACAACTCCCCTCTATCAATGTGCCAAATATCAACTAAATGCCTTTCATGGTTTCAGAGATTTGCTCCGGACTGCAACAAAATGTACTAAGGTGAGATAATGAGAAAACTAGATAAGATGAGTTATGGTTCTTGTGCACTGCACTTACTCTCAATGTCCTGTATTATATTGTAAGCAAATCCCTTCTTTGGTGTTTCAGTTATACTCCGGACAGACGGACAGACGGACAGACAAACAAGTTGCTATCTACATGCTCTCCCTTTGGGGAGCATAAAAAATCGGGACGGGATGGGCATGGACAGAGCAGGACAGGACGGGGCAGACTGTTTGTTGGGGTATAATAAACTCAATCCAATAGATAATTTTACCTATCAAGTTTTGAATATCAGTTGCAATTCTTTATTCAAAATGACAATAATACACAATCCTCAATATTCTTTTGTTAACAAATAATTATGTGACATCTAAGTCACATGTCTTGTGTTTTCTTGTCAGATTTTTCTGAGGAATTGCACATAATACTGTATGTAGATAAGGTCAATTTTTCATGATATACGTTGTGTATATAATTAAGCTACTGTGTATAGTAAAAACTGTAAACACTGTAGGGAATACTGCACATGTTCATTCATAACTGTTCATGGTCACATGACTTCATTTTCATTCACTTTCAGAGTATTATGGGTATTTTCTTGTTTATATTTTTAAGGTCAACATGTTTAGTGAACTGTCTCTTGTTTTGTCCAGTGTTGCCCAGTATTGTCCAATTGTTGTCTTGTTGTGTTTATTGCGAATAGTTTGATTGGATGAAAGAATCACATCATATTCTTATCATCATGAAGATATATATTTTTAGAAAATAGTGAGGGCACTTGAAGAAATTTACGTTTTGCTATCAAGTCAGTTCTTTACAGAACAACTTCGCTAGTTTATTCTGTTATTGAAATTCTGTATAATTCAGAATTTACAACAAAAAGTCATATAGATATCTCTTCATATTTCTATAAGAAGATTAGCTTATTACATGTACCTGGTAAGATTTTATATTTTTGCTTTGAATTTACTTTTCATGAAGTTGTATTGACTTAATGAATTGAATTATTGAAATGCTGAAATAATGTTTTATGATTTTAGAATATGTTCATATGTTTATTGTTGTCATATTTATTTGTAGGTTTTTACATACTATTCGTCTGAATAAAATATATATCGAACTCTGGATAGAGTTGGTTGTCATCAACACACCCTCTACAAAATGGCTCCCCGACAAAGGAATAGACGAAATTGAACCAGGTGCCAGCTGATTCTCCAGTGAGGGACAGATCTTCTGTACCAGAGGTGATTTCAAGCAGCAAACACCCGAGGACAGTGCCGGCAACCCTTCCTGTGGAAGTCAGGGACTGAAGTGTACCCCTTCAGTTTCCAGGCTCTTCATATAGGTATACTCTACTCCATAGTGCACTTTCCTTTTTTTTTTCTTTCTTTCTTTTTTTTCTGGGCCCAGCAAGAACTGCAATTTCTGGATCCATACAGGGACACATAGTGAACTTGAACTTTACATCAAGGAAGGATACACAGGAGAATTGTGACATTCTACCTATTAATAATTTAGTGTCTTGTGTGTCATTTAAGTGTCTTTTAATAGTGTTTTTACTGGATTTATAATTGGATTTCATGTGAGTATTCGCTTTTGTTTCATTTTTGTATGAACTATAAGCTTATTTTTCTGAGAGCGCACTATTTTTTGTTGCTACTCACCTACTACAAAGGTCGTAATTTGGTCATTTTTTTGTTTTGTTTTCAAAACATTTTGACACATGATTATTTTTTTTAAGCAGTTGTGAAGATCTGTAAAGTACATTTAAGTAATTTTATCATTTAGAGTTAGTGTTCTTATCTTTCAAGTATAAATTACCAAAGATAATTTGAATATTCACTTATTTTCTGGTATATAGATAAATTATTGACATACATTTAGACAAATATTTTTTTTTCTCATTCTTGGTGTTTTCTTTGTGAAAATTGAAAACGTTGACATTTATTTTAAAATTTTCAGAACATTACATATTCATATTAACAAGTTGGCTTCCTTTAAAAAATAAGCCAAAGAGAGGTCAGCAGCTGTCGTCACTGAAAGAATGAATCTACTTGTTTCCAAGATCATTTGGAATTTTTTAAACGTTCTGTGACTTAAATAATTATAAAAACTAGTAACCTAACTACTATTAATAGTTAATACCTTATTAGGCAAAATGACCGAAACTGACTATAATTTAGTTATTTCAAATGTTTTTATAGTGGCGTATCTATTATTTAAATAAATGAAACAAATTAATAAACCTCATGTATTTCATACCTTGTAGAATCTTGGGGAAGTTCTTATAAGCCCCTAAGGCTTTACTCCCCCCTCTTTTACAACAATGCATGTAGTTGTTGAAGCCAGAACTCCCATGTTAAGCTGATTCTTTTTTAGGCTCATTAAGTTTTGTTTTCCCTTTTCAAACTTTTATTACACCTTTCTTAGTCCAAATGTTTTACAAAATAATCAGCGATAGTATGTTAAGCTGGACTAAATATTAAGAGGGCGTAAATTTGATCCAAATCGAGGAAATGGACTTATCAAAAATGCTCTAAAGTTCGTAAAAAATATTTACCATTTTTTCATGACCTTGGCTAAATATTAATAATTTGTTCAACAGGCTGACGAGTTTCTCAGAAAAAAAATGCATTTTAGAATTTGTAGTTTTTAAAAAGTAGCATGCATAATAAGAAATGCATCCCTATAATTGTATTTTTGTGTGTTTAGTTAAGGGAATACAAAATTATTCTGTACGTTCTGTTCATAATGGGCCGTTTTAATCATGGGCCGTTTTAACCATGAGCCGTTTTAACTATGGGCCGTTTTGACCCGATGTTAAATTTTGGTTTCGTTTAAATGAATTCGTATTTTGATTCGGAGCATGCGCATAACTATCTTTGTAGACTGGTTTTCATGATTTTAGGCTTAATATGAGAACATTAAATAAAATTTGATACGCAAAAATGGATGCCGCCAGCAATTAAAGCCAACACTGTGGAGAGGTCTGATGACCTCTCCAAATATATACTGTATACTTATAAGAGAGATTTTGTGACTGTTCTGTGTGACATGAAAAAATTACAGTATTATTGTGTTACTTTAGTTTTTTGGTCTGTATTATATATTCTCTTTTCAGTATAACATTTTTTTTTATTTTCTTTCTACAAATTCATTAGCGTGTAAGATAAGTGTTCAGAGGTTCAGTAATTATTACAGGTGTTATAGATACATGTAATTTTGTATTGTTCTTCATAAATCTGCAGGTTTGATATTTTGTTGAATTCCACACATAATTTCAGTGACACGAGTTTATTTTTTTTTTTTACAGTACATATCATATGCATTGTAGGTGTGTCAGTTTTATTTGGAACTGATAAAACATTTACTGATATGATAATTTGCTTTGGTTAACATTTCATTTAGTTTATCATTCTGAGCATATATTGTTCAAGGAGTGAAAAATCTGTTTAGTACATAGGTATTAGTGGTGTTTTTGACTTTATCTGTTTATTGATAATTTACGGTGCTGCGGTTTAAATACACACTTCAGTACAGCTGTTCAGTATAAAAACAAATGGGTTGTAGTAAACTGCCCTAGTTATCAGTCAAGTATTACTTTCAGTTGTAAATCAAGTGTAAAAAAAATAAACAAGGGATTTATAGATTCCATGCTTTTTGCGCTGCGTTTGTGTTGACAGGTTAACTTAGTACAGCTAGCCTGGACCACAGTTAAGTTATACCAAGTCAGTGTTTTGAATAAATTCTATCCGATTTAAAGTTGAGTGGAATAAAACACTTGTATTTTTTTTTATTATTTTATAGTGCAGTAGAATTACTTACATTTTTGTAGCACTTATCATACTTTTATTCTTTTATATCTTGTATTTACATTTATTGTTCATTATTTACTGTTGCAACTGAGCTGACCCTTGATTGGTAAGTTATACTGATTATATTTAAACATGGCAACCAATGCAAAAGAGGAAACTAATGGTACTACAAGTGAGGTTAGTAAGACTTCACTTACAGAGGAAGAAATGCTTAAGATACTCTCCTCAAAGTACAAATTTACTGCTATAAAATCTGATGCTGAACATGGAGGTGCAAAACCCAAGGTACCACCCCCTCTTAGCAACCCTTTATTGCAGGCACAGCCTTCCCTGGGTCATTTTTCTTTTTCTTCCCCTAGCTCTCTTGCTGTTGCTCCCAAGCCACCTAAGATTCCACATTTCTCTGGTGACGAACCTATGGCTAAAGGTGAAGTATCATTTTACGAGTGGCGTCATGAAGTACGATGTCTTAGAAAAGATCCTTCCCTTTCTAGCCCATTGATTTTACAGGCTATAAGGACATCTCTTAGAGGAACAGCCAGACGACTCGTCGTATCTTTAGGTGACTCTGTCACTATTGATTCCATTTTCAAGAAACTCGAGTTCAACTTCGCTGAACCAGCGCGCCATGGAGTTACCATGAGAGAATTCTTTAATTCCTCTCAGCGACCAGATGAGTCTGTAACTGCTTTTGGTTGTAGGTTAGAGATAACTCTAGAACAGGCATTTGAAGGTGGCCATATCCCAAGAGCTGGCCGCAATGAGTTACTTTGTGAACGCTTATGGTCAGGCTTACGATCAGATAATTTGAAGTCATACACTCGTCATAAGTTGGATACAGCTGTTGACTATGATCATTTTCTTGGAGATATCAGATCCGCTGAGAAAGAACTGTCTTTAAATAACCCCAAAGCTAAGGCCCAGGTTAATTTACAGACCTCAGATTTAAATTTTCAGGACAAGTTAACAGATTTGGAGAGGAGAATGAATTCAAGAATAAGCACTATCCAATCCAATTGTGATGAGAAGCTCAATACTATTCTTGAGCGCCTTGATTCTTTGTCCCTGTATAATAGACCCCCACCACCCCCACCACCTTTGTTTAACCAACCACCACCATCTCTTATGCAACCTTTGACCCCTTCACAACCTGTTAAACATTTCCAAGGTCGACATAACCCACAGAGATCAGGCAACAGAGGTCAGAAAAGGTATCCAAATGACAGCCGCAACAGCAGAAAATCTTATTCTGTTCACCCAAACTATTAGCCACCTCTGTTGATGGCCGCACAGAGGCAGGATTTAATAAAGGCCAACATGAAATGTTGAAGCAGATTGTTGGAGATGCTAACATAGCTCCTGTTATTTTTCACCATGTACATACTTCTTGTCTTATTGATACAGGGTCTATGGTTTCCACTGTCTCAAACTCATTTTATCAGTCTTTACCAAACAAACCAGCACTGCTGAACATTTCAGATTTTGGCATTGACTTAAATGTGTTCGTTGCCAATGGTAATGTTTTAAACATTCTTGGTTACATAGAAGTTTCTATTGCAATTCCTGATTTCAATATTGAATTGCCAGTGCCAGTTCTGGTAGTACCAGACACCCAGACTTCTAATACCTGTCCGGTGATTCTAGGCACCAATGTAATCAGGTTCTGCAAGTCTGCTGCTTCTAATTTAGAAACCGGTTTTATCCCTAATGCATGGGAAATGGCTTTTAGTTCCCTTATAAATAAACCAGTTCATGTCAGATCAACAAATGATCATTCAGTGCAGATTGGTCCTTATGAATGTGTCACTGTTAATGGTATTGCCAGAGATCTTGACCATAGTGTACAGAAGGTAATTACAGAGAATTTGGACTATAAGTATTCTCTTTTAGTTAGACCTCATGTCGTTCAGGTCCCCCAGTCTGGTAGGTATGCAAAAATACCGGTACGTCTTTACAATATGTCAGCAGAGACAATAACCATTAAACCAAGGTCAGAATTATGTGTTGTCAATGAGGCCAAGGTCGTTGACAATCTTGCCACTTCTTGTTCTTCACCCTTAAAAAATTCTTCAGATAGCTTATTTGATGAGCTTGGAATCAAAATTGATCAGAATTCTCTTTCTGCAGATCAATTGTTACGGGTCCAACAAGTTATTGGAAAATGGAGTCATGTATTTTCCAAAGGGCCAACTGACATAGGGTGTTGTAACCTAGTACGCCACAAAATTGTTTTGAATGATGACAGCCCATTCAAACAGCCATATCGCAAGATACCACCTGGTATGTACGAAGAAGTTAGGCAACATCTCAAAGAGATGCTTGAATGTGGTGCTATCAAAGAGAGTGACAGCCCTTTTTCTTCCAATGTAGTTTTGGTTCGTAAAAAAGATGGCTCACTTAGATTTTGTCTTGATTTCCGGATGCTGAATTCTAGAACAAGGAAAGATGCTTATCAGTTACCTAGGTTTGATGACCAAGTAGATCTTCTTGTAGGTTCGAAGTTCTATTCTAAACTTGACCTTCGCTCTGGTTATTGGAACATTGAAATGGACGAAGATTCCAAGCAGTTTACTGGTTTTTCTGTAGGAAATCTTGGATTTTATCAATGTGAACGCATGCCATTTGGTCTTGTTAATTCAGGCGCAACTTTTCAACGTGTCATGGAAAAGTCCTTAGGAGATCTTTTACTCAGAGAATGTTTAGTTTTTATTGATGACATTTTGGTTTATTCTGAAACATTTGAAGATCACCTTGTTAGGTTAGAGAATGTTTTTCGGCGACTTGCCGAGCATGGCTTAAAACTCAAAGGCTCCAAATGTGATTTTTTTAAGACATCTGTAACTTATCTTGGTCATGTTATTTCAGAACAAGGAATTGCCACTGACCCTGCAAAGGTGAGTGCCATTATAAATTGGCCAGTCCCTATTAATGTTTCTCAACTTCGTTCTTTTCTAGGTACAGCAGGGTTCTATCGTAGATTCATTAAGGACTACTCAAAAATTGCCCAACCTTTGAATCAGTTACTGGATGGCCATGACAATAATAATTCAAAGAAAAAGCCCAAGTCAAAGAAGAAAAAGTCACCAGTTCCTTGGTCATGGGGTATTAAGCAGCAATCAGCATTTGACATTTTGAAAGAGAGACTTTCTTCACCCCCTGTCCTAGCTTTTGCTGACTTTTCCAAGCCTTTTATTGTTCATGTTGATGCTTGTTCCACAGGCCTTGGCGCAGTCTTACTACAAGAACAAGAAGATGCCACTCAGAGGGTTATTGCTTATGCAAGTCGTGGATTAAGGCCAAGCGAACGCAATTATCCAGCTCATAAGCTCGAATTCCTCGCGCTTAAATGGGCTGTGACTGACAAATACCATGATTACTTGTTTGGCAACAAATTTACAGTCATGACTGACAACAACCCTCTGACATATGTAATGTCCACAGCGAAGCTGGATGCTACTGGACATAGATGGGTTGCTGCATTGTCAGCATTTGATTTTGACTTAGTCTACAAGTCAGGTCGATTAAATGGTGATTGTGATGGTTTGAGCCGTAAACCTCAGCAGTTTGCTGAAACTGTAAAAGCTCTGTGTCTTGGTGCTCTCGTTTCTTCTTCGTCAGCAGAATGTTTATATGGTTCTGAAGCCCCACAGTTTAAGGAAGAAAACCTGTTACACAGGCCGGCTGTTGTCAATTGGGCTTTAGAGCAGTCTAGAGACCCTAACATTTCCAAGATCTTTAAAGTTTTGCAGTACGGTTCTCACTGCGGAGGGGAGGAACTGCCAAGAGAAGTCAAATCCCTACTCAGAGACAAAACACGGTTAACTATAGAGAACGGAGTTCTCTACCGTACTGCAACAGTAGATGGTGAACCGGTAAGACAGCTTGTTATACCTGCTTCTCATCGCACCATAGCTTTCAAAGGTGTCCATGATGAGGTTGGTCACCCAGGTCATGAAAAATCACTCTGGCTTGCTCGCCAACGCTTTTACTGGCCAGGAATGGAAGCAGATTTCAAAAAACGTGTGTCCTTATGCAAGTCTTGTGTCTGCGGGAAAACCCCTCAGAGACCTGCAGCAGAGCTCATGCCCATACAGACTTCGAGACCTATGCAGCTCGTTTGCATGGATTTTCTCAAATTAGAAAAGTCAAAGGGTGGGTATGAAGATGTTTTGGTCATAACTGATCATTTCACTCGATATGCCAAAGCTATTCCCTGTCGGAATCAGAAGGCAACTACTACAGCACGAGCCCTGTATGAGCACTTCATTATACACTATTCCTTTCCAGAACAGCTTCATTCGGACCAGGGCCGTAATTTTGAAAGCAAGGTCATAAAGGAACTTTGTAAAATTGCTAATGTGAAGAAGACCAGGACCACGCCATTTCACCCTATGGGTAATCCTTCTGCCGAGCGTTTTAACCGAACACTTATTCGTATGCTTCGCACCTTAGCAGATGATCACAAGGCCAGTTGGGCTGATTATGTCTCTTCTCTCTGCCAGGCATACAACGCCACCAAAAACTCTTCTACTGGGTATTCTCCCCATTTCCTTATGTTTGGTTGGCACCCACACCTTTCTGTAGACGCATACTTAGGCACAGCACCTGGGAATGAGTCTGGGTGCAAGCCATGTTTCTTACGTATCTCGGCTTCAGGAACGCCTAAGATACGCATATAGAGTAGCAGGTGAAGTTGCTAAGAAGAGAGCTGACCAAAACAAGAGACAATATGACCAACAAGTACGAGAAAACAAGATCTCTGTAGGTGACATTGTTCTTGTCCGAAAGGTTAATCTTCAAGGACGACAGAAGCTGGCTGGCAAATGGGAAAAGGACCCATATATTGTTATAGAAATTCCATACGAGGGCCAACCAGTGTACAAGGTTCAGTTGGAAACACGCAAAGGACCGGTAAGGACTCTACACCGAAACCTTTTACTACCTTTCATATCTATTCCCGAGCCTGAAGACTCTCAACAGTCTAAAACTGTCCGCAAGCTCAGATCTAGACCAACTGTTGTACAGGGTCGAGAGAATGATGGTGACACTAGCTCCTCTGAGTCTAGTTCATCTCCAGGAATTTATATTATTCCTCAGAGAAGAAGTTCTAACCAAAGTTTGAAGCCTGTTGGAAGTAGCACTCCAACCCATCAACCTATCAATCCTGTTTCTTTCCAAAGTACTCCACCTTCTTCCGTTGTTGCTCCAGATTTACCTATTATTTCACCAAACAATACCCCATCATATCCAGGTTCGTTAAATTTGAGTCCATCTCAAGCCACACCTTTGGCTCAAGTCCCAGTACCGAGGCCAAGAAGAACAAGGCGACCGCCAAACCGTTTTGGTGAATGGGTAAATTCTCAGACGGCTCAGGATGTTATTTTCTATGTTTGAAAAGAACTTAAACTTTAGGTTATCTGTAACCTTGAACAGATTTAGTCTTGTATTTTGTGTCACTATGGGTAGTATTTTTATATACATTTGAGCTGTAAATGAGGATTGAACAATTGTGAAGTGTTTTAATCTTTGATTTGTTTTCCTGCTCAAATTCAGAATTTAATTTCTGATGTATTGCATTTCTCCTGTAATAAGGAATAAATGATAAACAAATTCACTATTACCGTTGTAGGTTTTGAAATAGTGATGTAATATATTCATTCATCATTTACTTTAGTTTTATGTTTCAAGTAGTTGTTTATCAGTACTTCAAAGCAAATTCTATTTTTATAGATATATAAACAGAAAATCTGTCATATGTAGGAAAGTTTGTTGTTTTTTTGTTGAGGATTTATTTCTCAATGGTTTTTAACTTAAGTAATTCATTACCTATTTCTTTATTAGATTCTTTGAAATGTCGGCGCCATTTACATCTTGTGGGGGAGTATGTAGATAAGGCCAATTTTTCATGATATACTTTGTTTATATAAGCTACTGTGTATAGTAAAAACTGTAAACACTGTAGTGAATATACACATGTTCATTCATAACTGTTCATGGTCACATGATTTCATTTCCATTCACTTTCAGAGTATTATGGGTATTGTCTTGTTTATATTTTTAAGGTCAACATGTTTAGTGAACTGTCTCTTGTTTTGTTCAGTGTTGCTCAGTATTGTCCAATTGTTGTCTTGTTGTGTTTATTGCGAATAATTTGATTGGATGAAAGAATGATATCATATTCTTATCATCATGAAGATATATATTTTTAGAAAATAGTGAGGGCACTTGAAGGAATTTACTTTTTGCTATCAAGTCAGGTCTTTACAGAACAACTTCACTAGTTTATTCTGTTATTGAAGTTCTGTATAATTCAGAACTTACTACATAAAAGTCATTTAGACAACTCTTCGTATTTCTATAAGAAGATCAGCTTATTATATGTACCTGGTAAGATTTTATATTTTTGCTTTGAATTTACTTTTCATGAAGTTGTATTTACTGAATGAATTGAATTATTGAAATGCTGAAATAATGTTTTATGATTTTAGAATATGTTCATATGTTTATTGCTGTCATATGTATTTGTAGGTTCTTACATATTGTTCGTCTGAATAAAATACATATCGAACTCTGGATATAGTTGGTTGTTATCAACACACCCTCTACATATAGTTGATAGGTCAGTCAGTAAGGCAATCGGCCAGTCAGTCAGTCAGTCAGTCAGTCAATCAATCAAAATCATGCATACAACTGTGATTCGAGCTTTGGTCATTTTGTTGAATTCATTATTGTTATTGTCATAGAGACAAAATCTATCTTAAAACTTTTTGTCGACAAAATGTAATGTTCAGTTCAGAGCTAAATAAGTTAGAATAAGTTATATGCATATTTATTTGTTCTATAGTTTATATATACACCGTGTCCAATAACTGACTGCGAAAATAATTTTTTCAAGTTATATTACCGTTTGTACCGTTTGCACTTATGTCCGACGCCCCTGCAGAGATAAGTTATTTCATTTCGTAAAGGATAGATCTAGTGCAAGATCCAGAAAACATCCCACTCCAGAGACACCTCTGGTTCTTTTGCATACTCAATGTATAGAACAGATATATGAGACCTCGATTAAACGTGTCATCCGAAAGACAAAAAGACAGCTGAGGAATAGAGTATCGATCTCGCGACCACTCGGTTACCAGTCCAGCGTGTTAGGCCTACCACTGGACCACTGATCCACACCGAAAAGGACATGACGACATAAGGTTGCACATTTTCACAAGTCACAACATTAAGGGTAGAAGACTTCCTTCCTGCTTTAATTAATCCCTTACAGACAGCCTGTCTGTGCCTGTATGCAGCGAGACTACCTGTGCTTTAAAATCTCCTCACACGAAAGTAGAAGTTGTACAAGGATTTAACATAAATATCGGCAAATATATCATCAGGGGCCTATTTTCTTGAAGAATATTGAAAAATGACTATGTTTGATGTGATTGATGTGCACGTTATCAAAGCAATAACTTGTTTCAGTCCGTAGAGGTGACGAGGTTGTGTTCCATTTCAGTACACCACTTAACATTTGTCCGAGTTTCGGAGCGCAGTGACTAAAAGTTGAAAAGTAGGAATATAGTACATATATTCCATGAGCATGCGCATTGTTAGATATACATCTATATATACGCATGAATATTCATACCCTGTACAGCACCATGCACTTCTTAATTTTAAGCAACTCAGCTGTTTGAACTAATGTGTGTTTTTTTTTTTACTTACTATCATAACAAATTGTGATTTCAGAAGAGAATAACCCAATTCCGATGCAGACAAAGATCGCCGAGTAAGCAGAGGCACCTGATGAAATTTCACAAGGTTATATTTAGACAATTTTTTCAAAGTCTAAAATAGATATATGTAACCCAGGATATACAACCATTACCGCTTGCAAAACTGATTAGAGTTACACGTATTCAGAACGCAGTAAAAAGTGGCGTTGCGATGTTTATTTCAGTAGCTTAAACTCTCATTTTACTGATCATCCAATCAAAGCGAGGCAATTTTCTCAGATATACCTGCCAATAAAACTGCGTCTTGCAATCTACCCGCAGCCAAAAAAATGTGCCTGGGCGGCGCCGAAGATGCTTTGTCGTAATTGTCGCTGCAATGCTACCGGAAATATTCACTCATTTTTTTTGTATTTCCTAACCGCTTTTCCATTTCGTACACAGTATGACACTAGAATGACACTTTCGACAGGTAAAATGCGGAGTTTGAAAGAAACACATTGGGTGGCGCTTTTATTGATTTTTGACAGGTGTACCGACAAGTCTCGTTCTTTACCTAACAGTGTAAACACTAATTAGTTTTGCAAGCGGTAGTATTTGCAGTTGAATCAGGTAATAATTTTTAAATGTCGGTTACAACAGCAGAAAATTAATCATTAATGATGAATAAAACTAGTCAACTATCGGTTTCGGTGTAGAAACTGCTACAACAACCTAATTAAAGGACGTAATTCCCAATGACAATCGCGAAGTGTCTTATCATTCAAATGACAATATATATTTGAGTGACCACAGCGAGTTAATTTTCGGTGGACGAAGGTAAGACATTTACGTGTTTTATTCTAAAATATATAATTCTATGCATGGTTAACCACAAAAATGTTAAAATTATAGGATACTTCTACCTTTAATCTGCCTTGTTTGTCGAAACTTTCGAGCAGTGGTCACTGGTCTGACGCCCATCAGAGGTAACAGTCTCAGGAGACTTCCCGCTTTCTAAAATTTAGGCACGAGAACCAGTTTAAAACCAGA